>OX421915.1:7820108-9070108 GCA_949128165.1 Lathronympha strigana
ATAAGGTTGAAAGTTTTGAATAAGGAAGGAACTCTTTCATTGTACTGAAGTCTTACTACGGCGTCTTAACGCGATTTAGTTTAGGTTCTTAACTGTGCTTGCCAAAAAATGGGCTTGCCAGAAAATCAGCGCTGTCCTTCGGGATAGCATTATGCTGAGGCGAGTCCATTTCGTGGTAAAAATATTCTTTTTTTTTCTTTGGTACTTTAATGTTTTCTTGTATTTCTGATTTTTAGCATGAATAAATATGATTTGATTTGATTTGATTTGATTTTGCTCAGTTGTATGCCAGTGACTCAGTTTAGGTCCTAAACTGAATCACGTTAAGACGTCATGGCAAGGCCCCTGATCTACGGATTGACTAAAAAAATATATGTAAATAAATTACCAAAATTATACCTTTTAATTGATTAATTGTAGAATTTTATTACTTTACCGCCATGGCGTGGTATTTCATAGAATATGTCTAACAAGGGCCATGATGATTGATACAGTCTTAAATTGTATAAGATAATCTTAACGATAAATATTATAACGGCTTCGATGCCTAGTCGGTAGTGACCTTGACAACGACTCAGGAGGTCCCGGGTTCGAATCCTGGTCAGGACAATTATTTGTGTGTTTATCACGAATAATATTTGTTCCTGAGTTATGGGTGTTTTCTATGTAATTACGTAAATATATGTATGTATCTATTATATATATCGTCGTCTAGTCCCCACATCACAAACCTTATTGAGCTTACCGTGGGACTCGGTCGATTTTTGTAAGATTGTGCCACAATGTTTATTTATTTAGTATCTTACAATGTGCCCTCAAATTTACGTATTTAAAAGTATGCCAACGTACATACGCGTTCAAAAGTGCATGGGCAATTTATTTTTTTATTTTACTTTATTTAGAAACAAACAGTCGCTTATAATTAAAGTTAGTGCATTACAAGATGATTCTAGTTACAGACTTACAGTTTCCTAGATGAGAATATTGAAACCATATAACCAATATTAGTATGTAGGTACTTAAACTAGAAATGAAAATTACATGTTGTCCTATCGATGTTACACAATCATGTAAGTACACAAGCGTTCAAAAGTACATGGGCAATTTATGAATCAATACGAACCTAAAAAAAAAAAAGTAACAAAAAACAATGAACAATGAGTGCAGTTAAAGTAAACTCACTAAAGCCAATTATGTAATACAATTTAAGGTCAGTCGTTTGAAGCTACAAAACTTTTCGTTAAAAATATCTAAATTTTGAAATTTCTCATCATACAACCTGCATGCTCTTCCAATGAAACCGTTTCTCGCATATGAAGTCCGACTACGAGGGATATAAAAAAGTTTCTTCCTTCTACAAGCTCGCTCACAACGACGGGGTACTCTAAAGGAAAGGTTTTTTAACAATTCAGGGGCATCGATAATATTGTTAATGATTTTGTATAGAATAATTACATCAATACGTTCGCGTCGCAAATTTAAGGGTGAAATATTGTGTCTTTTCATAGCTGTAGTGTAATCTGTGTAGTTATTTCCAGTACGATAATCGATTGCTTTAGCAAACTTTTTTTGAACTCTCTCGATTCTATCACTATGAATTTTATACAGCGGGATCCATACTGCGCAGGCAAATTCTAATCGACTGCGAACATAGTTATTGAATAATATCCTATACGTCGATGGTTTCTTGAAATCTTTACCTACGCGCAATATGAATCCCAACTGCTTAAAAGATTTACTTAAAATGTTGTCGATGTGGGGCACAAATGTAAGCTTCGAGTCAATAATTACGCCGAGGTCACGAATCTGGTTAACGCGGTTTAACTCTTTATTACAAAGTTCATACTTGAAATTAATAGTTGTCCGCTTTCTACTAAAACTAATGACAAAGCATTTTTCTGGATTTAAGAAAAGGTTATTTGCATTACAATAAGTCTGGAAATTATGTAAGTCGTTTTGCAGTGCATTACAATCGTCTGTATTTCGTATGACTCTGAAAATTTTAGTGTCATCGGCGTATAATAATATATTAGAGTTCCTGATACATTCCGTTATGTCATTAATATAAAGGACAAATAATAATGGCCCCAAATGGGAGCCCTGTGGTACACCAGAACTGATAGATCTATAGTGAGAAATGTGCCCTCTGACAGCTACAGCCTGAGAACGATTTTCTACATAAGATTTTATCCAACGGTAAAGATCCCCATGTATACCAAAATGCCAAAGCTTCAGAAGTAAGCGCTCATGACTGATTTTGTCAAAAGCCTTGGCAAAATCAGTATACACAGCGTCCACTTGACAGTTATTATCTAATGCAGTTAATATAGTGTCTATGTAAGATAAAAGATTCGATTCTACACTACGACCGCTAAGAAAACCATGTTGGTTTGAAATTATATGACGTCGCATAGCAGTAGAAAGCTGATCGGTAACAATCTTCTCTAGGATTTTGCCAAACTGACACAATTTTGATATAGGGCGATATTTCTCTATGTCGGGGCTAACTTCTCCTTTTGGTATTGGCGTTACCAAGGCCTGTTTCCATAATAATGGTACGCACCCCTCCCTGAAAGACTTCTCAAAAAGTAAAGTTATCGGTACAGTTAAGCTAGAGGAGCAATTTCTAATTAAGATTGGAGGAATGCCGTCAGGACCAGCACCCTTGTTAATGTTTATACGTTTAAGGTATTTACTAACAAGGTCTTTAGATATAAAAATAGTATCCATGTCAAATACTGTTTCATTGACAGGTGGAAGATTATTTAGGTCAACAGAACTAGCGGAACAAGTGTTTTCGAAAACTGAATGGAAATGTTGATTGAAAAAATCACATATCTGTGTACCATTCGAGGCCGTCATACCCTTATAGTGCATGAGCTGTGGAAGACCACTTTTAGCAAAAACCGATTTTATATACGTCCAAAATAATTTAGGGTGAGTACTAATTCGAGTTTCAGTATTATTCATATAATTTCTGTAACACAATGGTTCCAATTTTAATATTCTTTTTCTTAAAGTTTTAAAAGAGTCTAAATCTAAGGGATTACCGAAAGTCTTCCACCGCTTATGATACTTCTTTTTCTCATTCAGTAGTCTTCTAAGAGATCTATTATACCAAGGAGGCCTAGAACACGATGTACGTTGCGGTACCTTTGGAACATATTTGTCAATCAATCTGTTTAATATATCATAAAAAAGTAATACACAGTCCTCCAACGCACGGCCTGAAAAATATTTGATCCATTGGATTTTTGATAATTCAATATTTATTTGATCGAAATTTGCCTGACAGAAACGATACGCAAAAGTAGAAGCTGGCTTTAGGGGTGGCGTATAACCTAAGTTAAGTTCAATTTGAAGAGCTTTGTGATGCAAATCCTCAGGTGTTAAAAGGTGATCGCTTACTGTTACAATGCATTTTTTATTGCAAAAAATAAGATCAAGCACACGTTGGTTAATATTAAAACAGCCGTTATATTGTTCTATACCTGTAAAGGATATAAACTCGCTAAGCAATTGTAGAGGAAAACTGTTGCTACTACCTAAGCTCATTCTATAACAATCATTTTTAACCCATTGTGCGTCAGAAATATTAAAATCACCTGATATGAGAAAAGTATCGTTAGGATTATCTATTATTAATTGACTACAGATATCAAAAAAATTCTCTAACGTATCTCTGTAATGCGGCCCGTGCGGAATGTAGACGCAGCAAATGTATAAATACGTTTGTCCTTGACCGTCAATCTGCGACAAAGGTAACGCCAACCATAGGCACTCGGAGGATGCAGGAGAGGGGCAGGGCCAGTTCCGCGGCGTCGGCGAGAGCTCCCGGCGCACGGCCACCGCCACCCCTCCGCCCCACTCCGCGCCGCTCGAGACAACTGATCTATCGCAGCGATACACAATATACCTACCATCAAACATTTCCCTGTCAAAAAAATCTGCATTTAACCAACTTTCGGTTATACATATAAAGTCATAATTTGACATTGCGACTTGTGAATAAAAACTGTGTGTTTTGGTACGAAGTCCCCTTACGTTCTGATAGTAACCTGTTAAATTAATACTTAGGCCGGCAATCGTTTTATTAATACTTTTTTTTTTTTTTTTTTTTTTTTTATTGTTTCAAAAGAAAACTTACGTGGCTAAGTATACATATTCCTTCGCCAAACTGAGGACAGTTTGTTGGCGAATAGTGCGCTCTTAATAGTGCGCGAACTTGAATTAGTATTAGCGCCAGAGTGAAAAACACTAAATTTGAGTACCAGGGTATATTAAAGATAGACGGAGAAGGTTTGCGTTGCGAGAAAAAAGATAAATATGTATTATTTTTTATATAACTACATAAGAAAACGGCTTCATTAGCGAGACATGTTTGGGTTTTTATACAATTTACGGTTATAATACAACATAACTAATTTATATATAAAATTTATATAAAAAATTAATTTAAATATAAAAATAATTTATGAATGAATTCATTCTTAAACTACCCATGCAATTTTGAACGCGATAGTACATGAAAGTCATCAACGTACCTAAATCGTCTGATTTAGGTACGTTGATGACTTTCATGTACTATCTGTATTTGTCTAAAAACACCTTTTTTTCAAATCTTAAAGAAATGTACCAACATCGGGTAAAGTGTCACATTGCACAATAGGTCACGGGAGCGCAATAACTCGGCGAGCTTTGTCCAGTGGCGGCTTTTGACGTTCAATTTGCTCTTTTCGCTTTACATCTCTGGGATAGTGCTGTAGGGGGTGTTGGTGATGTAGGTGAGTGACGCGGTTCGGCCACATAAATCCAAACACCCACTTTACTCAATTAATTATTATAATGTCAATAATAACAACACAGAAGGAGTATCCAAAGTTCGGAAGATAGTTACACAGAAGAAACAGTACGGAAGAAAGGTAGTAATAACTAAACACTATATAAATAAAAGCGAAAGCGCAAGCTATCGGAATGCGACTAGCGGTCAAGAGCGACATACGTTTTGCGTGAGCATCGGGCATAGACTGGCGGGGCGCGGCGGCCGGCGGCCGGCGCGGATCTCGTCACCAAACCGGTCGCCGCGAACAAAAGACTGCTATCGGAGTGCGCGTTCGCGTTGCACTATCGGCTTGTTGGCACGTCAAGAATTGACGGACGATACGTAAACAAGACTTGTATATTTATTCGTATGTAAGTGGAATAAAATATTGTGTTTGTTTACGTACTCGTCTAGGGAATGTAAATAGATAATATACTGTATATAAATAAATATAATGTATGTATATATTAATGTTAAGTTTTTATATAAGTGTAAATATGTAATTATATAAGTGTAGTGTAGGTGTAAGTGGGAAGGTACCCCACAGTGCAAAACTGACAGTTAGCGAACGACATTGTTTTTGCGACATCAAAGCAGCTTTGTCTGAAAGATATTGGGGTGAGAGCTAGTTAGGCGTTTACGGCTTAAATTGCTTTGTTTTTGAGTGAACCCGGTTTTACACGGTGTAATAGTGACGGATTTTGCACGCTTCTGTACTGTACTCGAAATAAGAAAGCTTTTTGTCTCGAAATAACGCAATTTAGCTTTATATCTTACTGATAAGACTTTGTAGAAATCTTGTTTACATAATTTAATTAACGGGGCCCTGTTCTGCTGGATTCAAGTTCAATCTATATTTTCTATAATAAAAAGGAGTTCTGTTACATGTTTGATCAAACAAACGAATTTATTTAAGTAAGGATTTCTTGTTTCGCAAATTATAATGTATACCTGCAAAAAATATATTTATATTCTAACTATAATACACAACTATAGTACAAGCTTTGCTTAGTTTGAGTTTGAGCAAAGGCCAAAACCGAGCCCGTATATTCCGACTAACAACTAAACCGGTTGCATGATTAAACACTAACACAAGGATTTACTGCAGTAAATCCTTGTTTTAGTGTTTGCTTGTTTTGTATTATATTATACAAACAATAACAGAAACGGACACTTTGTATCCGTTCAGCAAGTTCAATCCTGAATCAAAACTGCGCACTCAAAACATTTGTCGTTTGCGTGGAATTATTTATTTGAGGTTTATTGAGTGGTAAAGGAAATCATAGTAGTCACAAGAGAGTAGCGAAGGTCAAAACCAAGTCCGTTCAATCTAACCACGACTTAAACTGGGCACATAGATTAGAGTCTATCTATGCTAGGTTTCATTGATTTTGATAGCACATATGTACTCTAAATGTGTTAAGTAAACGTCATTTTATAATTTTCATAGAAGTCAGACGTTTAAAATAAGGTTTGACTTTAACACAAGAAAAAAATGGACGTGTTCTGGAAACGCCCAGCGAGCATCACTCAAGACATTTGTCGCTTGCGTGGGCAGCGGCTCGTGAAATAATCAAATTCTGATTCTCCAAATTTTAGAATAAATATGAATATAATTGATGTAAGTCTAATGTTAAGTCTATGGGTATTCACGACAACGTGTCGTCATTAGCAGTGAATGGGTTAACCTAGCTGGTATACTACTAACACTACGATTTGTAGCATATAACTAACAGGAACTGATACACTTCGTGCCTCACAAACACAATGCTGAATTAAAGCGGCGCACTCAAAACATTTGTCGCTTGCGTGGGCAGTGGCTCGTCGTCTAATGCCCCGGAAAGCGACCACGTCCGGTTCCGGCCCTGCTGGCACTCGATGTAAATCAATCACTATGACACAAATAGCAGTAGCTGAAAATTGGTTCATCTATATTGATATTGATATTGATATATTTATTTGCATAAAATATGGTATACACGGGTCTTATAAAATATTTGAATCAATCATATTTAACCATGAATGGCATGCAAAATTATACAACTTAAATCTAGAACTACTACTAAAGACCAGTTTTATGTAGAATTTATAATTATCCATCCAACAATCCAATGAATCAAATAAATAAAATAAAAACTAATGTCATATGTCAAATACCCATTACTTCAACATATTATAATCCATTATGTCACTTAAGCCATCCTATGTATAATATAATCATTTTAACAATATAATATAATCATTCCGACAAAAAAAAAGAACGAGAGCCTATGATGGGTTGTGGTTATCCCGGAAGTAGTCATTTAAGGAATAAAAAGTTTTGCTAACGAGCCAGGTGTACAATTTACCCTTAAACTTATTGACTGGTAGACATTTCATGCTCTCTGGTAGATGATTAAATATTTTGACTGACATTGCAAAACAGTTTTTGCCAAATAGTGCTGTTCTTATCCTAGGCAATATTAATCTATCGGGGTGCCTAGTGTTAAAATTACAAATATCTTGCTTTTTGACATAGAAATCAGGATGAGCTTTCACAAAGATACACATTTCCATAATATAAATACATGGGAGCGTTAACAACTTCATCTGCTGAAAGAGAGGCCTGCAGCTAGTTAAATGGTCGACATTACGAATAGCCCGGAGAGATTGTTTTTGCGAGACAAAAGCGTTGTCAAGATATGATGAGTTGCCCCATAGTAACACACCATATCGCAAAGTTGAGGCTACATAAGCATGATAGGCTGTAAGCGCAGTTTTTTCATTCGTTACTTGTGCTAGTCTCCATAAGGAATACCGAAAGCGATCTATTTTAGCACATACTTTGTCTATTTGTGGTTTCCAATTACACTTATCATCTAAAATTATGCCTAAAAATTTCATGTCATTGACTTCATTTAGTATCTCACCGTTATATGTTAGATTTAGATTTGACTTAGTTGCACCTTGATTTATAAATTGCATAAATTTCGTTTTATACTTTTAAATGTCCCGAGACGGTCAATACTACAGATCTACACAAATGCGTTTACTTACGGTTACCATATCAATGTAGAACAAATAAACGTTTCAAAATGTTGATATATTTTTTTCGTTTGAAGGCTTCTTCTTTTTCTTCTCTATCTTCTTCTATCTCGTTGGCGGGACGACGGCTTTTGTTGTCAAGCAGGTTATTAGGAGAAATTTTGTTGTCCTATGAAAGTTTATATTTTATTCATACCTCAACTTCTCCCGCCACTCATATTCAGAGTTCATCATTTTCAGATAAGTTCCAGTGAAAATAAAATTAGTTATAATTATATTATCATAATTACTGCTACGCCGGTGTGTAGCAGTATTACCTATGATATAACTACTATTTAAATAAGTTCAGAAAAAGGTAATACACATGGCGTAAATTAAGCGGTTATATGAACATTACGAAAATATATTCATCAAATATAGGTATAGCAAGCAGGTAATAAACGAGTAAGAAACCTTGTTTGCTACGCTTTGTCGATGAGAGTAATTGCTACTATTTTGTAACCATGGAACCGTTTGATTGGATGATACTTTTTCATTACATCACTAAGTCAAGTGCCATTTTTATTTAACTGAGTCCTGTAGTTCCTTTACAACATTTTTAAAATATGTTCCCACTTCTAAAATATGTTCCATCTTCCGTAGTCATTTTTGTACCTTAATTTTTAAATAGTCATTTTAAACGCATACAATATTCTACGATAAATTAATGGTGTAGCGAATCGAATTAAGGCGTTGTTGATTCAAAATGTTGTATAAATATAAATGAATCACATGTATCTTCCATAATATAGAATCATAATGTGAAATGATGACTTATTGTTGTGGACATTTGACATATGCGAAGAATTATCACCAAAAGTGACCACAGATTCAAGCTCCATTTAATTTATAGTGCCAGAAAAAGCGACCGCGGGGAAATCAAATTAATGCGCGACTAATTGGGGCAGAAAACCACTGCTGTATGGCAAATGTCTCCTCTCGAGGGCATTGATAAATAATGTTACCATATAATTGTTGAATATTGTCTCCTACGTTCAACTTTGTCTAATTGAAATTGATTTTCCATCAAACAGCGGAGCTGCGCATAAGGAGTAAGGAGCGGGCAATGTTGAATAGTTAGAAGCAAGACAGATAGCGATTAGCGCATGCTGTTAGTTGAAATGTTAGGCGCTGTATCTAGTAGAGGGTAGATGGAGAGGTATCACAAAGTTGGATGAAAAATAATAATGTAGAGACCAAAATTAGGATGAGTAGCCAACTAAAAATCGCACTCATGTTATCTCATCTCAGCTCCACAATGGAGGATTAAAACCGAATTGATATATTTAAATGAGAAATGCCACCATTACTGCACAGTTATAAAATGCAGATAGAAACTGAATCGAAACAAATACGTTGTCATTTTAGAAAATATCATCCTCGCTCAAAGCACATCCCGCCACAGCCGCTTTAGATGTGGTAAAAGCTTTACCGGCTGTACACGCGATATATCAAAAAGGCATGTTCAAATTTATAATATGTTAAATCTATTTGATTTATTTCTATCTGTCAGAGATTACTAATAATACAAATGAATGCGAGCGTGACTCTCAGAATGTTTTGATTGAATTTGTATTGGAGTAAAATAACTATGTATATTCAACAATTTTAAGTTAAGAGTCCTTTTTTAGATTCTATATTAGTAAACCAATAATGCAACTCATAAATCAACTAATGAAGATCACAACAATTTTTGACTGACACAGTTGGTGGAACATTGACTTCTCATGTAAGGTACATTCTATATTGAATATTTTTAACAGCGAAGGACATTGCAATTCATAAAAGTCTTAAAAAGCCTAAACACCGTTAATTTTTACAACGAAACCTTTTACTGCTCTGCCACAATTTATTCCTGGGTAGAGCACATAACCGTTTCAGCCACGGGAAGTTAGCTCAATCAACGGAGATGTAAAACTTGATAAGTAGAACTCCTATCTTTTTATTAAGGCTTGCCATGAATTAAGTAATAGAGAAAGTTCTTGTAAGATAATTTTTAAGAAAAAAAAACCGACTTCATTTGGTTCCCGGTAAAAGTGAAATTAAGAATTTGTTTGAGTTAGCCAGTTTACTTCACAAATATCCAATACACCGCACGTATACGATCGAAAATTGAGGAGCTTTCTTAATGTCCTAGGGCTTCCATCATTACATTTGAAGTATAATCAAACGGAACTCCCTTGTAGACCTTTAAACAAACAAAATAACAATGTGTTAAATTGGATGACAGACTGTAAATTAACGAGCATATTCATTATGCCATCCCTGATTATCAACATCAGGTCCACTCCAGCAAAATTATGGCCACAGTAAGAAAATGCCTAAGCTAATTATGAACACCCTCTAATCACAATTAACCTGCCGTTCAAATTTGAAGAGTTCTCTGAATTCTTCTAGAACTCCATCATCAGAATATAAATCAAATCAAAAAGATGAATGTCACAACTAGGATAATAAGTAGAGCTAGGTTTATTAACCAGTTCCACTTTGCGATCCCTGGTCTTCATCATCAGATCAAGTTCATCAAAATTTTGGCTCCGCCAAAACACTGTTTTAGTTACTTAAGGAAACCCTCAAATCAGAATGCATGTGCCGTTAAAATTTGAGGAGTTCTCTCAATCCCTCATGAAGCCCATCATCAAAATAGAACTATAATCAAATAGGACTATCTTGAAGGTATTTCTTTACAAAGAAAAGATGAATGTCTCAAATCGGATGATAGAGCTGGGAATTAACAAGCAGTTCCACTTTGCCATCCCTGGTCTTCATCATCAGGTCCACTCCACCAAATTGATGATGTTCGTAAAGAAATGCTCGAGTGTCTTAAGAAACTACCCAAATCATCATGCATGTGCCTTTCAAATTTGAGGAGTTCCCTCAGTTCCTCATGGATCCCATCATCAGAAATTGATTTTGAAAAAAACGGAACAAATCTGGAACCATCTATTTTCAGAAAAAAAAATATTTTTTTAAATCGGACGATAATCCTGGGAATTACCAAGCAGTTCCACTTTGACATCCCTGGTCTTCATCATCAGGTCCACTCCACCAAATTGATGATATTCGTAAAGAAATGCTTGAGTGTCTTAAGAAACTACCCAAATCATCATGCATGTGCCTTTCAAATTTGAGGAGTTCCCTCAGATCCTCATGGATCCCATCATCAGAAATTGATTTTGAAAAAAACGAGACAATTTTGAAACCATCTATATACAGACAAAAAAATATTTTTTTAAATCGGATCATAGTCCTGAGAATTACGAAGCAGTTCCACTTTGCCATCCCTGGTCTTCATCATCAGGTCCACTCCACCAAATTGATGATTTTCGTAAAGAAATGCTCGAGTTTCTTAAGAAATCACCCAAATCAGCATGCATGTGCCTTTCAAATTTGAGGAGTTCCCTCAGTTCCTCATGGATCCCATCATCAGAAATGAATTTTGAAAAAAACGGGACCAACCAGGAACCGTCTACTTTAAGAAAACAAAAAAAAAATTCAAATCGGTTCAGTAATGACGGAGTTATGAGTGAACATCCATTAAAAAAAAAAAAAAAAAAAAAATTCAGTCGAATTGAGAACCTCCTCCTTTTGTGAAATATTGAAGTCGGTTGAAAAATAGCAAGTTACTCGTAAGTCATAACTGTGGCTACCTTCTCGTTGGGCATATTCAATTTCAGCGAGAAATAGCGGACTAACTCTACCTTTTCTCTTCCGTTTAGCCCTAAACTATTTATTACAAAAGGACGTAAATGCGACGTTTGAAGGCACTTACGCCTTTTTGCTTGCATAATTGTTTCATCGTATTATGGTACGGAATCCTTAGTTATGCGTGCTCTGACACGCACTTGGCCTGTTTTTTAGGTGAGTAAAATATTAGTAAACAAATAACGCAACTTATAAATGAACTTATAAAAATGACAAATAGTACATTTCGATGCTAGTGCGGAAAGTATGTCATTACTTCACGAGTGAAAAATGACATATCCGCACGTGAATCGAACGACGTTTTTGAATACAGTTGATATATTAAGAACATTTTCAAAATGTTTATCTTATCTTCTTTACTTTCTCATTTTCAATCTCATAATAATAATTTCTCATAAACAAAATAATAAATCGCATGTGACAAATCGTTTCGTTATGTGTTAGATGGCCCTTCGAACATGTTTACCTGATTGAAAAACGCCTCTACTTTGACTGACGTTTCGTAGGCTCTGTTCCGTTTCATACACACAGATTTATAAGAACTGTTTTCAATTTTAATATTTTTAATGAATGATCATTAGTATGATGAAGAAGTAATTATTGAAATATGAAATATCAATATCTTTAATATTATTGCGTTAATAGTAGGTATTTCGTTTTATTACGGCTCGGTAAAGTTAACGAACAATAATACTCTTCGGTTAGCAGTCATGAATTGGAACACAACTAAATTTAAAAAGATTGGAAAAGTAAAAAGCACTAGTTCGCAAAAACAAACTTTGCTCTCGCAAAACAGCCAAAAAAAGGGCACTTTTTGAGAAACTGTATTGAAAAATATTTTATTTATTTAATTTGGTCGACTGGTAAGTCACCCAAAGGGCAATGGAGAGGGCTATGCTAGGAGTCTCTCTGCGAGATCGTATCAGAAATGAGACCATCCGCAGCAGAACCAAAGTAACCGATATAGCTCTCCGAATCGCTAAACTTAAGAGGCAGTGGGCGGGGCACATTGCACGTAGAACCGATGGCCGTTGGGGCGGGAAGGTTCTCGAGTGGCGACCCGTACCGGAAGGCGCAGCGTGGGTAGACCCCCCCACAAGTTGGACTGATGACCTGGTGAAGGTCGCAGGAGTCCACTGGATGAGGGTGGCGCAGGACCGGTCATTGTGGAAATCTTTGGGGGAGGCCTATGTCCAGCAGTGGACGTCTTTCGGCTGAAATGATGATGGTCGACTGGTAGAAAATGCCTACATACATGAATTCGGACTAATCAATCTACTCTTTATGACCAATAAAGTTCAAAATAAATATAATTTGAAACCATAGGTTGCGCCATATTATTATATAACGTCTATATAGTGCAACAGAAAAATGTAGGGATTAAAAAGTGGCAACATAGTGTTGTCCCGTTTTCTTACATATAAAATTTGAAAGGGACGACACTACAATGTTGCCACTTTTTAATGTCTATTTTTTCTGTCGCACTGTACACACGCGTTCAAAAGCGAATGAATTCATTCATAAACTGTTCATACAATTTTAAACGCGACAGTAAATGGAAGCATTTAGAACTTATATATTAGAATTCCTCTTTCGTTCGAGTAAGTAGTGAATCCGGAAAGTAATATTTATAGTAGTAGGTGTTGCCGAGTTCAGGAGCGGCGGGCAAAGATGTAATAATGCCCAGATGTATCACAGCTCTGTGCATTACTGGGTTATGTTACACATTAATCTGCTGCTGCAGTGTGCGTAATATTCTTTGTGAACAATGGGGAGTTGGGTAAAAATGCAGCTTATATTTGGTTTTAAATTGATAATCACTAATCACTAAATTAGAGCAGATATTTTCAGGTTTGAATAGGGAGACTTTTTTCGTCGTTGCGTTTGCAAATTCCGTTATGTGCTCCATTTTTGAAAACTGAAATGACACTCTGAAGACTTAACAAGTGTACGTGTTGAATTAAGCAGCCGCAGCGAAATGAATATATATTTCAAAACTGATTGATTTAGTTTTTTGCTGCATGTTTTGTAAAAAGTTTCACCTAATATCGCTAGTCAGATGCTGGTGTTTGTAACCATGTCATAAAATATGCGTCCAACTTGCTGAGAACCGGCTTGTTCATAAACATGTTTCGGAAATTATCTGCGTACGCCCGCTGTGTTGTGCAATGTACTCGACGCTTGATAATGGAATCCTAGATTTCCAAAACAGCTCGCGTGTAGTACGTGTGTATTATTCGTAATTTACTATAACGTTAGATCATTATTTATAATCCTTAGTCTTCACTGGCCCATCAAAAACTGCTTTAAATTTCTTCACTGTTATATGCAGGATGTCTTCACAATATTTTTCTAATAATGCATACATACGTTTGTGTTCTAAAATGGATTCAAGGCGAAATTCAAAGTTAGTAAGAGTTACGAGTAATCATAACTCTTACTAACTTTGAATTTCGCCTTGATTTCTACAAGCACAAACTTGAGTTCTGAACACAAAAGCAACTTCATACGTTCTTAACTTTTGCGTAGGATTACATAGACACGAGTAAAATAGAATCAAGATAAGGAGAAGCCGGACATAAACCTCTAAATTTAAATTACTTGGCTAATTTAATGTAGGTAGGGTATGATAATTAAAAATATAACAATCTTACAGAGCTCGACCCAAGTCCAAACGAGACAGAGCTTGTTCTAAGGGTACTGAATGTTTATTTAAACAGAAATCTAAAACCAACATTCGTGATACACGGAATTTAATTACAATGCTGTGTTCCGAGAGCAGACCCTCCATTGTAGGCCGGAGGCTGTATGTTGTATGCCTATTTTGCTTATTTTGTAACCGTTTTATATTTGCAATAGAGGTAGAGATGAAAAGATTAGATAAGCATTTAGATAAAATATTTTAATTTCCGCTTAAGAAGACTTTATCCAGTCTAGGTAGGTAGGTTATTTTGACTCTAAAAGGCTGTTTACAAAATAACAATATTTTCTTCTAATTAGTTCACGTTATTGCAAAAACTTTTTTCGAGCACATGAATTTCAGTTCACCGAATAAATGCAGACCTCATATCGTTGCGTTAAAGTTCACATTTAAACGAAAATGTTATTACGTAAATAATTCCGCTTTGCATTAAAACGTTTCCAAGGATATGAAACGGTACTTTGTAAGGAATATAAAATGGTAGTATTAAAACCATCCACAATGGGTTCTACTCATCATAAAAAGCAATATAACAGTTTAAGTGTTCCCTGGATTGAGCTTAAAATGAAACATGGTACGTGTGAAGAGATAATACTAACGATGCATTTTATTATCCGCCGGATCCCACGGGGTTGAAGAGAATAAGTATCTTTTTATGCTTCAGCATTAAGCTAAGTGCAAGACTATATTAGACTTTATCCTTATAACATTCTATTATACTCATCTTCTACACTGTTCTCTGTAAAATCTAGTATATTACTCACGTTTTTATCGTTGATAAAAGTAAAGAATTTAAAAGAACACAAATGATCCTTAATCTTTCTACCAGATTTTTTGAAATCGTTCTCCATTAGGCAAATTACCAAGATATCTATCTGTACAATGGCTCGAATTAGTCGTTGTAATACGCGTCGCCAGTATGCATTTGCAAGACATCGTCTGAGCGGCGTCTTTAAATCCAAGTCATCTGACAAGAGCTTAAAGTTAATATTCCGCGTGTTGCGACGTGGAAGATGCAGCGGAAAATGTACGATGACACATGTTATTTGCCTTGATAAATTGAGTCTTGTGGCATTACTGGCAGGTGAACAAAGTGTACTTTTAGTTAACTTAGTTCGCCTAGGTGTATATTTTGTTATGTTGTATTTATTATTCTTATCTAATCTGGGTGAACAGAGTTAACTACAGGACTATGTCACTATTGAAACGCTAGTCTCTACGGAAGCGACTGCTATCTGAACTTCCAAAGATTGCCGACCAATTCCTTTTAAGACTATTCCGGTTTCCTCACGATGTTTTCTTAACTGGAAAGTGATTGGTAACGTTACCTCGAGATATAATTCAGAGGACATGCCGAAATTCAGATTAAATGTACATATTAACCCTGTTAAACCCAATAACGTTCAATATCAGCTTGTTTGAGTCTGCCATCTGACCTTTTAACACAGAGGGTAAGTTTAGCCTTATCTGTCAGGATTTTTCACGATGGTTTCTTGCACGGAAAAACGATTGGTAAATATCAAATGGTATTTCGTACATACGTTTACAAAAACGCATTGGTACGAGCCGGCAGGATTTGAACCGCGACCTTCGGAATGAAAGTCGCACACCCACTAGGCCACCAACGCTTCCCATCATCTATAATAATAAAACCATGCACTCAATGCAGTAAACATATAAACTTTGTAAACTACTCAAATACGGTGGAAAATTTAAACGAGCACAGCCTTGTTACACGCACCGCTGCACTTTTGTAAATTTTACCTTTGGTTCGGTGGCAGCGTGCCGCGTGCATCGCACGTGACACGGGGCTCGCGGGACGAGCACGCTAGTTGAAAAATATATTCGCCCATTTTAAAAAGAATCGAAAACTTGCGGGCGCACTACGGAATATTGAGTTATGCCTGAGAAATATTGAAGAAGATATTGCATTTGAAATATATGGTGTGTGGTATCTCTAACAATAAATTTGTTTTGCAAGAAATAGGAGTTTAAAATTGAATACCATTTTCATTTTATTTTACGCAAATGTTGAATTGTAAAATCGCTAGAATCAAAGCTGAAGTAATGAAATGTTCCAAGATTCTGGAAACTGGCTATTAAATAAACGTAAAAGCGACCCCTAAGCTTGATTACAAGAAATATCAATTGAAGAGGAGATAGCTTACATTGAATTACTTTCCACTGAAAGTGTTCAATCATAAAAGCAAAGTTCCACTCGGGTACCAAAGATAACAAGTTTCTTCAGCCAAGTAGGTGTTCCTAATGGTACCGCTTAATCGTCCCACGCTAGACTCGCAGTGACAAATAGCCTATTTACATTCTGGTATTCCGATAATAGACTTCACAGCTTAGAGTATTGATCTAAGATAATGCCACACCGCCCGCAATGCTTTTTAATTTGAAAAGCCCGATAAATTATTGAGCAAATTTGGTCCGAATCCTTTTAGTCATGAAAGGAAAGTTTTGGTAACGGAAATACTTTGGAATAGTTTGAAAAGTTGACGTTCGAAAATTGATGTAATGGATGGAATTAGGCTTATTAGTTTACGGAACAACAAAAACAAGGTTTTCTAAACTTAATAGACAATAAGCTCTAAATTATTTTTGACAAAGCGAGCGCAAAGTCGAAGTGTCCCTGCTGCTTGCGCAGTCATATTTTGGTATGTTTGTGACCCATTGTTCCATTATCCGGCTGTGTCTCTAGGTCCCGTTACTGAAGCGATTCTCTTTATACTCGTACTTAGTAAGCAGGTTTGACGGTTAAATGTTTTTTTTTTTCAATTAGTCTGTTGGTACAGTCAAGTGTAAAAATATGGTGTTGCACATCTTACACAAAAATATGTCCCATAGCACCTTATGCCGGTGTAATAAGAGCGTAGTACCATATTTATGAGTCGATTATGTCGAACCATATTTTTGCACTTGACTGTATATTTAATTTGGTGAACATTTATTATGAAATTTTATGAATTCTATTATAAATTGAAAAGATGTCATATACTACAGAAAACGTGACCAAGGCCGCCAGTGCCCTAGGCCTTCTGAGCTGGGATGGATCCAGCCACGTCTTGCATTCGAGGTTGATTTGATTCAAGGTTTACAATTGTACTTATGTTAATTCTCTTTACATGATTAGAATATTAGATACATTGATTGGCTTACTAAAATAATTATACTTCGTATCCAAATCGAAGATTACATATATTTACTAGCAGCAGTACACGGTTATGTGCTGTCCTTGTCACACATTTAGAGTTAAAATATTATTCAAAAAATGTTCTCGCTGTCGCCCGCCGCGTAAGGTAGGTGTCGTGCCGGTGCACGACCGCGCCCCCAGCGGCGTGGTTTATCATTTACATTTTTTTGTGTTTGTCCGAGTCACACGTATTTTCTCGCAAAAATAGTGTTTTAGTGTATATTTATTTCAGATTGAAGGATTAGGGTGAGTGATTTTACACATCTTCAGAACGATGAATTCAAATTACAGAATAAAACCGCGGCCTAGTTGCCGTTTAACGAATCTTCTTTCGGAAAGTGATTTTGTCCAAATGTTTGATTTTGCTTCCAATATATGTGTGGTAGATTACAATTTAAAATTGAATGTTAGTGTGGTGTATTAATCATATAATAACTAAAAGAATAGATCAAGGAATCTTTACTTTGTTCGAAATAATGCTTTTACATCTACCTTATTTTTTCTAAGTAATATAAGTAAGGTACATGTTAAAGGCACGGGTTGTTACTCGTAGATTAACATACAAATTTAAACCTAATTAAGAGAACTTTAAGGTTCGTTATGTATTTACGCGTTATAGTATTTACGCGTTATAATTCGTATCAGGTTTGTGTACCAGACCGTATACTAAAAATTGCGCCACACGCCATACTCGAGGGTTAGCCACTTACTTCTAACCCTGGTATTTAACGAAAACAAATGTAATCTCATCTACGCAATGATTTCATCTACCTTTCCAGAGTTCTGAGATAATTATAGTAATAAGTATTGCAATGCTAAAAAATTATGAAAGTCTACATGAATTTCACAAATTGTAGTAAATTCGGTTAACAAAATGGCATCTAAAAGTAATTTAAAGTAAAATAGCCATAGAGGTTCCCTCATTTATCTATAGTTTTGTTAATAAAAGCTAGCTTATGATCCGGATGTTGCCGTTTCGACTATCGTCGAGCCTTCGGGACAATATAGGTATTTTAGAGGTTCCCCATTTTATCCCTAAAAGGGAGGTAGGTATGACCTCTTCAATTCTTCATGTTTGTCTTGTATTATTCGTGAAACACAGCCCCGATTAGTCAGCTAAGAAGCACACATACTTATAGCGCTTCTTGTACGTCGTCCTACCTACTTCATTTATATGAACTGTCATAAAGATATACTCGCTTATAAAGAATCATGAGCTTGCTGAAATAAGTAACAATGACTACAATCAATAATTATCATCATAATGTTGTTGCAGAGAAAATTGTAAAATAAAAATAAGATAGGTTTCGTATAAACTACGTTCCTATTTACGAGTAAGCCTATTTCAGGTTCTATCAAGGAAATACGACTTTAATGAGTCGGAATATATAATCTTGATCATGTTTTAATAAAGTCAAAATACTATGATATTGCTATTTTGAGTCAGTTAAGGCTCTAAACTAAAGGGAAGTGTAACCGCAGCGGCAGTGCCGTATTACCCTGTTCCGCTAAATAGCGCGAATGCTTGCTGTAGCCGCTGCAGGGGTTTAATTTGCGACCTAGTGTCTATACGATTAAAGAAGGATAATTTATGTTCAGAGTTGTATTCTTTGAGTATAGGTAAGTTATTTAAGGTAAATAATAAGTTTTTTGTTTTGTTCAAAGACTCGAAAGAGGTTATTTTTATTTTCCTCATATTTTAGATAACGTAAACCGTTCAATAAACAACGATATAACCAGGTCAAAAATATGATATTTTGGTTTATGTAAAAATTTACAAAATACAATACCTAAATAATATGCGGACATTACAGGTTGTAATTGTATTGTGATTGGTGGTTCGTTAACAAATTGCACACCTAAAAGGTGTTCAATCGCTTTCCTGCATGCTCAGAGCGAATAACGAGAAAACTGGTTAAAGACACAAGATAGTTAAAGTTTTTTGTGGTTTTTTGTATAACAATAATACCTATACTTACTGATTTTTTTTTATCAACTTTACGTATCCCCATCACGAAACAAGGATAGTTTGGTTCCGGAATTTGAACCAATATCTGACGGCGCAGTCTTGCGAATTGTTGCGTTTAGTAAAAACGAATTACAATGCAATGCAATGCATGAAATTATATAAATCATATGATTTTTACTTATATATATTATAATAGATGTATTGTAATTTGTATATGTAGGTAGTGAATGTTGTGGATCACATTTTTATGATACCTACATATAAAATTGTAGATGATACCTTTACGATACTTAATAGGACTCAACACGACTTAATGAAAATTAAGTCGGATATTAATATTGTCGTACGTACCTACTATTAAAACCTCACCGTTTAGGAGGATGTTAACCAAAAATGAATAATTTTACGAAGCTGAGTGAGTTTGCTAACAAAAACCTCATTGGAGAGCAAATGGTTTTAACCCAATTGAATTATCACGAAACTAATATTCCTGTTTATTGAAAGGATGAACCAATATATACTGAAGTATAAGTCTCGCTCTCGCACTCTAACCGTCACTATCGTTCTTGACCATAAATACAAATATAAATATCACAAAATGTCGAAATTGGACAGTGAATTTGTAAAAAACATAATAAAAGCAAACATCGATCCGTTAAAGTGTGCAATTGAAAGTTTATCTCTAAAATTGGAAGAAATATTCAGTGAAATTCGGGAAATAAAATCCGGTATCTATGACAGCAAAATAAGTGCCCCTCAGAATTTGGCCGGGTTAAACGTAAACAGCAGCGTACATACGACGCCAGCGCCACCTGCGGTCTCAAACTGCACATCAACACCTATCGCCCATCCTGCTCCAACGCATGCACCTGCGCGCGCTAAGCGAAGTGTTGCCTTGCGCACGAAAGAGAAGATATCTGCGATAAGTAAACCTCGCCGTATAACCCCGTCAAATAAGAAGGCGCCCACGCGCAACCCGACCGCTGCTTTGAAAGTTAAATCTCCAACAGAAAAACACAATGGCGATGAAGCAGTTCAAAAGCAAGATAATGAACCTACAACGTTCTCGGAGATACTCCAGCGCCCATCAAGCAATAAACCATCAAAAAGTGACAGTGACGATGACCAAAAACGTGCCGAAATTAGTCAACAGCGAGATAATGACTATAATAAAATGGTGCCCTCCGCACGGCGACGCGGCAGCCTCAAACCCTTTGTGATAAAAGGAACATCAGAAAATACAGGCATAAAAGGTGTCTTAGTGTCAAAATTAAAATATTTTCATGGGTGCTTTTTTCAAATTGACACCACCCCCGAAGATATTATGTCTCACCTGAAATCAATTCGAGAAGATTCGCAATACACTGTCAACCAAATAAAGTCAAAACACGAAACTTATACATCGTTTAAAATTGGAATGTCATCGACTGTGTATGAAGATTTCCTATCCCCGTCAGCTTGGCCTGTTAATGTTAGCGTTTCTGAATGGCAACCCTTTCTACGCCCACGAAGAAACCAATCTGAAGAAAATTGACTTAAATAACGTTTCACCAGAAAAGACTGAAAATAAATTACATATTTTACATCTAAACATAAATAGACTTGAAAACAAAACGTATCGTCTTGAATGCGAACTTCAACTACAGGACTCCTGCGACGTACTCTGCCTTACGGAGCATTGGCTACAACAAACCCAGCTTTCGTCCATTAACATCCTAGATTATGATCTGCGCGCCCAGTACTCCAGACAGGCGAAGAAAGGTGGCGGAGCTTGTATCTACACAAAATCAAATATAACTACAATGGAACGCAAGGAGGTTTCCGAGTTATCAATCGAGGCCCACTTCGAGGCCTGTGCCATTGAGTGCATTGGATTGGACCTTATCATAGTGTGTATCTACCGGCCCCCTAATGGTGATGTACCCTTATATCTTACTAAGTTAGACGAATTATTATCTTTACAAGTTATGCAGAATACTAAAGTTGTACTGCTAGGTGATATAAATATTGATTTACTAAGTAAATGTACTAACACTCGATGTCTTATTAACTTGGCAAAACAGCATAATTTTAGACAACTGGTTAAAGTACCTACTAGGATAACCTCAACGTCGGAAACTTGTATAGACCATATTTATACAAATATGCATAAAAACATGATTTGTAATGTCACTTGTACAGAAATGCACTTGTCTGATCATTTGAGTGTACATATCATCATAAAAACAAGCTTTTCTGTTTCCCCTATTAAATATGTAACAAAACGAACTTTCTCCTTACAAAACAAAACGAGTTTCACTCAGAGCCTTGACCTATATGATTGGGATAGTGTCTTGCTAAAAAATACATGTCCAAATAGGGTAACTGAATCAGTAATTAATGTTATTAAACACTTTTATGATATTCATTTTCCTATACGAAAACAACCTATTAAGAACATTGTAAACAAATGGATCAATGACCTCTTACGCAAATTACGTCATAACTTACGTGCAACGAAATTGAAGTTATCTAAACAACCAAATGACACTGAGTTGCTTTTGAGTCTTAGTAAACAGGAATCAACGTATTGGGCTACGTTACGTAACGACCGCATAGAATTCATAAATAACAAAATTGTGTGTAGTGCAGATGCCGCAGGTGGTAGTATATGTCGGGCTGTGTGGGGCATCATCGCGTCCGAGACGGGCCGGCGCGGCGGCGGCAGCGGGCCGCTCGACGTGCTCGTGAGCCGCGCGCCCGGCGCCAGCGGGCCCGCGCGCGCCGCCGCCGCCGCCGACCAGCTCAACCGCTTCTACTCGCTCACTAACAATGATGCGCGTCCGTGTGCGGATGATGCACTCGCATATCTCGACAGGTATTTGCCGCAGGCACCGCCTATATTTATATTTCAACCGTTTATGCGCGATGAAATAATTAAGGCATGTAGTGACATAAAACGAAAACAATCTATGGATATTAATGACATGTCAACATATACTATGGACCTACTCCCTCCTACTGTAATATCCCTTCTACTATTCTTGTTTAATAAATGTATTGATGCGGGTATATACCCTGATATACTAAAGTTAGTAAAAATACAACCGATCTATAAAGGAAAGGGTGAAATGCATTTACCCAAATTCTATAGACCTATATCATTAATTCCAATAATATCCAAGGTCTTTGAACGTCTATTGTGTATGAGAATTATGCATCATCTCTCATCTAACAACCTATTAAATAGGCAGCAATATGCCTACCAAAAAGGCCGTTCGACGATGGACGCGACGCGCGATGTTGTTGCGCGAGTGATGGCCCATCTGGAGGGGGGGCGACGGGTTGCAGCGATATTCTGCGACCTGTCGCGCGCCTTCGAGATGATTGACCACTCGCTACTACTTTCAAAACTAGCGCGGTATGGTTTTGAAGGCAATTTCTTCAACTTAATTGCCTCCTTTTTATACAATCGACAGCAAACCACGTCCGTCTTAGGCGTCAAATCAAACCTCAAACCAATAGGAACGTGCTCAGTGCCTCAAGGATCCACGATGGGTAATAATCTTTTTCTTATACTTGTAAACGACATAATGACGGCGTGTTCTGACCCTGAATATGTTATGTTTGCCGATGACACGTGCATCATAATCAGTGCAGATAATTTTAACAATTTAAAAATAAATGCTAATTCTGTAATAAAGGACATTGATAAATGGTTCACAGCTAACGGCATGCTCCTTAATATTGAAAAAACTAATCGTTGTCAATAATGTAAAAGTTCCACAGGTCGAGCAAACCAAGTACCTGGGTTTTACTCTGGACTCTGGACTGACGTGGACCCCCCATATAGATGCGGTCGCTGATAAGCTGGCCTCAGCGTGCTTTGCTCTTTCTAGAATAGCACCAACTCTTACACCTAAAAACCTAAAGATAGCCTATTATGGTTACTTCCATTCAATCCTAACTCAAGGAATAGAGCTATGGGCGACCGCAGCTGAATGGAACCGACTATTCAAACTTCAAAAACGAGCTGTAAGGATAATCTCAAATAAACCCTATGATTACCCAGCTCAGTCATTGTTTAGAGAACAAAAAATTCTTACATTACCAAGTGTCTATATATTAACAGCCTGCAAATACGTGAGGTCTAATTTGGAGCTATATCCAACCCGCGGCGACAACCACGGCCGCAACACGCGTGGTCAGTACCTACTGCTCGTCCCGCGGTGTCGCCTAACTAAGACTCGAAAGTCGCTCAGTGTCTACGGTGTAAATATATATAATACACTGCCGAGCGACATCATTAACTCCAAAAGTGACGCAATATTTACAAGTAAAATTAAAAAAATACTGATTAACATGTCTTGCTACACAATAAATGAATTCCTGTCAAGGACAAATGATCGATAAGTTACTGGCTATTTATTGTATAACGTCTTAACACTAAGTAACATACCCATCTCCAAAGATGTAAAATATGTAATTTGTACCTACCTACTTACCTGGCAAACTTAGCTGTTAAATAAATGTAATGTACCTACCTACTGGTCAAATTAATTAGATCAGTCTACGAATTATTTTAATTGTAAAATTGTACCTACAAAATGACGTGTAAAATATTTTATATTTTATCAATAAAAATCTGAATCTGAATCTGAATCTGAAACAACGACTTAAATTTTGATTTATAGTTTCCTAGAGAAGAAGCTTCATAATATACATATATATAAAAATATATATATTTTCGTAAGCTATATCGATGAAATAGGCTTAATCTTATTAAATACCCTACGCTGCTCCGCTTTAACAGTGCCGAGTTACGTGACATAAATCGCGTGTAAATTTGTATAATTTTGCTCCGTTTCAACAATTATGCCACAAAAATTGTGTCAAATAAGCTTGCTTTAACAGCGTTGAGCTTTAACACATTAATGATGTCAAGGATCGTCCGCTTTAGCAGCGTTGAGGTACTCCACATTAATTGTGTCGAGGGTTGTAGAACTTTGCTCCGCTTTAACAGCGTTGAGTTTCTCCACATTAGTTGTGTCGAGGATTGTAGAACTTTGCTCCGCTTTAACAGTGTTGAGGTACTCCACATTAATTGTGTCGAGGATTGTAGAACTTGCTCCGCTTTAACAGCGTTGAGGTACTCCACATTAATTGTGTCGAGGATTCTAGAACTTTGCTCCGCTTTAACAGCGTTGAGGTACTCCACATTAATTGTGTCGAGGATTCTAGAACTTTGCTCCGCTTTAACAGCGTTGAGGTACTCCACATTAATTGTGTCGAGGATTCTAGAACTTTGCTCCGCTTTAACAGCGCTGAGGTACTCCACATTAATTGTGTCGAGGATTCTAGAACTTTGCTCCGCTTTAACAGCGTTGAGGTACTCCACATTAATTGTGTCGAGGATTCTAGAACTTTGCTCCGCTTTAACAGTGTTGAGGTACTCCACATTAATTGTGTCGAGGATTCTAGAACTTTGCTCCGCTTTAACAGCGTTGAGGTACTCCACATTAATTGTGTCGAGGATTCTAGAACTTTGCTCCGCTTTAACAGCGTTGAGGTACTCCACATTAATTGTGTCGAGGATTCTAGAACTTTGCTCCGCTTTAACAGCGTTGAGGTACTCCACATTAATTGTGTCGAGGATTCTAGAACTTTGCTCCGCTTTAACAGCGTTGAGGTACTCCACATTAATTGTGTCGAGGATTGTAGAACTTGCTCCGCTTTAACAGCGTTGAGTGTCTCCATTGCTCCGCTTTAACAGCGTTGAGTTACTCCACATTAATTGTGTCGAGGATTGTAGAACTTTGCTCCGCTTTAACAGCGTTGAGTTTCTCCACATTAATTGTGTCGAGGATTGTAGAACTTTGCTCCGCTTTAACAGCGTTGAGTTTCTCCACATTAATTGTGTCGAGGATTGTAGAACTTTGCTCCGCTTTAACAGCGTTGAGTTTCTCCACATTAATTGTGTCGAGGATTGTAGATCTTTGCTACGCTTCAACAGCGTTGAGTTACTCTACATCAATTTTGTTGATGATTGTACAACATTTCTCCGCATTAACAGCGTTGAGTTTCTTCACATTAATAAAATCGTGTTGAGGATCGTACAACTTAGTGTTAATTGTATACAATAAATAAACAATAAATAAACTTTGCTCCGCATTAACGGCGTCTCGTGTTACATACTCGTATTCTACAGGAATTGTGTAGAATGTAATAAAATTTTACTCCATCAGGTTGTTTTTACCATGATGAGACTTCTTTTCAATAGTAGCATTCCGATTATCAAGATATAAAAATACTCCACGTGTCAGTTCCTTATTATAACAATTATTTACAAAAATAGTAATTCTCTTGCTGCTGTAGCGTACTGGTCAATATTTCGTTATCCTACAGTAGAATCGAAGGCACCTGCCACTTAAGTTTTTTATTACAACGTTCTACTCAAAAAGGAAAAACTTAACGTATTAACCATTACCCACCACTTGAATTATTGTTTGGTCTCAGTATAAATCTGTATGTATATTTTATAACAAGATTTCTTTAGTACTAATCTTGCTATGAAGAAACTACTGATAGCTTGTTTTACTAATCACACAACTGGTTTTTGTCTTCCATTTTTACTTCGACATGAAATACAGGCATATCTAAAGTATACAATCACTATGCAGGGATCAGGGATTCGTCAGTAAAGTTCAATTAAATGAACGAAGTATAATTTAAAGCAGGTATATTCAAGTAATGTTAAAATTATATCGACGATAATACACACTTCAGTGTTTTGCTTCACCTAAAAGGTTATTGAAAGTAATTTCATTCTAATTAATAATAATTAATTTTAAGTATTTTCATTCTTTATTAATGTCGTTCCTCACTTGGACACGCACAGCATGGCATGCATAAGTCCAATCTAATAAAAATATTCATATAATATTTACATAATAGTACCGTTTTATTTTATTAGGCACTCATGTATGAAGCTAATTATCAGGAACCCATAGGAGCGTCGGATTTGACTTCGATATTTTATTTTATTTTTCCTACTTATATGTAGTATTACAATTCTCTAAACATCTGCTAGTAAATATATGTAATCTTCGATTTGGATACGAAGTATAATTAATAATCAAACGAACTTACCTGTGAAGTTTGATTGGAATTATACGAGTATCCAAATCGAAGATTACATACTCCCACCCTCCCAGACCCTAAAAATTAAAATAAAATAGTCTCTGGTCCTAACACAAAAATATCTATGTGCTCTAAAATAATGATAAACCACGCCGCTGGGGGCGCGGTCGTGCACCGGCACGACACCTACCTTACGCGGCGGGCGACAGCGAGAACATTTTTTGAATAATATTTTAACTCTAAATGTGTGACAAGGACAGCACATAACCGTGTACTGCTGCTAGTAAATATATGTAATCTTCGATTTGGATACTCGTATAATTCCAATCAAACTTCACAGGTAAGTTCGTTTGATTATTAAATATACACACACAGTAACAAAGTACCGCAATTGCGGTAATACTCTTGTGGCCACTTTTTTTTCAGTTGATAAAAAGAACTGGTATCCACTGGATACTTACCCAGTTATTTTCATCAACCATATGCTACATACATTAGAACCACATGTTATGTACATGTTAGATACTTTAGATGCATGTGTCACAAAAGTCTTTTCACCATATTTATACCTTCGTCTTTCAATAAAACTCAATCAGGCCATAACGAGGGATTGTGTCCTGTCACTCCGATACCAGATTAAATAAGATGAAGTTTTATCGTCCAGAACTGGGTCGGGGTGATAAACCCGGCGGCAATCTGTATTAAGAGCAGATACCCTAAATAGATCTCAAGAATAAAACGGCGGACCCATTTATAATCTCTACACGAAATAATTGCGTTATCATCAATCTTTCGAAACACGAAACAAAATAAATCAGATACCATTTAGCATAGTTCTTTTGCAGGAAAACCTACTTAATTATTATTGAAAATGTTTACCGGACTTTCGTTTAACGTGTTTTAAAGTAGGTACCTATGCAAATTTATGAAAATCTCATCTAGTTTGGTTCACACAAGGGAAGCGGACGGGAATCGAGTTCTATTGAACGCATCGCCACTGCTCATTACACCTAAATTGTAGTTTTTCCCTCTTTAACTGACCTTGGATAGGCTTGAAACCAGCTGTGCCCATACCTTTTTCCTTTGTCAGTGCCTAATCCTGTAACATACGTTCATTATTTCCTTCGAGTTAATAAATTATTTGGATTTGTATAAACAAAAGTAGCGATCTTATTGACACTGCTTATTGCAACATTTCTAATGAACTGACAATGCCTGTACATCACTGGCGGCGCGTCAGATTTTTCGTTAGGTAACTCGGAACTAAAAAAACACCTAGGTACCAAAATGTTCGTAAGGTACTTTTCTTTCACAACCACTTCGCAAATTTTATATTATTCGCCAACAGACTGTTTACATTTTGGCGGTAACATATGTAGGTAATTTTGATTTACGAGGATTCATTTTATGACTTTGAACGTGTATTGTGCTGGATTGGTCAAATTATTGATGTCAGCCCTTTGTATTCCCAAAACAAAACAACAGATTACACCTAATAGCGGTCGATCAGTCAACTAATATATTTATTTTTCGTATAATCCACTGTGAAAGTATTTGATGAGCTCACCTTGAAATGCAGACTTATAAATTTCTTATTCCTAACTATTGAAAAACTTGAGGACTCATCAAAATCAAAATGAACAAGAGGCAGCAATTAGTAGAAACATTAAAAATGCTAGCTAACCTCCAAATATTTACGCCTACGAGCAGCAAAACACAACACTAATAACACTTATTCACATGTAACACTAAATTTCACTTTAAAAAGTTTTTCACTTTACTTTAAATTACATTCATGCAAAAAACTAAGTAAATCCACTCAAAAAGTTCACCAAAACAAAGTTTCGTAAAGCGAGCAGAGAATGTAATATTTGTGTTGCTAATGTTGCTATGATATTATTACTTTTACCCATAGAATCAAAAACCAAAGTACTTTCTTTTCATAATCCCTAATAACTAAACTAGTAAACTTAATACTGCAGGATATTCTAGTATTTTGTAATAAAATGTATTCCAATTTTAATAGTTTTTATTAAATTTGATAATAATAACTCCGGAATTTTCGACAATAATTTGCACATTCATCTTGTAGTTTTTGGTATGGCAATTTTCGTTTCGTTAGCGCGCCGCCTGGTCGGGATTTAAAGGTGCAATGCACCACAAGCCAATCTATACCTTATCTGCTTATAATGAAGGTTCTGTCTATAGAAAGCTTTGTGAATGTGTGCGTAAATTTCGATGGATGCGTGTAATTTTATGAATGAATAGGGAAGCTATTATATTTTACGTCAGGTTTACCTCGCACGTGCGATGTGTGAGAGGTTGAAATATATTGAAAAGTTATTGTAACCCATATTATCAAATCCAAAGTACTACGACTACGTATGAATATTTTGTAATTTTAATGATGGCCGATTGGTTTAGTATATGGCCTAGAAATTTTAGGGAAGCCGGTGGAAATCGAGTTATATGGACGCGCCGCTACTGCTGTATATATTGCTAAAAACGACCACCTGTTAGAAAAACGTAATAGCCACATTTTCATTCAGATAACATGACCATCAATGCCATTAAAAACGGGTCTTGAAAATACTGTTACGCCGGTGGTGTGATCAAAACTTCAAATGCGATTTTTTATGCGTTAGAATCGTTTTTAGGAGGCTGTTAAGTGATTTCGTACCGTTCCAGAGATAGCTTTTTCAGTTGCTGTTGTTCCGGCGCCAGAAACATGTTTTTAAATTTGTTTGCAGGCTAACCTCTACCAAATGGCATAGTTGCCTAAAAATACCTTTTGAGGCATTTTCAGGACCCTATGCACAAATTTACTATATTTATATTGCAACATTCAAGTTCGAATATCATACAAAGAGAAACAGAGCGAATCTAAGCGAAGAAAAGTGACTTATTGGTGTGTTCAGTGGAGTGTTTAGTGTGTTGTAATAAGTATAATAAAAAAGCTTTTCATTAATTGTGGATAATTAGTGCATTTTTTAAAAAGTATCCGCCCCTCAAACGTAACAATACTAACCAACTTTCAAAACGTAAAATTTTGATTATTTTTTATCACCTTTGAATGTAACAAGTTGACGGATTCAAACGCATTGTGATTGTAATGTAATTATATCACTTTGTATTGCACTATGTAGTATTAAGTACATAGAAAATTACATTAGTAAACTTATTCGCTATCTATACAATAAAAAGTAAATAAATAAATTAGTTTATGTCCAGAAATAGGCAATGCTTGTCACGCGGATGGAAAATTAGAAAAATACTAGCATTACTTAAATTCGACACAGTTGCAATAAGAACTTATAGATACGACTAAGTCAAACATTTTAAAATAAAAACTTAAACTAACTTAACCTCATTAGTCGCCAGTTTGAAGCTGTGAAGTTATTTCATTAGCGCAGGTATAATTCACCCTTATCTCCACACACGAGTCGTAGTGGGAACTTAGATGCACCATCTGGCATTAAGTGGCTCCATACAGGCTAATGCACTATTGTTGTTGACGTTACTGGCGAGGAACACTCTCTGAGTGGTATGTGCTTATAAAATTATTCTACGCGCTTATGAATATCATATCAAAAGGAGTACCTAGTAATGGAATTATTTATGCTATTCGTATATGTAAATGTAACACAACTCAGTTTATCGGAAAGTCACACAGTGACTTACGCTTTTTTATATAATTTATTTATTTTTTACGCTTTTCCTTTATGCTCAGTTATTTTATTAGCACCCAACTCGTAAATATACTGTAATTTATATAACTGAAGTCGTTTTATGTTCCGGCTATAACAAATAAACAAACATCAAACACGTATTGTAAACTAACTGTAACTAGCAAACGCGAGAACAATTTAATTGTAAACTCCGATTCAAAGTTTCCATTTCTAGTGCCGCGATGAAAATCGTAATTATGCTCCGTAGACGCAAGCTAGCTTAGCTTTGTTACAAACGAACACTGTAACTTGAACATTTATGTCGGCAGCAGAATATTAAAAAATTAAGACGTAGTTATATTATAACCTTTGCTATTTTATAACCTTTGGTTGTTAAAGTGCGGTTGTAATAACCATCGTGATGGAACAATATTAGGGTTATGAAAGTAAAAGTATAATAAACGCTAGGTACTTCATTTTAAGGCCATTTAAAGTGAACTGCGATTTTGTTAATGGAGATATGTCGAAGCAATTCGTTTAGTTAAACATATGCGAATATAATTTGTGGACATTTAACCAATGTGAAAAACAAGCCGAATGCGAGTCGGACTCGCACACCAAGGGTTCCGTATAAACTTTATGTTGTTCCTACACCTAGAAGTAGAAATTTGACGCCAGCTACATGTATCAACAGATTGGGTCAGTCGTTTAAACGGCATGGAGTTAGTACGCGAGTTTGTTTTTCCTTGATATTTTGTATGACGTAAACCATTTTTTTTTACTTTAGTTTTAAGATAGTATTTTCAGCATGCAATCACATGAATAAAGAAAAAAAAATTAGTTGGTTAAACTTCAACTTTTGTCCCGAAAAGTTTTTTTTAAAGTTAATGTAGTTAGGGTCAATGTTATATATTTCTGTAATGTTTGTGATAATATTAACGTTGTGTAAAAAAATCATATTTCTTCCGTGATAAACTTCGGAGAAAAGGGGGGGAAAGGTATTTTTGTTTTACATTTTCGTTTATGAATAGAACATTTTTGGTTGTAAAAAATTAAAAAAGTAATGTTTTATTTTATTAGGTATGTGCAAATTTAGCCCTTTCTAATAATGACCCAGTAACTAAACTTTTAATTTTTACCCCCACTTTAATCTGGCATATTTCATTGAAAATAAATTAAAATATGTGATAAATGTTCTCTCAATGTGACTGAGTTAACTTTGTTTGTAACCATTCCAAATTTCATATCGGCAGCTTATGCAGTTCTCAAGATATTTAAAGATGTGACAGACAGACTGAGTCGCACCATAAGGGTTCCTTTTTTACCATTTTGGTATGGAACCCTAAAAATGGCATAGAAGCATGGTCAAGCCTTATAAACTCTAGTCAAGAGAAACATAAATGTATTTTTATAGTAAATTTATGTACCTAAAAGTGTCCGGTGAGCCCTAACTTTACGTGACATCGCGCGGCATAAGACACACCATAACTACAAACTAAGCGTCTAAAGCCTTCATCTGTCACTATAAATCTGCACCACGAGCTCACACCTAGCCGTAAAATTTTCTGAGTAAATGGTCATTTGGATCCTAACCGTAAAACTGTCAGTTCATTATTTGTAGTGACAATGTTGGAGTAACCATATTACACGTAGGAGGTAATAACGGTAGAAATTATACATAAATTGAAAGTAGTTTAGTAGTGTGCCTACTTAAATAACATGAATCAAAACATTTACTATAAATAATAAATGATTTAATTCATGCTTTACAATTGTAACGGTAGAAATTATTAACAAAATAATGATATGTCTTTGAAGTAGATTATTTGTTAGTTATTTTCATGTAGTTTTCTATAAAACACCGTGACAGAGTAGACCTTTTTAGCGAAGACAGCCTTCCGATTGACCACTTTGTGTTTTGAGTTAAATAATTTTGGTAAGTTTACAGTCACTAACCAGAGAAATAACAAGTATACCTACTGTAGTGATAAGATAATACAAAAAAAAACTATATTAGACAGATTTCAGCGCGAAGAAAGCTCATTGTCGGTACAAAAACAAAAGGAGAGCGGCCCACTTACGCATTATAACAGACAAAACACATTTTGACCGGAGAACATAATACAATACCGGGTGTGGCCTGTAATAGGAGCAATACATTTAATCGTAGATAGTACTCACAAAACCGAACAACGTTTACTCAGCGACTTTTAAAAATAACGTTTATTTTGATTTTTATTACACTTTATAGTTTGTTAGAAGACGCAATGTACTGCAAAGTTTGTAATTTTTGTATTATGACAACAATGACAAGAGACGTCAAATAGGCTGATTAACATCAGCCTATTTTACACGTACGTATTTTCAATGTACGGTACATTGAAAATACTTTTCAATTTGTATGAAAAGGTGAAAACCTACAGAGTACATAATATTTAAAAGTTGTTGAAGAAAAGTTGTTAGTTAGTTTTGAGGAGTACTACCTACGATTAAAATTATTGCTCATATTATAGGCCACACCCGGTATTACCGTTCTCCGTTGACACTTAGTTATTGTACACAATGTCTTATTTCTTCAGTATTTATAGATAAGTATATTTAACACTAGAGGAGTAGACATTAAAATCAACCACAATTACAAATCTTGTAATTAAAAATCTCACAAGGTATTCTTACCTAATAGTTTAGACAGTTTGCATTAAAACAATCCCACTACACATTCCGCAAAGTCCCATTTTTGTGACGAAATAAATCACTTTTACGAACAAGGAGAAATAGCTTTTGTGTGACTACAGAATAGGTGCATTTTTCTCTGTCGCCATAAAATGCATTGTGCGCAGAACGCTTTACGTGGTCAAATAAAACCGTCTCACATTGGTGTAAAATTAAGAAGCCCGGAATCGCATCCAGGGAAACCACTTTATAAGCACAAAGGGTAATACTTTGTGGCATTTTGCGTTTAAACTTTGAGCCTTAACCCGATTAATTTTCATGACGAAACCTTATTCTGCAATGTGCATTTAATGTAAGGCTTATTGGGACAAGGTGAAAACATGTTTTTTCACGGGTCTGGAAAACAGTCGCCTTTATTAACACAACGCACCTTTATAAAATGATACCCGTATCAAACACATATCGTATCCGACCCTTTAAGTACCGTTTAATATCTGTTTACAATTAAAACTTAAGCATTGACTGCGGTAGTATAATTTATGTAATTATAGTAAGGTTTTTACATAATTACTCCGTAGTCATACAAATAACACAAATGAAATGATATAGCAAAATTAGGTACTTTCAAAGCCGAATGATATGGCGCATGCAGAGGGGCGACAGGAATTTCCAAGAATATTGAGTAATTTGAGTGAGTTATTATCCTCATGGCCGCTCCAAGTTGCGAAAATAAAATGAGGCTGAATACAAATCGGCTCCTTATCAGTATAATATAGAATACGGGTGGAGAAGGACTTCAATTATTTATTGGACATGTTTCCGGAAATCCCCATTGTGTCTTTATGACTTCTTAGCTGACTTGAATACCATATTAGAAGTTAAAACTGTTACAAGTAAACGATAAAAAAAATACAAGTTCTGTATTACACAAGACTTTGCCCAAATATTTTCATCATCTATTACCATAAACCTAACACATATATAAATATTGGGCGTTATTGAGATAGAAGATGTAGGCAAATAAGTAAATTGACAGTTTAAGTTTTAGTTTTTTCAAATTTTGCACCAGGTTTCAATTTATAGGCTTAAACATTTTCGACTTATTGAGTTAGCAACAAAATATTTTGTTCATATGAAATTGAAAAGATGTAAACAATGTCTGCGAAAAGCTTTTAGCTATAAAAGTGATAAAACTCGCAGGAATATAAAAATGAAGAGTGTTACGTGTATATAGAGCTGTAAAAAATCGGATCAAACTTCAAAAATTCAACTTCGTAAATAAATTTACATTTATTTTGTTAAAACCAATCCATTGCCTAAAACACTTTGTGAACATTTTTTGAAGCAAGTATCATGAAAATATGCTTACATTCTATGCAAACTTCCATGGATCGGAATCCACCAATAAATGTTGAATATATAAAACATTCTTGAACAGACATTTAATCTGAGACAAAAATGTAATCAACTCGTAATATGCAATAAATCATTGACAATTTTGTTTTTACGTTTCGCCGAAATGGAAGCGCGATAAAATGCCGTCAACCCGAGACTTTGAAGCAAATCGCTTTTACGATTTAAAAAATCTTGATAAACTTAGACGAAATGGTGTGATTCAATAGGAAATGTTCGTGCTAAGTGACGCTTTCCCGAGTAGAAGCTTTGTGAAATGATCCAGGATGAAGTGTAATGTTGGACGTAAGTCATCAAAAATAAACCACCTGGATGGATTCTTACCACAAATGTTCATAGATCTTACTTATAATTATCATACTCAGTAATTTAATCGTCACGATGTCAAGTTTGGCAGAATACATATGTCGCCACTAGAGTATCAGCGCCAGTTGAGGTCATGCACAAACAACATGATTGTGATGACAGTGGGATTTTGAAATTCATGTTATTTTTTCTAGCGATCGCAGGGATTTTCACTAAACATCGTTCATAAAAACACATCCTCAACACATCTTTTTGCAGTAACAAAAAGCCTCAGTGGATAATATATTATAATCTATTTTCCGTAGATGGGAAATAGTGCCAAAATAATGGATGCACGATTAGATAAAGTCGTGTAATCAGGCACAGCTCATGTAATATGTTAAGTTTTACTTGCCATTAACTTTAATATTGATGAGAAGCCAGAACGCAAAATTGCATTGAAGTGTCGGTTCAACAGTAGCAGTGGTCTGATCAATATGTCCCATTAAACGGAAAGATCAACTAACCGAAACTGCCTGGCACGAGCGTGATTGAGTAACGAGCTAACGAACCGATTTTCTATCTTAGGGATCCCTTTTAAATCATGAAAAGCGAGATTAATTGCGGGTTACACCTAGCCGTCTGCTAGCGTCAGCTATGGTCAATTGTTGGAATTTTTTCATCCTCTAATATTACACTTTGATAAGGAAGTAGTTCGCAAAGTAAAATTATTGAGACTAATAAGTTTAATGCAAAAGTAAGGTAATATAAACAACAATACTCTTGGTAAGTAATAATATCACCTAACTTTTAACACACGTGTCATAATGGGATTTTTGGTATACTTAAAATAAATTTGCATGTATGTAAATACTCTCATTTCTGTGGATAATTTTAATTGTAAACTTTTTTTATTGATTAAGTAGGTTAAGGTTATAATTAATTTTACTTTAGTTTAGCTTTTAGTTATGTTTTTGATTTATGATTTTATTGAATAGCCCTGAGAATATATGATTATAAATATATAAGTTATATTTATATACAGAAACGTGACAAATACTCTACGACTGATATGTGAATATTATGACAGAACCTTTACCTTATAAATTACAGTAAATAAATAAACTCAATACTAGACTATCGTTTTCATTCGCAATAGGAAAATATTTCATCGTTTTATACAGTGATGTAATGTGAATACCTACTCACATTTAATAAGGTCTAACAAGATGACAGGAAAAACCAAATATAAAATTTAGCTTTTTCGTAAAAGGCAGAAACTCAATATAAATTCATGTAGTGTTATTTACGTTATAGTATCTGCAAGGTGATATTTACGTTACTATGGTAATAATATTGTAGATATGAATTTATGCAGTCTGAGAAAGTGGAAACTAATTATTTTCCGATAAGTGTTAATTAATGTTTGATCCGATAACTAGAGGCCATTGTTCTTCTATTTAGTTTGGTACAAGGCACAGGCGAATTAATTCGCTACCTAAATAACCTGGTTTTACTGGACAGTACACAGACTTTACAGACTTTATCGATATTGTTGGATATAATTTAGTCGGTCATACTCAACCACTTTTACTTCTTCTTGGTAACTAATCCCAAGATTTGACGTAGGCACTAGTTTGACGAAAGTGACTGCCATCTGACCTTCCAACCCAGAGGGTAAGCTAGGCCTTATTGGGATTAGTCCGGTTTCCTCACGATGTTTTCCCTCACTGTAAAGCGATGGATAAAATATTAAATGACACTTCGTACATAAGTTCCGAAAAACTCATTGGTACGAGCCGGCAGGATCTGAACCCGAGACCTTAGGATTGAAAGTGTCACGTCATACCGCTGGTCCACCAACGCTTTTTCTATAAGGTGAAAACTAGATATAACATTTATTTTACAAGCTTTTGTTTTGCTTGCAATGTATGTTTATGTGATTGTTCGGGTGAAATCTTCAAAGCTGAATTTTGCTAACTTTCTGTTATTTGAATAATCTGAAACTTCACGTGCTTTTGAAGGTTGGATGACGATACAATGTTACGTTGCCAAAGTGCTGTGATAAAATGCTTGCGACAACACACTTATTTTAAGCAAACATTTAATGATAAGACAGATAGTTTTTACGAGGAGCAATACATGAGCAACATTCATTATACGTTCCAATATGTCAGAGTCTAAAACACACGAGTTACATGATTCAGCCAAGCCATGACTTTTTATCTATTTTCCCAGATTCATCGACTAAACGGCTGGCTATGTTAACTTGACTAAAGAGCCCGCAATATTTTTTCCAAGCCTTCTACCACTTTGTACGTTTATCTATTTGCCTCTTTGTCAGCCAAACATGCAATAGCAATAGAGAGAGTTAGCGGTAAGATCGTTTGGAGGGGAGGGATTACCTTCAGGGCAAATCGTTGCCGCTCGATACTGGAACACGCCGCGGCAAATGGCCAGAATAGCCAATAATTACGATAGATAAGATTACAGCCAGCGAGGGAGGCTTCATGAGTTTTGGGAATATAATATGGCTCGATGTAGATAGTATGCATTCTTATAAGTTGTAGATGGCTTGATTAGTGTTGGATTCGGTTGATAATATTAGATAAGTAAGTGTGTTTCACTGATTTTTGATTATTTCCAATCGTTTGAAGAGGAGACATAAAAAAACTGGGTTAAGATATTAAGTTCCAAACTCTTAGTTTGTACAACTCTAATAGCCTGGTACATTGTGTGTCAGCCAAGCAAGGGTTGTTTTTGAAAATAAACACTTTAGAACGAATTAATCACGTTTATTAACACTATGACCCTACGTTTCGTACAGCACTCGTTTTCACAAGGTTAAAATGATGACTAGAGGAATGTTTTTTCAAAAATATTTATTTCTCCATGAAATCCGTGCAAAAATAAGTAATAAAAAAAACAGTCCTCAGATTTATGCATATTTACATAGGTTTATTATTATCATGTATCAAAAGAAATTTATTTCAAACTACGCGAATATACCAGTATTAATTATAAGCACTCTTAAAATTCAATGGTACGATTACAGGCAACCAAATTTTACTTTGATGTAAGTTACTAAAAGCTTAATTAATAAACATGAATTGAAATTATACTTACATCATATAAATTAGCCTAAAGAACGAAACATTTGTTTATTTTAAAGCTAATGAAATAAGCCTGACTAAATATAATTATGCTTGCCTATTTAAATTTTGATTTAGCACAGTTATGCAGTTTAAAATGCATTAAAATTGAATTTGATTATGTTTCTAAAATAACGTATTATTGTATTTACTAGCGGCCAGTAATTTCCTTAAAACATTTTGAAGCTCGTGGCCATACATCAAGATTAAAATAAAGCGCTTGAAAACGTTACACTTTATCCATTTCACGTTTAATAAGCGATTAAACGTTTTAATGTAATAAAAAGGCGTTTAAAATTATTACTGGCCAGTAAAAAGTTTGCATATTTTAAAAGTAAATTTTACCAAGAATTATTTTTGTGAAAAACTTGTCGTTCAGCTTTTACATTTCGCTAAGCTAAGCTAAATGGAGATAAAGTACCTCGTTATTCTTTCATTAAGCTGTACTAGCAGTGTGTTTACCTTTATGTCGACTGATCAACTCGTTCAGCTTATGAACTTTGCAATGCATTCGAAAATTCAAAGTTCAAAATTTGTTTTTAATAAAGTAGGAATAATAATACAAGAAACAAATGAGACTTAACTATGGAGGCATTTGTTAACACATTTTTTTTTCTTATAATAATATTCTCATCGTTTATTATCAAACCACTTTCCCTACAAAGTATCACAGTCAAGAATTGAGAAGTTTAATTTGCAAGAGTACCGTTTCTGCATACAATTTTCTTAAATATTCAACTACCGGTGGTGGAAAGTTTATTTTCAATTGTGACATTAATATTCAATGCTAGCTTAGCGTAATTTGGTTAATTTATGAAAATCCTTCGGACCTTTACGGTACCTATACTACGACTATGCGGTGATTTCATGAAAATTCATACTTATGTGCAAGTAATGAAGTATGTTAGCATTAACATGAACTTAGTTTTGTCTTGAAATTTATACTTATGTGCAAGTAATGAAGTATGTTAGCATTAACATGAACTTAGTTTTGTCTTGAAATTTTATGTATGTATTACATACTTTTATACACACGAGTACCTACGTAAAAATTAACATTAAAGTATTATCAGCCTTTATCATTTCAGTCGAAAGATGTTAACTTCGAAGTAAAGGCCTCTCGCAAGGATTTGGCTTTGCACAACATTCAATCGTGCGCTAATCAGTGTTTAAGGGTTAAGCAAGTGTTAAAAAAGTAGATCAACAGAGATAAGTCAACCTGTAGACAGAAACAAAGAAACAAAATCAAAGCCGCGGCGATGCCAAACCAAATTAACCGGTAAAACGACAAGGCAAACAACTCTTGCCCTATTTCAAATGACAATGACGGAGTTTGAGAGTCAATGCACTCAAATAATGGAAAGTTGAAGAAATAAATATTAATGGCATCGTGAATCCGTAAACGACTTAACAAACAATTTTAAATAGAAAACTCCCGTGAGTATTAGACATATTAATATATCATAAGGTCAAGTTCACGGTGGAGAAGGAGAGTGAAGGTACATTGCCGTTTCTGGACGTTTTGGTTATGCGTAGATCTTGTGGACGATTACTCACCACAGTGTATCGTAAGCCAACGCATACGGATAGGTACCTAAGGGCGGATTCACACCATCACCCTTGCCACTTGTTTTCTGTGCCTAAGACTCTGATTAACCGAGCCCTAAGTCTGTGTGATCCTCAGTACGTGGATCGTGAACTAGTTCATGTGAAGGGTGTATTGGAGCGTAACGGTTACAACTGGAGGCAGAGCAATCGGGTTGCGAGCGCATCGGCGCGTCCCAGGTCAGCTGAAGTGGAGAGGGTGCCTTTATACTTGCCTTACGTGAAGGGTGTGACGGATAAAATCGGACACTTGTTACGCCGTAGATATTGCATCAAGACGATTTTCCGCCCTCATATGCAGCTCCGACAGTTGGTGCGCTCCCCGAAGGATAAGGAGCCATTGAGTACCCCAGGGGTTTACATGATCCCATGCTCCTGTGGGAAGAACTACATAGGGGAGACTGGCCGCAACATTTCCACAAGGATTTCTGAGCATATACGCAGTATGACAAATCGGGATACTCGGGGTTCTGCCGTAACGGATCATTCGATGGATTCGGGTGCGCACTATATTAGATTCGATAAGGTAACCGTGCTGGCGAAGGAAAAGTTTTTCATTCCGCGGAAAATACGGGAGGCTATCGAGATCAGTCGTCACCCAAATTTCAATCGCGATGGTGGGTGGTCAGTACCCCCTGCTTGGAAAACGGTTTTGTGTGCTGCGCCGGTGCTTAGTGTGGACGATACCTTACAGTGTGACGTAGTAAGTGTCGTGTGCAATAGTGCAGTTGACAATAGAAGTGAAAGAGACGGTAGTATCTCGCCTATACCGGTGCCGCATGCGCCTGCGCCGACCGCGCCCCCCACGCCGGTCTGCCGGCGTGCTCAACGGGCTGTCGCGCGCAGTGTGCGCAGAGCAATCGCGGCTAGCGCTTCTCACTCATGATTATGGGGCGCGGACCGTCCCGAAACATGTCGAGCTATCTTCGACTTTATAGACGTGAGTAACCCGGTCTAAGTATATTAATATGACTTAACAAACATTTTCCGTGCAGGCACCAGCTAGCAGACTTGGTGTATGGTTTCTAAAGATAAACTTCTCAGACGGCCTCTCTCAAGTAATCGGTCCAAGAGAGATGCATGTTTATTTCAAGAGAGACGGCTCGACACAGCGCGTCAGTTCACACTTGCATGTTTTAAGCCTAATTGACTAAGCGTCACTTGCGCTACGCATGGTTAGCAGCTAACCGGGAGTTAAGCGTTTATGAAGTATGGACTTTGACAGCTAGCTTCAGGGTAGGTGGTTAACCCATGCCTCAATTTCACCACGCTGACATGTGTGACTATTCCTTAAATGTCTGAATTACAAGCGTTTCAGTCATCCATAGGTTATAGAAACCGCTCACCATCGCGCAGACTGTGTGCTTATTTGCCACCATTTCTATAATTTAAGTACAATTGTAATGTATCGTCAATATATGAATAATTTGTTGGTGAAAACTTTTTGACAATTATCACGAGATTTAACAGAATTTTCGATCGTTTTTGACATGAGAATGATCCTGTGTCGGAATTACGTGTTTCTCGTGACAAATGTCAAGAGCTAATTCACAAAAGTATCGTTTTTAATGATAATAATGATGAATTTATTTATAATTGACATGTTAGCGGCAAACAAACACACAGTCCGCAAAATAGTAAGCAGCGCCCGTAGACTATAGACGCATGTAATACCAGTAACAATAATGTAGACAATTGTCACACCTATCGCCGTGGTGACATTGAGGCCTGATTGGCGTAAGTAGCGCTAAGTTTAAAAAAAAACAGACTTATAATTCGAAGGAAAAGTTATGCTATAGTGCGAATAAATTACGCACTCGGAAACAAAGTTTTCAATCAACAACAATGAACAAAGACTGTCGAAACTTAAATCAAGTTAGACCCGTCTAATGAAGAGTGACAGAACAGAGTAGATCCATTACCAAGTCCGCTTGTTCTAAATGGAGGCCTGATAAATAAATAACATCTTAACTATAACGCATTAATAATTTTGTAAGTATGTATGTACACTTAAAAGCAAACGTCACTAGGATTTACTTGTATATAGTCTTGAACACGAATACAGCTAGCGTATAAATTAATTAATCATTATAGAGAATTTATTTGTCCTTAATTACATGTATTCCTTATTGATTGACGTCAAGTAATGCCATGAACAAAAAAATATATTATAGGATTGTTTTACTATTTAAAATTTCTGAGTTTCGCAACTTTTTTGTATTTAATTTACCATAAAGAAAATATTCACCATATTCAAAAAAGTTCTCTATATTCAATATTCGGTTTGCAAGCAAAAGGGCACCGGTTTTACTTTATTGTTTTATTCAAAATAAATAAACCATCAGTAGTGTATGTAATGTGTTTTATTTGAGTAATTTTAAATTGTCTATAAAGTTCACTTTTATTTTAATACGCTAGCATATATTTATTTCCGAGCTATTTAAAAACATGTAAGTGACCTGACACTTTCTCTCAAGTCTTGTGTCTTGGAATATTTATTTTTCATCTTCAGAATATCGACTTATCGATTTGAAACTATGGTGAGTAATAAAATTACGGATTACACTTACTCATGCGGTGTGCGACGCGGTTGCGGGCTGTACTCAACGCTCGAAAATGGGAACCTATGCACTACAAAATATGTCACGTGTAGTGACTAAAAATACGTGAGTGGTATTCATAATTTTATTATAATATCGACTTATGATTGTCGTAGAAAACCCTACAATCCAAATACTTCTGGCCATACTTGTGCGATGGTGATACGTCACGAAATCTCATTTCAAGACGTCGTAAAATGAAACGTACGATTAAGAATTCAAGACGCAAAATCCATGTAAAACTTTCCATTTCAGTTGAATCCCCGGGGTAGTTGTTTGTATTTTTTGACGAAAATTATACCTTTACATACCGCTCACTAGGGAGTTGAGTGTCATCAACATAATTTACCATAAATGCGGTTATAAATACACTTTGACAATAAAATGTGTTAGTTTTAGATTGTTGATTTCTTAATGAATCGTCATGGCATTAGCGTCTTTTAGACAACCGACAAAGTGGTACCTTTTACTAAAAACAATCACGAATACGCAAGATCATTACTTACTGCTATAAACATATCTGCAATTATCTAACAAAATTATAGCGTTAATTAAAATTGGTTTGGCATTATATAATATATAAAACAGACTCACGCAAACATACAATGGAGATTGGTAGGTAAACACAAATACTTAAGAATACTTTAAGTGGTCTAAGTATATTTCTTCAAAACAAAACAGAAGTCATTTTGAAATTTTCTCTGCGCTTTCATTTTGTATGAAACATTTCTGAATATCTTTTGCAGGAAGCGTTTAACACGCCACAGTTCTAAAATCTCATAAATGTATTATTTATCGTCCAAGCCCTTTGTCTTGGAAAGAATTCATTTTATATCAAACATTTCTGAATATCTTTTGCAGGAAGCGTATGACAAGCCACTGTTCTAAAACCCCATAAATGTATTATTTATTGTCCAAGCCCTTTGTTTTGGAAAGAAATACTCCAAATAGGATTAGATACACGTACGGTCGCCGTTTCCGGGAGTACTCTGTGTCATAAAATATTCAGACTGCCTTATTCGGTCGGAGAGCCTAACTTTAAACCTCTATCGATCGCCTCGCTTGAACAATTGACGGCCAACGAAATTACGTGTTGTATTTGGGCGTAAATAAAATATTAATAACTACGTTAAACGTGGTATAAGTTGGGAAACCGCTAGGAAGAAGAAGACACGTGTTAATATATTAGTTCAACTCACAGGCGGTTAAAATAGCTGTGTGTTACGTTTAGGTTCTGACGTTACTTAAAGCGATTTTAGTTCAGGCCGTGTCTGCGAACTTTAGTATTTTTTTTTATGCTACTTGACATTCAACTTTCAAATAACTTTATTAACCTACAGCCTCCCGAACGGCTCCCGAGCGGCGGTGGTACAATCTTACACAAATCGACCTAGTCCCACAGTAAGCTCAATAAGGCTTGTGATGTGGGTACTAGGCGACGATATATATAATAGAAAGATACATATAAATATTTAAATACATGGAAAACATCCATTACTCAGTAACAAACATTCGTGATAAACGCACAAATTATACTGGTTAATTTTACTAACGTAAGTAGGGGCGCAGCTACATGCAAGAATAAGACATATAAATTGCTGTCCTTTTCTTGTATATAGCTGCTTCCCTAAAAAGTTCACAGACGTTTTAGTTAAAATATGTTTTCTCGCTTTTGAACAAACGAAAATATCAATCTGATAAATAAGGACAAATAATCATTAAGCTAAACTGTTTGATCTGTGTTTTATGAATAACGCCGTTATAAGACGTTATTTTTTTCTATTTCTGTGAAAGATAAATACTCGTATTTATGTGTGTATACCATCTGTGGCCATATCCCAAACAGCTGTCATATACTCACCATAACTGAGTATTAGTTACGGATAATAATCTCAACTTCCTAGAATACATATATATGTTAATTAGGAGCCTGCGTCACTAGATAGCTCTGAATCGCAACCGGGTCGGTAAGTGGTTGAATCCCTCAGGATACCTAACTGCGCGATATTAGAGTGGCTCTCTCGAGTACAGTACGTTTCATTAGACTTAGACCGTTATAGCTTGATTAGACAGTTCTTATTTGTGATTAGTTTTACTTTCATTTTTTAATCTCAAATCAGCAATTCATTGTATCGTCATCTTCTCCGCATGCAACTCAGAAATCTGAAGTACTCACACGCTTTCAACGCCACGCCATTAAGAAATGATTAAAGAATAAAAACCATATCTATTCTATGTGTTTTTAGGTGACAATATGACTGTGCGAAAATGTTATTATTAAAATGTAAATTTGATAGATTTTATTCCATCTTCGTGCAGAAACTGATCACAGGTTTTTTTTTAATTCAAGGGGGTGCAATATTGGCTGTAGTACATGTGAGTAGTTAAACAAATTTTAAGAACGCCGGCGATATCAAGGGCAGGTACTTGTTGTAAATATATATTCGAATTACAGTTAAATACATTATAAAACCATTCATTTAAATCTTATAATTAGTTTCTGTGTTTTAGGTCACAAAAGTCACTTTGAAGATACTAAGCTTATCTAAGGTGTCTCTAGATAATTGCGAGTCACGTTACCAAGAGACATATACAAAGTTTGAAACCTCAACTTGATTGATATGATATGAAAATAAGGCTTCTCATCTCTTGCATTAGTGTACGAGCGAGATGTACTTTGGGAGTGTACTCCGTTAGTAACGAATCAAGGTAAGATTTTTAAAGTGCGAGTAGACCTTCAAATTACGGTTGAGTCTAAGTAGGGATGAATGTAAGTATCACTGATTTAGTTACTGTAAGCTAATTCTCGTAAAACGGATATATTTAAATAATTGTATATTTGCAAATATACTCGTATTGATAAATTAGTTAACATAGTGCATTATTTTCAGCAATTTTAGATTGTTTTATATACCTATTTGATTTTAACACCTTAGGGATTGAGATACAGACAATCATTTTCTACGCCTCAAGGCATTTAACGAACATTATGTTTCAAATTGTATGTTTCTTCCTTCAACGGTTTAGGCTGAGTGTCGTCTGTACATATACATATAACGCGACTATTTTATATACTATATACTAGTAAATGAGACACTTATTATTTGCGATACAATAATTTGCAAATTGTGTGACATGCCTTCCATAACGAGAGACTATCAAAAGTTTAAAAACCTTCAAGTTTCATACGCCTATAATAACGCTTGCGCGTGTTGAGCAAGATAAAGAAATATATAGATAGAAACGAGAGCATTCATTAACACTACTTACAATACGTCAAACATCCATTCTAATCATAAATTGAGAAACTCCTTTCTGAAAGACGTTTCAATGTAAAATTTCCATTATTCCATTAGAGCGCGAGTTACTTCACTAATAATATACTCAGTTTACCACCATAACCATAACAATAAACAAGTAAATTATAATCTATCAGCACAATTACCGCTGTTTAGTTATTCAATTCACTGTGTATGTTAATAATTTAGTGCCATACTAGTTAGTATTATCCGAATTTGAACCCTGTATAGGCTTAATGCGGAAATTATTTATATAACTAGACAGTTGTATGCATTCATTGTATTTATTTACATTCCTAAAAATAAATGTTACTACCGAAATTTACAACGAGATAGCTGTAGTCCTATCTTTTTCTATGAAATTGTTGACTGGGATAGATTTTTACTCCGTAACTTACCTCTTTTCCATGTGTACGACGTTGAAACTTGTTTATGCTCTACCTTACTTAATTCAAAATGCTAACCTCGATAGTTCAAGACTAAATTAATAAGCTAAAGAATTAATATTATGGCTAATAATGTGCATTTAAATATAAATTTTCTTTCTTAAAAAAAGCTTTCATAAAAAACATTTATAACTTTGATTGGTTACACTTATATATAATAGTTCTCCTGAATTCAATACTTACTTTGAAAAGAAAACATTTATATCGACATTGCGCTTACGTATGTAAGTGTATGTAAACAGTCCTAACCGATAAAATAATCTTTTATATTGGCAATAAAATCTGTTATATTTGTTGTCCTTGAACATTGCAAACAAATGCACTCAGCGGTAAACAATGATATTAATGGAAACGCTCTATTCCACTCGATCATAATCAAAACTCAATCAGGGTCTGTTCACAAATGTACGAGTACTAGACTTACTGACGCTGAATCGAATACAATCGTTTTCGAATACAGTCGTTGCTTAATATTTACAGCAAAAAAAAAGAAAGATCATGACGCGCTTACTTAACAACTACGAATGAAATTTAGGGCCCTATAGAAATCGAAACTTATAATTTTATGAAAATTTATGGTGTAGCTACAAATTTGCTCTGAGAAAGCAAAAAATAAAAATTTTAGTAAGGTGAAAATTATCAAAGTATCCATCACAAATTTCCTCAATGACAAGTAAGAATTTTACATGCGGGTTTTTTCTTCGTAGAGGATAGTCATGAACTACTTACGAGTCATTGATAATAGAATTACAAAAAAAACCTCATACATACTGTAATAAGCACATCTAAAATTAATATAACCTTAGAGACATCTAAAAATGTTTAATCTCAAAAGAAAATAAATTAAACACCTACTGGAGTGAACCGCCCCGATTGATTTATTTATTTTTTCATAATTCTGAATACTCATGTTTAGTTTTATGGTTTTATAAAACACAATAGTATTAAAAAGACAAGTAAATTTATCTCTTGTATTTTAATTGTATTTCCTGTTATTTCAGTTTGTATTTTTTCATTTCCGAAGCCATAAATTGGGTGCGTTTCGCTTTGCGAGAGAAATATCGACAGGCTTGATTGACGTATGGTTAGTAGAATCGGATGCTGGGAATATTTTCTACGTATTAAAATATTTATTTAGATCTTTGTTATAGTGTTGTACGTTTTGTCCATGTGGTGTGAGTTCGTGCCAAAGCAATTTCAAAACAGTCTTCTATTTGTTTGATATTATGTTTGCTCTACCATTAGTTGGTACGGATTTATAATCTCTGTAAAAGCTTCTGATTAAAATAATTCCAAACATCTCAAGGGTCCAGTACTCCAGTAGTGCCTATCAGTAGGTATCACGTGATGGTATATTCATAACGTGGATATTACTGTCAAGTTTTTAAATACCGATTCGGACACTTAGTCAACAATATACGAAGAGTGATATTTGTCAAGTGCGTGAGGCGTATGGATGCGGCTAGCAAATCTTCGTCACATCTTAAACATAATACATTCTTATAACGTAAAGAATACATAATATAATCATATTTATTGCGAGCACAATCTTCCGACGGTCCGAGGACACTTCAAACTTGTAGAACTGGCCGCGGACGATGTAATTGACAATTTCAACTTTGTTATTGACAAAATGTCCTCGCGAGTCACAAGTTATGTCACTAAAGTGATATTAACCTTACTTTTTATATATTCGAGTGTAGTAAAGTTTTGCACGTTAATGGACACGTTGTAAATGTACGGGTAATAATTATGAGGCCTATATCACTTCGCAATGATACTATACTTAATAGTAGTTTATGCAACAGTGATATAATAAGGGCTTCGCTTCGTTTTGTAACGGCGACCCTCAAGTTTTAAGAACCAATTATGAGCTGTTGCATACCCTAGTTTTTCTACGACAGCTAAAATAGCGTAATAAGAAAAATCTAGAAACGTGGCAGAAGAGGGAAGATGTTGTGCCCAATATAGAAATTAAAAAAAACAACAACAGTGCTCATATATTGTATGAAAATCCATAGGAGCAGTGTTCTTATGGAATACTACAGACAACGTGATAATGTATACTTTTTAAATATCGCTGTCAGACAGATGTCTGACAGCGATATTTAAAAAGTAAATTAAAGTAAAAGTAGTTAAAGTAAATTAGATAATTGACGGATAAAAGTGCTGGAGTAGAAAAAAAATATAAATATATTATGGAAAATCACAATCTCCATACAAAACGGTGAGAATTTTAAGAGATACAAATGTTCCTATTTTAAGAACAACAACCATATTTCCACTCTCACCATTTAGATGGTTGGCAGTCCTCAACTGTGCGCTTTTCCCGAAACTTCCTGCCTCGCACAGCTAAACTGTGGAACGAACTGTCGCCAGCGGTGTTTCCGGACCGATACGACCTTCAAACCTTCAAGAAAAGAGCGTACTCCCACCTTAAAGGCCGGCAACGCACTTGCGACACCTCTGGTGTTGCGGGTGTCCATGGACGACGTTAATCGCTTACCATCAGGCGATTCGTTTGCTCGTTTGCCCCCTATAGCATAAAAAAAAAACTATTCGTCAGCACACCAATAGACACGTTATCTTTTCCAAACAAATGAACTGTAAAACTTCGAAGTGTTATTTTAAACATCAAACTGACACTTAGTTAACACTTCCACAGTCTGTGCCATCAAAATCTATGGAACTTATTTTAGACGGACTCTGAATTAAACTACGTAGACACAATTACCTTAACAAAAAAGTAAGTGTTGTACCAAATACATAGTCACTAGGACACATCAGCTAAATTGTGCGTTCTATTAAATACCCATATTACGCCGAATAGTCAAAATAAATGATGTGCAAACGGTTCTCTCCAATAATAGTCGGAATGTGGCGCACAAAGTGGTGTAAATCAAAGGGGCAGCGTCCACTAATTTTCACGCAATTAAGCTTAGGTCCCCATTCATCTCAATAATTCTCGCGTCTCTCCCCTTTCCGGCAAAATATTAAGTAAGGAAATGTTATGTGTATACTGTTATGTGTGGGATAAAAGCCGACCAGGAAGATACCTACCGATAGTGCGCTATATTGCGGAATTGCATTGGAACTAATTTCTTACACTAACAATAATTTTAATGACAGATTGTCACTGTCATATTATTGTCCACTACGTTATGCATCTCTTTCGCTCAAAGTAAGGACAATAAAGAAGGAGAAATATAAGTTTTCATTCAATTTCGTTTCGATTTTTGCGGTAGTATATGACATGACGTTTATTTGTATTATTGGCATATAAATGAGAATAATAGCGCCCTTTTGGCAATTATCATACTTAAGTTCCTGAACGGCTAATATGGTTGCCATCTTATCGGCTATCACGCTAAGCGTCACTTTCGCACTTACAAATGTGTTAGAGCGGGACAGCCACAGTGATAACGCCGCGACTAAACTGGTGACACTATAAAAAAGATTCAAGTTGTTGCTTGGATCTTTGCTTGCTGCTGCTTACTTATGCTTTGGCAAGCACTAAAAAAGTTCTATCTCGTATTACATTAAGTTATTCGGGTCTGGATATCAATGGGAGTATTATGGGGTACTATGATTGAAGGGATCACCCAAATATTCCGAAATATTATCTTCCGATTTTCATAATCCCGATTTTTATAATATTTTATAATCTCGACTTATCAAAGTCCGATCGTCAAATTTCCGACTCTTGAAAGCACTAATATTTAAAATTCCGATTAACATAATTCAGAGTCTAATACTGATTTGGAATTATGTTATTCAGAATTTTAAATTTACGTTTTTTTTCTATTTGGAATTTGAAATATTCGTGCTCCAAATCCGAAAAACTCCGATCATGAAAATTCTGACTCATGAAGAGACGGAACTTTCATAATCGGAGTTTTGATAGGTCGGGATTTTCAAAATCAGGATTATAAATAAATAAAATAAATAAATAAATATTGTCTTGTTCTATCTTACACGAATCGACCTAGTCCGTGGGTAAGCTCAATAAGGCTTGTGATGTGGGTACTAGACGACGATATATATAATAGATAGATACATATAAATACTTAAATACATAGAAAACATCCATAACTCAGGAACAAATATTCGTGATAAACACACAAAAAATTATAAAATTCGAGATTTTATAATTCGGCATATATAGTTTTTCGGAATTTTGAAGTCTACCCATGATTAAACGATTCATTTCACCACGGGATTTATAACTACAGAAATAATCATAATCACGCGGGCACGTCGATAAAACGTACGTTCATATCCATACAAAACCTTATTTTGGTATAGTTTTTTTTTTTTTTTAATACTACGACGGTGACAAACAAGCATACGGCCCGCCTGATGGTAAGCGGTCACCGTAGCCTATGGACGCCTGCAACTCCAGGGGTGTATAGTATTCGCAAAACCGACAAGTGATCTATTGCATGTGTCAAATTCATGTGAATTAGTTCACTAAAGCCTTGGCCTATTTTCCTACTTAACTAGTAGGCAGTATAATATTAGATGAACAGGGAAATATGGGATTATGCTATGGTCTTCGACGACGATAATAAAGTAAACCGGTAAAAAAAGGAACTGTCATCGCTCGAGTTAGAGCTTAAGATCTAAAAGCAATATACATTCAAAAAACTTTACGTTCTTGGTAAAATATACGTATATGATTCAATTACCTCGTGCTACCCTATTTTCTTTCAAAATGATCCTCGTGAAATATTGTGCAGTTCCTAGATTTATTCAAATTTCAATAATTCCGGAAATGCATTTTTCGATTCGGTACGTCTCGGCCAAGGCTCTCCAAGCAACAGTTGCGATGCGTGGGGGGAGAGGGGCAAAATCAATAGAAGGTCCCGGGCCCGCCCCGCCAAAACATCCAAACATTACATGTTGATCTGATAGGTCTTTTTTGGTGCTTATACAGGTTATTAAAACCCAGTGCAAAGACAAGTCTGATGCGTAAACTAAACTTGGAAACGTTAGAACTTGCAGTTTCATTGAAAAATTGTGTTCGTCCATTTAAGGACGTAATCATCATCTATTTTCTGTTTGACGCTATTTTGTTTTTGTTAGCGTATTCAAACAATCGTAGTCTGTCGATGTCGTAAAAAAATGTGTCAGTTTTTGTCGAATGTTAGGCAACTAATAGTTTAAGCATCATCAGGCTCTATTTAAAGTAACCTTTACTCAGAGTAACCTTTTGGAGGATAAATTTAAAACATTAATACCGAAAGTGAAAATTAAAATTAGGTACTATATTGAATAAAACTCGCTACCACGAAAGAAGAGCATAAATATCGGAAAACTAGAACTCTCGGCTAAAGTTAACGCAACGAATAAGTTTACTTTATTCTAAATTTACTGAAATATCAGAATTCGTAAAATCCAATACCTATTTCCGAAGAACAAAATTCTATGGATAAAATAGTAAATTGTGAGAGTAGGGAACGGATAAATCTCTGTATAATAGTAGTATACGAACATAATATAGGATCTTATATATTCTGTTATTCTCAATTCAATTTCACTCTTTTACCGTCACGTTCCCACATACGTAAATTACAGTAAGTGTAAGCGCGTAGGAATTTCAATACCATTACGTTTGGACCCTGCTATTTCGCCAAAGATTTTTTACTATCCGAATTTCAATATCCAAAATGTTTTTCCAACTGTTCATTTGCCAATCCAAATAATTCCCATATATCCTAGGTATATTCCTGTACATATTTTTTATTTCTCAAGTTTGAATTTAGGCAAAGGATCACTAAATTCCAAATCATCATTATAAATATTTTATGAGGCCAAAATATTTTTCAAACGTTTTATTTAGATAAAAAATGTTCACTCAAATTATGTTTTGTTGAATACATTTGTTGAAAAATGATTTTAACCAAAAAAATTTAACGTCATAAAATGTTTTCTCAAATTAACGTTTGACAACAACTACCAAAATCAAACACCTACCTAATTAAATTAATAATTCTAATAAAAATAAATTTTATTAGAATTATTAGTCACCTCGTGACCCTCTGAGCGGATGTTTGTATTCTTGGCGGATCCTAGTTATATCTAGATATAACTCGCAATGCATTTAGCGCGTACCAATATAAATAAGTGTATGACCTACTACAATACAATAGTATAATTATTTACTGTGATATCAATGTATTTAAGTAAATGCAGTTGTTGCCTGATTAAGTCACTTACGTTGCTGCCACATTTAGGAAATGAAAATTTGACAAAAAATATTCGGCGATACATTAGTAACAGATTTTAAATGATTGAAACGTATATTTAGAACACGTTAAAATAAGCAACTTTCACTTGAAATACTATTTTCTAAAATTGAAAATGGCAGAGATAGAGCGCTCCAAAGATCGAAGGTAAGGCAGGTCGGTGTAGGTACAGCGAAGAGGGAAGCGAGGAGGAGTGTTAGGTAGAACTGCGACCTAACAGCGCCAGAACCGCGTACTTTACCCGTACTTTTTACATAACATTCTTTACATACTACAACTTTCTATTAATTAATTAATCGGGCTATGAATTGTTCAGACACATAATGTTAGGTAATACAATAATAGGATACACGGCATTAGGCCATATAAAATTAGAAGAATATGATCTTTAGGGCAAAAAGTAATTATTTGAACTTACTATTATGGAACATGATATAAGAATAAGTAATCCATATGTACACCCCGTTATCTAACGCTCACTTTCGGGGCAAGGGATGGGGCAGTTTCGATAATCTGAATTAATAAAATTATGAAGTTGACTATAAAAACAGAAGTGTACTAAATAATTCAAATTTATCCCCGACGTTAAACTGCTCGTACTAAATTACCTAGTAAGTCGTCTCTGTACTGTTCAATAATTGTCGTCCTCCTATCCGATCAAATAGATACAGAACATCTAATGACATCAAATATAACTCATTACTTGCATCTACAATGAATTAATTATCTCAAGATTATTCATACAAAAATAATTTTATTTTGACTGGTTAATAAATATGAATCGACTTAGCAACATCACTATTTTAGCTTGCCCCCAAAGTGAGCGTTAGATAACGGGGTGTATCCATATGGCAGGTTACATTAGTACATAAAATATTAGGGCAAAAACAAATAGTCCATTCGATGAGATGAACAATATGTCAAATGAGTGTTAGGACAAATGATTATTATAACGAACAGTATTAGGGAACGCAAAAATAGGATAAAAAACTTTAGGGATCCCGATATAGATCCGTTAGAACTGCGACCCTTACAAAAACGATCGGCTGCCAGAAAAGTGGGATTTGTTTTGCGATGCTACAAACCGGGAAGTAAAATTTCATTAAATTAATTGTAGTGGAATTAAACATAACCAAAAAATTACTGTCTAATAAAAATGTTTGCGAAATGTATGATTTGTCATCTTTTGTTTTGGTAAATGAATAATTGGCAAACAAATGTTTTGGGATAAATTGTTTGCGAAATGAAAATCTGGCAAAAACTATTCGACTATAGTATAGTATTTATGAGTATTGAATCCATGTTTATTCCACTCCGTCATTACTGAACCGATTTGTTTTTTTTTTGTTTGCTGAAAATAAATGGTCCCGTTTTTTTTTCAAAATCCATTTCTGGTGATGGGATCCGTGAGGAACTGCGGGAACTCCTCAAATTTGAAAGGCACATGCACAGTAATTTGGGTATTTTCTTGAGAAACTCGAGAATTTCTTTACAAAACCTACCTGTTTGGTGGCGATGATAACGACCAGGGATATCTAAGAGGAACTGTTCTATAATTGGCGGGCCCCAGCTGTATCTTCTGCTTTGAGACATTCATCTTTTATTTGTTACGAAATGCCTTCGAGGTAGTCCTATTTGATTTTAATTATATTTTAATGATATCCATCATGAGGAATTAATGGAGCTGATGCTGAACCCTGGCAGTACCTAATGGAACTCAGGTTTGGTGCAACATAGGCAAGTGCTGTATTCATCACAATGTCACTAACAGCTATACACCATATAGCAGTATGATCTTATCTTAATAGGAAATAACGTATTTTTACCGTTCCTATTATTATTTTCATCACTGCTGTTTTCGATATGATAATACAATCCGAGTTATTTCCCTTGTTTCGCATTTCGGTATATTTTAGGTAGGTACCTCTAATTGTTTTTAATTATTCAATAATCTACCTAAAAGCTTCTGGGAATTGTTAAAATAAATTACCGGAGAATTATTACTGACATAATTTGGAAAATTTCTTATTAATATCATTAAACAAGAGTAGTTAGGAAGGTATACGAAAAATGTAGACAAGTAGGCATAAGCCAGTTTGAACTTAAATAGTGGTTAGAAAAGCGTGTGTTCGGTAAAAGAAGCCCTTTCGAAAAGATTAACTCACAACAGGATGTGTTATTATCGTTATTGATATCACACCTACTAACTGTGTACATCAGTTTTACTAGAAATTTCCTGGCCCGCATAGCTAAACTCTTGAATGAACCGTCGCCAGCCCTATTTCCTGACTTACATGGTCTTCAAATTTTCAAGCAAAAAGCGTACTCATATCTCAAAAGGCTGGCAACACACATATGACCCTCGGTGATGCAATGGTCTATGGCCAACGTCTGCTCGTTTATCTCCTATTTAATTTTTTTTTAATGTCACGTCTTGGAATAGATCTAGCATGTATCTATCATATCACAGTACATTTCTAGGTATTTCAGTACTAAAAACAAGCCATTATTTTTAATACTACATAAGTAAGGCAACTGTACAAAGAAATATAAGTTGTTTTAACTTCAACATTCTGCTTCGTAAATCAACAATAAAAGTATTTTTAAGATAGGTACGGTAATACATTTCTCACAAATTCTATGACGCTTTAGTAGCGATTTCGTTAAAAATTATATTTTCAAATAAATACCAAAGAAATACCACAGGAATGTCAAGGGGAAACGCGGTCGCTGGAACCGGGCGTGCGTCAGATACTATCGCAGGACATTAGCATCTCTAGCGATTTCCCCAGGAGAATGTACATAAACTCATCTCCGTGACGTAACTTTTGATGGATGTTTGTGCATAATAAAGGAAAAGTTATAAAGACAAATGTTGCCATTTGGGATTCGTTTCTAAAGCGGACCCTGGGCTCCCGGGAAGAATGCTAGGAAGAAGAAGAAGTGTTTTTGGTTTGGGTCATTGAACTATTGCCTGAAACACAGTAAATACCTATTTTTAATAGATATTGAATTCGTGTACAAAACTTGAACTCCCAAATTGTATAGAAATCAAACCATAGTAATTTGTTGACAAAAATCCGTATATTAATAATGATTAATGTAAAAAAATGCCGATATAACCGAGAGATATGCCGGTGACTAATAATAATAAAAATCTATCACTCAAAGCTAGTTTAAAAATACAATAAACACTTGCATTAACATAAAGTTAAACTGCAATCGGCAATTCAGGATGGATTCAAAATAAAAGATAGTTCTACGCATATGCAATAAATTTTCCTTTAGCTCAACCAAAACGATAAACGTGCTGTGTCTAACGTTTCGACCATACGGATAACGAGAAACAGTTTTGTTTAAAAAGATATACATAATCATACATTTGGAATTCTTTTTCTGAGAAATAGAATTAATAAATTGGAGACCATTCTAATATGTTAAGAAGCTATAGTTGATTATGGTACCTGAAATACAAATGTAATTAGAAATAAAGCAATGTATAAAAGTTATTGGCATGTATTGTTTGTAGATTAAAAAAGGCAGGCACCATGTGCATCAAAGTAATCAAAGTAATTCAAGCACTAGCTGATACCCGCGACCACGGATTTTTTTTAGCCTATAACCTGACAGGACCCTTAACGTACCAGTGAAAGTTACATCTAAATCCATTCAGCCGCTTCCACGTAATGCTCGAACTAATTAACAGACAAACAAACAGACAAAAATTCTAAAAAGCAATATGTTCTGTTATCAATTCTAAGAGCTCCTAACTTACGTATATTTTTTTTAAATATCTTCCATGTACATTTTGTCCCTATCTGCTTTATTTTATGTAAAGATGGATATTATATATTATATATTTCGAAGATAAATGTTTTGTACGATATAGATAGATAGATTATAAGCATACTCGTATTACTTCAATGAGTATTACTATATTGACCTGTTTCTTTAGTTACTCTCTCTCTCTCTAACTTGGTCGGTGCTCGGATTAGCAAAGAGCTCTAAAAGCTTTCATTGCTCGCTGAAGCCTGGCGAGAATTTATATAAAACTACATACGCGCTGATTTTTAACAAAAATTAGGTTAGAATTTAAAATACTCGTATCTTTTACCTCTACATATATTATAGAAAGTGTATTAAATTTGTTTAGACTTAGAATCATATTCGTAACACAGTTTATGTGCAAAACTTTGATGACTCCCTCTTAGCCATAAATGCAAGTAAAATAAATTCAGTTTTGCCGTAGAAAAGGCAGTCGGTTTTTAATTTATTTATCGCAAATGTTTGTTTCCTATGCATTGAAAACATAGGTTTTAAGTAGTCATTGACCAAACTCTAAGTAGGGAGTATATAGGTCATGCTGAACAATTTTTATAATTTGCCAATCCCAAAATCGCAAAAAAAAAACGGTTTTATACATTCCAGCGTGTGTTATGCCGCCAATTTTTATGGTAAAGCCAATTTTTTTTCGCGATCTTCACATTGACCCTAAAGTGTCATAAAAGTTGTTCAGCATGACCTATACATTCACTACCTACTCAGAGTTTCTTCAGTGACTAAACAATCTGAACTGAACAATTTAACATCAGTTTCAAATATTAAAAGCGTGCGCTATCCGCTAACCCAAGGCTTCGAAATGGCTCTCAAAAGCTTCACAAGTAAAGATTTCCAAGAGATATAAACCCTTAATTGGATGGAGTGTTCTAGCAGTAATTGGAACTCGGTATGCGCTGAGCCGTCATCATATAAAATCGACTTCTTGCAACTTCTACCCCAGTCTTAAAAAATGCTATAAAAATAAACTTCATTTCCATAGTTTTAATGTTGATTATCCAATGACTTGCTTGGGTAAGTTAGGATTTTCAGCGGGTTACGAAATACGAAATGAGTGTTAAAATTGAAATCAACGATTATACGTATAAGGTCAAGAGTTGAAAGCGGTCGGCAATTAAAAGATAAGGTGCACAGGTTCAGATGCTGTAGTACCCAAGTAAAGCTGAATTTGTTTAGAGCCTACTGTCAAAGTTTCTATACGTGTGGCCTGTGGACTAGTTTCAGGCTGAAGACATATAATGCCCTGCGTATCCAATATAATAACATTTTCAGGATGCTTTTTGGGCTTCCTCGATTTTGCAGCGCCTCTGGGATGTTTTGCGACGCTAGCGTTGAGGACTTTTATGCCATATTAAGGAAGAAGACGGCATCTGTGGTAATGCGGATGAGGGGGAGCGCAAACAGCATCCTGAGAATGATAGCAGAGAGGTGGGATTCAGATATACTCCGCCGATATACCGACCTTCATGTCTTACGACCTAAGAATAAATAATTTTTATTTTTTATTTTTTTGTGTCACCTCTTAAGTTTAGGTATTGTACTAATTTAGTTTATAAGTACTTTGTGATTAACACTCTATGGATCTGTGGTATCTGAGAATAAACAATTTTTATTTTATTTATTTATTTATTTATAAGATCACGACTGTTATATTTTATTTCGTAAAGTATAGCGATTAACTTAAAAAAAAAAAAAATTTTAACATTTTAATTTCTTAATTAAAATGCCGCTTAATATTATGATACGCGTACGATTTTACACGATAACACTGTACAGCTGTGCTTTATGGTTTATCGTAAAAAGTTTAACCTTAGTCTTAAGTTATACGCTATAATCTAGTACCTGTAAATTGAATTGAATTGAATGTTATAAACACCCCCTTAATTTGATATCGTAAAAATACTGGATGATGATCATGATATCCGAGCCATTTTTGTATTTTTTTTTCCTAACTAGAGTCACTGAGACTCTTGAGTGCTGAGGAGGTTTGAACTCACGAACATCCCATTTTTATCGAATTACGGGTAAAACAAATTACTCACTAAAAAAAATGCAAATTACACTTTACAAGTAATATGTATTATACGAAAGTTTATATTCAGAGAATCAATATTTCGAGGAATCAACTAAAAAAAAAAAGCTAGTCTGTGTAAGGTTTTAGTTATTGTAGCTCAAAAATAAACGATGTTTGGTTTGAATTCAATATAGTTCTTACTATAATATATTTGATCATGTAGGTATTATTTAAGTGTCATGCAAGTGCATAATGTGATTTATTCACACAATACAACACCGTTCTCATATCCTAGTTTGTGCTAAGGACAATATACCTTCAAAATGGATATTTCGTACGAGTTTTGGTAAGGCGATGTTATTGGAACAACGAGCATTGTTGACGCATTTGTCACTGGATTGAAAAGCGATAATTGCAAACGTTTATATGCCAAACTCAGCCTTATGACCTTGATCAAAAGGTTCAGTTTCAGATAACTAGACATGAAAATAGGCAGTTTTTAAAGTAACAATGGAACAGTACCTAACGTCAGACTAATTACCTGCATTGCCCGTATGTACTAACCCGTTCAAATATCACGCCACATTTTCATTCAGTAAATGTCGACGGGTTTAGACGAGCCGAATTCCTATTACGAATTATTAGATCGTGGGTTGAGTACAATCGAAAACTAAGAATTAAATAATTTATTATTTATAAAACATGTTTTGATTCATGTTTTTAAGTAGCCATACTAATACAAAATGTAAATTGAAATGGATGTCATATACTAAAGAAAAGAAACCGAAGCTTCCAGTGCTCAAGGCAAAGATCAAACCTGCGTTCTCCCGCATTCGTGGAAGATGTCGTACACTGCGTTGCTTTGCGTATGCGTTGAGTTTTGAACTGAAAGAGTCTTTAAAAAGCCTTGTTCACGGTTAAATTAAATAGCAAGTTTCAGTTCAATAGACTAAAGTTAAAATCAATTAAACTGGTGCCCGCGATATGGCTGAAGCAGAGATATACCTAAAAGGAGATGGCAGGATGACCTTGACGCGTACAACAAAAAGTGGCGGGAGTATAAACTCGACAAAGCCGAATTTCGGGGGCATAGGGGAGGCCTTAGCCTAGCAGTAGGACACTGAAACAGGCTAGAGCTAGACAGAAAATATAGACACTTCAAATTGTTACTAAAATAGTTAGTTTACATAGTTTCAAGGGCTCAGAAACGATAAAAGGAACTTTCAACATTATTTAACTTCTTCATTATTTAACGAAGGCAGCCACTTGACCTCTTTCTTAAAAAATACAGAACTTTCACAGGCGCTGATCATAAACAAAAAGTAAAGCCACGAAAGACAAAACAAAGTTATTTTCTAATCCTATAAAGTTCGAAGTTTTCTTTTATAGAGAGAAAAGGGCAAATAAGCAGTAGGGTAAATACACCAGTGAATAGAGTTTTCTCGGCGATTGCCATTGCTATGCGAAATTTGGCGAAGGCGCTAGTTTTATTTTACGATTTAGACTGCCATTTAACCTTCCAATCTAGAGCGAAGTTCATAAATAACATAATTGAACATAAGTATATTTTAAAACAAATTTACAGTCCTCAAACCTAACAATAAAACGAAACGCAATTCTCACACATGCTTGCATTAGCAACATCAGTAACATCACATAAACATAACCTGTTTACGATACGTACAATAAACAAAGCGGTGTACTACATAACACATAACAATGTCGTCATAAACAATTATGGGTGAAAAATAAACAGGAATGCGCGGGTTGAAAAAGCGAGAGATTATCCTTTTGCAGACAGTTGTATTTTTGAATGATATAGGTAGCAGTATAAAATAAAAAATGTCATAATAAGTGTTTAATAAGTGTTTAAAAACTTTAAACTCTATTTTCATCCCATTAGGAGTTACATTAAAAAAAAACTTTTTTAGTACCTCTAAGAACTTAAGATACATAATATATTATATGTGTTACGAAGAAAACGTTCTGTGGTGCGATTTCTGTCATATTTTATAATAATATATTCTGGCTGCTGTTTTCTATAAATAAATTTAAAAAAAAGCTTTATTTTCACGATCTTCTGATCTAATGAAATTATTGAATAAAAAAAATATGAGAACCGTTCTTTTATTCCACCAAGAGAAGTCACAAAATATTTTTCGGTAATATAAAAATGTAATGCTCGTATATTATGTAATAAAATCAAGTTTTATTTGCCTGGCATCTTGCAAACAGCGCCAAGGAAGTTAATAGAATAAATTTTGCTCTCTGCCGTTATTTTAAATTAGCCTGCTACACTGCTTTGCTTCAGAAACAGAATTGGCCTTGATGAATGCTAACAGGTTTTATAATTTAGTAGTTTTATAATGACTCGAGACTTAATAAAATTTAACGCAAAAAATATATCAAAAGTGAGTAACCGAAATTAGTGATTCCCGAAATTTCGTATTTTTTTTAACTCATCGTCGACCATAATTGAAATCATCATGTGAACTGTTTTTGACGGTTTACGATTGTAACATCTACTGGGAATATTTTTTCAAAACTTTAGTTACTTTTAAAATTACACTGCCAGATATACTACTTTTTACCTTTAATTGATTTGATTCAACCTATTTAAGTACAAAAAAACAAAAATCGGTATTAATGACACCACTATAATAACACCAGATTAAGAAGACACGTAACTGGATGATTATTGATTTCCTATGACTGAAACTGTGAAATGGCTGCATGTTGGTAAACAGAGTACGAAATTTAGTCACCGGTAATTTCAAAGTCACGGGTTATATTTTAGTCATCTACGTGTCATCGATGAGATTCAAAAACCGCACCCCGCTTGATAGCTAGGAGATGACATTTTGACGCTTTCTATATAAATTGACCCGGCCCGGCATTAGATGGCGTAAAGCAATTTTAAGGAATGAACTTCATATTAATAAATTATTCCCAGTTTTTTGGCTATGATAGCAGTCAGAGTAGAGGCGGGGTCAGGGGTGCAAAAAATCTCCCGCAAAGATCCGGCTACAGAGTAGATGGACCGACGATCTGGTTAGGGTCGTGGGAGACCGTTGATTAAAGGCGGCAAATCACCGTTAGTTGTGGAAATATATAGGGGAGACCTTTGTTCAGCAGTAGACGTCTTTCGGCTGAAATGATGACGAATTTCGTATTTAAAAGCCTTATTTCTTATTAATAGACGACCGGCTAAATGTACTTTTAAATCGTAACAACTTCTTAACACTTCGAAAATCTCAATAAAATGAGTTTCTTTATGATGATTTAAAAACTTCTCGGCAAAGTGCCTTTGCAGACATTTCTCCGAGTGGAATCTAGCAGCTGGCGGTATTCATGACGAGCCGAGCCTTTTATTCTGTGCCCGAGTTAAATCTTTTTACCTTCCATTATTTCGCAACATTTTCTGCTTCACCTGTTCTAATAAAACTTTTGTTTTCGTAGAATAGATAAAGCTACAACCTGAAATGAAACCAAAAGTGTTTAAGCTTACAACCCCGTGTTCACTGTATACATATACTTATTATAATTATTGATCAAAGAAACCTCATTACCCAAGTCAACTTGGAATTTGAAATCCGCTAAAACGGCCTCAATCTGCCATAAGAGAATGAATTATTTATGAACATTTCCTCCAATCATTTTCTCATAATATCGACACAGCTAGAATAAACAGTACAATATAGGATAGTTAGGTCTATCAACATAACGGCGTAATAACGGCAGTGTCCGTATCTTTTGATAATTAGGTCTGTTGCATGCATAACTCCACGCATACATCATACGCCCGTTGATAATCGTAATGACTACTAAGAAATATGCGATTACTTGAACTCGCCCATTAGCACAAGTAAGCCGAGATAGTACAGTAGCGGTAATTAATCTAATATTATATTAACTTCTTTTCCGCGCTTTTTTTTCATTGAAATCCATAACCCATTATCATGACTTTAGACAAGCCTCAACCATGTAATGTGTCATGCTTGCCACATTTTAACACAGAAAAACGGTGTGACAGCGACGCGAAACTACGAATTAAAGCAAAACCTTCCTGGATCAGCTTTTTTATGCTATGTTCGCATTTTTTATGAAAGGGGATAAAGTATAAAACATTGTTTGTTATGCAATACTTTTCGGACGTGAAATATAAAACATAAGGCTCTGCATGGGCTCAGATAAAAAAGACGTAGTACTGCTTATTTACAATTTATTTCATAATGCTGCCATGATACCCATCAGGGGTATTTATGGTAATAACTCTCCACGTGATGATGCACGCCAGAATTACTCATTTCATTATCTCATTTGCAACTTGAATACTTCTTTCATGAGATGAATACGTGAATAATAAAAATATTAAAAATAATAACCGAATTAGTGTTAATGAAATGACTATCATACAGTTCAGCTAAGGGCATAAACATTATTTGCACTATTCATTATTATGATAATGATTTATGACTACAAGTGAACACAGTGGGTACTAACACAGTTTCATTATTTTTTTGAGACTCGTACTAAATTGCTGAAGATGAATTAAGCTTGCCAATTTAAAGTTTCAGCAGTAAATGGTATCTTTTGAATGAGGACTGTTTTTAAATCCCTGATATTTATTAATTTATTTTTTTGAAGTGTAGCAGTAAGACCAGTGTCTGTTATTCCAAAACTTTCAGGTCTAATCAGTTTTTTGGAACACATGGGTAAGAAATACCTAATTTATCAAGCAATATTTAGCAATCGCTATCGCTATTTCATATCTATATACAGAAAGGAGTTCACGGATAGGTACACTTGTTAAACTTAAATACAAATTTTCCTGTCGATGGTTGTCAATCCACCTAGGCACCTATAACCAAGCTAAGTAGGTAAACAAAGTCTCAAAACACAATGTCTATGACACAATCAATCAAAAGTTACATTTCAAAAGCACGTAGGTAATTACAGTTACGTTGAATAGTGACAAATTATTGCAAGCTCCGTAATTTTCATATAAAAATAGTTATAATCACATGCTTTCATGACAATCGCAATTGGCTTGTTTAAACAGCGTGATGTGTGTGTATGACCTGAATAAATCATATCATTCATAATGTAATTTGATGTGAAACACATCTTGGTTTAAATAATGAGCAGTTCGCGTTTTTGTGTTTAGGTACGAGTATACTTTTTTTCTGAGCAAAATATATAACTTTTGGATATACACGGCCCATTTATTTTACCAGAGCTTAACTGTAATCTGTTAGAAGCTAAATTTATTCCATGCCTTTTTTAATGGGGGTAAAAAGGATTACACTGTACCGCAAACGAATGTGTAAAAACATATTGTTCTACTTTTGTAATAAGAAACAATAATGGTTTTAGTATATATTTCCTAATTGTTTATTAAATATGGATTTCAAGACTAGGTACTTCATAATTATTCTTGTAAAATAACAAGAGACATTCAATGAAGACGCGCCTTCCCTAAAAACTTGATAATTTATTTAACCTCTATTGCGTAAAAAAGGCTTAAAAAAACTAAATGCCAAAAAAGCGTTAAACACCAATGAAACTGATGGTAACGCCTAGCTGTATTAACAGCTAGGCGGTACAAATAATCTTTCTTACTCCCTATAGATTTCTAGGTACCTACCGGGAACAATATTCGCTTCCTCGTATGTTTTGCACCAAAATGTCGAAAACGATAAATCTGTATTACGGGCACTGCGTTGCGACAGAGCTCGTGTTGTACATTCGAGACGTAGGTAAATACTTTTAGCATGGTCAATGAATGATCCTAGATGGAATGGTCGAAAACAGAAAGATTAACTACGGGATTTTTAGAATGTTTGTTTCCTAAATGTTCCTAACAAAATACCATAGTTAAACATTCTGCTTTTCACCATTCCACCTAGACCCCGTTTGTGAGCACTCATTGACCAGGCTATTTTATCATTCCCTACTTCATTCCCTTTGATTTTGAATGTGAATACCTCCAAATGTGCTTAATATACAAGTAAGCTATACCCGTTAGTAATATAAGCAACTTTCCGACTTAAAAAAAAACCGGCCAAGTGCGAGTCGGACTCACCCACCGAGGATTCCGTGCAAAGTTTGGAACAGTGTGCGGCAATTATACGGTTTTTGGATTTTTTTCTGTACCTTTTGTGCTACAAGCTCTTGCTTTTTAACAAATTTTGTGATTTTAGGTTAACGAGAAGCACCCTATACATTTTTATCCCCATTGCAAATGTATGGGAAATGTGACATGAACTTCTGTATCTTGTGATTGCGTTGACGTAAAATTTTGGTTTTTACACAGCTTCAAGGGACCGCAGACTTGTGTATGTGGTATTAATTTCAACTTCCTGTCTCTACGCATTCATGCGACAGATGGACGGACGAACGGACGGACAACAAAGTGATCCTATAAGGGATTCGTTTTTCCATTTGACCCTATTAAGACATCAACATTATAATTACACAATCAAATGCGTACTTAACATAACGTTTAAAGATCCCGTATTGTACCTATTGTTACACATATTATTCCCATCGTCACGGGAAGAGTGAGGTACTGCGGGTTTTAATAAGGGTTTACCCAATACCAAAGAACTTGTTAAGTGGGTGTCGATGTCTTTTTTATTTCAGACATTTAGTGATTTTCAATTTATGTTTTTCTAAGTTTCTTACCATATCCAATGCACACGTCTATTTTATTAAGAATTAGGTAAGTTTCATATTTTTGCCAGTCGAACGTATAAATTTATTATTGAAACCGGTATCATGTAACTTGCAAGTTGGCTAACTCCTATTCCCATAGGCAAATATGACAACCAAACTATAGCTATAAGCTACTGTATCAGATATGCTTACAAGTTTTGTAAGTGACAAACGGTGGTTATTATATGGTAATGCTAAAATAATAACTGACTGCAACTGTACCTTAAGTTTAAATCCACTAATGCATTCGTTAATAGACGGTTTCAAACATCGCTTCGGTCAAAAATGCATTAGTTGAAATTCAATGTATAAATTTATCATCTTATATATACTTATTTGATATATTTATGCAATGCATTTCAACTGATAAAACTAATAATCATTTTTGCCGAATAACACCGCTTGCGACACCCAGGTTTAGCCGCTAGGTACCTGGTGTTAACTATCAAATTCCATATGAGATAAAAGCTTAACTCCAGGCTAGTTGGTTTATCCTGGTTGGTAAACGTAGCCCTAACCAGTCATTCTACAAAAAAAAAATTGAAGTTCAATGCAGGCAGGTTTGGGTAGATAACGATAGTACTGTTGCTCTGTTGAAGGATATAATATAATAATTTACATATAATACAGGAAAAAAAAAGGGTGGTAAAAAAGGTGTCCTTAATTATTTTTTTGAACACAAACAGCCATAAAAATATGAGATAACGTACATATAGGGTACAGATAAAAACACAACAATAAAAAAGACCTGGAGGTTCCTAAAAGAATATCAAATATTGCTAACCAAAGAAAGTAAGTAGTTGTAAGTAACAAAACAATATCAAACAAAGTGAAAAGTTATACTAGAATAATTTACGCTTAACTAACGTTTTAAGACTAAACATCGAATATTGAAAGGGATCATGATATCAAAAGATGCTTATTATAGTAACTTAGGACTCATCTGAAAAAGACCGTCTGGAATAATTCTTGAGAGAAAAGCTAATATGAAACAAAGATTTAGGACGTAACGTATATGGACAACTAAAGGTAACTCATTTTAAGAGATCTCATACAAAAAAAGCATCATTAGTTTTTCCGCTTCCTTGGACAAACAGTAAGTATTATTTATTATATCTAAACATAAAATAAATAGGAACCCAATTCATAAAATAAAGAGATACGCTAAGAATGAATATAACTAGGTACGTAGCCAAGATGCCAATCACTAACGCTCAGTAGCGTAGCGTAGTTTTCTCTCTCTATCACTCTTCCTTATTAGTGCGACAAAGACAGTTTCATTTCGTTCGCGACTGAGCGTTAGCGATTAGAATCTTGTCTACGCACCTTAGGTTTATTGATTCTTAGCGTATATCACCCTGATGTTAAAAAATGGCACCGTCATATTTTTCACACAAAACGCCGGGTCGCGTTTTTAATTAAAATCTGGAACAGTGAGCGACCGAGATAATAAATTATCAACCATACCCAAGTTTACAAGGCCCTCTGTTTACAAGTTTACAATGCAAGCGTGGAAGCCTGATATGCAGTTAAATTGAAACCAGTTTGTATTACCCTAGGACCAAGTAGTCGCTTTGTTGTCTTGAGAATCGTTAGGAAGGAAATATTACAAGTTTGTTTAAAACTCAATTAAATACACAAGAAATGCTGAAGATTTGCCTCGACTGAAGGAAATATTTAAATGGTTTGTTTCAACTGAGAAAATATTGAAGAAGTTTTACATTGAAACAGATACCGAACACTTTAGAGGCAAATATTATTATACACAGAATCCATCCAGAAAAAAGTAGTTGATATAAAACATGTCAGTATTATGTATGAACGAAGTCTGTACATACAATTTTTTCTATGTAAAGAAAATTTTATAAGCAACCACGTACCTCACGCAGTCGCAAAATGGGTGTGTATTCAGCTATAACCGTAATAGTTAATTGTGTATAAGGGTGGTTAACAAGAAATTACGAACGAGTGTGAACTTAACTCATACCTCATACTACTTTACCACCCGCCCGGAGTCCGCACGTAGTCGCCGCTCACTCCGGAGTACTGTGGACTGTGCTACTACACTATTGCTAATAATTATTGTTTCTTTATCTGCTTAGAAAGTTTATTTTTTTCCTCGCAAATGTGATGAAATACATTGTATGTACCACGGGTGGTACAATAATTACGAACTCGTGCTAAAATTATGCCCTCGTCTTTGACTCTGGCTTAAATTCACACTCGTTCGTAATTTCTTGTTTACCGCCCTTACTACACAATGTACTATTACATTTATGGAACTTCTGTGCTAACAACAACTCTATAATAAAATAATAAAATTACAGCACAAGCCGATTGGTTGCTCATTTAACTTAGAACACGGTATGTACAAAACGTGTCGGAAGTAAGACCCCATACAAAAGAAAGCAGGTTATTTTTTTTGTGAATTTGAACATACTACATAAGTAAAAGTTTTCAACAAAGCCAACAGTTTTCCCTTGGCATAGATTCAACTTTCAAAATGTAAAGCCTGTTTAAATTAGTAGATATACTCGGGTAATTTTTCATATACAAGTTTTTCAAGTTTATAACAAATTTGCTACATATGTTTGTGTGATTATTGTTAAATTGAGTCGATCTTATTAAGTTATCTGTGCAAAGTTGATCAAATTAAAAGAATTATCGTAATTAGTGCCTTACAGTGCCGTGTTATTAGATTTCTATACAAAACGGGAAAATACAACAATATATTCTAAATCCTAACAGAAACGCACATTTTTGTATTCTCACAAATGAACAAGCACGAGTAGTTAATAATAATATAAAAAGGTTCCTAAATATCTTAAAGAAACGTTCTTGTGGAGATTTACCTTAAAAACATTGACGATCTGCTAGTCTATGATGGTCGGGTTTTTATCGTTTACCCACGTTGCTGTCACGTTCTATCAAGTATGTAGTGCGAATGTGACGCATAGCGTGATAAGCGATAAAATGGCAACCATGCTAACCCTACAGTTCGTGTCTTCATTTTGACCTTTTCTCGTCATGATAAAATATATTTTCCAATGGCATGAAGCTCTTCAAGCACTACACGAATACTTATAGACTATCGATGCGTAGCCAAGATGCCATCAAGATCTATCACTCTTCCTTATTAGTGCGATAAAGACAGTTGCATTTCGTTCGCGACTGAGCGTTACCTATTTGCATCTTGGCTACGCACACAGTCTCCTAAAGGTTTCAATCAATCAATCGATTCTTACATCAATATGAGCATACTTTTTGAATGGCGTCTCCATACTTATTATTTATAACAGTCATGACTTATATATAAATGGTCTATCTATTTTTTTCTACGTATATTACACACAGTGTCAACCATTACAGTGACAAAGTATCGAGAAGAGAGTCAGTGTAAAAGTCGTATAACTCAGTTAAGCGTAAAGTTAATACAAGCTGGTTGAAAGATACCAGTGATATACTGGAACACTGCAGCCGCAGTCCTCGGTGACCCATTTCGTTCGCGACCATAATGATGTTATCTCCTTCTAGGCACTTTTCATAATAAATTGCCGATGAGATTTCCGCTCTGACACTCGTTTTGATTTTAAAGCCGAAGTGGATGGGGGGGGTGGTATTTTATTACTTTTAAAACACTCACTTCTTGTTGGATGGAAAGTTAAACTGAGAGTATTATAATGGATTTTGAATAAATACCGGACCCGAGACTTTGTCCGCGTCATGCAAAAAGTTGTTGAAATTAGCCTCTTGTCATTTATTTTACAAGATTCAAGAAAAGTATAATAAAAGCTGACAGGTTTTTGGTTACTCCTACTATATAAAGAGGACTACTGTTGCTGAAACGTCGTCAAAACGTCTAAAGGTTAAATAATGATATATATGGTTAGGTTAATGATATGTACACGCAATTAATAAAATGTTGTGTATAAATGTTATGTTGTTTGCCTCTTTTTCATGTGTAATCTATACCAGTTTGTGTTATTTTTGTTGTTTTGAGGTGCAATAAAGAGTTATTGTATTGTATTGTATTGTAATGTTTTATTTCACCAAGTTACCAATTTTAAAATAATCCACCGTCAATCTTTCAACAACACCGTTCGCATATTCTCCTTTTTAGTAATTAACTTAAAAGCTGCAATGACATTCCAGATCCATTTCCAATTTATACCGCCGTCGAGGAAACATTGATTAATACTCGGCACCGGATATTACGCCCGGCGACTGTGAATGGAAATACTTGCGAGTATTTTATCGAGTATTTTCTGGATATAAACGCGAGACGTTCTAGACCGAGACGCTTTGAAATAGGCAGAGCCTTGACCTAATACGGGAATCCAATAGGGTTGGGTATAATATAAAATATACTTATTTATTTTAATCTAGTACATGAAGACGCGCGGAAAGTAACTTTAACCAAAAGCTTTTATTACCACTCATAGCCATTAGTAATGAAATAAATAAAATTATTAAATAATTCAAATTTATAATAGAGATTGCCTCTGGATACATAGCCGAAGGCTACGTTATGGGTAAAGCGCGCCACCTTATGGATAACGCCATTGTGATACAGATACGTGAGTTTTTCCCATTTTTTTAACCGACTTCAAAATCGCATAAAAGAGGAGGTTCTCGATTTGTGTGATTTTTTTCAATGTAGGTACATATTAGAGGTAAACTGTAAATTGTATAGTATCAATTTAGATACAATGCCACCTGACGTATTTCAAATGTTCTTTTGGTTATAAAAAGATAATACGAGTAAGTAGGTATATCAAAGATAATAAAAAATTGTGCGGTAAGTTGATTTAACGTAATTTTTACCTTAAAAGAAGTCTTTACATAGATGCTCAGTAGAAACGTATAAATTATCGTTGTAGAACCTTCTAACAAAGCATGTTTAACGTTCCTTGAAATCAGTTAACGAATAGCCCTCCTTACATATTTCATTACAACGACCTTACTTTAGCATTCGTTTTATATTATCAAAATATTTTTCGTCTAAAATATAGCATTATGATCAGCTTATGATATTCTAACCTTCTTAAAAACTTCGTATAAAAATGCTATCGTATTGTAAAACGTTAAATAAAAATACTAAAACGTAAATACATTTTGCCTAAAACATTTTTAAGTAGATATTTGTTTATACAATTGAATCAAATCATTTATGAAATGTAATACATGTTTTAATTCCTGTTTTTTTATTTTTATGTAGTCACACTACTATATATAAATTAAAATTAAAAGAGATGTCATATACTAAAGGAATAATGACCAAGGTCCCCGGTGAGCAGGGCTGGAAACGAACCAGCGACCTCCTGTTTTCGCGGCAGACGCCCTGCCCACCGCCCAGCCCTGCTCATCCGGGGACCTTGGTCACTTTTTCTTTAGTATATGACATCTCTTTAGTATATGGCATTTTAAACTGGAGTGGACGATATGGTCTCAGGGTAAATCCTGCTAAAACTCAAGCTATGCTGATAGGTAGCTCAAAACTCACTGCTAAAATTGATTTCAGTAATTTACCCGCAATTGTGTTTGACGGTATTCAGATTCCTTACTCGGCTCAGGTTAAGAATCTGGGTGTTATTATGGACCAACATCTCTCTTGGTCACCTCAGGTGGGCGAGGTCAGTAGGAAAATGTTTGCTGCAGTAGGTTCGCTCCGCAGGCTAAGAAACTTTTTGCCCTACGCCACTAAGGTTGCGTTAGCCCAATCTCTCTTACTCCCTATATTAGATTATGCTGATACCTGCTATTTGGACCTTTCTGAGGAACAGCTTAATAAGTTGGAACGTCTCCAAAATCTCTGCATTAGGTTCATATTTGGCTTGCGCAAGTATGATCATGTTTCTAATTTCCGTTCTCAGCTTAAGTGGCTTCCCATCCGTCTTTGACGTGACTCACATATTCTTTCCCTTCTTTATGGCATTCTCTTTAACCCTGCTACTCCTCCTTATCACAAAGAGCGTTTTAAGCGGCTCTCTTCTGTTAGATGTTCTCTGGTTCATATTCTTGCTCCTCCAGCATCTATTTCTAAATTTTTCAACAACTCCTTCACCTTTCGGGCTGTCAGGTTGTGAAATGCTCTGCCAGTTAAAATCAGACTAGCCAAATCTCTGCCCATTTTCAAAAATCAGCTGAAGCTTCATATGCTGTCTTTGCCATGAGCTGATCATTTTCTATTTATTTATATGTGTATGTGTATACTCATGTGTGTATATATATATATATATTTATTTATGTATATATTATTTTATAGATTTATTTTATTTTATATGTATTTTTTTTGTTTGTTTTGGCTGCTTTCATTTTAGGCGTAGATGTGTGTTTGTATCTTGTTATGCTCTTACTTTTAGTTTTATTTTCATTTTTTGCACTACCTGTTAACTGATACGCTTTCTTCATTTCCCGCTACCCTAAGGTTGTCTGGAAGAGATCGCTTTTTAGCGATAAGACCGCCTGTTGTTACCCAATGCTATTGATTCTTTGTTTCCTTCTGATACTGTTACTGTTATTGGTGCAATAAAGAATATTGATTGATTGATTGATTGATTGATCTCTTTCAATTTATAAGATATTTGTTTAATTAAACAAATGCCTGAGTCTGGGGCGTGGCTTCATGCACTCCCCTCTCCCCATTTGGGTACCCTCCTGGTACTCGATGCGTGTGGCTGTTCCTCTTCGGCTCGGCTGTAGTGTCTGTGAACCTCACATTTGCATCTGTGGCACTATGGTGGAGAGTAACGGTCACCACGCGTTGAGTTGTTGTAGGTGTGCAGGGAGGTTTCCTCGCCACCATGCCCTCAATGATATCGTGAGGAGGGCTCTGGTCTCCGCTGGTGTCCCATGTGTGTTGGAACCACCAGGCCTAAGTAGGTCGGATGGTAAACGGCCGGATGGGTTGACATTGGTCCCCTGGGAAAGAGCAAAATGTTTGCTGTGGGACGCCAGCTGCGTTAGCACTTTTGCGGCCTCTTATATAAGCCGTACTATGGCAACGGCAGGAGCTGCAGCGGAGTTGGCGGCTGCCCGTAAACACGAGAAGTACGCGGCTCTCGAAAATTATTTATTTGTCCCGCTGGCGGTAGAATCCACTGGATGTTGGGGTTCTGAGGCCAGGGTATTTCTTGGGCAACTGGGTAGACGTTTGCGTGAGAGGGGTCTCGATCCCTGCTCCGGGTCTTTCCTTTTGCAGAGGCTGTCCATTGCAGTTCAACGTGGTAACGCGGCGAGTGTAATGGGCACCTTTGCACCTGGAGGGCTACGGAGCGATTTTTATTTTAATATTTAGTTTGTTTTTGTAGGACATTTTTATTTTATTTGTATTTTAGTTTAGTCATACTTTTGGATTTTTGTTGTTGAAAAATGTTTAATAATTATATTGTAAGACCTTTTTGTATTATGTACCATGTTTTTATGTGAATAAATGATGTATGTACTATTAAACAATTTTTGAGATCAGTTCTGCAACGTCATTTAACTTAACCATGCTAACAATTTGATTTTGGGTTTATTTAATTAAAAGCATTCGACGTTCACTAAGCTACGAGTTTTTTACACACAGGTTAAGGAAAAAAAATCTATTGGGGTCATATCAACAGCCAATCTTATTTTACGCATAGCATAGCATCGACTAACTAAATAATCACGTTCCACGCCAACACTGGTAGTTTGAATCAGCATCTATTTTGAAGCATGTTGATTAAATTTGCATCGCAACTTTGCTTGAATTTTAAATTCGGAACATCTCGTCGTTTGTTCGCACCTGCGACCATGGAGTTCAGTTGAGCTCCTTGGGAATTTATCTTGTTTCGGAGATAGACATTTTCTGACAAATTTATTAAGATAAAAGTATGCGGTAAAAATTTTGCACCTCTGAAATATGAAATTTGAATATTAAAGGTGTCTTTAGAAAAAAGTTTCTGTAAAATTAAGACATATTCCAAAGGTCCTTGGCTCGTAAATTTCTTTTTCGTAACTTATTTACTAAATACCATTTGATATTTAACAATCGATTGTAGGTGAAGGAAAACATCACGAGGAGACCGGACTAATTCCAATAAAGCTTAGTTTGCCCTCGGGGTTGGAAGGTCAGATGGCATTCGCTTTCGTTAATCTAGCAGCTAATCCATATCTTGGGATTAGTTGTCAAAGCGGACCTACCATGAACCACTTCGTTCGTTTCTATTTCTCTCTCTATCGCTCTTGCATATTCAGGCAATAAAGAGGCAAATAGAAGAACGAACGAACTAAAATTGTTTATGGCAGGCCCTCAGGCTTCCTGAGGCATAAGCTTGGAAGAAGAAAAGAACTGCAAGGCTAACAGCTTACTCGGGTCGAACGCAAACACAAGTAGTAAGAATCAAAATCTACTTTGAAGCATGTTGATTAAATTTGCATCACAATTTTGCTTGAATTTTAAATTTGGAACAACTCGTCGTTTGTTCGCACCTGCAAACGTCACAGAGTTCATTTACTGAGTGTTTTTTATAAGGACTTACTTATTTCTCTATGAAGTTCATACAAAAAGACATTTCTCATTTGAGCTTCCCAGAAATTAGTCTTTTTTCGGGAAGGTAAAAGTGTGGGGTAAAAATATTAAATAAGAAGTTAGAATATTCAAAATATTCATGCCCACTTACTTATACCGTGTAAACTTAGGTACTACTTTTGTTTGAAACCTAAGTTTCATTGATAACTAAACGATCTTGAAAGTTTTTATTTAACTGAATTTTGATGTAGTTTTACTAACACGTACTTAAAGTAGTCGATGACACGAGAAAATGAAAATATACCAAAGAGCGTCTACGAACAGAAAACCCGATATCGAGTCATAGGCACTGAATGTGTCAGCTCAAGTATATATATATATGTATATAAAAAGTAAACACGTAACGTTAATTGATAAGATGTAAACGTTAACTCGGTAATTCTAAGCCAGCTGCTTGAATTAGCAAGCAAACACATGCCACCAGTCACAAGGGATAATCTTGGTCGGGATTCCAAACTAGCACACGTCTGGCTCAAACCAGATTGATCAACATTGACGTTGGAGCTCAAGCCATTGCAAATTTATCGCCGGCTGTTAGTGTTCCCCGTTAGTGCACGCTAAAGGGCAAAAATTAAGCGTGTATTGCTAAATATTCTAAGATTTAGCTTTTAGTGGGTAGTTGACTTAATACTAGAAATCTGTTAATCGTAGCTTCACAAAGCACACTGGTCTTATTGGTATTAGTCCGGTTTCTCACGGTGTTTTCTTTCACAGAAAAGCGATGGGTAAGTATCAAATGGCAAACTCAACTCATTGCTAAGGTTAGCTGGAAGATCTCTTCAATAAAATACCTAAGTTCGTCTTTGTACTTGTACTTTTTAAATTATGCACTTAAATTATTATTTTGCCAAAATCGTAATAATTCATCTTAAATAACAAAAGACTACCGCGATTTTAAGCATCATGCAACCAAGGATGTATCATACTGGGATTATTCTTTCACAAAATTCAAACCCTTATTCAGATCAAAGAGGCAATTTGGCATGCTGGGCACTGTAGCGGAAATTTAATAGGGGTGATGCTTTTCGGGAAATGAGGCTCACACAATAATGGGTTGATGGTACTTTTAATTATATTATTTGACCCTAGTAGCTGAGCTTTGTGATTTGATGGATGGGCGCTTGAAGACATCTTCAGATGGGTATCATTGTCATGGGGTGATAAAGTCTACAATTTAGTATAATACTAGCTTTTGTCCGCGGCTTCGCGTGCTCGCGTTAGAAAGAGTGTGGGTCATTCTCCATCTCTTCAACTATCGCCACTTAAAAAATCACGTCAAGTCATCGTTTTTTTTTTCACAAGTTTTTGTGGTTCTTGAAACACTGTAGTTTTTCTTCTTCGTTTGGATAATTATTCATCGACCGGATAAACTAATTCTGCGTTCGGATACCCGAGGTTCTACTGTAATAGTATTAAGGAATGACGACGCCACAAATGGCGAAACACATACCTTATTCTACACACGAGTTTTCACCGGGCGTAGCAGCGTGGAACAATTCTCATATACAGCAAGGCTACAGGTCTACACCTACCACACTGAAGGTCTGCACGGATGTCATTGATTAAATTGTTGCCAAGTACGCGGTCCGTGTAACGTGGACGAACGCAGCGAACAATGTGACAATAAAAGAAAGAAAGTTAAAAGAGAAAAAAGAAGCCCTTTTCCAATAAGCGGTATCACAATCATGCACACAGCAAATATGATGGTTTGCACACGCGTTCAAAAGTGTATCGGCCAGTTTATGAATGAATTCATTCATAAACTGTCCATGCAATTTTGAACGTGTGTATACATTGTTGTCCATTGTGTCCCTTTTGCATCCATATTTAATAAAATGTGTGGGACAATGGGTACCTAACTCCAGAAAATGGTAAATTATTCAAATTAAGAGCAACGGAACATATCTATTTAATTGGCTATGCAATCCTTTCTACATGGAGCATCTCTGGCACCGACGAACGGTTACCAGACGCTTGGCTTCGGAGTTAGTAGAGTTAATAGATTGGAAATACTGTGTCATGCACGATTCTCGCAGTCTGTCTTCATGTTAAGACACTAGATAAAACGTGACAGCTACGATAACAGACAATTAACACATGACCTCTCTTCCTCCCGGCTTATGTCTCAGCTCAGGGAGAACTAATCCCAAAATATTGCATTAGTTTTTACGAAAATGACTGCCATCTGACCATAAACACACGATCATTATCAGACATCTAGAGATGAATTTGAAGCCTCGGTGCGAGTTACCTGTAATACAGACCAAACGCTGGCAAAGGCTTAGATAAATATGGATAAAAAAAAATTCTACACGTATGGTCGTCGCAGACCCCGCTATGTACTTAGCGTTGTAAGCGTCTGGAATTCGCGTGCGAATGCACTAATCTAGCGCAACGAAACGGTGGCCAATTTAAGCTGGATTTCAACACAATTGCATGGCCCTTTGCGATGAATAAGCAAAGTTGAGTCGCATTCAGAGTTACTGATTTTCACGTATACAGCCGCTATTTTTATCGTTAGTGTCCAATGTTTGACGGCAACGAAGCTTTAAATTGGTAACTACTTATACACTGACTAGTGTAGTTCGGCCAGGATCTGTTCTCATTTGTCCAGTCAGAGAGAGCCATAGGTACTGTCCTTTTTGTACGTTGGTATTTCCACCCCAATATACGAGTAGCGAAGTATAGTTTTTTTCCTACTGTTACCGCGAAATTTGGGTGGTCACACTATAACATACAAAAATTAAATGTATTTTAAACATATCATGTTAATTGCTATGTTTACCTTTTCTCGAAAAAAAATAGTGAATAATAAATAAAGCAGTTAATAAACTGTCAAAAACGTGGAATCCAGTGCTAGGAATCGCCAGAGCACGTAAGATGTACGATGTAAGATGACAGTACGTTGACGCAGACGCTAGCGACTATAGATTTCTACAGTACATATCAAACTCGTAGTCATCACAAAGGAGTCCTTGGGGTAACAGACAGTAGTAATCACGGACTGCTATTATCCAGAATAAAAGGTAGGAAGAGAAGTGAACTAAGGGCGGCACTGGTGTGTTCCACTTGAGATCCCAGGGCCACCCTAATTGCGTCGAAGAGGACCAACGGAGGGTTGTGAGTTGGTGAGAGTCCGACATAATTTCTCCCTGCAGGGCAGAAGTATCCATAATGGATTTTACTCCCATTAAAAAGAAAGTATGTCTGTAACTAGAACTTTCGCGATTTTTAGATTATTAATTGACTTCGCCAACGGGTTTACCACACCAATTACTAACTAAGAGGAAGAATTAAATAGAACATTACCTATTTAAAACTGTGTGACTGAAAAAACCCAAATGTCGAACTACATTTTGTAAAAAGTTCTATTTACGAATCCAAAGTCATTTGAACAATAGTTACCGCTAGATAATTTTCAAGTAGGGTACAATATAACTTTGTTTACGCAGTCAACAGGGTATGCAAATTACTTAGGGAAGTTCCAACAAACCATTTCGTGCTGGCGAAAATTCAGAGTGCATCCGTGGGACCATTATGTCCAGGAAGTACAACGGTATACATTTAAATACCTTGATGTTACGTAAACAAAAACTGGCTTTACGAATTTGATATAGACTAAACCTTGCTTTAAGAGTTCTATTAAACGTATCAGATTTGTTTTAAGTTGATTATACTTTAGAATGTACCTACTCCATGGTGTCATACACTTCCAATCAAGCCATTCCCATTCTACCCAATGGGCTTTGTTGACACTCATGTATTTATTTCCCCTTTACGGTGGTATTTTTTAATTTGGCTGCGATGTGCTTGTGTTTTTTCTTACATTCATTTAATTAATTATTTTTTCTCGATCATGATTGTAAATGTATGCATTTATGTCACGAAATGAAGACATGAAGTTTCTTGTTTACGGCTTCCCCCATTTACTTCTTGGCCGGCGGCCGTGAAGTAATGTATGGCGTAAGTATGAACGAAACATTATTGTCCGCTGCTCTAACTTTTTAATTTGCGTACTAACACTAAACTGACAAAGGAAAAATTACATACAGCCAACTAGATACTGGCGACATTAAAAAAAACAAATTCTATGGTTCTTTGTATATTTATGTGCGGTTAAACATGGTGCTCGAATAGCTCATCCAAATGGCATCTTTAAAAAATAAAAAAGGTGGCAAATTAAACTTTTTTTTCCTAATTAACCATTTGAATAGTAGTTATTTTAACTTTAATATTTCCTCACAATGTTTGAGAAAAGCACTATACAAGCCTCGGCCGGAAGAGAGATTGCAGGACTTGTTTAATCCACAAACTCGTCCTGCAATCTCTTACTTCACGGCCTCTGCAGTAATTTACTATTTTACAAAACTTGTTAAATGCTTAAAAATTTGTATCGAATTATTCGAAATCATCGCCGCAATTTCCAGCCCCATATTTTATAAAGTAGGTAAGTTACCTATAATTACAGAAGAAGAAACGACACAAAAGAAATTCGAAATTAATATTTTAACAATGGCACCTTAATTGAAGTAACGAGGATCGTAAGTTCCGCCTTAAAATAATCGCGGAATTAAACACAAACAGTGCCTTAATTATAATTATTCAACGAATACTCCGACACGACACGACTAACGTTAGCCAGGCGCGTATTTTAATGGAACAGAGTGCTTGTCCATTTCAATTCGGGGTTTTGGCAGGTATATACCTAGCTGTATATATTCATCTAGAAGCGTATTTAGAAACATGATATATGATGGCACTTTGGACCTTATCGCACTAACAACGCAAAGCGTATAGCTGGCCAGATACGTTTGAGCATATCTGCTGGATCTGCCTATAAATGAATGGGAAATTTGTCTAGCGGATGCCTGGCGGACATACCCACTATGGAAATCTGACGGATTGCCCGGATGTATATGGCCAGCATCTGACAGCTGGGAGTCCAAAACTGTTCACTCCCAAGATAAATAATTAATAAATAAATAATATTTGGGAACATTCTCACGCAGATTGAACTATTCCCAAATTAAGCAAAGCTTACTAAACGACGACATACATACTTATATAGATAAATACATACATCTATACAAATAAATAGAAAATTTCCATAAACCAGGAACAAATATTCGTGATTAACACACAAATAAATACCCTTACCAGGATAGTAGGCAGTAGTCACTACCAACTAGGCTAGAGAAGCCGTTCAAAAGATTCTTTCGGTTCGTTGTAGATACACTGCCCTTGAGTACATCGGTAGGGGGCAGTTACAAAAAATATCCCCATGGGTTGAAGTGTATTCGCTGGGCCCCATGACCTTAGAAAAGATACTGCGAATTCGCTCCATGCTCGTAACGAACTTGCTACGCGCTCGCGGCGAAATCATTACGAAGTTGCAGCGAACTCGCTACGTGCTTTCAACTCGTCTATGAATTTCCAGTGATAATTGTAATTGAGAACTATTGATTTCAATATCAGTGCATTGCGATAAAAATTCAAATAAATCAATTGGTATATCATTTTGAGTACCTGTATACGCTTGTAAAACTTTATGCAGAACCAAACTCAATTTTACGTGTCGTGCCATCAAACGGGAATTGGTACCTACTAGTATTGAAATGCTCTAAAAGGAAATCGTTAGTTACGGAATACCTATATGATAGGATATATTTACAAACCAAATTGCTAATAGTACTATTTTTAAATAAGATTTTTAAAAGAGTTATTAAACTGTTTTACTTCCGAAATAACCAGAAATAAATAAATATCGACCATTTAAAGATTGGATGCTAATTTAAGTTTTACAGAATCGAATCGCGAAACTGTAAATTTTACTTCGACTACTAGAATAATTACTTGGAATCAAGGCAATATGGTATGCCAGACATTAGTTGAAAACCGAACTCGGTGCCTATATTGCGATTACTAACAAAAAAAAACGGCAATTGCAAAAGTGAAATAAACTTTCTTGCGAATTAAAATAATTATGTTTAAGATAAAGATAAAGACGGATTACCACAAATATCATAAATCTTACTTTTATTTCATTGATGTGTTGGTGCAACGTTTAAATACATATTATAAGCGTTTCATTTATTACTCGAAGTAACGTGACCGCAGTGTTTGCGAAACGTGTTAAAAGTCTCATTTCTGCATGGAATGACGTCATTTACTCAAATGTGGTATAAAATCGTTTACATTACAGCTTGTTTGTACCATGTAAGATTGCTTTCAAACCACCGTTACGGGACATTAAGAGATGTGTGGTTCTTAGATAAACATTACAAGAATTTTAGCGAGAAATTTAGCTCGTATTTGGCAAGAAACCTTAACAGTATTAGTAAATTCAGCACATCATGCGTATTTAGATTGAGTTAATTTAAAATTTGACTAAATATATTGAGATAAACCCACTAAAATATGAGAAATTAAAAATACGACAGTATATTTATAACATGAAAGGCATATTTCAATTGTATTAATCCATTAATATTTTATCTTACAAGGTTTCCGTCAGGATTTTCATTACACCCAAGTGACGAATCTATAATATTCAAACAAATCGAGTTCAATTCTTCCTTCCCGAGTGTTCGTGACAAAATGTCTCGTTTCGCGCCTTCACGCCTCGCTGGCGATACGGAAATATTTAGAGGGATTTTTATCTATAGGTTCTGACTTCCAGGCGGCTATCGAATCGGGTTCGGCAACGGTGTGTGAGCGAGACAACGCTTTTAATATTTAAAGTGTGCGAGCAAAGCAGCGCTACCTATTATATTTATTTATTTATTTATCTAAACTTTAATGCACAAGACAGAAAACTGTACACATGGCGGACTTAATGCCAAATGGCATTATATGTACGTAGCTCTATTTTGCTAGCACACCATCACCTTATCGGAGTGGCGCGTAGATGACTCACGGAAAAAAGATCAAATAATAAATTAATTCTACAATGAATTAAAATTTTACTTATCCGTCATTATCAGTCTGAATAACGTGATTTTTATCGAAATTCAAACGGCTAAGTCGACGAATTTTGACACTTTCCGAGTTATCGTTTGCTACGCGCTACGCCCGTAGCCGATTCCTATGGTTTTTTGGAAGGAACGGCTACGATTTATTCGTTACTAAGTTTCATTTCATTCAAATATATGACGTTATTCATGTTTTTTTCCAAGGAACGTGGCTACGACTTATTCGTTACTAAGTTTCATTTTATTCAAAATGTCGCTTAATACTTCTCTGTCCCTATCTAATTGTGTTGGTATGAAAAATACTTTAACAGAAGTTTGCTAAGTTTCATAAATAATTAATTATTATGGTTGCAAGATATGATCCAAAAGTTATTGCTTTCTCAACCCGTCGTGAATATTTATCAGTAAAAACTATTGACCGAAAGAAGCTCTGCAATCTGTTTGCAAATTACAAATTTGCAGCAGAAATCATTTGAATACTGTTTGGCCGGGGAACTGCAACCGCTTTATTAGTATGCAACTATGCAAAGTGAAAGTAACTATTGAATGCCATTTGGTTAATAGATTAACGTATTTTAGTTGGTAACATCTCTATATTGGCTTCAAGTGTTAGCTTAAAGCTAAGATTTTGATGCTACAAACAAAAATACACTGTGTGTAAGCCGTAGCTGTAGTAGCCGAAGTCTTGATAAATACTCGTATGATATGAAACGAACATCAAAATGTACTTCAAGATTACTGTTCATAATTTCTCAGAAATAAAGGAAAAGTAGAAAAATCATGACCTCTGGTGGGACTCGAACCCGCAACTATGGGATACCAGCCCATCGCTCTTCCAACTGAGCTACCGAGACCACACTCGTGGCCCCGAATTTCTTCACCATATACCTCGTATGCGCCTTAGAGGGGCGATTAGCATCATATTAGAAATTTGGTATCGTTCGCACACGTTTCTGTAAAAAAAATTATTTATCATAATTTCTTGATTGGAGTTGCCTGTCACTCCATACATAAAGTCGCGGCCGCGGTATGGGTGAAATTATGCTAGCCCGCTTGTATGAGTCGCGTGTCTTATGACAAGATAATTGCTAAAACGGCAGATGTTCTAATGTTGAGGTTTGGTCATTGAGATGCTGGAGCCCTTTTAAAATTACATGGTAAGGACCAAACTCAACTAGTTATTTTAAAATATTTCTCCGTCTCCATAGTAAAACAGTAATTTAATCTTGTCCGATGTTTTAGATTGCGCTGCCATCGCCGCCGTAAACATATTATGTGCGATCTCATTTCAACTCCTATAACGTACAAAATAATGTTGTAAAGGAAACAGTGTAATGGTGACATAAAAATACTTAGTAAATGTCGCAAGCGATGTAGGTAGGTATTTATAACTGTAAGGTTTAGAATCTTCAATTTGGGCTAGAATTTTTTTTCAAACTATATTCATAAAACACAAGTATACACCGATAAAACTTCCATGGCGATTTATTTTTTATGCTAAATAATTCAACTGGTACTAAAGCAAAGCATATTTTTTTCTTGCCTTTTCCCAAGTGGTTACATAATATCTATAAATAAATGAAGATAATATTAATGTACACTTTCCTCAAACGAAAAACCATTTTTAGATTCATTATTCGGCAAGATTATGCTAACGCAGGGCAGAATATAAGTAATGTATAATGCTGTCAAAAACATAATTGGTAATCGATAAGACTTGCTTAGTCATTTTATTTTCAACATTTTTACTTAACAGTGTTGATACAATACAATAACTCTTTATTGCACCTCAAAACAACAAAAATAACACAAACTGGTATAGATTACACATGAAAAAGAGGCAAACAACAGGCGGTTGATGTTTCTATTAAGAATTTGCCAATAATAGAAGTTTAAACAGTGATTTAATAAGGACCAATTATGAGCTGCATACACTAGTTTATCTACGACAGCAAAAAAAACAGCGAAATATTGAATGGTGGCAGAATATGGAAGATGTCATGCCCACTAAAGAAAAAAAAAACAGTGCTAATTATTATATTGTACGAAAATCCATAGGAGCATCTATTAGCAGTGTTTTATGGAATACCATAGACAACGTTATAATGTATACTTTTTTTAATACTTCTGTCAGTCATCTAATTGACAGATAGAATAACTGGACTAGAAAACAATATAATTGTATCCCTACGTTTCTTTATAGAGCTTCCGAATCACCTATTATGATTTGTAACGCAACACTTTAGTTACGTTTATGCTTTGGATTTATCACCTGTGATTGCTCTATCCTCCTGGATCCCCCGGTCCTCGCTTGAGTACATAACTTTTTTTTAATATCATAATATGGAATGTCACATTATGGATATGCACATAGATCGTCTCCGAACAAAATTGTAAACTTAATAAAATAAACATCGAATCGCACATGACCAATCAGCGATCAGTGCAGACAGATGTCATAATCGTTTAAAAAAAACAACTTTGCCAGATACCTCCAGGATCCAGGAGGCTACATCATTACACTTAGTAGTTTATATGATTATATATGGGCATTTTCAGAAAAAAGTGCACCATTTTAAACAAAACGGGTCCACAATTTTCCATACAAAAAAAAATTTGACTTTCGTTACGGCATATACAAAACGTATGTAAAAATGCGTTTAAAACAAAAAGAAAATGTTGGTTTTTAAGTATAGTAAGTTTTGTAAACGTCATCTCGACTGATATTAGAATAAAGGTCAAATCAAATTTCTTTGTCTCAGATGTGTTCGAAATTAGAAAATAAATAATATTATCGAAATCGATAATATTATTTAGCTATAATAACATTTTTACAGCTAAGAAATTTGTTGTAATAAGAAAGTTTTATTATTATTATTGAGGGCTAATCGTAATCATATGTGGGTACATAAGAATATTATTGTAAGTTAGAATCATATTATCTGTTTCGCACCCACAAACGTTGAATGTACAATGCCGACTATTATTTTTGACTTTGATTTAAAAGCCCCCAGTTAAATTGCCGCTATTTAAAACGTTATTCAAAGTTTCACTCAAATCATGACAGAACTCGCATTTACTCTGTCTGTTTACTTTACAAGTTAGAAAACCACACAAGAAAATTCGCTAACTTAATTCCCACGTCTGCTGTCGCCACTTCGACAATTTACCACGCTTACTTGGCGAGATTTATTCGAGCCCTATATATGTAAATGTTTTCTAAAGCTGTCTGTAGATAGCGGTATTTGGGACGGTGACCTCATCTCAATCACTTTGGTACGATATTTTTTCGAAGTTTGTGTCCCGAACATACATTCACTGCAATGTAGTTAATACTGCTTATCCTAGTAGGTCAGGAGTCCCAGATAGCAAATTTCGTACGATAAAAGTATGGCACCATTCTGGTCAGGATTTTTACTTGTGTATTTATCGCGAATATTTGGTTTTGAGTTATAGACGTTTTCTATATATTTAAGGATTTATTAAATAGGTGTATATCGTGATATTGTACCCACAACACAAGTCATATTAAGATTTTTGGGAATTGATGAATTTTTGTAAGATTTTCCCATTATTATTTCATTTGTTATTCATCTGGCAGAAAGCAAGAAACTTGTCATTAATGTAGCTTGTACATTTTCCATCACTTATTCTACTGATGTCCATTGAAATATTTTAAAACGGATTAATCGCGTTTATTAACACCATGACCCGACGTAAACGTCATGTCATGGTATTTCATATCCATGTACCTATACTAATTGCAGAAATATAAGACAATATTAATAATGTTACTGATGTTTCAATTTCGACCCGCAAAGTGACTTGCACGCCCGTCGGTTTTGTTGTAATAAGTAATAGAAATCGGAGATATGGAGCTACATTCATGACAAGTTTCAAGCTTTCTGACAGATCATGACATATTTACTGTACTAATAATAATAATTAGACAAACCCTCATTGCTACAAAAATTCATTGCTGCGCAACTTCATTTTGTACGAAAGGTGTACTTAATTATGTATTAAATTACTGAAAACAACAGAACAAAGGATGCAATAATTCAAAATTATTATTTACTGTAGCAGCTGTGCTGTTTTATTTGCAGTAACTTTTGTTCTACTTTCCTGTGAAGGTAGAAAATAGTTGTTTAAAAAACTGCCCTGAAATATGAAAATTATAAAGTCGCACTGCGGGACACAAAACGCGAAATATTACAGACAGAAATGTTACCTGGCTCCCGTTTTTAGCAAGTTTTTAGGTTTACGGTGGCAACCCATTCATGTGGACGGAATTGTTAAATACCGTGTGATGTGACATGAATTTGAACTGAGAGTTTGTCGAGTGAAAATTTTGGCTCGTTATGGTTGAAGATCGGGCGATTGCTGCCTTGTTTTGTTTATTACAATAGATTTAATTCTTTTTTTACGACAAAATGACGTGGGTCTAAAGTACTCAAACAACAATACAGTATTTCGAATTATATGTTAAAATATTTGTTGATGGCATAAAACGAAATATTTTTATACAAATGACGGATGTACAATTTATCAATAATCATGCAGACTACTAAACTACAGGCATTGTTACGGTTTTTTTTTGTTTTTAAGTGTTTTTTCTGCACTAAGTCAAGCAATTAGGATGACCAAACAATAACAATATCATAAAGACTCGAATAAGTATCAAACGACAAAGCTGTGATATTAAATGTCACGTATTATTCTGGTAACATCTAATAGTTTCTCCTCTTGTTAGTAGCGGTGTATATTATTCTCTTTGCTTTTTCCTAGGCTGTTATTTACTGGCCGCCCTAGGGGCGTATTTCCAAGTTCGTGACTTGGTTTATTCAAACGCTCCGCCATAGTCAATTTGTGCTAGAGCTAATTTAATCATTTCCTATTTACTATTCGCCTTTAAATAAAGCTCTATGGAGACACATGCTAACTTAAATCAATTCTAGAACTAAAATGTACTATATTATGAGAGCGAGAGAATATGTAGTGAGAGAGAGAAAAAAATTGTTTATATAATTAATGATATTAAATTATATAAACGATTTTTTTCTTTCTCTCTCTCTCTCTTTCTTTTCTCTCTCTCTTTATCTTTGACGCGAAGATACATTTCTAAAGGCATTGTAATAAAAAGGCAAGGAAGACGTTAGTATGTAGATTTTAAATAAAATATATGTTTAATGTGCTCGGCACTCGTACCCGCTAAATATATTGTTTCATGTGAAACTTTGTCTCCCATATCTTCACGCATAAATTGAATTTTCTCTTTGAGCTCAATATTAAAACGAGTCCCAAAAGTATGAACCCAATTTACCCTACTTTGAACCTATTTGTAAAAAAGTTAGGATCAGAGCCTACAGAAGTTTACAATGTAAGGTTAAATAAAGTTACCTTAAGTTTCATTTCATTAGGAGTAAGAATCATTTATTCGTGACGATCACAAACATGTAAAGTTAGACAACAAATAATAAAAGAACAAAACAAAAACAGGAAACCACAATTGTGTGTGCATCACGAAATTGACCCAACTCAGCATAATGCTAGTTTTAAAGCCAGCGCTGGTCTTCCGGATTTCTGGATTCTATATATATACTAACGGAAAACAGTGCCTTATTACATGCTAGCATGCGTTGTGTCCAGATTGTTTGATATAAAAGGCGTTGATGAAGAACAACAAACAACAAACTAGAAAATATCTTTTTTTAATGATATATTTAATAAAATCTACATGATGAGTACAAACTTAACTCTTACTTAATTACCATGTCTAATTAGATAAGCTCTTAGGAAGAAAATGATCCGTTAATTTACTGCAAGAACAAATTTAAATGATGAGTTAAACCCAGCTTGCATGTAAATAGGGTTAAGGATTGTAACCAAGACGAAGCAAATATATTTAAATTTGGGAACATAGCGATCGCTATAACAACTTTTGATATATTATTGGTCGATATAACGATTACGAGATACTTTTGATATAACGATACTTGGGTAACGGTATAACTAGTTTTTTTTTGTTACAATTTCATTATTTCTGCTATGCTTCTTCGAAATTGCTACAAAATGTACGATCACTTATTATTATGATTCATTTTATTTAGCGGCGACCTTACCAAGACGTCTAAACGCGATTCAGTTTAGGACCTAAACTGAGTCGCTGCCATACAACTGAGCACAGTTAAGAACCTAAACTAAATGGTATTAAGACGTCATGGTAAGGTCCCAGGTATCGCTATCGTTACATTTTAAGAATAAAACTAGTAATAGTTATCATAGTTGTTTATGTTTCACTTTCATCAAGTTTTTCTTAAGTATACTTAGGTAGATTTCTAAGAAAGAACGGAAAGAGAGGGAAAAGTCATGGCCTCAAGATTCGGACTCGCGCGCTGGGGTCTCGGTAGCTCAGTTGGTAGACTGACGGGCGAGTAACCCGGAGTCGCGAATTCGAGTCTCACTTAAGTCCATGACTTTTGCCACTTGTCCTTTCTTTCTATAAAATTTGGTATTTTTTCTCCTAAAAAATAAAAATAAATAATTAAGTATAGGTAGGTACTAATTCTGACCTCATTGTATTGTCAACTGGAACGTTGAGACACTTTAATCATTTGATCTAAAGTATAAAGACGGTTAGGTAAATTCCTTGTGTAATCTAAGTCCCAAAGTCCAGGCTATCTTAAACTTAGACGACAACGCTCTATGTAAGTTAAATGGGGTAGGAGTTACCTAATCGAAAAACGTGCTGAAGAAAAGTTGTAACGAAGCGTAATACAACACGCTGGTATATTTACTTGTAAAGAATGGATTAGGTTCTTATTTTTAGTATATAATGTAACTAGTTGCAAACTGTTTCAAATTTAAAATAGATGCAGACCCTTTAATATTCAAAGCCAGAGTTAAAACTTAGTCATAAATATAAAGTGAGGTGAAAGTTATGTTTAAACCTCACTCCGTACAACGCAATGCAAAGTTCCATAGTATTCATAGCTACATATAAAATAATAAGTTGAAACTTTGCTTGAAATGATAAAATTTATCAAAGCTGGCTATAAATGTATAACATATAACTATGTTTTCAAATTTTGTATTGAATCAGTACTATGTAAATATACTTAGGTACTTTATGGTGCAAAGTGTATTACAGGTATATATATCTTTTATAAAATAAACACGCACTCTTTAATTAGTAGGGTTACTTATTGGAACTATTATCTATCCCCTTAAGTAGTAAGCAGGGTCTCATTCAAAATCAGTGTGATTTTGAATAAGACCCTTCTTACACAGGCAGCGATGCCTGTGAAATTGTAGCTGTAATACGTCACCGTCAAATTCGAAAAAGCGATTTCGTTAATGCTTGGGAAAGCTCGTTGATAGGAAATACAAAATATGCCCGGATCCCCGTCGTGTGCCATCCCAAATCAGTGTCATCCGACATTTATTATTCACAGACGATGAATCTTTAGGTCTTATTTGTTAGTGAACTAGACAAGATAAATTATGACACTTTCTGAATATTATTTGTTTCTTGGCGCGCTACGATCTATAACAACGTCAAAATTTTTGAAGAAAACCATCTCACTACCTTAAACGTAAAAGATAGCTATGTATAGAAAAACCGCCCTATGTACGTATATGTCCGGCAAACATATTGCCCGCCAGAAATCTCGCGGACATGAATCTGTGTCAAATCCCTACAACACATGTACGGATTCATGACATCAGGCGGACAAATATGTACGTGTATGGGCGGCTAAGGACCGGAGATCTGTTTCGTATACACATATAATACGGCTGGCCAACAACATATATTGTCACAGTCGCCAAGCGATGTTCCTATGGAAAACCATACCTAGACCATAGAGATTGTTATAATTATACTTGTTGTCAGTCATTTAATCAAAAGATTAAAGTGAAGGGGTAGAAAATTTTTTATTACAGACTTATAGGTGTATAATGATTTCTCAATCAAAGCACAAGAACCACAATTCATCTCGTTTCTCTAACATCTAACGCCAACAAGGTCGATGGTGGATTAACGCCGTGATGGTTTTACTGACCCCGCCAGTGTTTATGAGAATAAACCTCGATTTAACGGCCGCCATAATTCGTTCAGTTTAGTACCTGCCTCAGCTCACTAAGCTCCGGGTAGATTCATATATAAAGAAAACAAATAAAAAATAAATAAAGCCCCATTTAGACATCTCGCGCTGTTTATTTGTTTGTTTAGTCATTCGAGCCTCTGGAAATGCTAAAATGCCTTTAGATATAGGCTTTGTTTGGATTTGCGTTATTGTATTTTCTAAGCCAATATAATACCCATGTAGATACCAAGCCATCATAATACAGTCAATAGCAGAAGTAGCTTAGTGGACACGGAGTCTTAATTAACTTAGCAAGACCTTATTGTTATGTGACAATAAGAGTATGTCAAAATGATTTTGAACACTCCACCAGCTCAGCTGACTGCACCTTACCTTTATTAAATTAAATTATGAAATTTATTAATTTATGACTTATTAATTTTGTTGCGAGTGTCCATGGAAGACGATAATCGCTTAACATCAGGCGATTTGTCTGCTCTTCGAAAAATATATAATGTCACTTATCAGATAAATGATATATTTCCAGACGCATTTTTTATGAGCGTCAAATATTAATAACAATGAAGGTATATTTGTAATTGTAGCCAGTGTTAACCTAAATGTTAAAAATGCGATCGTATCCTGCTCAAGTACTTATACAGTAAACCAATTTGCCTTCCAATCTTTGCTCAGTGCACCTCGCTGCCGCTCGTTGGACAGCTCCCACAAGCCATAGTTGCTGAGCAAAAGGGCGCTGTGTGACCCCGCTGAAGATTGCCAATATGGAAAAAAAAACTATCCAATCAATGTAAAGCCGATTTCACAAAACAGAAGCCTGTGAAAGAGCAGTTAGGTGATCAGCATGACTCTTTGTCTAATAAGCGTGTAATGTAGGCGACGTGGATTTTTCGATGGATGGATTTTTTCATTTATATTAATTACTACCTTATTCATTATTTAAGCCTTATTGCACAGTTAAAAAACAACAGTACAAATTACAGACTTAAGCCATGCGCGCACTAAATAAATTTCATCCTTTCCTTAGGTAATGCCATGGGACATTCTCTACCAGTCAAAGGGTCAAACAGAAACTTGTTTTTGGTACAGGTGGTGGTGTAATACGTACATACAGTCAACCAAATTGAACCCTAGGCTACTATACTACTATGCCAGATTATAAGATATCTCTTACTGCTCTCATTTTGACACGGTTTTTGAGTGGCCTAGGGTTCCAAATGGTTGACTGTACCTACAATAAAACTGTTCCAACAAATTGTTAAATAAAAATCCAATCCCTGTGGAGAGGATTTCATGACAAAGCAAATAATACCTACACAGCTGCTAAAACGAGGGCTAAACTTGGACTAACTGGGAAAAATAAACGTAAAAAAATTACTCGATAGTCTTAAAAAACATCTACAATGCCACTGTAAGAATTTGAATTTTCTTAAGAAAAAATATGATATTAGATTATTTTGAGCAAAGTTTAATTACAAAGGCTATAGGGGACAAAAATGTATAAATAATACAAACTCTGAGCAGTTATTGTTCTAGTACATGACTTCGTTTTTAAAAGTGAAGATGGCAAAGACTAGATAATTAATTGACGTTAAGTACGAAACATTAATAAGGCAACGAACATAACTTCCTACTAATTTCCGACACCAAAGATTAACCCTGCAAATGTTTAATCACATTCGTTTGACATTTACCTTTGTTACAAATATATAATATATGTATAAGATTCATTCAGCTAAACTGTGTTTGATCTGCGTTTGTAAATAACGCCATATTAGTTTAAGCACATTGCAAAAATTGCTCCAGATATAAAAGGCTTCGATACGGTTTATTAGTATGACAGGATTATAACATTTCATGTTTTAATAAGCTTGATGTGTGTGACGTTTCCATGCTAAAGCTACTACGTTGTATATTATTGATAACTTTGATAAGTTTTATTTCCAATGATATTTTAATAGCAGTAGTAGTGCAAAAATCCCCAAAAAAAGTTAAGTTAATACAGTTTCTTCACAGCGAGTTTTTTCCAAAGTCTATTGTTCTATAATATTTTCTAATACTATAAACTTATTTCCTAAATTTCGACTTCTTGGTGCTCAGAAAGTTATCCTTATTATGTAGCCTAAACTTATAATTGGGTTAGTTGCCACAACTTGAAGCGTGTATTTTACGAGCCTAAGAAGTGATTTTACATAGAACATTCTGGACTTATTAATAACGATTAATGAGTCAAAAAGCTCGATATGGTTTCGGAACTGGTAGGGACACGGACTATTTTCGACTTTATTGACGTGTGTAACCCGATATATGTCTACTACTCACGGGAGTTTTCTACGTCTAAAATTACCATATTTAATATGGAAATAAAAGGATTTGATATATATTGTTCTTTAGATATTTCAACATCAATTTTCTGTATAAGCCTAATTAGAAAAACATAGGGGAGTTAAAACTAATAAAAGAAGGGAACAAAACTATTATTTTTTATAATTTAAATTTCATGCAAATAATACATCACAGCGAAAACTTCTACGGAATAATAAATTCAATATCTAGTCAGACAATAAAGCATAATATTTATCTATTACGGAACATAACCTACTCTGAATTTATATGAAACTTTACGATGTGGCCAGATTAAACCGCATACGAGGTGAAATACAGCGCAGTCTGAATCCGAAATGACGCGTTACGACAATGCGGCTCGATTTCAAAAAGAAACCTATGTTGCAGTAGAATTCCTATTCAGTTACGCCGTTTCGAAACTAGGCGGTGGAAAGCGGGCAGGTAAATAAGGCCGGAGTGCAAGTCAAAGCTGCATTTGCACTTCGGCCTTAATTATCTTTTTTGATGACGCAATTGTATGCATATGCAAAATGCTGGGTTAATCAGTATGCGAGTAATTCTGGTAGGTAGTGACAATCGGTTAACCAACAATTTCATGTCACTCAGTACCGTAGTTATTACTTGTTATAGACTTACCCGGTGACATATTTAAAAATAATATTTAAATACAATTATGATATGATGATTAAAACACTAATAACCTTTGCTAATTAAAGGCTGCAAGATAGAACAAATAACCTAAAAGGAATTTATAAAAACACGCCAAATCCGCGCTAAGTTCCTGCCATACATTAAAGGGCTCTCCGCCGGACACGTCTCGCGGACTTATCCGCTGGACATATTTCTATTAATATTCATTTTATGTCCAACGACAACTGAGTGGGAATGCTAGGTAATGTTGATTGACTCCAAATTGTATCCCATTAATTGGAACGCCTGTCACGTAAGCACAATGCAATGCAGTGTAGCAGAGAAATGGACAGGTAATTTATGATAACCACAACCTGGCGAAATAATATTATGTCACGTCATTGGTTAACCTTTTCGATGCCAATGGCGGATATACCCGGCACTTGGGTTGGCGTTGAGCCATCATAATTCTCTTAAGCTGGGCTCTTGTCGGTGTAGCTTGGTGCAGTTGTCTCCATCTCTGTCGGTCCCAGGCTAGCTTCTTGATGTCCTGAAACGACCCGACTTTTACATATTTCTTTATCTGGACTATAAATATAACTTTCCCTTGGTCTTCCTCTTCCTCTCTTCCCGTTTATTTACCCTTTAATTATGATCCTAATTAAATATTCGTATCGTAGCAGGTGCCCGAGCATTTTTACTCTTCTGTTTATAAAAGAACTCATTACTCCTCTTTTCTCCCTTACTCTACTTAAAACTGTTTGGCTACTCTCTCTGTCCAGCATATCCCTCCTATCCTTCACCAGCACCACATCTCAAATGCTTCCAAATATTTCTTATCTCTTTACGTTATTGTCCATGTTTCTTTATCCGTATCACATGCGTATAAGGAAATGGACCATATATGTTTTTTATAAACTGCTTACGTATACCTATTGCGTAAGCTTTTGTGGGTGCGTACCGATCGATATAACTTTTTTTGATATAATGTTGGGCGTAATAACGCTCATTTGATATAATTATTGAATCATATAACAACTAATAATATACTTAAAAATGGTATAATTATTATTTAATATAATTATCATTTTTTCGAATAACATTTTTTATAACATACTTTGAGTATAATACTTACTTCCGATAAAAATAAATGCTATAACGCTAATTTAATCTAATCTAACTTTTTATTATACAATGTATAAATAATAGGTTAGGTTAGGTTAGGTTAGAAACTGTGACCCCTAAACATATGTACTATTAGCAGGAAAGCAAGTTAGGTTAGAACTGTGATGCCTTGAAAAAAATCACGATATTGCCAGCAGTCTCAAGCGATATAATTTCAGGAGACTTCTGGCGATGCGAAATATTTTATACCGTTTGCTAGTTACATTATCTGAGTTGTATATCAATGGATAATTATACCATATAATGGTTATTAGAAATAAGTGTTATATGAAATGATAAATATAAGAAATAATAGTAGATATTTTGTTGTTATTTTGTATTATGAGTGATTATAACCATTAAATATATACCAAAAGTTATTATATCAAATGTTATTATACCAAAAAAAGTTATACCGATCATTACACACCCAGCTTTTGTGTTTGACATGGCGTCAAAAAGGGTAAATTACATGTGAAAATCCTGTCAATTATAACATTTAATGATAAACGATCATTTGACCAGTACATTGAGATTCAAATTTTGAACAATTATTTATTTTTAACATAAGCAAACTCTTAAGAATAATAATAGCCTATCATTTTTAGAATGACCACGGGGAAGTAAAATACTACTACACTCCTTTTGATGGAATTAATAAATGAGCAATACCTAGAGAGTGAAACAAGATATACCAGGAGATAATGAGCCACCTTATACCAAAAATTAACTATTATATTAATATAACGAGGCCAATTATTGAAGGCTGGTCAGTTACTAGCGATTTACTCTATATGCAATTTTTGAGCACAAACACGTTAATAAGCTTCACTTTTAAAATAATAAGAAAGTACACAGCAGAATAAAGATTCTGAACACAAATTTCATCCTGTACATACTTTTAGCATCTTTATCGCGACAGCCGTAATCCCTGCACGGGTTTCCGTCTTTCCTGTATTATATTCCTCAGCATCCTGCAAAGTTCCACCTTTTCGTTGTAGCCGAGAAAATAGACGTGCAGTCACTGCTTACAATTGTCGAGTCACGTCCTAACTTCAACTGTTTCGATTTTATTTTCCAAACTGAACCCAAAATATATAGAGGAACTTTAAAAATACCTATATACTCGTACCTATATAATATAAACCAGATATTTTTGTGATTAGATTTGATATGTGTGTGCAATCATTTTGGTTGATATTCTCAACTGAAATGATTGCTCATTTCAGTGTACCTACTTCCGAAACGATATTATGTAACAAAGATAAAAAGGGCCACAAAAAATTTATATTATGAGACAATCTAACACAAATCAACTTATTCCCACAGTAAGCTCAATAAGGCTTGTTTTGTGGGTACTTGACTACCTATGTATGTTATAAACATACTTGGGTACTAATACTTAAGTACATTGAAAACAACCATAACTTAGGAACAATCGAACTGAGGAACAAACAATCGTGATAAACACACACATACCCAGTTCAGGATTCGAACCCGATACCTCCTACTTCATGCAAAGAATTATGAAAAATTACAATAAAGATCAGCGTCGCCTGTTTATTTTATATTTCAAATGTAACCTTAAACCAATATATCAAAATGTTGTTGGCAGTCCTGAATACCTCCATAAGCTTATTTCCTTTATCATTTTTAGAAGCGTACTCTTTCCAAAACATGCCGAACAAGTCAGATTACAAAGTTATAATGTATTAAGGAATTTCCGTGGGCCTATATCCTAAAGAATCCCTGATTGTAATAAAAACTGTAACATTATATGCAAGGCGGAAAACCAACAAACTGAAACTCGAACTGAATAAACCATAAGTCTCGTTGATCCGCAGAAGTTTCATCTTAAGTGTTTTCTCTTCAATTATTTACCGTCACTTTTTGACCAAATTATTAGAAGAAAAAAAGTTAGAAAAGGTAAACAGACCGTGCTGCTTTCCTCCAAAATGCCTAGTGCTCATAGCGCCATTTCGAGTTTGGTAGGTCCATCTTAGGGGTTGGTCCCGGTATGGCGAGAACCGGGAATTTCCGATTCCTAAGGTAAATGTATAAATAGCCCAAGCAACTCATATACGATTGTGTAACGCGTTATCTATGATATGCAAACGACACTTCATACGCTTGTTTAATAGAGAAACATTACATTTATCCCGCTTTCATGTAGGTACGAGTAGGTAAGTGCTATCATCATTCATATACTCGTACGATGGCAGTATGGTCGTCATTTTTTCGTCTCACAGAACGCGTAAAACGTGACAACTCCACCGTATTTGTCTAGCAAAACGAAGAACAATATTATTAGCAAAATTTCGCTATCCCATATAGTTCCTTACTTCACCAAATACTCAATTGCCGTACTGTCAACATTGTTCGCCCGTCAGATCCTGGTTGTGACTGTTAACCGTACTTGTCTATCTCTAGAGTACAAAGTAATTGTCTATGGCAGAAACTTCAGTCTTGAGCGTGAAGTTTGTGTAAATTTCAGCCACGAAGAAAGGGAGGACTATCCACTGTGATAAAATTGAATATAAAGACCGTATCGCTAAGTATAACTACAACTTTACTTGCCCGTATTTATTTGCAATTACATTTTTGAATAAAAACTACACCTGTGTTTAATTAGTGCCTGAATAAGGTACACATTTGTTCTGGAAGTTCGATGTTAAGCACTCCAGCACTTCAATCTGTCCATTAATTGACAGGCAGCGATATTAAATAAAACAAGCCAGCGGACCACGTATACCTAGTTGAGGGGTTCCGTAACTTCTTCTTCCTCTTCTTCCTAGCGGCTCAGGGAGCCTATGGTCAGCTTTGGCAACTAACAGGTAAAAAGGCGTAAAAGCCTTAATAGTTATGAGGCAGTTACGTCCTTTTTAAATAAATAGTTTTTTAGCAAACCTCAAAAACGGCTCAACCAAATTTGCTTAAAATAATTTTCCTGGTAAGTTCGTCTTATATCCTATCCTCGTGAGCTTTTTCACATTTCTTATACCTCCCGTAGGACGGGACAGAACTATTTTGAGACTTTAAGAGCGATTATTTCTGAAAATTGCGATAGAAATTATCGCTAAGCGATGCTCTTATGGATTTTTATACAATAAAATAACACTGCTGATTTTTTTATTCGTATAGTTGGCATACGACCTATTCCACTTTCTGCCGCTATTTGAGATTTCGCCATTATTTCTCTCCTAGAAAGACTAGTGTATGCAACAGTTCACAATTGGTTATTATAATTCTCGTATCCATTTATACACAAGTCGACTACGTTTTGTTTTGTAACAGCGATCCTTGGGTTATAAGAACCCTTATTATATCACTGTTGCATAAACTACTATATTATTCAAGAAAGGTAAATTCAATAGGTCAACATTACATGAAGCGAATTGGCAATATAATATTCATAAGGTTCGAGATCTGAAGTGCGAATCAAAGTTCTGCTATTAAAGCTACAATATTGCAACATGGCTGCCGCAAAATCGTACATTGCACAGTGATTCCGCTCCCATACAAGGGCGGTTATAAATACTTATACTGCGAAATAAAGTTTTTTCTTTCCATTTAAAACGTTTAAGAATACCATGAATAAAACCGACCAAGTGCGAGTTGAAGTTCCGAACATTCCGAATTTCATTCGGGTATCGTGCCATTTATTTTATTCTATTTTTTTAGTATTTGATGTTATAGCGGCAAAATAAATAGATCATCTGTGAAAATTTTAACTGCCTTTAACCATCATGATCATGAGAAACAGCCTGGTGACACTTATTTGTTGACACCCTTTTAACTAGAAAAGTTGACAACAGACGAGAATGAAACTTACAACTCTTATTAAGGACAGCTTGATCCTTAAGATGAGGTATGCTTTTAGTGCGGCACAGGTCGGCATCAAAGTATAAATTAATTGAAGTCGTAATCAAGTTTTTTGTTTACGAAACGATAAATATTCCACAGAAAAAGTGTATAAAATCCAAACTAAATAGTAATACACGATAACAAAGTGATTAACTTACGGCGTCAGAAGTGCACTGCTAATCAGTGTTGAGATGTTATCACTTTATTTGCACAAATGTAAATAATATTTGCAATTTATTATTGTGACATTTATTGTATTGGATAGATTGTCTATAAGTAAATCATTTTACTTACCTTTTAGACCGGGATACGCTCATGATCATGATTTTTTGTGGATTTGTGACCTACAAGCAGAATCACTGAGATTGTCGAGAGATAGATCCGCTGCTGTATCAATTAATATTGTATGTATGAGATTCTAGGAAATTATATGATATGACAAAATGATGAACATACAAAGTAACGATGTTACGACGTTTTACCTTTCTTACTCATCATTATAACATCTAGTTATGGGTAATAAAGTATCGCTTTTGAAGTTATTGCATTGACACCGATGGCAAAGTAGCGACAAACAACAAACTTATATGAAAGCAACTAATAGTTCATGTCAAAGAATTTAATACTCGTACATTAAGTTCACTATCTATAATTTATTTTTAATGGATCTTAAATTAAAGCAAATAGAATCCATTTATCTATATAGTTTTTTAGGAAAGCTCGCACAAGAAGTAGTATTATTTATATTGATAAACAGCTTGTACAAATAATATTTATTGTATGTATATCCATGAATAGTTATGTACGTCAATCCTTAATCAGCATACATATAATTATGCAGGAATACAAAAAAACTCAACCATTTATTTAAACCTTTTGTAACAAAGTAACAAATCTAAAATTGCCACTATGTAAAAAAACAGTAACACATAATAAATGATTTTTCAGCAGACACACAGCCATCTTTAGTATTACTAGTTCTAACCCCGGAATATAAGCATAGGTCACCAAATACCAATGTTTTATTGAACCTGACATAAAACAAACCTGTGTCAATAAAATAGTTCAAACCGGTGAGTTGCCCGCAATAATAGATCATAAAATATTGTATTTACTTAGATCATGGTCGTAAAAACGTTCATTCACTGAATTTTGGAGCGAACGCGTTAGTTTATAGAGCAGTAAATTCTACCGGGTCTACTGGCGCTTTGTCAAAATGATTTTTTTTTACGGATTACAAAGGGTATCGTTGGACTAGAAATTGCCGATTTTATCTGCATATCAATACAGTAGGGAGTGTCTGTAAAATATGGTCAGATTGTGTGTATACATTGATTTAATAATAGTTACAAAGAAAGGAATTGCAACCCTTGCTCATAAAAAAACCAAAAGCAATTCTAATATTCCGCGGACACAAACACTACTATTAAAATTGTATGTGTTCAATTTTAATACGATCATATCAAATCAAACGTTTCTTTAAAATATGTAGGTAGTGAAATAAAACATTTCGTGCAACATACACTAACTAATCAACGTGATTACAATTTAAAATACATGCATTTTTATAGAATACTTATAAGCGAATCCAGCTGATATTACTTTTATAACAACCTTTAACAACCTACGTTTATGACGTATTAGATACATAATGCAAGATTATAGGAGAAATCTCGCTTACTAACGTGAATCCTCGCTCGTTTTGGTTATGAAGCATATACGCTAAATTGAGCAGCTTGGATCCTACGTGATTCAATATGCCTTTACATGAAACCTAGCTTACTTTCAAAGAGGCATATAAAAACAGCAATGTTTAAAAAGTTGAATTCTTTTACCAGAACGTGGCTCAACTACGCTTAAGGTTTCATTTTACAAAAGTCGTTAAGCGAAGACATTTTATTTTACTCAGGCACTTTTATCAAGTATGATATAAATTTCCCACGGGACTTAACATTGTTTGTATAACATTACAAGTAACTTTTGATATCTGAGTATTGTTTACAATCAGTCGTAGATAATTTGACTTTGATTACAAATATTTATCAGGACAAGTATTAATTAATCTTGTAAAAGAATTTTGAGTACCTACACCATACCCGTTTAAAAGCTGTAATAATACTGTCTAGCCCCAAGAAGGTATTAAGTATTTAAAAGTTATATCGAAGTTCACTTGAATCCCTTTCAAGGTGCACGGAATCCAGTTTTAAGCCTGTTTAAACCAGCCTTGCAAAATGTATTTACCTACAGAAGCATTCCTTAACTAGTCCCGACTAGAGAAACTTCAGGCGGTTAACGTCCTTGTGTACATAGTTATGTATATCAAAATTGGTTGCACGTTTCAGGCGAAACTTGAGTACCTATTTTGCTTGGATAATATCAAAGTTTCCCACTCGAAGTTTAAAATGTATTGCGATTTATTTTGGGTGGGTCATGAATTGATACAGTTTACAAAATAATGTGTGTGAATAAGTAAATATACCTTAATCATACACGCTACTCTGATGCCAGCATTCGAACAAAATATTCATATTTAAATTCAAAATAAAATACGAGGACATAAAATAAAATAGTAGCAAACTTATATTATGTTTATCCAGGAGGCTTCACATTATTCAAATTCTCACTCACATAATCTCAAGGTCCAGTATACTTGTGTTCGATACAGTAAATACGAATGTAGGTAATCTAATCTCTTTTGAATGTTCCATCTTGAAAGGTTCCCTTTTTATCTCGGTATTAAAATAATTGAAATATCAGTTTACCAAAGTAATGATGCGGTTCCCATAAAACGTTGACGACAAGGTTCTCGACTGAAACCATTAATATGTGAAATAGAAGCCGATTTTTGGCATTTAAATGTAGGAAAAGTATCAAGTACATTAAGCAATCAATGTACATTTTTACTTTTTAATTTTATGTTACCAGTAGGTAGCCGTAGCACTAGAGTGCTGCGACACTATCTCGTGATAGAGAAAGTCACCTGTCTTTTTCTAACTCTTCGCATTAGACAATGACAGTCGTCTTCCTCGACGGCGAGATACCGTCGCGACACTGTTGTTCTAAGGCTGCAGAGGTGGAAGGTATTAACTGCATACAAAGTTTAGCACTTGACTAACAATGTCGTCATGTCATTTTTCCAGCTCTTCATTGTGGGCAATTTTGGCTATTTAATTTAGAGATAAATAATAGCAATTGCAATAATAGCCTTGTATGAACTTTTCAGTCCTGTATTTTCTTCATTATGTCAACAATTTACTAGATTTTTATAGAGTCAGTAGGCATAGGTACTTGTTTCATTCAAATTATTTCAGCATTGATAAAATTTCCGTTTGCCAAGTTTCAGCTGTCTCCAAAATTTTCCTGAAATAACGGTCCCTATTTTCTTAAACGAAATTAATTTAGAACGACTTAATTTTAGCGACGATTTCCATTACGCGTCAGTATAACTCATTCATCAAACGCAGGTTGGTGCCGCCGTCGTGTATTCAAACAGATCAAACAAGCGTTCATAAATTGAAAAAAAACCGGCCAAGTGCGTGTCAGACCACGCATAATTGAGGGTTCCGTACCGTCACCCGATGAAAAAATTGTAAGAGCTAAAAGGCCTGAGTGCCTTCAAAATCAAAAGGCACTTACGGCCTTTTTTAATAAATAGTTTTTTGGCAAAAACTCAAAAACAGCTTGACCAAATTTCCAAAATAACTTTCGTGGTAAGATCGTCTTGTATCCTATCTTTCTAAGTTTTTTCACATTTTTTAGACCTCCCATTCAAAAGTTAGAGGGGGGGACCCGTTTTCAGTTTTCAGATTTTCAGAGCGATTATTTCCAAAAATATTCGATCAATTTTTGTTAATAAAACCTTTATGCCTTTCTTGAGGCCTATCCGATGATGTGCCACAAATACATATTTGGCAGAAAAAATCTTTTTGACATTCAGTTAAATGTATGGGCCCCCCCTCCCTAAACATATTTTTTTTCGTAATTTATTAGGCAAAACTAAGTAGCGGCACACGAAATACACCTCAAGCTGTAATATAATTACCATATGCTGTATAGTTACTGAGTAAAACCGCTGTGACATACGGACGGACGGACAGACGAACTGGATGAAACTATAAGGGTTCCGTTTTAGCCATTTTGGCTACGGAAACCTAAAAACAACAAAAGTCCGTTTATCAAACTGACCCAATTCGGTGGTATTCATTCACAATCCTAAACACGTCAACAAAATACGGCGCCATCTATCAAAAGAGATCGTAGTCGCGGGGCGACCCGTGCGTGATAACGCGGGTTCATTGCATCTGGCCCTTGCCGTATGAATACAATCCTTTGTTACGATTACGAGCACGACCGGTATTACTTAGAAGAGCGGCGTGACACATAAGAATAAGCGTGATTTTTTTTTTTAAGGACAGACCTAGACCTTATCCTAGCGATGACTGCTGCAATTAACTGCGTAAACTCGCTGGCACAAGTTCCGTCTTCTGTGCCTCTACCATGAGTTGCTATAGATTTTGAAGGATAGTCTCTTCCACCCGCAAGCTTGAACAAGATGCACTGATAGCGCGTTGACGTAAAGGATAGCGACTATATGTAAGATTTCTAGAGTAAATTCAAACTCGTGATAAGTACACTCAACTGATAAACTGGTGCGAGTCATGTGCAATTAAATTTACAAAAGCGTAAGTTACAGAAATTAGCTTGCGTAGGTATTATATAAGTAATGGGGTTCACTTTATTTAAAGTTGCACTCCGACTTTTTTAAGATGATTATTTTTATAATAGAACAAAACAATTGTCCCGAAAATTCCATACATTTTACAAACCTTCCATTTCTGTTATCGCCCAACAAATTCTGTGAAAATATGGTAAATAACGGAAAGGGAAAAAATCTTGCAACTTTTTTTACTGCAATTCTGAGTGGAAATCTCACCAAAATTTCCAAATTAAAAACTGCAGTAAAAAGAATGACCAAATGGCATGTCTTTTGTGTTACGTTTTTGTCATACTGAATATAACCATTTGCGTTCAAATACAGATTGCAGTGGTTATTGTTACTTTTCCGTGGCTAATTACGTTATAAAGAGCCGTAACTCACAACTAAATGTTTTATTAAAACGCTAGTCACTTTAAACTCAGAATAGACTAAAGATTTATTCTAAGCAGCCTTGCTTAGTCTACTGTCCCGATAACCTTATCGTAAAGCCAAGATTTGCAAATACGGCCATTTTTTATACCTGATCTAGATAAAAAAGGAATTTTATTTAAGATATAACAGACGTAAAAACTGACCCAAAGGTACTTTGATGCTAAAATATAGGCCTAACGTAAATGTTGACTCCACCAAAGTATAAAACATGTAGTAAAAAATGGATAATGCAAAAAACTTAGTACCTTACGTATTAAAGACATGATAGCCTAGCTAAGAAGACAATGCTTAGAATGAATAACATAATGTCAGCATTTCACACCATTACCATAAGTAGGTACTTACATTATTTACGTTTCATTTCGATGGCAAATTACGTCTTTTTTTCTGCAACCGATTGTCATCTTGGCTATCAGATAGCAGCTTAGTACGAGGCAAATTATGTTCAGGTGAAAAAAACCAGATACCGTAATATCAACCCACTCGGAACCCCAAATAATGCTTGGATCATCAGTATCAAATAATACGAGTGCTCGACACCGCCCTTATAGTTGCCATCTTGAATATTAAGTCACTAGAATGACAGCAAGGTGTCAACTATTGGGACATTAGAGCGTCGAGCACTAATACACACACATTTAATTTTGAACGCGATAGTACATTTACCTTACCCAATATTCGTTTTAGCAGCAAAATGCTGAATAGTCATTAAAAGCGTTTCTACATGCAGTAACTTTAATTAAACTTTTAACAAAGACTGAGCCTCTGAAGATTCAAAAGGAATGAAAGAAACTTAACAAAACTTGTGCCTTTTAAATAAAACCATCTGAACATAGTTTATTTGCTAGTTGTTCTACAAAATAACAACATGAATAATGTTCTAGAAAAGGGGCAAGATTTTTTAAATCGATATTTGCTCATCAGGCTTTTACTAACGTATTCATTAATAGCAGAGTTGAAAAGAAAACAATTTGTTACTTTAAACCGGCTTTCAGTCGACGAAAAAATTGATACGGAGAAAAAGAAGAACGCGAAATAGAGTAACAAGTTTTAATACTACAAAACCGTTCAATAAACGTCAGGCCCCAGTGTCTATTTGATCACTTTGATATCCAAACAACCTTCGAGCCTTTAAAATAAATGCTAGCCGCAGAGAAAATACTACAAAGTCTGCAGAGTTTAGTAGTTCAAAGAGCCTGTGGTCACAAATGTACAGAATACTGGTCAAGAACATCTCGGGGTATAATCAAAAGTGTTCCGTAGTTGCCCGTTCATAACAGAAGGTGAACTTAAGTTTTTTTTTTTTAAGATACGGTTAAATTTAGAAAATCAGGGGCAAGTTGACTACTAAACCCAACAAAACAGGACTGAACTAAAACAAAGAGAGAAATAGGTATTTGTTATTAAATTTACTTCTTTCAGGGCCCGCAGCGTCTTAGCTAAACATGGCGTGTTCGGTAATGAAAATAAAATAATGATTAATGAAAATTCTTAGGTAGCGTTTTTGTTGGCTATTCAGTAATTTTTGTCTTTCTATTGGGCGAAAAGAGTTATTTATGTTTTTTACACTCGCCTATTTGAATGACTCTGCTATGCAAAGGGACAGTTGTCAGCAATGCACTAGTGTCATATGTTTAATTGTCACTACACTTCTTGCATAAAATTGTGATTAAAAGTCTATAGTCAGAATATATTACAGCTGCAGAGTTAGTCATCAGAAATGTATAGCACAAAATATGATTCTATCCATTTGCACGAGCAACAACGATATGATAAAAGTTATAGAATGGCAAGCGATGCGCAAGGTTTCTAATAGCTTTGTAATGTTACTTGTGCACACATTAAGTTGCACCTTTTAGCCTGTTTTATTGATATGAAAAAAAAACACCGCAGAAAGTAGCATAAGTAGTATGCATACACTGAGAAAAGTTTTATTTAAATTAACTCGATGTTTTGTTGAATTAACCCGTTTTTGAGTAAATTTTATCAAATGTTGGTAAAATTAAGAGTTTATTTTAAATGGAATTTGATAGTTAACACCGAGTTAGCGGTTAACCCTGGTTGACCCAAGTAGCGCCATAGTATCAGGGTTAATATGTTTTATATTGAAAAAAAAGCAAAAGGTTAAATAAAAAAGCGGTGAAAAGAATTAATTTTAAAATACATATGTTATGCGAACAAAAGACAAAAGAGAAAACGAAATAATGAACCTTTTATAAGCTGGATAAAGGCTACGAGTACAAATACTTAAAACAAGTATTACGTGTTACTAGTACAAAATCTGCTATCAATCTACCACGAGTTCTAGAAACAAATGGAAAATATCTCTTTCAAACGGGCTTAATTGTTTAATTATTTAGTTTCCTTTACTTCTTCGGTTTGTAGACCTTCCTTTTTTCCTTTTTTCTTCCTTTAAATTTTCATGATTGTAAGATATATAGGTAATCATTATTTATGAAATTAAAATTTAAAGACACTTACTTAAATATGATTTCGCATTAGCATACCAGTAATTGATTGAGAAAAATAGCTAGGTTGTGAAGTGATATTATGGTTCACGGCATCTAATACATTTAATTTCCCAGAGTAAAATAAAAACCAGAATAGCAAAGTCTATCCGATCAAGCTTAATCCGGTTGCTGTAACTCCTTTGCCAATAAACAGTGCACCGTATCTGACTTGGCTTAAGCTTAACCGAACGATATATTTTAAATTAACTTATCTCACTTAACACCTTTACAGGAAAATCGACCTTGTTTTAATGGTGAAAAGTTCGAGAATAGATTATCATTGGAATATGCTGGTTTAGGGTAACCCTCTCAGAATACCGTTGGAAATATGTAAGTGCTTTTTCTATTTCCAATCATTGTTAGAGCAGTTGTGCTTATTCATCTTTTAACATAATGGAAGTTTTGGTACGGAGAGCAAATCAAAAATAACTTCACTAATTCCTGCAGTATAGTACAGGCTGCATCTTTTACAACCGGCAATATTTTCTGGGTATGATGTACTGGTTATATAAAATATCAAATATATTTCATTCAATTTTACCTAGACTTTACCACGTTCATTCTGTCTCAAAAAAACTCAAACGCACTGCGCACACGCCGCCCCACAGCGGTGACGTTACGCGCGGGCGAGTTGATCGGGAGATTCGGGCGACACATCTTTTATGCGGAACTCTCGGTGAGCGAGTCCGAGTAGAACTTAGCCGGCTTTTTATATCCATAAAATATTTTTATGTCATAATTATTATGTATTATTCTTCTAAGACACAGTATTCTCAGTTTGATCTGTAAACTTTGAACTAAAACTTGACCCAACATGGATTAGCTCCAGCCAACTTTTTAAAAGTTCTACAGATTAAAAAGAAAAAGTCATTCGCTAACGTTTCAGTTTCTAACTTTCTTCGTCTTACATGCGCTACTACTGACTTTAAAAGTCTTTACAATTCATAATATGCTCAAAAAGTTTATAAAGGTTGCTATAATACAAAAAAAAATCGGCATTAATTTCGTGATGTATATTTTCACAGTTGATAATGAAAATAGGAAATATACCTAATTAAATGGCCAAAATTGTTTCGGTCAGCAGAAAATACTTAGACTTTTGCCAACCAATTGAAGGGATGTTTACAAAAAGAACATAACTACACTGAGCATCATTTTACAGTAGAACGATAAAATTAATTTTCCAATCCCTTCCCATCCCTTCAATTGTAATATCAAATATCCAAATTATAATTATATTTTTCTAAAAACCAAAACATATTTTTTTGCTAACAAATTAAATAATACTCATTTATTTAATCATTATACGTGGATCCCTATAGGCACCTATTAAGAATGTTCAATTCACCAGGTCATTGACTTTTTATTGTAACGACTTGAGCATTCAAATACGGTAAACGACGTCCAAACTGCTCCAATCTGCTGAAATTAGACGAACTGTAAAACCAATTAGGGAGACTGCGGCCGTCCAGATTGCCCTCAAAGTCAGAAATAAGCGATTGTGTGGTGGTAGAATTATTAATCTACTTCTATACCTACATACATACAACTATCAATATTTCCATAAGTATCAGTTTAAATTTATTTGTACATACTATACTAGTACTTGTAACTTGTAACTTGGTTTTGGAACCGATTTCATACACGATTTCTACACAAAACTGACCGTTGTTTAATTTCTTTAATAACTCAAGCTAATTGATTACCATTTTTTCTGAAAACGCCTATATATTCCACATTAGAATAGGATATTACGCTGACAAGACATATAGGTAAGCGGCATAAAATAAAGGTTACAATGAATGAAATTGAAAATTGTGTATTTAAGTAAAACCATTTTCATTTATTATTGAAGTAGGTAAATATATTATTTTCAAAAAAATAATAAAACCCTTTTTAACTGATTTTAACCCGGCATTCATCCAGCAATTTATATTTAAATTTAAGCCTGAAAAAAAAACCTTTTTAAAAAAGGGACTATTTTGACAACTCCATTGTAAATTAATTGAGACAGACAAAAATAACCATAAACTGGATCATTTCATTGTAAATGGATTATCAACAAAAAAAATCGTTAACCCAAAACATGCAGTCTTTATTTAAAAATAACGACACAAACATTGTCTCTATTTAATCCCATTTTATTTCATGCTAAGTAAATACAGATTATCTATTACAATAACTTGTAAAGCACTTAATTATTTTAATTTCCGTTAACAAAGTTAATAAAACTTTGTTTTGTTTGGACATCTCCTAAATCATGTTATTTAAGCTGTGCAAAATTATAATACTTATACGAAACCAAATAGAGCTACGATATACTTCTACGATAATAGCAACAATTGGATATTAGCAATTTGAAGTAGCTATCGTATATTATCTGATGCACAACCCATGGGGATATTTTATAAAAGTAGCAATTTCAAGTAACTAGCATATGTAGATAGTTATTGATATGACTAAGCTAATAACTTCATTTTAATATTTTATAAGCTTCTACAATATAGAAATGTTTTATGAGGTCCGTATAAAAACATTAGGTATACAAATCTACTTTCGAAACTATTTATCTACGTTGAATTCATATTATCAAGCTAATACCATCGTATCAATGGCGGCCGGTTGCCTCTAAATACAAACTGCAGCAATCTGTTCGCAGACCGTATCAAGCTATATGTTGGCCAAGCTGGGGTTTAAGCTAGTGAATTGGATAATTTTAGACACATCCAGAGCGTGGAATGTAAAATTATACTGAGTATTGGCTTGTGCAGATATAATATAATCAATTTATTAGGCAAGTCGTGTTTAATGTAAACCCTGTTCTAAATACGTAAATTAGCCGCGTGTTAAAGAGATTGACTAACATCGCAAAGGAAAACCATCGAGTTAGACATTGCAATTCTTCAAATGTCATGTATATAGCTCCAATCAGGGATCGGAACCGGTATTTTTGAAAAACCTCTATCTAGCCCTCTATTTGTGTAAATAGGACTTCATTTTATTCGGGTGATATACGTAACTTGGTATTATTAAATTGTCTCATTAAAAATAAACTAATAAACCAAAGAACGTAAAATAAAAATAGTATATCGGAATTATACATATTATATGATCCCTGGATCCAATAAAAAAAAATCTTTGAAATTTAACCCCTAATACAGCTCGTGCAACGCGTTATGAGCGCTGACCTTGATGCGCAGAGCGTTGGGGGCCGAGATGCACTTAAGCGCAAGCCGCCCCGCCATTTTCGCAGAGTGCTCACGTTGCCTAACCTACCATTACTCTGGCAGGAGCGAGACGGACATATCCCCGAACGCCCCAGTCGCTATCGAATACGGCCACGTACAACTCATGGTAAGCACACATCAAATTCAGTGCTGGGCCGTTCTACGCGAAATGCGACAACATGGGAAAATGCGTATGTAGCGAAAATGCCTACGAAGAGAAAAGTCGAGGTCGGGGCATTGGTACTGGATGTGTCTGTGTAATTTCTAATCTAGATTTGAGTCGCGGGCGGTGATTAAAGGCAACATATTTATGGATCATAAATCAGTCATAAGTAAGCAGTTGTAAAATAATGAAAGCCGTAATCGTCAAATTATTATTTCTATCACTTTTCATCATAAAATTACAATTAATCTAGAGATATAAAGGCAAGAAAAAGGATTACTAAATCTCTTAAATTTAAGCCAGTTTTATTGAATTAGGTGTTGACATAGATTTTTCTACTATTTAGCCAACACAAGCAATTCGTACAAAATTTATTATTTTATAATTTAATACTGTGGCATATTGACTTTAGATTATTAGAATAAATTCTAAATAAATAGAGGAGGTTATTGCGCAGCACGTTTCTTGTTCAAATTCGGGAAAATTGAATTTAGAGTTTGCTTAACTAACCTCTCGTTAAAGGCACAAACCAAGACAAGGCTGATCTACATGTATCTTGTTAGTCTAATGACCAACCCTTTCATTAGTTAAACCTTGTTACTATTGCCTGTATTTATTTACATTTGTTGTAGAAAAATGGTTTAGATTGCACATAATCAATATTAATAAGATGAATAATAAATGTTTTATTTTACATATAATAATGCATTTTATACTATTGATTTGTAGGTGTAAATTAGAAACAATATATACATTGATTTAGAGTTGAAATTTAGTGCGGAAATTATCATTTGATTTTTTCCGAAAGAATCTGAAAGAATGGATTTTTCCAGACTTTTTCAACGCTAGGATGTGCGCTGCACGCTGTTTGTCAGTCCTTTCATATCGCCGACTATTCTATGTTTAGATTTCAAATATAATCATAGTTTATATTAAACGAAACATTTCGAAAAAAATCCCTGCCCATTGAGCAAAATTATATGAAAAAAAAATGCCATCAAGAAGTTGTAAAAATGCTTAAGGACTTAGAAAACTAGCATTAGAGCGCCATCACGTAAAATATAAGTAAAAGCGTTTGCGAAGTAGGCTTACTCCCATTTGTTTCAGTAACAACTGTATTAGTGGCCGTCGCGCACTTTCTTCACCAAAAGATTTGATGTCAGTCGTGTAGATGGCGCTATTGTTAACTTACACGTTTAAGTACTAAGCACAACTAAAATATTTAGATGTCTACCTAAATAATTAGCAGAGAAGTTACAATATTCTGTGGTTTTCCTGATAGTCTAAAACCTTTAGAAATAAATAAATAAAACATGTAATTATTACGATAATCTGGGGATTTGCATTAATATAATATAATTCTGTTATTTTTTACTCAATGCTTTTGAGAAAAAAAAACGGGATATTGTCATTTCTTTGACAAATTATATCAATTAAGATTCAAGACAACAAGATAAAGACCCTCAACATGTTAGTCAGAGTAAATTGTTTTGAAGTAGGAAGCAACATATAACAAACAAAGTTACTTATTAATGTTAACGAAACCCGGCTGCATTATAATAAACACTTAATTCTGCATATATGTGGATTCCGGGTATTTAATATTTAATTTTAAAATTAACATTCTTAGCAGTCTCATCAGAACGTAGCACTGTTTGTACAGCATTGTCTTTTCTTTTCATTAAAATTGAAATTTAAACCATGGTAGGCAAAAGGTGTTAATATTATAAAAATGTGTCACATTTTTAGGAGGGCAAAGAGGGTCCAGTGGAGCCCTCAATGCGGGATTGTGTTTCTTATAAAACTTTTCATTTCACTATAATTCAATTTATCATCATTGTAGTCATACTAATTCGTCAACTTTTGTTCTACCACACATACATTCGATTAAATTATTTTTTGCTTTATCAAAAAACAAGTAAAGCCAAAAGTAATTAGAAAATTCCCGTGAGTATCAGATATAATTATTAAAAAATACTTACGTCAGGTTACTCACGTCAATAAAGTCAAAAATAGCTCGACATGTCTCGGAACAGTCCGTGTCCTTTATTTTGCCCTCGCTGTGCGTCCTCTTATACATTCACTGATAAGATGTGGGAACGCCTATGTAGCGAAAAGCGACTACGGACAGAAAACCCGTCATTGAGTCATTGGCACCTTATGTGTTCAAAGAAAAAAATCTTCACTTGGCTTCCACACTTACTAGTACTCGTAAATCTGTCATTGATCAGTTACCTCAATTAGCATTGTTAAAAGAATAAGTAAAGTAAAAGTAAAATATTCTTTATTGCACCACAAATGAGACAAAAGACAGAACAAATTCACAAATTATATAAAGGTAGCAACAGGCGGTCTTATCGCTATAAGCGATCTCTTCCAGACAACCTTAGGGTAAATAAGGTATGTATATAGCATTTAAAGGACTCACGTTGTGTGTTTGTCGATTAGTTCTTAAATGGTTTAGATAAACGAAATTTGTTACACTTACTGGTCTGATTGTGTGGCAATTTGGCATACGAGTAAGTATGTAACTTGGATGACAATACAATGCGGTACAACAACTCAACCTTGTTGATGAGTTTGTTTGGTAGAATTGTCTCGATGAGAGACGTCTGTTGGATTAAAAATATAGTCAGCATATCAAGCTTCGTTCGGTGTAGGGTTCCGCAGTTTATAGTATGTCCATCACAATAGTCGAACTTAAAAGGGTTTAGTAGACATCATAATCATAACAAGCCAAAAAGGGTATTTTCGCAGTTTACACGGTTTTTACCACCTTTTAACTAAGAGGTTATAATTTTAACGTTAATACAAATATGTTTTTAACAGTTAAATATAAATATATTCATTTATTTTAAAAGTAGTATTTGGAATATTTATTAATTGGACATCGGTTGCTTAGTGAGCTAAGCCAGGAGAAATAACATAATCTACCCCAGGCAAAACACTGTGTATTATTCTGCTTCTAAACTACTGGATCTATATTAATCATTGTTTCAATGCGCATTCTTGTTATCTATAAACTATTATGGTTTATGAACAATTATTTTACCGCAGGAATAATGGTACTGGCATTTATGTCCGTCATAAGTTTGGAGCAAATTCCAAACAATCAACGAGGAAACCGCGGCAAGCCAAAACAAAAGACGACGTCCAAAACAATCAGTCTTTACTCGATAACCACGGAGCCTGGATCGTTATTTGATACTTGCTTTACATTAAAGTAAATTTGTAATCAGATACCTCCATTATATTCCCTTAGATATAATTAGAAAATTTATATATATTTTTTTATTGATAAGGGATAATGTCAAGTGTTTTTCGGTGACCTGGAATGCGGCATAAACATAAAAATGAATAAAATTATAATTTGTGCTGTACTTACTTTCTACGTCGCGACAACTGTACAGGTAAGGAAAATAAGTGTGTATATTGTCCCAATAGAACCTTTTATGCTAAGAAAAACTAAAGTAAGTTTTACGGAGGTAAGGCATGATTTAGTAATACATAAAAGCGCCCTTCAAGTTTACCGGGAACCACTTAGCTGCCAATTGTTAGTAAAATTTTGTTCGACTACCTCATATTTCAAGTCTTACGCAAATATTTTTACTGAAAGTATAGGTACTCACAAAAATAAGTTTTTATAAAATCCTAAATTTAAGGATAACATTATATTGTTTATCTGTGTAATGAAGGTGGGAATAATATTATTATATTTGTCCGGAGGAGTTTCACTTTAATAAAAAAAATTCAATCCTTAAGTTTATTGTTGGATAATTTAGTATGAAATAGATTTTTGCATGATTTAAAAACTCCTCGTAATGATTTTAAGAATTTAAATGTTATATATTCAAAAAGAAGCAGATACTCTATAAAACACGACTAACAAATTCCTTAGTGTTGATAAAGTACTTTTCTACACATATTTTTTTATCTTTCCTCTTATTCAAAATGAAAATGTATGTGTTTAACTTGGTCTGCATGCATACATTTCAATTTGAACCTTTTAAATATCTCCCTTGGCTAAAGATTTAGCGTCATCGCAATATAAGTGTCACCATTTTTATAATTTTTCAGACCGGAGACTTCCAGGAGAACTTAGTAAATGGCTACAGAGCACTCATTGCTGACATTCAGATGCGCACAACAAAGTCTAGAGAAGACATGGACACACTGGTGTCACAGATAAAACTGCTAATGAAAAATGAAGCTGACAAAGCGATAAATTACATGACTGTGTATTTAGAGCAAATTTCGTTGTATTTTCAAGTATGTATTTATTGAAAGTAGATATATTTTCGCTAACAGTTTCATGTGAATAGGGTTGGTAAGTGCCTTTAAAAAATTGAAACTGTTGTACATAAGCTTGATAAAGACAAAGGAAATTTTAGTTGGATAGTCATGATCTCATTACGCCTCATATACAAATAAGAAATATAAAATTTATACTACTGCGTACATAATATGATGCGTTACTACTGGTCGGCACTGTCTCTATCAAGCTAACCACCTTGATTTTTGGCGCGTCCTACCGTATAAATAGTTATGTTATTATTCTTTCTATTTTGTATCTTAGCATACGTGTAACAAATCAAATGACAATCTTTATTATAGTTACTATTTGAAACCAGATATTTATTTTTGTGAGCCTCTGATATTTTGAAACTGTTATAAGCGCCATGTTCACAAAAAACCAAGCAAGTATGTATGGTAAATATCTCGTTTTAAATACTAATCATTTATAATTTAAATGACCATGTTAACTTAAAATCGTATACAAATTTGCTAACGTTTTAGGTAATCATACATGATCGGAAACCTCGGAACGGAACATATTGTAAAGAGACTATTGTCAAACTACTGGGAGAAAATCTACAGCTTGCCGACGAAAATGTCACTTTATGCCTCGCTCTAGGCTACCAGAGAGTCCAGCGGTTACCAGGTGAGACAGAGATCTATAATAGTACACTGTACCGTAGTTCAACTATTTGCCGACTGGACCTTGCCTGCAGCTGTACCTGGCAATGATCTTTGTAATGTATCAAAACATGTCGAGCGAAATTAGACTTTATTTCAAAATTCAAAATTCAAAATTCGAAATTCAAAAATTTATTCTGCAAGTAGGCCACAAGGGCACTTTTACAAGTCAGTAAGCATTACAATAAAGCATTTGCATGTACATTTACTTGGATTACCCGCTAGAAATACAATTAAATATATCTGATTCTTGGGCATGCGTTTAAGAAAACGTTTACAATGGTCCAATGATTTATGAAAAACTAATTTTTCGTAACAGCAATGACAGTGTATTTTTTTACAATTATTATGAAATTGTAAAAAAATCATACATTAAACCGAAAAATTTGCACAAAAGGACACATTATAAATAAAATAAAAATTACAATCTGCCAAACTGCATCGCACAAAAATACGCGGTGCAACAATTAAAACATTTCATTTTTATCAAAAAGAAATTGCAAAATATGATTGATTATAACATTTATTTTGTAGTCAGAAATGCAATACTGTCTCTGGGGCACATATTTTTTTACATCTCTTATTTTTTAGTTCACGTGTAGCGTTACACCTATACAAGAATGTTTTGTTTTCCGCCTGTTGCAGTTTCCGGTAAACGTGTCAACCTGCGACATATTAACTATAAAGTCCTAGCTTTGTTTATAGTTTCCACGTTTCCGTACTGAACACAGACTCCCAAAATCAATAATATCCTATCATATTGTGGGGCTTAAATAGTAAAAACATTTTATTGTTTGCGAATTGTCAAGTGTGTTGTGTTGTCGATTTATTTTTAGCGATTTTTGCGATTGACTGAGCTTTTACAAGCCCAAGGGCAATTTATAACGTTGTAAAAATATCACTGTTCACGTGGCAAATTGTTTATACTTTCAATTTCGTCCCCATACTCGGTATTTTTATTTGTTGAACGGGTTAATTCATTTAAAAGTAACGTGAGTCACGATCTCATTGCGTGTATTTGAATTACAGATACAAATGTATGATGAAATATATATTTAGGGCAAGGAGCACTTATTTAGAGATAAATTATAACTTGAATTTATATGATGAATAAAGGGAAAATGCAATAACATAGTGACTCATGTTACTCTTGCCGCGGATTGACGCGTACAGCGATGAAGATATTTACATAGACTCACGTTTCAGAAAAACTACAAGTACACTTCGAAACGTTAGAAAACTTAAAAAAGTATTCGGCATCCAAATTGTTTGAGTGTCAAAAGCAACAGCAAGTTGGTGGCAATTGCTCTCATGAAAGTCAAGATCTGGAGCGGACTGTAGTGAGTATCTATAATATTATATTTTATTTTCTATGTATTTTTCTAGGTTTTTTGGAACACCAGAGGCATTTTAATTTTTTGTTTTTATTGTTAAAATAGGGAATCATCAATTGTATAGGTCTCATATTTCTGTTTGATCTTAAAAAAACTTACCTACTTTAAAGTATTAGGGTTTCTTTCTTAAGTAAATATATTCTAAATAGCTTAAAGGAGAAGATACAAGGCTTGTAAAGTTCATTCATATGCGAGTTCATTGTCTTCAAAGACAATTAAATCTGAAAACTCAAACAAAAGACGTTTTGAAAACAAAGTGTACAGTTAGTAATCAAGAAAGGAAATTAGCAAACGTGATTGACTTGTAGCCGAATGAGGCATTTTATGGAGAGTAAACATGTGGTTGATTACGTGCAAGAGTGGTGTGAAATATCAACATTCATATCGGACAAATTTCCACGCCTGTTCAGCATTCTGACAGCCATTGTAATATATCAAAAACCCGAGTCTCGACTGGAGTAAATTGGTATGAGTAAACGGTTGTTAGAGTTTGAGGTAGGCACATAGGTATATTTTAAACTACTGAAGGATTCATATCAGTTCAAATAAAATAGAAAGTGTAAAGACAATACCTACTTGCGCATTATAATAAATTACGGAAAACACTCAGGTATTTTTAGCCATTACGCGCGACGTATTTGGGATATCTAAGGATCCCATTATCAAGCGTTGGGTACCGTACGCGACGATGCAAGCGGGCGGGCGTACTGTGGCGTGTCTTACAGCGCGCACCGCCCTCGATGACAAAATGTTTTGAGGATGATCCTGTATTAAATCCGGAGCGATAAATTATTTTAATTAAACGTCTGGTTGATGTTACTGGTGACCGAAGAGCTGGTGGCTTCCTCGCACAACGTATCAGCATTGCAATACAACGAGGAAATGCCGCCTGCATCCTAGGTACAATGCCTCAAGGACCTACTTTAGATTTAAGGTAGGTAGAGGTAGGTAGTTAGGTAAGTTACACTTACTGTATATATTTCGAAAATAAATGTTTAAATATATATTTGATATATGTGATATATATATATATATATATATATATATACATATATATATATATATATGTTTTAATTATCAGTTTGTTTTAGAACGAAGTAAGTCACGAGTACAGATGTTATTTTGTATTTTTCTCTAATTTCAAATTATGTCATGAACTGCTACTGACATGTAATATATCGAATAATAAAGTCTGAAGTCTAATATTCGCAATACTCGCGCGCGATGCCTGTATACATGCCAATCTAATTTATCTCTCGCGACACTTCAAAGGTATTTCTAAAGCGAGTACATTTATGTAGAGTTTCAAAGGTATATTATCAGTAAATGTTTAATTATATGGAAATATATGTTAGAAAAATTTGTATATTAAAGTAACTTGTTTACCTTGTATACTATACAATATAAAACAGCTGAAGTATTTTGCTGAGATATCATGAGTCAATATCAATATTCAATATTGCTGTGATATCAATTAGTTAAGTAATAGCAAAACATTTCTAACGTTTTATTGCTTGGTTTTATTGCACCAATCGCAACCTATACAAGTATAAAAATAAGCAAAGTATAAAAATATGTAGCAACGTAATAGATAATACGCCTTATTTATTATAAGTAAAAGTGGCTTCTCTGTTCTTACTACAACCGCATCTTATAATTAGCTTATATTCGTCAGGTGACAAGCAAAACTCACTAAACACATTAAAACAATTGATAAAAAATCGAACTTGTTATAATTGATGTATGGTTCACTATGGCTATGAACTTGTGGTAGTACTTAGTGACTTTTGCTTGTCATCCGACGAATTATGAAGTTTTTTTCCTATCTCGATCTCAAAAGATCACTTTAAAACACATTTTTATAGCTTCTCTACAACATCATTAGACAACTCTCGCTCTTTTTCACATTTATTCCACAAAAAACTGCGTTAAACCCATCCAAATATGTTGTACGGTTTAACGCGGGTAGTTTATGTAAACAATAAACAACAAGACTGTCTATAGGCTTCCTTCTACAAGCACCAAAATTCAATATTGGCACCTGCCTAGATAATCAAACGCTCCGACGCACTTTAATAAACGGGTGACGTCTTAGGGCTTCAAATTGCTGTTAGTAGTAATTAGGAGAATGTTGGGCTTAATTTTATACTAAATAATTAGAAAAGTTCATGTTATAAGACGTTTAACGACATATGTAGTGACGTGTCTTAGGCCACTATGATATATTATATACCTAGTTACGCTGTTTTCTATGTAAGCAAGTTTGCTACGTTAGCAGGCTAACGTGAAGCGGTGCGGGAGAAGCAAACCGACATACCTATAGAGGCGTCCCAGTTGAACAATCTTCATGCGAAAGCTTTGAATTGCTTCTGAATGGTTTGATGTTTAGATAAGTTCGCCTTGCTGCCTTCGGCACTAGTGCTTAAACGTGATGCACGGCCAAGATGTGTTTTGTCCGATAAAAGCAACGTCAAATTCTCATTTATTTATTTTCGTCCTTAGTTTAGGTTATTTACAATACATATATAAAAATGAAATACAAAACGACAAAGAAAAACAATACAAAGCAAATACACCTGATAAAAAGCCTAACCTAGAGTGCCACCGGCAACAGGGCAGGGCCCACAGGCTGCGGGTGGTTGGGGCTGCAAAGAGAAGCACCTTCGGACTATGAATGAATGAATGAATGAATGAAATGAGTTTATTCCAGAATATGATTCCATATAAAGCTAATAACAAATAACAAAATACAGCTTATAATTATAATTAATCAAAACGACCACAAACAACAAATAATATTAACCCCGTCGCGACAGGCCTGTGGTAGGTCCTCCAGCGCTCGTGAAGCGCGTAGTGTCCAGTTTAATAACCGCCTTCTTCATATTGTTTGTTTTTTGTTCTCAGTTTTTTTCCCTTTTTGTTTGCTATTTCAGTGTTTGTGTTACCTTCCGTGTTTTTCATCGTAAGATCAGCGCTGGGAGTCGCCAGCATTATGCTGAAATTAATCCATTACATGGCACTTCTCTTTTTATAATATTCAGATAATCAAAGAAAGACTGCTGTTTCTTTCAAAAGAGTTTGGAGGAAAACAGGGGTCTACGTGAATCTTGTTTATCCTAAATAGATACAATTACGGTATGAGTTTTGGCTGATAATTATGTTGCAGATGATAGCGGTGAATAGTTATAAATGTAGGTATATTCTTGTTTCCAGATCTAACACAGATTGTTTTTACAGTTCCTCTACGAAACATCACCGTTTCCGGTAGTAATGGCGGAAATCGGGATACATGGCTTCAAAGAAGTATCGGACCTGAGCGTCTGTCTAAAAGACATAATCTCCCGAATGATGACGCATTCGGTTAAGGTCATTGGCGACTTCAACAGGTGCATCCACAACATAGAAATGCCGAAGCTGAAGTATTTATTGAAGTTCATGAAGAAATATGCTTAGAAAAAATATATTATTAGCATTAGTTTTTTGATATTAAAAATAAAAATATTTCTCCTAGTGTACAATATGACTGATATGTGTGGTTTGAGCGCAAATGTGCCTACTTCATTTATTATAATGTATGATTTGTACGAGTTTGGGTTACTATAATCGTGGTTCAAACCTCACACACAGACCATATCTCTAACAAAATATAAATGACCGACTTTCATGAGTATTATTCTCCCAAAAAACCTTGAAAAATATAATAAGAAGAGAGTGCTACAAATTTATCAAACGGAACATTCAAGGGCACGTCCTTTGAGGACCTTTAAAGAGGCAAAAGGTAATTTGATATTTTTCACATTGTGTATGAATTGAATGGACTGACGATCAAATAAATCGAAAGCTTTTGAACCTTAGTATAATAATATTGGCTATGAATTCTCGACAAAATTTTAACATAAGTTTATTTTCCGGCAAATAAATTATTATTCGTTGTTTTGACCATAAATAGATTTGTTTGAGTATACTACATTTATTTTCTGTAACTAATTGGGTAGATCTGTAATTATATGTTAATATAATAAATGAAGAAGTATGTTTAGATCGCTTTAGGCCTTGTATATGGTATATTTGAGATATTTTATTACAAATGGGGATCATGTTGTAAAATAATAAGACTTGAAATATATCAGTGTTTTATTTGTTGAGATTGTTAGTTACCTGTGTCTAAATTTTTTATATTATTATATAAATTTAAAATTTGCGCCACACTCATGTCCTTGTGGCACAGACGTGGACCGACTGGGACACCATGGATTGTGTTGTAAAAAAAGTGCAGGCCGTTTTTCGAGACATGCATCTCTTAATGATATAATCCGTCGGTCTCTTGCCACCATCAACGTGCCTGCTCTCCTTGAGCCGACTGGCATTTTCAGGGATGATGGCAAGAGACCTGATGGGGTGTCCTTGGTTCCTTGGAGTTTGGGACGGATGCTAGTGTGGGATGCTACCTGTGTAGACACGCTGGCGCCGTCCCATCTCCAACGAACTAATGTAAAAGCGGGCGGAGCGGCTGAATGCGCCGAAATTTTAAAACGTAATAAATATAAGAGCCTGGGCAGAGAGTACCTTTTTGTACCATTCGGGGTCGAAACTCTTGGTCCATGGGGTCCCAGCGCACGCAAATTTTTCGTAGAAATCGCGAAACGTCTGGTTGATGTTACTGGTGACCGAAGAGCTGGTGGCTTCCTCGCACAACGTATCAGCATTGCGATACAACGAGGAAATGCCGCCAGCATCCTAGGTACAATGCCTCAAGGACCTACTTTAGATTTAAGGTAGGTAGAGGTAGGTAGTTAGGTAATTTACACTTACTGTATATATTTCGAGAATAAATGATTTTAATTTATATTGATAAATTTATATTTTTAGAAGAGTTGCGAACTCTTTTCACCGCATTTCACTTTGCGGACTTGAAAAACAAAAACTAAAAAGTCCGAAATTCTTGCTGTTTTCGACGTACTACGCAGTTAGCACAACTTTTTTGCTTGCTAAATGCATATTTAAGGAATTCAAATAACATACAAAAGATGCAGCGTTAAAATGTGTTTATTTTTTAGGGGAAAACGTATAAGATTAGGCTGGTCATTGGTTAGAGTTTGACAGTTATGCTAAAACAACTGACTACATCTGGCATACATTTTGTCCCAAGTTGCGCGACATGATTATACATCAAGCGTTGACAAATAAAGTAACATTTATTGGCAGATCAGGCGAAAGTGCGCGAACGTATAAGGACGACATATTGCATAACAGCTAAGCTCTTGAATCGTACTCATTTCAAATGTAAATTGAACTACCTATTTAAATAAAAATGCACTTGTTGTAAATGCATGACTTTCCGCCTCGTCTAAATTCATCTACTTGTCTACGCATTGCTATCGATTCTATTTGTTCAATCAAGGTTTCATTGAATAAAAATAGCCCCATATATTCCAACTGCACTAGTTGCGTTTACTTTTTGTGTTTTTACTGATGCGTTAGTATTACTTCCGCTACATACTCGTACAAATTATTTAAGTTGACGTAGTTTTTAATATTTATTGTTAATTTATCATTTTAGTGCGTTATAATGGAGTACCCACCAGAACTCTCAGATACCTTATTCTTAATTATTATACCTATACTTATTATACGAGAAGTAGATAATACTTGTATAACTACCTTTTATCAATATCATGGAAAAATCATTGAAAAATACAAAATGGAACCAATTTGAAACAGATAAGTGTTAATCGATAGTTAATCATATCAGTGACCGCTTTTATAAGCAATAGATAATGGGATAATGAGAAAAGCTTAATGAGTATTGGATACAGTTGACAACATATCACTTTTTAACAAGTTAAATTATGACCGTCACTGTGGCAGGTGATGAATATCAACCTCATTTTCGTTCACTACGTTAAAATAATGTCAAAACAAGGGTTCCATGAGTATAAGAAACTACACTGATGTGTACCCAGTAATCATTTGTATCAATTGATATTTTTTTTCCCGTGTGTATCTATCTGTTAAATATTCACTGCAGCGTTTATCAGAGCAATGAACCAGATTGATGCAATTTGGTCTCCCGATATGCCGCTTATATAGTAAGTATTTTAACACATACTGATTTGTGTAAGGTAAAGTGGGAGAAGATTGAATGGTTTTTTGATGAGATAGTGTTATGTTGAAACCCTTGTATAATAAAAATTAGGAGTTATATGAGGCTTTTAATCTTATCCCTTTTTTCATCTTCTCCCACCTTACATTATTGTATTTAGTTCTAAAAAAGATATACTAAAATTTGATTGTAGAGTCACGTCTAAATATATGCCTACACTTGAAAACTTATGAGAACAATTTTTTTGTGTACTCGCATCACTCACCAAAGTTATAGGAGCATCAGCAGAGCAGGGTTGATATTTTAACAGCCTGCTGAATCTTAACGTTCGTTGAGCCATCGTTAGTGGTCCTACTACACGCGACACATGTATTAAAGGTGATGGAGTTGGACGAGCTAAGCTAGATGACGGCAAAGCAACACTTCTTCTGACAGTCTCAAGAGGGACAGTCCGAGCCACCAACGTATCACTGCCAACCGAGTTAGCACTACCACTGAACATGTTCATCAGGTCCCCGATGGAACCGCCACCACTAGAACCGCCACTTCGCAGTTTATCTAAATCAGTCAAGCTCGAACCGCGACGGACGCGCAAGCGAGACCCGCTAGCGCAAGGCTGGTCACGCCGTACGTCGGCCTCGCTAATCGCCTGCACTTTACGGCTACGCACCATTTTTACGACTTTATCAGACCAGTCAAAAGTACATTACAAGCCACGTCCGGGACTTCACTAAACGTTTACACCAACACCTGAGGCTGCACTAAATTTGCATACTAATAGCAGCGTACGAGTCGTATCAGTAAGGCCACGGCCCGCAGGATGCCGCTATCGCGACATAACGGGTTCGTTTCCGCCATCATACGAAGTTTTAAAACTCTTCAAGATATAAATATCGAACCGTTTTTAAAGTGCGTACGGGACGGAGTCTGTTAACGGACTGAGTGGATTGTACGTACGTAGTTGCCTATGTACGTAAGAGTAACTCAGCTGAACTAATGAGGTGATCGGGTTCAAAGAAAGGCGATAACTCCGCGGGCGGCTACCTCCTCGGGTCCAGACTGCGGGATGCCAAAAGTACGGACGCAGGATTATATGAGAATTATAACGAAACTTTTTCCCTTGTCAAATGAAGTATTTACCGGCCTTAATTAAACCTAAAATTAATTAACATCCAGTTTCACTCTGTGTAATTGGTTACATCAAACACATGGTCGCCCGCAAGCGATCCCGGTGTAAAGCTTGTTAAGGGAACAAATGTAATATTATAACATTTTAATTGTATTTCTGTTGTTTACGTTTAGGTTCTCTGATAAGCGTATAGATATTTCATATAATGGTTTATTTAATACGTACATACATACCGATAGATATCGTAACTTTATACAGGGGTGGTTTGAAAATAGCTATGTTTTTATTAAAGTCAATATGTGATTCCGTTTAAGGAAAAAGAAAACCTTTTATTTGTAAGACTTCGTTTTATTACTACACACACAAGTCTATCAAGATGTTGGAAACCCTCAAAAGAGCTTTGGCTTCACTATAACGATAAAACCCAATCTATTCCAATATTTTTACGACCGCGATGACATTGCGCCTTAATTGGCACAATGTCATCGCGGTCTTTAATGAGCAATCAGACAGCCACCTACCGCTTTATAAACTACCTAAAATAGAAACCTAATATACAGTAAACTTTCCACCACTAAAATCGTCTAGTTACAATCAAATTAGTCCGCCCGACGACACTTCACTGTGACCCAGATAATCATAAAAAGTAAATTGTGTCACAAGGGATCAAAATGATATATTTCCGGTGAGGGCGTGAAACGATGGGATTTAAAGTGGAATCCTAAGCCTAATGAGGGATTCATATGTTAACGCCCAACACTAAAATAATTTTACATCACCTATAAGGAAAATTAACAAACCTGTAATAACAAAAACGGCGTGCCATAATGCCACCATTATAATGTCTAAAAATGAATAACTGTGTGACCAACAAAGTGCTATTTCAATCCTTCTTAGCTTGGGCAGAAACACTTTGATCACTCCTAGCTTGAACAGTAAAAAACCCTTTTTCAAATAGGCGGTGTGAAAATAAATAAACCTACTCATATAAATATGACACCAATGTATCTTATGGCACAATTTTGGACGCAATATAAAACATACTTTCATAAAGGGTATAATCTCATAGAGACGATGTCTATCGACTATAACGAGTACAGTCGATGCGAGCAACGCTAGTAATGCTAGTATACACTGGTTGGTGTTAGGATAAAGTAGGGCAATAGAAACTACAAACATTAACTTGCTCTTAACAGCTGTATGGAGACCAGAACAGCTACGTAGTCCTGCTGCTATAAAGCCTAAAGTTTCTTGCATAACAACCCATACAAGGGATATTGCAACTAGTACGCTAGATGTGCCAATTATAGATCAGCACGCCACGAACATCGAAAATTGGCATTGACGGAAAAACCTCTTTGTCACTCTAATCTACAAGTGTGACAAAGATGGTGATACAAATCCACAATCGTTCGATTTTCGTGGTACTAGCCCAGTGTGCTAATTTTCTAACATCAATATTGCCGTATCTTTCTCGTATTTTTCTGTTCTTATTAATGACAATCGCTTTTAGTTAAGTTTTAGTATATAAAAAAAAACAGAATCAACAAAAAGAACAAGGGAGCCGTTGTTTATGCGGATTATCAGTAAACAGAGTAATAAATGTTTTTTTTATGAACATTTTCTCAAACATATCAGAAAGTCATATTTCATAAAAGGCAAAATTACAAGAATTTATCCTAGGCATACATGAATAATAATGCGCAAAATTATACTTCATCTTATTGAATCTGCATAAAACAACATCAAAAGAAAACTTTGTAATAATTCCCTTCTACTTAAAAATTCTTAATATCTCCATTATCATATTAAGGATTTATATCAAAGAGAGGCTCCGTTTAATTTTAATGAGCCAATTTAAGTAAACATGTGTCAAGTCTTGTGAGTTAAGAAGCTTTAAAAATTATTTTCCAAGTCTCACACCGTCAGCGTCAATCTTTCATACTGGCAGCGTCGTTGCTTGTTGCTTAAAGTATTTTCGTTTTATATATCTGGTAACTACCCACTTGTAATTTTATAAGCAGTGCCTGTAAAGGCGGACATAGAAAGACATTGTTCGGTCTGATGGCGAAAGAAGCAAAAATACGGAGAAAACAGTTAAAATAAACTGCTAGTGTCTGTTCAAGTCAGTAAAAAGGTGCATATACAGACTAGACGGCTAAACCAACAAACAAACAAGAAAACATTGTGATTTGTATTGTCAACGATCTTAAAAAATAAGACTAACACATAATGACCATACCCATTTCAAAATCTCAAACAAATCTTTCAACCGTACCAAAATAGGTACGGTAGGGGTTAAAAAAATAGTTATTTCTTAATTTTATTATACAAGGGGTAAAGTTGTTGTTTAACTATCGGGCTTAAATTGAGATCCGAGCAAGCGAAAGACTCCAAAATTGAGCTACGAGCGAAGCGAGTGGTTCAAAAACTGGAATCTTGAGCTTTAAGAGGGTCTCAAGACACGAGAGTTGAACAAACTTTGCCGCTGAGTGTAATACAACATTTTTCACCTCACTATCGCCAGGGAAAATAAAAACTAGATAAAATTACAAATATTATCCAAACGTAAATTAGATCTAATTGCTTTCCCTATTAATGGATAAAATGCGTTTTTTCCCCGCTGGTTTCAAAAGATAAAACAGGGCTTTTTGACCTATTGAGGTGAAAGTGTTTTTAATTTCATATCGATTTGACATTTCTTACAATGTCGTTATTTCGTAAAAGTCCAGGTGAGCTCAATTGCAAGTTATGTTAAATAAATATCAGAGTTTTAAGTTCAGCTATTGTTGAAACAAAGAATTTCGTGTATAAGAGTAACAGTAAGTACCTATATTTTTTCAAGGTTACATTAAGAGGTCAGTGTTCGTAATTGTGTTGTGTAGGTATAACGTATACATTTACGAGAGCTTTGACTCAGCGGGGGACATAGTGGCACTATGTAACTATATGCGTTAATCTTGTTACTGACATTGTTACAAGAATTAGATTTCAGTTGTATACAGTTTTTACTGTATTTTGTATGGTTTATAGTTATGTTATGCATACTGGTTCATAACTATAAAACATAACATTCAATGAAGAAAAAAGTTTTGCAAGTGGAAAATATTTTGATCTGATGTTAGGAAAGATGACATATCCTATATCTATTGAATCATTATCAACTTGCCCGTTTCTGTCATGCTAAAATCGTGTATTTGTAATAGGTACCTATGTTTGAAGTCATTTGTGTTTTTATAAGAAATAAGAAGTTTTGAGGTAATACTTTTATCGCGGCTACCTAACACATTACAAATTTACATAATTATCTCGTAATTAGGTACTTACCGTATCGTTGCATCCGGTTTTGTCACTTGCGCATTATATGACTTGTTAAATTTTTGAACAATTGATAATTATAGTTTCGGTCATTGGGATAGTGTAATGTCATGTAGTATTGTGTTTCAGGTATATTATTTTTGTCTCGAAGACTTACCTTACTCTCGATAAGTGCTTACAAAATATGAATTCTCCTTGTCAACTAAGTAAATAATATAAATATTTACAGATATCGGCCTACAATATTTAAACTAATACTGACCAACAACCCTGAATTTTCTGTCAGTCGAACACGAATATTACGAAGTCCGAATTCCAAGTTAAGTGAAATTTATGCAAATATAATGAAGAGGATAATAAAACGACTTCTTTGAAATTAAAAGTTAAATATTATTAACCGATACTGTAAAAAATGAAAGCAGAACCTGTAATTGTTAAAAAAATCTTTAGTTAAAACATGTTAACACATCATAATAAAATAAAAGATATTTGTAAAGTATTCTGCTTTCATAGAAATATAGAAAATTACTCACATTTAGCTGCATCACGATCTTGTTGTACGCGCGGTGCCACCGTTGCCTCGGAGTCAACTTCGGTTGCTCCGGCTGAAACTCCAACTGCTCCTCCTCTTGAGCATCTTGGTCGTCTTGGAACACCTCATCTTCAGCATAATGTTCGTCTGTTTCGTTAAATTGTTCCTGATCATCGAATTTTTCCTGCTCTTCGCTAAAAGGCTCATCTTCAGGTTCATCTTCTTCTTCGCGGTCAACGTAAGACTCTCGTCTTTCAAATTGCTCTGGCTCTTCGGGCACTTCATGAAATGTCGGGCGTTCTTCTTGAAATTTGACTTTCGCTTTGTCAGCAATTATTTCTAAAAGAGATTTGATTATTATTATACTGACTAAGCATTAAGATAGAGATAGAAGAACGTTTAGTTAATTTGAGTACTTGCAATACAGTAATATGAAGTATTCCGGTATTTATTCAGAAGTTGGAGTCTAATCAATCTGTACATTACAAGTTTTTGGTTTTGTTAGCAAAATATATAAAAAGTTTATTTATTTATTTTAAAAACATTTTCATAGGATTGCTTACCTTCTTTTGTGGTCGGTATTGTTAGTTTGTCTTCAAGATGAAAAGAGCTTTGTGAAGTTCTCCGATCAATGATTGATGGAGCTTGGCTATGGTAACTGTCCACTGAAGGTTTCCGTATTACAGAACCAGATCTAGTCGGCGACGCTGTTTTATGAATAGAGGGGCTTTGGATTGTCTCTTCCGGCAAATGGCTTTCATCTAGGATCTCTTCAGGAATGGTATCATGTAAGTATTCATCTTCATGATACCTGTCCAAAGATCCTGTTCTATCACGTTCAACAGATTGATCGAATTCAGTCTTATGGTACTCATCTTCGTAGGCACTTTCATCATAACTTGAAGGGGGTAATTCTTCTGGAGCATCGGGCAACGTTCGCGTCCTCTGCACAGAAGGTCTTTGAATAGACTCTTGTCTTCTAAGAGACGGTGTTCGAGGTAATGTGATAGATGCTGAGGTGGTTGCGGTGGGCACTGGTGGCGATACGTCAGGGACGGATGCAGGTAGAGTTGTTGTACTCGTAAAAGGCGTCACTGGTGCTATAACTGATGATTGTATGTAATGGATTGTAGTAGCAGGAACTTGAACGGTTCCAGGTGGATGGCTCGCAGCAGGTGTTGTAATAGCTGCAGCAGCGGAACCAAATAGACTTCCAAGTTTTTTAGCACCACCGGCCATGAAGTTCCCTAACGTGGCGGCTCCAGTAAGAACACTTGCTTGAATTTGCTGCGTTGGCTGCTTTTGTTGTGCTTGCTGTTGTTGTTTCTGCTGCTGTAACTGTTGTTGTTGCTGCTGTTGTTGTTGCAACCTTAAGTGTTGTTCTTGTTGTTGCCTTTGTTGCTGCAACGCAAACTGTTCTTGGTATTGTTGTTCCTGCTGCAAATGCTGCTGCTGTTTAAGTGAGTCCTGATATTGATCTTGTTCATATTGCTGCTGATATTGGTAGTCCTGTGTTTGATCCATGTACTGATTATGTGGCTCCTGGTATTGCTGTTGCTGATCGTATGTTTGATATTGTGATTGTGTGTCATATTGTAAGTCATATTGTTGATAGTTTTGGTCTTGATATATGTCATGTTGAGTAGTTACAGGAGGTTGCGTTAAATACGCTGATATAGTTGAGGGCACTGATAGGGGAACTAAAGAGTCTTCTTCACTAGTAACTGGATATGTGAATTGTGTCGTTGTTTCTGGTTCACTCCACGGAGTTTTTTGAGCTGAAATTTTAAATAAAATTGTGAATATGTTAAAGGTTAATTCTTCGCAGAGCCAGTTCGCGAGTCGAGCCGTCATTTGTTGGCTGTGATAATTCACTAACTGAGATGATTAATCTGTTATTGCGGAAACTGTTATCAAGTGTTCATTTATAAACTGTTCAGCGACAGGAGACTAATAATCCAGCATTTTTTGTTAGATAATATTAAAAACTATTTATTATTATTTACCAGGTTGATATGTTTAGTTATATTTTACCTGCTGCAGGTGGTGTAGCGTGTGGGGTTTCATCAAAGAAGGGCTGCATTCCATCTTCATCGTAGCTGAAACAAATATGTATGGTGTCGTTATACTGATGTATACAATAATATCACCTAATTTACTAAGAAGTAGAATAAAAAACTGTAGGTACCTATTTCGTCATCGTTTTCAAGATGATAGCCACCTGCGTTATTCTGCCGTCCACAAACTAAAAGGCCGCTAAATGCGTGAGTACTGTTTTGAGTTATGAGCGAAAAACGCGCCGAATCATGCCTCTAGATATATTTAGGCGATCAACGTATATTTTTTTGATATTACTGTAGATCATAATATAAACAATTTTTTAAGTATATTAAATTTATTTTTATTGATTATTTTATAGGTATAATCTTCAGTTTTCCTTTTTTATTTTGTGTTGGAAGAATAAAAAATTAATAATTACATAGCTATAAAGCCGTTAAGGTATGTGTAGCGGCCTTTTAACCTAGTAGTTAAGATTAAAGTGTAATGAGTTGTACAAGTGATACAAAGTTAAATTTAAAAACAAGGCTAAAAGGCGGCTAAGTACTTATAGCTGCTTTTTTGTATGTATTTTATAACCATAATATGAATACATTCAAGTTTGAAAGGTGGTTACTTGTGTTTAGCTGCCTTTTAGTTTTTGAAAAGCTGGTATATTTGCATATTATTAGTACGTTTCATAACTTTACCTAGACAAAAAAACAGTTATTTGCAAAACATTATCCAATAACCGCTTTTTAATTTGGTATTGTGTTTATAAAATCGAAGCATTTACACTTATATTCGGAAATTACCAAAAACAATGGAAGTTTGAAAAATAAAAAGGCAAGAAATATTGAATTTTAAAGTTTAATCAAATGAGGTAGGTCCGTAAGTAGTTAGTCAAAAATCAACAAAAGCTAAACAATAAAAAAAAACAATTAAGAAGTCTTAACTGAAGACGCTTTGCGAAATTCATATTTAAATAAGTTCCTACCCAATAAGCACAAACGCTGTATTATACACGACGTTTCAACCCTTTTAAAGCTTTAAGCTGTAAAAAGTATATTAGAGAGTAGTTTATGTAGGTAAAGGCTCTGTTAGGGTATAATATTTAGTTTATTTTATAGCTTTTAGCATTATAGCTGTATTATAGTTGTATTATAGTTGCATTGGAAGAGAAAAGCTTGTTAATTGTCTACATTAAGTCTCTTTTGCAGATTTCAGATGCATAATAGTGATTTTGAAGCCTATACGCTGATTTAGAGTGATCGTGGTCTCTGTGTTCTGTCTTACAGCACTAACATCCTGAAACGTCTTGAACCATGAAGCCATGTTACAGTTTCATTAGAAGGCTAAAGAGTTTCAACGGTCTCCCAGGTATCTCTTTTACAGCCTTTAGATGCATAATATAATGTTTTGGATCAATGAAGCTGATAAAGTGTGATCGTGTTTTGAATTACGGCTCTCGACTCTCTTACAGTCTTAAGCGTCTTAGCTGTATAATAGTTTCATGAGAAGGTTTAGGTTTAGGTTTCTACAGCTTTTAGATGCAAAATGGTATTTTTGAAAAAAAGAATGCAGTTTAAATAAAACAAGCTTAATTAAGGATATTCCGACGCTGTTATGCAGCCGAAGGTGTTTAAACTGATTACTTGATTACAGCTCTTAAAACTAATACGCCATTACCGAAGCCAACTGATTTGAATAAAATGTCTAATTTGATGTAATATAAATCACAAATATCATTACATTATATTAATAATTTTACTGGTTAAGTATACCTATACATTATTGGGAAAAATAAACACCAACATCAAAGGTTTTGGCATAAAATATCACAAAATTAATAATGAATGCGTTTTGAGACATTTTATTTTAAGCGGATTATTGCAAAAATCTTATTACGAGTATATCAATGGCTCGTGGGAAAATCAACAATAAAACTATACACATTCTCAATAAACTTGCCGCCGCACATCAAATTGATATAAAAATACTTATGTTGTAATAAGTTTCTTTAGGAAACAGTATACTATTTCTGTAATGCTGTTGAAATACGTGCTATTTTGGAACTAAGAAAATATCCCAACATTATTTTAAGAATCACACTAGTAACTATTTTAAGAATCACAGTTATATCAAATATGACACGTGATTATGAGATTCCTATTTTAATCTTTACTTACTCAAGGACAATGAAAGCGGGTCACATTGTACTTATAGAGATTACTGTAAAACCTACTAGTGAGTTTATGCTGCGGTATGTTGGTATTAGCAGGAAACGGCGCAGGCACTGCGCGTCACGGCTACCCTCGCTAAAATCTTTTGTGCAACAAATTGTGTTCCTTGAAGCGATGATAAAATAGCCGCCTTTTTAATATGCAATGTCGAGTAACCGCGATTTGACTAATGATTGGTGTAGTTTTGGTTCCGTCATTGCCTAGTTATAAAGCCGTGACCGTCTCTAAATTATGGATTTTGATTAATTTATTTTCAGAAATACAAATTAAAAGGCGGCTTACGGACTTTAACTGCCTTTTAATTTTGTATGTAAGTAGACTAGAATGCAGTTACACTACAATAGCCGCCTTTTAATCGTGTAAATTAAAATTACTGCTTTTAAGACTTGTACATTACATCAGGTTTCATTAAGAAAAAAGCGGTTATAGACTTTTGACGGCCTTTTTGTTAGTTTTCTGTTTCTTAACGGCCTTTTCGCTAGTAAAAGTCTCAAAATCGTGTACTTAGCCGCTAACGAGAGTTCTGTATCTCAGCTGTTTATAAAGATATGGCCTTGAAACCTAGATAGGTCGATAGAGAATTTTTCGCTGCATCGCGCTGTGATATTAACTCCAAAACGTCGTAAGAGCCTTTAACGGCCTTTTAGTTTGTGGACGGCAGTATTACGCGTATAAGATATTCTTGTTTATAGAAAAAAGGATAGTAATAAACCGTAAAAGTAAAAATACCAACCTAACGAAATACTAAACGTACTGACTGAAATACTAACTTTGCGAATGCTCATTTACTTACTACCAGTATTTGACACAGTACGGTTACAATTCTATTCGCACGTTTAGTATTACTCTGTGCCGGTTTATAAATAGTTTAATACCTAGTGTGTTTTTTTTTTATATCTTTGAAAAAGTAAAGTACATGTGAATCTTTTTTACTATATTTCAAGCGTTATCATATCATCGTTTCCAGTATCAAACACTACGCATTATACTCCGTGGGTTTTAATAAACCGAAAGATTTTAACGGTATATTCCAGACCGAATTTAGAGATTACAGTGTTATAATTATGAAATTATCTGGAATTGACTTAGTTTCAGAGATAATTACATCTTTCTCCAAAACTATTTTTCATCATAATTCGTGCAAAACCGCATTTTTACTGCAGTGCAATATGAGTTTTAGTTTTGACATACTTATTGACTGGTTAGATTAGATTTAAAAAATAGGTAAAACTTAAAAAAATAATAAAAATAACTTTAATAACTTTATAAAATTATTTAAAAATCTAAAAAAAAATTGTGCAAAAATGACACGTCATATAACATTTTATTCTTCCTTTAACGACAATAATATAATGGTTATAATCTTTCGAGTTATTAACGCCCGCGGTGTATACATATGCCAAATGCTTAAAAACATAAAAGAAACCAAAAGTAAGGTCAATGTGACTAATTCCGTCATAGGAGCTACTCCGTCTCTCTAAAGGATGATTCACGGTAGACCGGGCCGTGCCCGATGTGTCAATTTCTATAGAAAGTGTCACGTGACCTCCGAGGGCTTCGAACTATCACGTCACAGATAGGGCACAGCCTGGTCCGTCACGTCCCGGGCTAGCGTGAGTCATCATTAAGAGTCCAGTAGTCAAATTGTTATCATTCACACGTCTAGATTCACATACCTACGTAAAGCTTCAACATATTTCCTTTATTTATTTATTTATTGATAAAAACGTTTACATGACATTACAGTACAACCAATGCGTCAAGTATCTTAAACTAACAAAAATATAATATATATTTTTGTAAAAGGAGGTTAAAAAATAATATATAAAAAAAAAGAAACTGGTAAAAGTGAAAACCCGATTTTTAACAAAAGCCTCGATACTTTTATTTTTCAAACAGGTCCTTTTTCATATTTTTGGTCGGAACGTCGTAGCCCTTGAATTTATAAACATGATTTTTAGTTAAATCTGGTAAAAGCTTTTATCTACAAAATTTTTAGTTTATAGATTACGCTGTTTATTTTGACGCGCCTGCGTACTATCGTCATTTCATTTATCGCGTGCTTTTGCAATTAGATCTATCCCGCTCTCTTTTGCTCGAGCATGTGGACTCTTGATGATCACCTGCGTTGAATATACATAATTACAATACGCTGCGCTGCCGACTCAGACGATAAGAGACTATGGCATGGCATGGCTAACTATGGCATTGGCATCATGTTAATATGTATTTTAAGTTTTTTTTAATGAATAAGAGGGATAGTCGTGTCGTAACTCACTTCGTGTTGTAATTATGATCCTGATACTGTTCCGTGGCAGCGTCCTGGTATTCCTGCTGGTACCCGTAGCTATCATAACCATAGCTCACGTCTGGTATGGTTTTGACAGGTTCTGTTAAACAAAGATTCGTTATTGAACTTGTTTATATTGAAGTTTATAAAAACATGATTTATGAAGAGTTATAGTATATTATTAAATGTTTCCTGACCATTTAAATTTGATTTATTGCGTTCAATATACAGAATGACATTATTTCATTATGCTTTTATTTCACTAGTACTACTTACCTATAATAACGGCTGAAAAAATCTATGATAGATATACAGTCAGATAATAAATACCAGTAGTTTTTGTCCCATACAAATGCCTAAAAATTTTATGATAATTCAAAAAGTAATTGACCAGTTTTATTTAAATAACAATACAATTTATCCGTGTTTAAATTAGGTTTATTAGAATGTATTGCAAAGTTCCGTAAAATACCTAATTTAAAAAATATGGATGATCCCGTAAACACTAACTTAAGTAGAAACATATTCATACATTTGATCATCATCAAATATATATTATAATAAAAAACGCCACTTACAGGTACGCAGCGTTATATGGAGTTGTATATTTATAAGCGCCTGCTTATACTTAATTTCTGAATTATACATCCGAATGAAAGAAAGCAACCCCTTCATTCGTTTTCCTTCCAACTTATTTCGTATTTACCTAGAAAAGCTGCATGTATGGCAAAGTTTCATGCTTCTTGTCAAATGGGATCATATTTTGAGCTAAAATGTAAATTAATATCAATTTATGTGAAATACTATAATAGTTACCAGGTAAGGCATGTGTTGCACAGACAGCGTTGGCGCGCGCGTTAGTCTGCGCTCACCGCCAGACCGCACAGAGCTGGACTCGCTGCCCGAAGGCCGGCTTCGGCGTCAATGAGGGAATTGCAGACACGATGACAGTAAATAATAAGTAAAGGTATGTTTACTGATATCATAGTTACCGGGTAGGTAAGGCACGTGTTGTACAGATGGCGCTGGCGCGCGCGGCAGCCGACGCCCGCCGCGAGACCGCACGGAGCCGGACTCGCTGCCCGGTGGTACCGGCAGCGCGCGGCCCCGCTTCGGCGTCGACGATGGTGTTGCTATTAACAATACATTATACTTGTATATGTGGGTATATAAGAATACACAATAGACAGAAATATCGAGGTCAAAGCACGTTCTTACTAAACTGTGTCTTTTTAAATTAGTGGTGGCAAAATTTGCACTAAAAATTATATATAAGGGCTTACCGGGAAGACTCGCGGCGGTTCGCCGCTGCCGCGGTCTGTATGGCGCCATACCGTTGAAATCAGAAAACCGGGAGGACGCTGGTAGCTGTAAAGATAACTCCTTAGAAGCGAATCTTTAAATTGTTTTCAGTAAATGGTATTTTAGTAAGACCAACGACATTCTATTGTTCAATTTTCAACACATTTTTGAGAAAATCGGAATGATGGAAGAAAATGGTTTGTAGAATGTGTGGCAAGGTAACAAACAAACAATTTATTTTATGACTGTCTTAACTAGAGCTAAATTAATTTAAAACACTATTGATGGATCTCATTAGTTCCATGTGAATGGGTCTTAGTAAAATTTTACTGCTTCTCACGATTACAGGGTACCTAATGGCAATCACACCCTCATCGCTGGGCCATTCAAAGCCCAGAACTAATTTTTATCTAAAATAGCAATTTCTCACCTGTTTATTCGGCACTTGTGGCAACTGAACAACAGAAGACCGTCTCTTATTAACTATGTTCTCGTATTCGGTCGGCGTGAGGCCGTAGCACTCGTCGTAGAAGTAGCGCCCGCCGCTGTCCCACTGGCGCGAGTCGTCCCCCACGTACGACATCTGGTACGGGAAGCTACTCGAGTCGTAGTACTCTTCGTAGCTGGGTTGCTGCGATAAATGCGAATGGTCCCTGGAAACAAAAAAAACAACTAAAGGTGCATTCCTCGAGAAAGTTCGTTACGAAATGAATCTCTTCTAATACTTCTGAAAACGCTAAGAAGGCGAGTGTGCGCAGAACAATCGCCGCGAGCGCATCTCACTCATGATTATGGGACGCGGACCGTTCCGAAACATTTAGAGCTATTTTCGACTTTATTGGCGTAAGTAACCCAAGTATATTCATATTGCTATTTTAACTATATGGTATTATTATTACACAAAATAGATATACCTATGCTGTATAGTCATTCAATTGGAACCCTAGGCCACTCTAGAACCATGTCAAAATGATACACAGTCACTATGACAGAGTCATACATTGGCCTAGGGTTCCAATTGGTTGACTGTACCTACAGATATCAGTTTTTTTTTCTTTAATAAAACTTACCTAATGTGCGTGCTATTGGAATATGGATCATAACCGTAGCCCATACTGTCGTCGTAGAGCGTGTTCTGCCGCTCGAGGCTTGGTCGCCTCTGGTCTTCTGCATTGAAAAGAAACACTTAAGTTTATAATCTTATTTTAGCGATATCTAACGCCCAATTAGTTACATCCATGCATTTAACAAGTTCTTCGAGATTTATTTTCAATAAACAAAAATAAAGCAAAATAAATCAGGCCTTTAACGCAAAATGACCCGTAAAAGCGTGTTTTGAGTGACGTCGAAGTAGGTTTATTAGAGAGATTTATTTTAATCTGAAATTGTGACCTTCTTTTTTTCCACCTTAATGGATTATCCATGATGAAAGAAAGAAAACAAGGTGAGATCGTCCCTTGGTGTGTCCCTCTAATAACGACTACACTGACAGCTAGCTGTAGATATCATTTGCACATGTCAAAATTAATATTTCTTTTTCGTCCAACCAAAAATGGTATCTCCGATGACGTCTTTATTTTGTTGTATCGTGGAGTCCATTCAGCTTCTAAAAGGTTCAATTATACTATCTGTAGCCCTAGCACAAGAGTGCCGCAACAGTATGTCGCAGTCAAGAAAGGACCGATACGACCTTCCAACCTTCAAGAAAAGAGCGTAGTTACTCCCATCTTAAAGGCCCGCAACGCACTTGCGACACCTCTGGTGTTGTGTGTCCATGGACGGCGTTAATCGCTTACCTTCAGGCATTTCCTTTGCTCGATTGCCACTTATATTATAAAAAAAAGATAACTGCCATTGCCTAATCCGAACAATTTTAACTGTTCGGATGACATGTGTCGTTCTCGAGTGCGAGATGCTTTTGTAGCACGTTGATGCTACTTAACTGCAGTGTAGGAAATTGCGAGTAAGAATTAGGTTTTTCTTTTTTAGACATTATATTCATACCTGCGGATTGCCAATCGGCTGCTGTTCGCCAAGATATCGCAGACTCGACGCTTGCTTGGGCTTGAAGTGTTGACCACGTTTCTAACCTAAAATAATCAAATTACTGTATAAATATCCAAACAACTCAGCGGCTACGACAACGCTCCGAGAGAAATCTGTAGGGGCTGCGGCTAGTGTAGTCAGCTGGTATTTTTTATCGCTTTTAGCAGGTTCAGCATTAACTTCAAACGAATTTACTGTTTCTTTTTTCATGGTGGAGACGTATGGTAAGTTTAGTGAACTCACAACAACACATCAGAACTGATTACTGGTAAAAGTTTTCAGCTTTGACATAATCCAATTGTCAATTTTTAAACTACAGTTTCCTGTATTTGCACCGTGTGTATCGCTAAACACGTGATTTACGTGTGATAAACAATGCTTTGCAACAATTTCTCCTGGTACTTACTTAAATTTAATTTATGTAATCGGATAATCTATGTTTACTTATACATAGATTATCCGATTTATGTGTGTGTAGATATAAACTTATTTAGCTTTTATTTTATCTAAAAAATAAAGTTATGGTGTTTATTTACGTTACTATGACAGTCGAATAGCATATTGCGGGTTTACTTGATGATGTTTCAAATCATCCCCTTCTTAGCCAACGCTCAAAGTAAATAGTTCGGCAATTTTACATGAGATGGCGCTGCTATCAAACGTATGATTTTGCCTAAGATCGCCATCTGTGTTTTATTCGGTTAAATACTAACTGAATAGAATTACAGGTAGTTAAATATTTCTCCGTAACGATTTGGTTCCACGTGGACCCATGCACTCAGAAAAATAGATTTAAAATATATCGTAATCGGCACATTTACATATTGCAATAGAGCAGAAACTAACTTTCAATTTATCCTATTTTAGGGGAAATAGGCACTAATTATGAATATAGGACCAGACCGAATGACGATAATACTCCTCCATAATGTTAATTTATGTTGTCACTCAAATCATTATTAATATTTTTACTTTTTGGATCATGATGATATTTAATTTCAACTATTTTTGAGATCAACGCCACATTATATTTTATGTGATTTTCTTCTTGAATCATTTAATCTTATTAATAGAGGTTATTAGTTGGTTACCTATTTGTTCTTGGCTGACTATTGTAGTAAAGCGGATCGGTGTCTCCGTGCATATGATACTCGTCCCTCTCAGATGAATTTTCTCTAGACACCTCCAGTGACCTCTAAAAAAAAAAAAGCAAATTTAATGAATGAGGAAAAAAAAATCAAGACAATATACTCGGAATCAGGAGCCAAGTTTTATTAGCTGAAATATAAATCTTACAGCACATAGTTGGTACAGTCACCTGCAATAGTATGTATCTTCTGCAATGAAGGCCGCAAAAATGAGACAGCATCTTATTTGTACACCCATAAGAGCCATGACTTTACAGGATATACCTAGCTATGTATACCTACATGCATAGCTGGGCATTAATTCGTTAATCGTTAATTAACGAAGTTAACATTTTCATTAACGAATTAACTTTTAAGTTAACTTTAGAATATGTTAACGGAATCATTAACTTCCGTTAACTTTTCCCAAGTCCGTTAATCCAGTTCCAAAATACTTACCAAAAAGATACCGCACATACCGCCCCACGCGGCAAAAAATCTGTTTCCACCCGACAATAAATTTTCAAAAAAGAAGAATTTCTCAATTCATGTGATTTTTTTATTATTATTCTTTATTTTTATTTTATTTTTATGTTTGTTACGTCAGAACTCCGTCAATATATCCGGTGGTTGCAGAATTCCTGATGATGGGATCCATGAGAAATTGAGGGAACTCTTCAAATGGAATAGGCTTATGCATGATGATTTGGGTGTTTTCTTAAGAAACTCGAGCATTTTTTTACGTAAAACCATCAATTTGGTGGAGTGGAGCTGATGATGGAGCCCAGGGATGGCAAAGTGGAACTGTCTGTTAATTCCCATCCTATTTGAGACATTCATATTTTGAATTCATGGAATTCATGAAGAAATTAAAGAACTCAAATTTTAACGGCACATACATTATGACTTGAGGGTTTCCTTATAAACTTGAAATTTTTTTTGGGGGTTACCAACATTTTGGTGGAGTGCACCTGATGATGAACACCAGGGATGGCAAAGTGGAATTGGTCGGTAAACACAGACATTCATCTTTTTGATTTGATTTATATTCTGATGATGGAGTTCTTGAGAAATTCAGGCAACCTTCAAATTTGAACGGCACGTCCAACGTGATTGGAGGGTTTTCATAATTAGTATGGGCCGGTATTTTCTTAATCAAGCCATTAATTTGCTGCAGTGGACCTGATTTTGAACACCAGGGATGGCATATTGAAACTGCTAGAATATTCTAGCTCTGTCCTCCAACTTGAGACATTGTTATTTTGTCTGTGACCTCGGAGGTCTACAAGATAGTTGCATTTGATTTTACTTCAAACCAAATGATGGAAGCCATGAGACATTAAGAAAACTCCTGAATTTTCAAAGGTACTCGGATGGTAAATTGGATATTTTTGAAGGAAACTGATTACCTACAAGTTGTAGATCAATAACTCTAAGATGCCCTTTTTACCACTTGTTAACGGATTAACGATTAACGTTAACTTCCGTTAAGTCTTCTGAAAAGTAGCGCTGTAACGATTAACGAAGTTAACTTTTTTTGTAACGGATTAGCGATTAACGAAGTTAACTATTTGATTAACGGTGCCAAGCTCTGCCTACATGTCTTAAAAATGTCAAATCGAATGTTAGTGTTCCTGTCACGTTCAAGCAAGTAGTGTGAGAGGTGATGTATGGCATGATATACGATAAAAGCATAACTATTCTTTACGTGCAGCTCGCGGTGCGTAAATAAGTACACATGAATATGGTGTTTAACATAATTTTTTAACAAATGTTAATATCTATCATATCTATCTATATAGTGAAGTACGTATAATTATATTTTTAAGTACGTATTCTAACGTAGATAGTATAAGGAAAACAAAACAGCGCCTTAAAACACAGGAAACGCACAAAGTGTTTCCATAAAACAATAAAATACCTATTTCAATATTAAATGGGTTGATCCGAAATCCCAGTAAGTAAGTAATCGCTATAAAATGGCTATAAAACATAAACGGAACGTTCCAAACCTTGTATCTTCGAGTACATGCATTTGGTGAATATAGTTAATAAACTGTACACTGATGTGATAAAATTTACATTTTGTTTGATAGAAAAGCACCAGATGAATTTCGTAGGTATTTATTGGAATGCAGTTTAAAGCATTCATTCTGGAATGTTGTTAGTACTATCATTTCATTTTTATCTTATCTGAACAGTTTTGTTTTGATTGCTTTTTGTACGAATTGAATAGTGCGTAAAAATATAATAACTTCACGAGAGAATTGTTAGTTTCTGAATATTGATGCTCAGGTTAGGTAAGTATACTCTAATATATAGTAATATTGTATCTAACTTAAGTTGAGGTGAGCAATAAAGAGTATTCTATTCTATTCTATTCTACACTATATAGAAAACCCCAAAAAACTTTTTGCCGATTTTTGAAATCCCGAGTTACATAACACCGATTTTGATAGGTCGGATCGATATTATGAAAATCGGAAATTAATATATCCCGCTAATAATAAATATGTGTTCCCGCTCAGAGGCCTTACCATGACGTATTAACGCGATTCAGTTGACGACCTAAACTGAGTCGCTTCCATTTAACGAAACTTAATAGGCGAACTGAAAGCTTCTTCCTGTTTCGGAAATAGGTTTTATCAGTTTGTATTAAATGGCAACATTGTGATGTAGTAAAAAAATTATAAGGTATGTTTTAATACTAAAATGCGTGCTGGCGGGGTAGTGGGATAGTTAGGATCTGACATGCAGCTAGATTCAGAATACTATTTTTACAGCCTGAAACATGCAAGAGGCCCCTAGTGTTAGTTCTAAAAAATATATATAATTCAGGGAAAATCTTTTTCCAAATTTTTCTACACATGGTTAACCCATTAGATATCCAATAATTTCTAAGATATGTAATCATCACGGTTACCTGTGGCGTGTGCATTTGGTGCGCGGCGGTACGGAACTGCGAGGCACTACAGTTGGCATGTTGGCCCACGGGATAGTTGAGGTCCGACGTGTAATCCGAATCCTCTGAGTAACCCGCTGAAAATAAAAAAATCGTTTGTTTAATAACAAAAACAAGTAAAAAAGGCCGGTCAAGAGCATGTCGGGCCATGCTCAGTGTAGGGTTCCGTAGTTTCCCGTCCGTTACAATAGGCAAACTTAAAATGAGTTTTAATAGATACCATGTTCATAACAATAAAAAGGAGTATCTTCGCAGCTTTTACGACTTATACGCCCTTTGAACCAAAAAGATACGTTTTCTGCAAAAAATCAAAAATGGCTTTACTGACCAAGTGCAAAATAATGTTCCTTGAAGACTTTCAAAGACTTTCAGTAAAGCCAAACGAAATTACAGCTTTATGATAACTATCATAAAGCTGTAATTTCGTGTTTTTTTAATATTTTTTGGACTTGCGATTCAAAAGTTAGAGGGAGACAATATATCAAAAAATGTTTTGAGCAAACCCTTTATTCTTTTTCAAATACCTATCTAATGATCCTACCTCACACTTTAAATTGCGAAAAAATATATATCACCCATCACTTTACGCGTACCCTAAAAATAAAAGATTGCGACTTTATATTTCACCACTTTGTCGGCATTATTGATACGTATATCCATACCAAATTACAGCTTTCTACTACTAACGGTCACTGAGCTAAGAAGCAGAAGGACGGACGGACGGACAGACAGACAGACATGGTAAAACTATAAGGATTCCTACTTGACTACGGAACCCAAAAAAAAAGATATTATATGCATTGTCTTACAAACGTTTTATGTTGTCTCGGTAAGATGTAAACGACGGTCTGTCCAAAAGACTATTTACGAGAGGCATATTATCTAATACTCGTAGATGTGGCTTTTAATCTTCTCTCTCTTAACGTTCTCTCTGATTTGAATAAAGTATGTAGTGTTTGTGTTTGACCTTGCCAACATTGGATTGTTTTCAGTAGATTGTCACAGTACCATCGGTACTCTACTGGTAGGTCATTCTCAAATTATATGCGGTCAGCCTCAACTTCGTTAAACCCTTCATACATTTTGAATTTGTTGACGGAGCTTACACGCAGACACAAATCTGAATAATGACCCTGGTACATTTCCTCAAAAGTAGCTGCATCTTTAAAATTCTGGTACAATAACCTTACAACCGCATCTTCATCCTTTCCTTGCTTCCTCCATGAGCATAGTCTCAGGCCTCAGATAACTTAAAAAGAGCGCAACAATTTGTTTTTAATCATATGTAAAGTAAAACTGAACATACAATGAGCTATGTACTGCATCTGCCGTCGAGCTTGCTCGGCCCTTTCGGCATCTAGGGCGCCGTTGAGCAGATCTAGCTTGCGTTGTAGGTCGGCGCCTCCCGTGCCTTCCGCGTCTGAAATAGAAACGAGTGAACAGGTCAATTAAAAGATCTGAATTTTTATTTAACATAAGCCTAATTATGTCAAAAGTTTACATCAAAATGTTGAGTGATTCCCATTGTTAAAAATCTCTGTGGGTAAAGGGTGGGTCCTTATAAAAAAATTTGGAGGATTTGGAGCGACTTAAATTATTATTTACATTGATTGAGTTTTTTTTTTCATATAAATCTTGTGGTTTGGATAAATTATTTAAGGGATATTCTTTGGAATAAAAGTTGCTTAACTTAAAATGAAGTACCTTTATATTTGTTAATATCGCATTTTTTTCTTTGTAGAACGTACCTACTTCTCAGTTATGCGGTCTAATTAGGTAGATTAAATAATATTAACAATCTATTTTTTCCCTTTGAAAATACGTTTATTTCTTAATTGAGTCATAACGTAGTGTAATAACCATGGAATGGCCCAAAACGTCCTTCGAACCGGATATACGTGTTTACCTTTAAAAAAGACTAGTTATGCGGAAAAAATAAAACCATTCTATTTTCAGTACGTTCATTGAACGTCTCTTTTTAGAAGAAAATACCCACAAGGGAAATTTATAAAAGTAAAATTGTAAGCATTACAAAACCGATATTTGTGGAAAAATGCGGAGACGAATAGAAACTTGACTATGCAAGATTGTCTATGATTCCCCTGGCATTCATTTCAATATCCTGCAGGACTGATCTTTTGGTTAGGTTTGCGAATAAAACTAGTTTAAATTAGGTTTTAAAAGTCGTTCATTAAATATGTCATCAAAAGTTTTTTTTATATGCCTTTTTTCTTGAGGTAAGTTGAGCATCATGATCTTTTTTTTAACTACATCGCATTACGCTAGTGATATAATAGCAATATCTTAATATCCATGAGTTTCAATCAATGTACCTAATAAAGATAAATCGTTACAGACATACCAGGGGTCTGCGCATTAGGCTTTGTCTGTATCGCGGGAAACAGGAAATTAGGTATCTGAACTAGTTACAGTCAAAAATAAAGTCTCATGGCACATGTAGACTCTCAGCCGAATATTTCGGCCGAATGCCTCGGACGAACGCAACCTCTGTACACACTCATTTGAGCACCTCGGGCGAGGCTTGGACCAGAGATAATATAAGCTTTATCAGATAATTTGGGTGAGTTAAAACGTGTCTTCAATTGTTTCTGTAACCGAAGCTATTTAAGATTCTGAAATTAAACACTTTAGAGCGGATTCATTGCGTTTATTAACACCTCGAAACGTTAGGTACCTACGTTTCGATATGATGACTGAGAGAAAGATTCTTTTACTCATCAACCTTGTGAAAACGAGTGATGTAAAGGGCTCGAAACGGAGGGCTATGGTGTTAATAAACGCAATTAATCTGTTTTAAAGTGTTTAATTTCAATGAATAACAATCGTGGAAACAGAAAACAATATTATATTTAATTAAGACACCTCATTAAGGGCGTTCCTGCTCCCAATGACCTTCGATCTGTATCTCTTAATTTTCGAGTACTTTTTATGGCTTATTACATTAACCCCCAACGGCCTTAAGAAAATTAGCTTATCATATTTACTTAACTATTTACTGAGTTTGAGATATACGGCATCAAACTATGGCAATTTTAGTCCAAAATAACAGTTTTTTGTACATAACTTTTGTACCAATAAGTTTAAATTTAAAACCTCTCTTAGGATCTTATAAACTTCAAATGGGAACAGTTACATGTAGATTTCACATATAGTATAGCATAAACTTCTTTAGAATATCGAAAAATGTGCTTTTTTAGACCATGTTTGAAAAAATAATTACAAATTAACTATACATTTTTTAAATAATATTTAAAACGGGTCACTCACGTAATTTAGTCGATTTTCGCTCGACATGTTTCGCTTTGACGTTCTTCGTAAAGAACGAAACATGTCGAGCGAAAATCGACTAAATTACGTGAGTGACCCGTTTTAAATATTATTTAATATGTTCGAGTCTCACGAGAGTTTTATAGTTAAAATTGCTAATCTATACATTTTTTCAAAATCTGTCTCTTGAAAGTCAAGATAAGAGTTTGATGAATCGATGACAAATTGTTTAGTTATTGTACTTATAGTATTCGTAGCGGAATATCGAGTCAAAACTCGTAAAAAAACGTGGAATTCCGCGTGGAGCCCCTTAACTAACAGCATACTACCCTTAATGCTTAGACAATAAAGTCCTGTATACATATTTTTGGCACTTTGGCTGTATTCATAGCTGTGTAGCTGACTGTACAGGAGTTGCATTCGCCCTAGACATTCAACCAAAACATTTGTCCGAGAGTCTACCAAATATTATGGTGGGTGTAGACTCTACACCCACCATAATATTTGTTGACGATCAGATATTATGATCAGAAAAATCAGCAAACACACAAAGGGTAGGTATTTCTGGATTGTTAGAATATCGACAGTGATTGGCTTTTTTCTTACCTTACACCTACATACATATATGTATATGTGAAATATCGCATAAAAAAACGGTCTTCGAAAAATTGGATACCTACTACTATAATAAAAACTACTAGTACTAAAAAAACCTACTTAATGAATTAAAACCTCCGTAGATTTGGTTTAAGAAGTCCATAACATGTAATACACTACGTGTTTACAGCTCGCCTATCTCCGCCATTACTCTGCGACCCAATTCTTGTATTAAACTAATTTCCTTCGCTACTATACCGTTACAGCCCCAGACTACATAGTAAAAGTATTGTGAAGCGTTTACAAAGAGAAGAGTTTTAAACAATTTGACCTGTACATTTATCCGTTACTATCAGCACAACTATATAATATACCTAGTGTGTTCAACCAGATTGTCAGTCCCCCGCACATTATTTAACACAGGTATATTTTACGTGATTTCTACTCCGTGATTCCTACTACTCCTCTATTGATTCTAATGGGAGAAAAAAGATATCCCAAAATTTCCATACATTTTCCAAACTTTTCATTCCGTTACCGCCATACAAAATCTATGAAATAATAGTAACGGAATGGAAAAAACTTAGTACACTTTTTTCTCCTATTAGAACTGAAAGCGCTCGCAATTCTGAGTAGAAATCACATAAAAAAATGAAATAAAAAAAGTGTGGGGGACAACTTTAATAAATGGCCCATATGCTCCTTCTTGTTGAGGTGGTCTGTGGTTACAGCTGACTGTGTTAGAATTAATTTGCCGAGCGATGTGAGTTTATTGACCCAATTTGCTTTATTATCGGATAATGAGGATATTAAGTTCGATATTTATTTAGCCTTGATCCTGTAATAATGATGTTACGTCAGTGTATCCCTTACATTTCATAATTATCTAAGGAGACTCTACGCACGTACAGTTAGAAAAGTGAGGTCCCGAAATGTTCAATTCAGCACCGATTGAGGTGCTGAATTGAAATAATGGTGAAAAAGACCAATATTAATAAACTTTACTGTACCTCTTAAATATCAGAGACATCATGGTTCCGCGTACGGGAAATATATTAAAATCTGATATCTTTCTGGTGCTATTTGAAAACCTTAACCTTAGTCCCTTGAAAATCTAATAAGTAGGTACATTTTTTTATTTGTTCCTGAAATAGTCCCTCTTAAATCATTCCGGAATATCCCACTCACTATCATTTATCCTTAAAATATTTTCACGTGTGGGTGGAGATAAAAGTCAGATTTATTTTGGTACGCCCCAGTAGTGAAACCCGTCTGCTTCCAAACTTTCTATGGAGGGGGGAGAACTTAATTATCTTTGACGTGGTGATTTTACGACTAACACTATTTGTGATACTGATATTGCATACATTTAGACCATAACCTACAATCTCAGTACAAAAGCCTTGATCTATAATTGGGCGTTTTTATTTTTTGTTGCAGAAATTAGTGCTAAATTGGAATTTTTGATGAGCTTTTTCAATCCTAGTAGGAGAAAATAAGTGCCCCAAGATTTGTTTTGCATTCCGCCACCATTTTCTCACATATTTAGTATATCGCAATGGAAAGTTTCAAAAATAAATAGATATTTTAGAACACTTTTTTTCTCCTACTAGGATTGATAGAGCTCTCGATTCTGAGTAGAAAACATAAAAAATCCCATTTATCTTAAAATGATTTTTCAACAACAAAAATAAAACGCCCAATTACATCAAAGTAATGCTAGTTGCTTCATCAAGGCTTAAAATATACACAATAGCACCGTAGTTAAGTTCAGGTTGTCGTTCAAGATTATAGACGCAAAAAGTTATTAATGCAAACTTACTGTGTACTTGCACTTAAATACTTAAAATAGGCTTATTATAAAAATAGCCACCGTGTTTTATTTGATCATATATATTTGTTTATTTGCATTGTATACTCTATGAAATAAGGTTCAAATTCAAACGTTACTCCACAGTTTAGAGAAAATATGTAGCAGCAAAAAGCAAGGTTGCGTGACGAAAATGCTACGTCAGGCTTTGGTACGAATAAATCATGACCCGCCTTAGAATTGGCTGCGATAGAATAAGACCAGGTACAGTGCCCGCCAATAATACAGCGTGGGTATTTGATACGGGCGAATAATTAATCCAGCTATAGTACCTATTCATATGAATAGTATGGGATAATAATTTCGTTAAATTGTGTTATTTATTAATTAGGTGAAATGATTTTTCTAAGGTGCGACAGAGCTGCAATGTATGTCGTCCAACTTTGTTTGACATGACAAATGACACTGACATGATACTCGTATGACGTTTAGATAGTTAATTTATGTGGATGCAATACATTGCGTGCTGAATTAACATTTTCATTTCCTAAACCAATTAATATAAATAGGTTCCCTAGGTCCAACAGTAATCGTTATTAAAATATTCGCCCGTATCAAATACACACGTATATAAAATTCATATGAAAGAAGAATTATAAGAAGCTCAAGCTTGACAAGTTGAGCCAGGAGGGGATAAAAGCCTGCGTTTCCACTAGAAACAAGCGAGGACGTGTAACAAATATGGGTTTTGTAAAAAACTCAAACCCCTCTCAAGAACTTGCGCTGAGCAAAGATATCCAAAAAAAGTTAACATTAAAAAAAAATCTCAACATGATATTTTGTCGAATTTGAAGGTATTGGTAGTACACATCACATGAATTGCAAATATAGTCTAACCGTGTTCGTATCAAAATATTAATAAGAAAATAAGCTTCAATTATTAAGTTTCAATACGCTCCTGTGTAAAAATATAACATGCCCAGATTATGGCACTCAGAATGCATATTTCCTGATTTAAAAGGTTTAAAAACTTCGGTTACTAGGTTTTCAATCATGGCTAGTCTTCCATGCTCAGTATTAAACAAGCTTATGTCCTAAGGGAAACGCATTTCTAAATTTTTTTAATAATCTTCCAGAGTTCGTGGTTACGTTAAATCAACTGAAAATAAGTTGATGGTATTTAGAACTCGACTACGTTGTTACGTAAACGCATATTTCTTCTTACCGAATTTGCGAGCTCATCCATCGTTCTCATCGCACACGTGGTTTCAACAAGATGGGGCGACCCCACATACGGCTAGAATTTCAATGAATTTGCTGCGACAAGCTTTCCCTGGAAAACTGATCAGTCGGTTTGGGGACATCCTATGGCCACCGAGGTCACCTGATTTGACTCCAATGGATTTTTTCTTATGTCAAAAAGAGAGTTTACAATAACAATCCGCGTCCTGTCGTGGCCCTAAAAGAAAACATCCGTCATGAAATCCGCAGCATGCAACCGAATTTGCTTCAAAGTGTGGCGAGAAACACGAGGCTTCGCTTCGACCAATGTCGGCAACTCGATGGAAGACATTTGGATAAAATTATTTTAAAAAAATGAAATCCGCATCAATTCTTTAACTGTGGATATAATTAATAAAGATATATACTGAATAATACGTTTTTTATTCAATATTGAAATTATAAATCTGCCGCCAGACACTCTGTATTTTACTTCTATAGACATATTGTAAAAACTTAACTTAAGAAAGGAAATGAATATAGAAGATAGATATTACTTCCATTATAATATAAAGCATTAGAGAACTAATTTAAGTGTGCCTGATGGGAACGAAAGGCTCTTTAAGCAGTGATTAGATATTTTACTTGTATTTTTTATGATCTAATAATGACTATGCATGCGTATCTTCTATTATTACTTTAGACTGAAAAGAAATGAAGGAAATAATGAAATAATAGAAGCCAGATACTCATACATACTAATACATAGTCATTTATAGATCATAAAAATACAAGGATAATATCTAATCACTGCTTAAAGAGCCTTTCGTTCCTATCACACACACTTAAACATACACGTAGTTCCCGAATGCTTTACAATGTAAGTAATAGTAGGTCGTAACATTTTATTGGACCTAAACGCCCCGTAACCCCTCTCTGATCACGTAAGACAAGGAACACATATATGTGGTAAATCAAAATTTTTATGTATCTACTTCCCGTTAAATCGAAACATTACGCTGTGTTTTTTGAAGAATCAAAAGAGTTACGTTAGGTGCGCATGCGATCTAGAGCACTATTCAGATTTTAAATCAAGATTTGTTATGATGGCCCACGCCAGATGCCTTGCGCTTTGTGGAATTTGATATCTCCCTCGCACTAACATACTCGAAACACAAACTCATTTTTAATTAAAGGCTGATTCATACTTAAGAGTTTTGACTATTTTTGTTAATATTATTATGACCTTGACTTAGACATTACTCGCTATGCATCTCAGAGCGAGCTTTAATAACTATAGGGATTATTAAATCTTAATATCTCCTGCCTGAAGCTTCTAGCAACAATGTCTACTAAAATAAGTATCACATCCGTTTTCAAAGTACAGTCGACGTAAAATATATTTTCACGCTCATTTGCACTTTGTTATTAAGGAGTAAGATACATTTGTGCGCTATACTCTCGCCAAACTTCAACACGGCGAGCAGCCGCACTACTGCCTCTATAAATAGAGAGGTCATGACTCTCCACTGCCCCCGTTTCTGCGACTGCCTCATCCCAATCCGGGCTATTTCAGGCAACGCTAATTCCAAACCTCTAATAGTCAAGTGTAGGCTGTCAGACTAGAATTCGTGGATTATAGCTAATATTCAAAACGGGATAATTACCATGTACGTATGTTTGTTTCATTGAGCACTCGGTGAACATGGCGCTTGCAACAGTGTCGAAATAATTTGAATTTCAGTTATAATGCAAATGACCATTTTATCTTAAAATCGTATATTAATGGATTATACTGTTTCAGATGTGTACGTTTTTGTATTATGACGCCTGACATTAGGCATGGGTATTTAAAGATATATTCAATATTATTGGACAATCTTTCACGAATCGATCTAATCCCAAAGCTCAACAGGTGCCTTACCATGACGTCTTAACGCGATTCAGTTGACGACCTTAACTGAGTAGCTTCCATACAAAACTGAGCCTAAACTGAATCACGTTAAGACCTCATGGTGAGGCCCCTGGGCTGGTCTAGTGTACCCAAGACAGATAAAATACACAAAAAATACCCCAAACTCAGAAGCAAATATTCGTAATAAATCTTAACTTTGTAGTTTTTAGTAAACCTAATTCAGAAGGTATGTTTTTCAATTTAATTTATTAAGAAAATATTCTTAAATTATTACGAAAATACAAACCCTGAAGAGGCTACAAATAGTCCACACAGTTAAAATCGAGTGAAGTAGCTATATTTCTATAAGAAGATAAGAGCTAGAAATACGCTTTCAGAGTTTTTTACTCCTCTCCGGAAATATTACGTTTTGTTTTGACACGGGAGTGATATCGTTAAGTAATTATGAGAAACAACGCAACGTTTGTTTACATTACGTATACTGAATATATATTATCATGTAGGTACATAATTTAGACAAGTTTCAGTGATCATTATTTATACGTATTATATTATGGACGACTGTACCCCAACTTTGCTAGGGTTAATAATAATAATTTTGCCTATTATTATGCTATTGCTGTATTATATTATTATTTTTGGTATTGGCGTTATCATATTAAATGCTCAAGGCACTTACTTCGTTTTTGTGCAGTTCATATAGTGCTCACTTTTTTCAATCATAAACTACTTATTTTATTTCAGTTTCATTCCTAAACCAAAATCATTGTACTTAAATAATTTTAATGTTTACGAGATCAAATCATAAATATGGGTGGGGGAAATTTGAAATAAGCGGTCGCGGTTAAATAATACCTATATGTGAGTTGGCCCCGCGTTGTGTTGTATGTCCGTTTCGCTCCTGCCAGGGTAATGGTAGAAGCGAGACGGATATACCTTCGAGAGCCGCAGTTACTATCGAATACAGTTGCATGCAACTCATAGTGAGCACAACGGTAAGCACAAAAGTAGTGACTATAGAGTCTATGGTCGCTATTTTAATGAAACAATTTTGAAGGTTTGAATGTGACAACATTTTATTGATCTATATAGCTAATAGACACAAACACTTTGTATTTTATCTGTACAATACAAATAATATATATCGTTGTCTTGGATACACTAGACCAGCCCAGGGGCCTCACCATGAGGTCTTAACGTGATTCAGTTTAGACACAAACACGTCCCTTTAAGTTAGTGCGCTGTTAAAGTGTACGAGTAGGCCTGCAGGCGTTCAGTCGCGCGTGAAATGTGCCCGGTCTTTGATGTCGTATCGACCGCTTTCTAATAGGTAGGTTAAATGCATAATGGGTAGGCACATAATGGTTATGGGTCAAGTTTAATAGTGGATAAACTATTTTATTTTATATTTATGGTATATTAATATTTATAATAAAATAAATCTTTAGGAGAGAATCTTACACAGATCGACCAAGCCCTTTTATGTAGTATGAGCACTATGTCTAATAGAGTGATTCTCCGTATAATTACGTACATATACTTTTTAAAATACGTATAATATGTTATACGTATAATAATTTTACAAATCATAAGGCTCGCCGTTTTCGACTTCTGTAGACAAAACATTCTTAAGTATCGAATTTAAGCTATTGTGAGACATTTTAATATTAAAATAAAATGACGGATAACACTCACATATTTTAGTCGCTTCTTACGCATACTGAAGTATAAAGAAAAACACCCCTAATTCAGGAACAAAATATATTTTTGATAAACGTCCGGAATTTGATCCCGGGACCGTCAGCTTCTTAGGCCGACTATTTAGGCTAGTAGAAACCGCCATAAAAAAAGAGACCCCCAATTACAAACGAATACAATGTCAAACTGCTTAGCATTTTCCGGTGACTTTACGATCCCCTGTTAAAGACTTTTATGACGCTTTAATATTAGCCACTCAGTATTCAGGACGGGATTGCCACCGAAAATAGCGTTTCGGATGCCTATCTCCCCTTGCAGGAAATGTCAATTGAGTTACGTAAAAGTTTATGTTTTTTGGGATAACTGGTTTATGTTCAGTTGTCAATGTTTTATTTCGTTTTTATTTAATAATTTAATGAATAATGCACTGGCAATAGTGCTCTCAGTCAATTAATATGAAGTCCCTGGGCAACCGAGCGAGTGTAGCTCGAAAATCGCACAAAAACTCAAAAATGTATGTTTTCTTGTACGAGGTCCCAAAGTCTTAGGCCATTTAATCGACCGGACTGGCAAATGACTGACCAATAATCATGTTCATTGTATCAACTGACATTTATCTGACATAGTTATTTGCTCGTTACGTACGAATAGACATACATTCGCGGTGCCCCTCCTCCGCAAAAACCGGCAGACATTTTTGTTTAGAAAATAATAGACAATGGCAGGCAGGTTGGTTGAATGTTCTAAGCTCAAAGTGTAAAAAAATGTATTAACCTATAATGTATAATAAAGTTTTATGTTCAACTCGCCCTAGCCGTAGATTTGTGGAGTTTGCCCTTTGTAATCGTTAAGCGATAAAACTCATGAATAAAGCCCTAATCCCTGTACTTAGTCCCTCGAATTTTCTTTATTTAAACACCATAGCTTTGAAACTTCTGACATTTTGTTCGATAGCATGGCAACGTCATTCACGGTTGATCTGAAAAAGGATATTGCTTTTTTTAGAAAGGTTTTTGTTATTTTCCGATGTTTTTTATATATATCCTTTACTAATTTATAAACTTTTCTGTCGCAGCAAATTTCTTATTTGTGAAAATGTTATGATATTTAGCTAATTTATATAATCTAGTTCGATATTATAATTTTTTTAAATTTCGATTATCTCTGACGAACCAAGTGATCTGACTTCTATTCTAATGTCTGTAGAGATGACGTTTAGTTCGAAACGAAGTGTCAATTGTAAACAATGTCGCACGCAAGTCGCACGATATTTGATATTGAACGATATGAAAATTGGGACCAACTCTAGTTTGACTGAATAACAAAAAATAACTGTCAATAATTTAAAGTTACAAAAGTTTTCATTTATAAAAGTCGTTACGGCGGTCGAAATATAATTATGCGGTTTGAACGCATAATGGAGAGCTCGTGATATGTGTGTTTATAAAGCAGGGTATGTATATAATTGTAAATAATTAGGCATTAAACCACTTAGCTACCACCTCATTTCATACAAACACACTCGAGTGTACACAATCACATAAACTACTACATATTATCTTAATTTAATTCTTCTTATTATTATCTTAAACATGCCTTGTTGTGGTTTAATAGCAAACATTAAAATGTATTTTAGTGATTTTTTTATTGAGAAACCTCACTTAAAAATCACTTAACATTTAACAAATTAAAAAAAAAGTTTTTATTCGCGTATAGGTATATATATTAATTTTAGTTCTTTTACTACCTAAACTTAAGATCAAAGTATCTTTAGTATTTAACAGTTAGGTTTTAAAATGAGGGTCCTATACTTTAGTTATAATAATTTGTTTTAAAGTATTTTTCAAAGACGTATTTGCTGCAATGATCCTAACTCATAGTTATAGGTAGACCACTTGCATGATATGCGTGGCGCGCGTCTCTATTTTTGCAGGAACTGCTCGCGTTAAGGCAGTCGGTGTAACTTAGCCATGATGGCGTAATACGAAAAGCCAATCATTACCTTAAAATAATACTTACTATACTAGACGTAAACAAACTTTTTGGTTTGAACGAAATCTTTGAAAACGTTTTAATGAGGTTCCAAAGAAACTCCCTGCCGTTTTATTTTTTCAAATGCTAAGCTTGCGTAACTTTATTCTATTTTTAGAACATTCCTCGATCATTTTCATTATGTATAAGCTCCATTAGGTTTGTGATTCTCTTTGATTTCTTATTTTGATTTGATTTGATTATTATCAAAATTAAAATTATTTTAGATCCAGAGAAAATAACATGATTTTAAACTAATTATATTTTGTAAAATTTCATAATATCTCACAAGACACAAAAATAAATATCTGTATGAATATTGTCATTCCTATCTGAATGACAAAATAAGCGCTAATGTGGCAATACAATTTAAGTAAATATGCTGTTTGTTTATAAAGTCCTATTTCATTGAAGCACTCGTAATCAAGATATCGGTTTATAGAACTTTATTTTTCTCAAAGAAATTATACATTTCACTTTAGAGAAACTTAACTAAATTAACATTAGGTAATAATCACTAGTCAGTAAGTATTGCGAGTAGGTACGTGCATACATATAAAGCACTTTATTGAATCTTAAATATATAATTTATCGTAATACAAGCCAAATAGTACCTATAGGTACATAAATGCATCAAGAACGCGAAGATACGAAACTGGAAAACAATACCAACACATGCATATAATTATTACTCATAGAACATTTCGCCATCGAACCTAAATAAGACAATTGTTTATTATTATTCAGGCTAGTTTGCTACTTACAATTAACAATAAGTTTTAACATACTCTATTGAACCAGTTTTATTCATGCAAACAAATAACTATGTTTAGAAAAAAATAACAAAACTTAATATAATCATGACCAATACCAGTTAACAGTGGGTTGAGAATTATCTACAATGTGTTATCAGAACAACATAAACGCTATTACAATTTACATTTTAAACAAATGTGCATACGGTCTATAATAGTCGTAACCGGTATAAAAATGTTCCGTTGCTTGACGACAGACCTTTGAGTCGTACGATATAGTACTTCCAGGGCCGGATTTAGATATTCTTAATTACAAAGTCATTTAATTCTTTTTTTAAATTATTGAATGTTTTACATTCTTTTACGTGTTTAGGAAGTTGATTGTAGAACTGTGCGCCTTCGTATCCTATTGTTTTTTTTCCAAAATTTGTGCGCGTGGGCTGGAGGCTAAGACTATGTTATGAAGTGGACGAAGTCCTAGTTCAGTTTTTGTTTTAAATGTTATCTGTGAGCGAATTGTCTCGTCCAGTATTCCAGTCCAGTATTTAAAATGTTACCTCTGTATTTAAAATATAAACTTAGTACTGTGTGGTAACATTGGACCCACAGCTTAGAATATCAAAGAGACGACCAGCTGGAGGCGGCTGTGCTACACATATATTAGCAAACTTTATCATATTTGAACATTTGCACATGTCGTTTGTCGAGAAGGTTCATTTCTAAACGAATATTTATGGCACTAGCTCCTTATTGGCAACCGACGAAGTACCTAGTACATTTTACTGAAAACAATCACATTTTATGACTGCATGCCCACAGATACATCGCTTGTTGGCATACAGACAGATATGAAAATTATGCTCGAGTATTGTGCAATAGAAGCGTCAATTTTAACGTGTATGTGATGTAGACGAGTGTGTGCTTTGTGTGTAGGTACCATCATTGCTACTTTGTGTAACATGCGAAATGTTACAACTTGCGACATGCGGCCTCAGTACAAAACGGCCGACATGTTCGATCTCCTTAAATTTATTTATCTGTGATTAGAACGGATAGCAGTGGTAGTAATGGTAGTATAACTTGGATTATTAAGCCTTTTAATCTTTTCTAAATAAATAAAAATAGCGAAAGCACTTAACGTTACAGAATAAATAAAGCCACCTTTTCCCATTTCATTTTGTATCTTCCATCTTTTAATCACTGTCAAGCTGACTGCTTTCATGTTATCATCAAAGGAAACAAGTATAAATATTTCTAAAACCTTCCAAAAATTAGGTTTGGTGTTTGGAATGTAAAGATTTTACCGTTTAGCCCAATATCTACCAAAGAGAACGTTAAAAAATTATTGTAAACCTTTATTGTAAAATTCATTCTGAAAATATACAGATACAAAGGGTGAACTTAATGCCTTAAGGCATTCTCTACCAGTCAACCTACAATCCAAACAAAAAATATGTATCATAAAAGCTGTGCCTTAAACACCTACGCCCTTTTCCTTACAAGATTTTCTTATTTTTAAGGCAACTTTAGAACGTTAAATTCATTCAATTTTCCAATACGTTAAATCACATAAAAATTAAAATGGCTTTCAACAAATCTACTCTAATCTATATTACACTTTTGTGGAATTCAACGAAATTTGAGTCGAAACTCGAAATATATGTATGAAGTCATGTTTACTTAATTTATTTTACCTTATTACTTGTACTACAGATACAAAACCTACAAAGTTCCCGCGTCACGCCACAATATGAGTCTAGGTGCTTACCTGCTCGTAAATGTCAAGACTTGAAAAGGGTTCGTAGTTTTTGTTTGCCAATACAATACAGGTCAGGGGTAAATAGAAATTGGTTTGCTTGGGATATAACACAAGTACAGTCACCATTAGATATGTCGACGCGCCTAAGGTATTCAAAAATATCTGAAGAAGCAGTAACGCCTTGGCAATAGCGACGTGTCAAGACATTTGTGAGCGCCTTGGCTGACTCGATATACCAGATGGCGACTCTGCCATCGGTTCTACGAACATTGAGTTGGATGGTCATTGAAAGCTTGAGGTAGACGGTGTTAAGTGTGTATAAATTGATTTAGACTTATCACACAGCCAAGAATCTATGCGACAAATAATTTAGCAAAATATCAGTACCTACACCAGATTAAGGAATGGTCATCTGATTTTCATCTACCCCCACGTGTCCTTAATTATAATGGTTAAAATTGGATTATATTTGGATTTGAGCTTTTTCCAAAAAATCCCAAAAACCTGATTTTTCCACATCTAGACTTGTTTAGGTCATTCAAATCATCACGAGCTGATTCAATCCTAATAGTAAAAAAATGTAGTTAAGGATGGATACATTATTCCTGCAGCTGTCCGTACCTAATTAATAATTAGAAAATAGGTTGGTAATTTAAGTTGAACGTGTGTATCTAAAGTGCGACAAAAAACGGTATATATTTATGGAGGGTGTTATTCAGCTTTAGCAGGCAACATGCATATTGTTTATCTCATTCTGCCGCACAGGTGCAAGCAGTAAGTTACCTTTTTGACGGTTAATTTTTTACAAAAATAAGGACATATTTGACAAAAATTGTTGCAACTGTGGTTTCAGTGAAGTTTCACTTCATTTCATTTATCTTTAATTGTTGAACTGTACTTATATCTATATTTGTGGCTCTGTGGCATCGTAGCTCACGAAGAACCGGTTTTTTTTAACACTACAATACTTTGTTGGGATGGTTCTTGCAAGTTGATTCATTTTCGAAAAATTAATCAACTAATAAATAAATAAATAAATGTTATAGGACATTCTTACACAAATTGACTAAGGGCCACTTGCACCACCCGGGGTTAACCATATAACTCGGAGTTAAGCGTTTTCTTGTATGGAATTTGACAAATTAACTTTGGGTTAGCGGCTAACTCTGGGTGGTGCAAATGGGCCTAAGTCCCGCAGTAAGCTCAAGAAGGCTTGTGTTACGGGTACTCAGACAACGATATATATAATATACAAATATATAAATACACAGAAAACATCCATGACTCAGGAACAAGTATCTGTGTTCATCACACAAATAAATGCCCATACCGGGATTCGAACCCAGGACCATTGGCTTAGCAGGCAGGGTCACTACCAACTACGCCGGTCGTCAACCAAATCCCCTACAAGATATTCAAATTAAATCAAAACATGTCAAAGGATCCTAGCCATATGTAAGTTTAATCCCCCAAATGTTGGTTATTCTTTGGTTTTAAAAATATATTCGTCACTATTGCCTTTTTAAATCTAATGACTACTAAGTGACATCTACTTCCCAATATCCCCTCATTACAACCATTGATATAAATCATCACCCAGTATTTCCCGCCAAAGCGTCTGTACGTTCATTCATTGCCGCCGGCCTTGACGTCTAGCCGCCAACCATCGCCGGCCAGACGGCGCCAGGATAGCAGACGAATCAAAATAAACTCCGGGGGCGGAATTGTACGTATTCGATAGCAATTGCGGCGCTCGGGCATATGCCCGTCTTGCCTTGCCATAGCAATGGTAGGAACGAGACGGACATACTTTCGAGGGCCGCATTCACTATCGAATACAGTTGCGTGCAACTCATGGTAAGCACATTTGATTGTTTTTTGACTACACAGTTAGCCTTTATCATATTTAGAGTGCTGGTGGCTTACCAGGTTTGCTCCCAAACAAGTTTTAGGTCTTAATCCAATTAATTAATTTATCCGTGCGTAATTCGCCTAAAGCTATGTCTACTTAATCTTTAGGATTCTAAAGTCCTTTATAAAAATCGTTGTTTCAATTAAGAAAACCCGATGTCAATTCTTAAATTATAATATTGGAATAGGGTTGCCATTTGTTGTCTCCAAGACAAGTTGTTTTGTTTGAGGCTTAAGAGATTTCATGCTTTTCTTATTTGATGTTGACACAAAACAAAATAATTAAAGGTTAAGTCTTTTCTTTGAACATAACTTTTTTTTTCATCGTCGTTGATGTGATTTTTGGTGCTATAACTAATTTGGCAATGAAAACATTTAGTGATTTTATTCGTTTGACACGTAAATTATACAACGAGTAAAGCTTTAATGTAATAATCCAAATAACATTAAGATCAGAACACAACAATAACGATAACGAATACAAGATTAAGTAGAGAAAGATCATCATCGTTTTATCTATCCCCACGTAACCTTAACCAGAATGGTTCACATTGAATGCCAGTTATATCTGAGATTTTTCCAAAAAAACCCGACCACTGGATTTTTACATATCTGGAATTGCTTGGGCTCTTTCAAATCATGACCAGCTGATTCAATCCTTATAATAAAAAAATGTACGGATTGAATGAGCTTGTGATTCTGATTCAAATGTCCAGACCTAGAACAATCAAGTTTTCGGGATTTATTAAATACCTTTTTCGATTTAAAAGAGCGCCAAAGATTCAAAACATAAGGTAGGCCCAATTTTATTGCAACGTTTTATTGCCCGTAAGACTTATTTTATTGCAACGTTTCAAGAGCAGGAAACATTATAAAGTCTAGCGAAATAAACTTTAACGAGAAACAGCTTCTTCGTTAGCAACATTTTGCTTTAAAAACTCTTCATACTTTTCTACTCTATTTTCAAATGTAAAATATTCATGATTTCATTCGTCTCGTCCTGCATTCATTATTTTCCGGCACGTCGAACAGTTAAAACGAGTTTATTCAAATTTAATCAAAAGCAAGTAACAAACAAAAAAGTCTACAGGCTTTAGAAGTTGTGAAATTTAGCTTTTGCGTTCGTTGACTGTCATAATTATTTTTACAAGTTTTTTCTTCTTTGTGCAACTTGTAGTTCCGTTCTATTGAAAAACCTTTTCAAGACACCACGGAAGACTAGCGTCAAGGTAGCTCCCCAAACGGCAGATACTTTGATATCAAACTTAGTAAAAAACCATTTCGGTGACGCTATTAACAATTTTATAATTTAAAGAAAAATGGAAAAATTCCTGACTTGTGCACTGTGTTGAATTGAGAGGTGGGTTCAAATCCCACTTGACGCGGGAAATTTTAATAATAATTTAATATTATTTGCAGGCGTCACTGATTAACATCATGAATTCACCTATTCTAAATTCCTTCTTGGTGTTTTTTATTCTCCCTCCCTTCATGTGGACTACTTCTCTTCTTTTGAAAATTTACTCGAAGATCTTATGCCTTTATATGTACAATCACCATGTAATTATGGGAGATTTTAACACATGCCTCTTAAAAAATTATAGCCGTTCCAGGTCACTAAGTTGCCTTGCGGATGCTTGTAATCTTTCTCACCACTTTCCAAACTGTACTCCTTCACTTCTTGACCTTACTCTTGTTTCTTCCCCTTCTCTTATTGCTAAATAAAGTAAACATCTCGCTGAAGCCTTTTCTTATCAAGAACTGCTGTTTCTTTCTTACAAAATTCGTGCCCCTAAGGCTAAGCCAAAAAATATTCTCCAGCACAATTTTAGTCGGCTAGATGTTGCTAAGCATAGAGAGGATGCCCGTAGTCTTGATTGGGGTGTAATCGGCGATGCTGGTTCTGTCAATGAAAAAGTTAAACTATTCAATTCCATTCTTATTACTCTGTATGATTCCCATGCTCCGGTTCGTCCAATTATGATCAAGCATCTTCCGGCTCCCTGCCTATCAAATGAGATTAGGGTTTTAATCCGTAAAAAAATGTTGCAAAGTCGATGTTTAATCTGAATCATACTGATACAAATAAAGCTACCACGCCATACGTAACAGTTGTAGCACAGTGTGTCGCAACGCTCAGTGGCATCATATTCATGAGTCGGTGACTGACGGTGAGCCAGCTAAAGTCTGGAAATGCTTGAAGTGGGGTTGGTAAGCCTATAAATTCTTCTTTATCCAAGGACTTAGATTCCAACCTCTTTAATCTTCATTTTTCTTGGACAACTGTTTTCACCGGCACAGTTAAAACTGATACCTTTAACCGTCTTTCCTCTCTGCCATCTCCTGACTTCAATTCAATTTAATTTCAACAACGGTCCATAATTGTTAGTAAACATGCATTTACTTTATCAATTAAACAAAAAAGAAAATTAGTTATACAGAAAAAATATACTTATATAATAGTTAATAGATATTAACAATTCAACGTAAAATTGTGTCGAAACGTCGGTAAATAAGGTAAAAAAGTGAATTCGCGTTAGACCCGTTTGATAATTATTTTTAAGTATGAATTCAACGTAATTAGGAAGAAATATTGTGAATCCTGCAACATTTCGCACCTAAAGAAATCTCTAGAAATATTTTACTCTAGTCCGAGAAATAGTGAAAAATAAATTGCTGCCATTTTACTCACGTTCAACTCATTAGTGCACACCGAGAGCTGCTACTAATGAGCTTCCATAGTCCATGAATAGAGTAGAATAAAGCCTAACCTCGTAATAAAAGGCCGTGAACTTGAAAATTCAATTGGACCCAGGTACCTACCTAAGTGCGCTGTGGTATTTAGCTGAGTGGTTCTGTCAGCGATATTTGAACTGTGTAGGTGGTTGTGAAAATGTTATCCCCTGCGTTCGTCTCTCGGAAATTATTATACAACCAGGGCTTGAATACCTGTATTTTCTCCATACAAAAGTAGGTATTTTTTCGGTTCTTTTTCGGTACTTTGTATTTTAGGGTTCCGTACGTCAAAAGGGAAAACGGAACCCTTATAGGATCACTTTGTTGTCCGTCCGTCCATCTGTGTGTCAAAACCATTTATCTTGAGAACGCGTAAAGATAGCAAGTTGAAATTAATACCACCTACACAAGTCTACAGTACCTTGAAGCTGTGATAGAACCAAACCTTTATGTCAACGCAATGAAAAGATACGGCCGTTTATGTCTCATTTCCCATATTACATTTGCAATGGGAATTATGGGAATCAAAATGTATTAGGGTAAGGACTTCCCGTTGACCTAGAATCACAAAATTTTAAAAAACTGAAAGGTCCGTGCCACCAGTATGTTTAAGTACCTAAGGTCATAAAGGGGTTAGGAGGCGCATCATCTGTGCGGAACCCTCGGTGGGCGAGTCCAACTCGCACTTGGCCGGTTTTTTATGAGGTTATCTAATTATACGAATTACGAAAAGTCATCGGTCATTTTAAAAGTACCAGTTTCAAGAACTGTATACAACACTTTATTGTTTACGCTTTATACATATGTATGTGCTCACCGTGAGTTTTACTCATACGTAGCCACGCGTCGATAGAGACTAGCCAATTCGAAAGTATTTGCAACTTGCCCTCACCAGTTAAGAACGAGCTAGATGCAAGTACTTTTGCGATTGTCATTCTAGCAACCCATGGTACCGATATTAGACTTAAGGTAAATCCATTAATTTTAGAAGAAAAAATATTTGCATAATTTATGCTAAATTAAAAGTGCCCAATCGCATAAGACTAGGGTGACAATTATAGCCCAAGTCTTATCTCATCAACAAAGCATGACCAAACGCGAAGACCATTTTATTTGTAGTTACTGCTAATCTTTCGCGTGAAACCAAACAACAGATATCATAAAAAATAACTTTCCCGTCTCAAACCATTGACCCGAAAAGTTTCCAAATGCTAAAATTATGAGCGATCCTATTAACCTAAAAATAGGGTCAATCGTTGTTCCTTACTAGGACATAAAATTGGCAAGGCCACCAGTCTGATGGCGCCATACTGGCACAATTGAGCTCCTTGCCAAGATTCTGGGATATCTTTTCCTTTTTGTTGACCGCCATATATTTTCATATAGTGGAGTTACACCTAATACAACGATTAAGTGGTGTAAGGATGTTTTTTCTGGTTTAACCCGGTTAAAAGAGAATTTTCGGAAATTATGTTTTTGTAATGGGAGGATTTCTTTTAAGCAGTGAAGGTTGGACCGATTGGAACGAAAGGAAAATTATGAAGAAATATTTCAAGTAGAATACAACATTCGATCAAACTAATAACCTCCTAATTACTGCCCTAAATATTACAATGTTATGTCAAAGTATATTTTAACCGCATATATTTAACCGGTCATTGTGGAAATCTTTGGGGGAGGCCTATGACCAGCAGTGGACATCTTTCAGCTGAAATGATGATGATGATATATTGATAGGTATTAGTTGTAGTTTACTCCTTTCTCGTTTCGTATAGGTACTGGTATTTTGCCATAACACCACCTATAAAAAATCCTATTTGATGTGATTCATAAGCACATTGATTTGTGATCATCACAAATGTTGTATCTCTCTGCCTACTCTTGTTATCGTAAAACTGTATCTCGTTATATTACGGAGCCCCAAATGATCGTTTGGTAGATTGATATCGATATAGATTGTAATGCCATTTCTCCACACACGTTTCCTCAATCTATTGTTTCATTGTTATTGTTTCCTGAACCTAAATGAACATAATGTAATCTTATTAAATATTTTTAAAAATTATTGCTTAAAAGCACCTACTGATAATCATAGGTCGAAAGCGATGTTCACGTCAATCGTCGACAAAATCGAAAGGTAGTTCAATTCAGTTGAGCAATAGATCATAGCGCGTGGGTTCGTTCTGACTTAGGCGTAGACCCAAGGTTGATTAATATGCCTGTCTAATAAACAGGTAGTCAAAATTTAGAGTAAACCCAGTTCCTATTTAAACTTTCACGATTTTCACACTTTTTATTAAAATTTACTACAACGGGACTTAATCGCGTAAAACATTGAAAACTATCAATCGGGACGATGGTTTTAGGATCTCATCCACGTGGAATCCGGTCATTAATAAATTTAATGTAAGTGTAAGCGAGTACCAATTAATAATGAGGATTTTTAATAATGAGGAATCTTAATTTTGACAAAACCATTAGGAATAAGTATTTGACATGAAAAAATATTCATTTTAATTCTTATTTTATTTTATTTTATTTTATAAATAAACAATGGTATTGTATTGTATTGTATTGATTAATTTAAATGAAATTTTGAATTTTTATAAATTGTACCTAAATGTGAATTATTATTGAAAATTGTTAATTAATCTTATTTTATTTTCTTTTGACGTGTATTGTATGTGTGCATTTACGAAATAAATGAATATGAATATCGCCGGCTCAAAAATCAGACATCGTGAGTGTAGTGTGTCAACAGAGTCACATCGCTAGTGCGCAAAATGTTCAAGTTGATAATCAAGACCAAGGGCGGATAGTTCGTAAAACCCGCGCGGCTAGAAGATGTTGATATGTCAACCCCAGCCAGACTTTCTCCGGGACCACGGAGGCAATATCACTCTGACATCCAATATACCCATACTCGTATGTAGTTAAGTATATATAGTAAACTTACCAAAAGGTGGCTCGAACCGGCAGTCAAGCAGCAGAGCGTGGCCCGTGGGCCCTGTGGTGCCCACCACGGCCCCGCCTCGCATCATCAACTGGGCTTCGAGCTCCACCCAGCGTCCGCCACACTCCTGCTAAACAACCAAATTTACTATCAATACCGATAAAGGTAAGGTTTATTCATTTATCTCAAATATTCTATGCAAAGAAAACTTTTCTGGTTACAAATTATTTAGGTCGTAAAGTGCTTTGCTTATGGTCAATCAAAAATTAAAAGAAACTGCATTTTCGATTTCGCGACAGAAAAGTTGCATATACATTCCATTATTTGTCAAGCTCCAAACTTTTTAAAAATTTTAAACAGTCAAATAAATTGAATTCAAAAGCCTTAAACAGCTAAAACAGAAGATCGGTGGTTTTTATTGGTTGGTACCGAGACCTTTATTTTTTTTAGACATTTGAATAGCGTATAGAAGAAAAACACAGTTCAATTTTTTATTTAAAAAAATTAAACGGGCGGCATGTCAAAACGTCGCAACTGGCGCAAGTATAAAATTGAAGCTTTCGATTTTATCAGGTTTTGGTTTATTTGCACCATTTTTGAGAAAAGCTCTATACTTAACTTGCTTCATATTTAAGAATCATAACATTTAGACTGCAAATCGCCTTTTTCTATATCTTGACAGTAATGTACTAATGTACTATTACACCTTCAGTGCACAACTATACTCCGCGCCGTAATTAGATTAAAAAAAACTAACCTCACTCGCTTCCTTACTATTGTGTTTGTGTATGTTTTAAAAAACTTAAACAAGCCAAAAGATCTATTTATTGAAGTAATAAAATAAGATTTTACTTATATACATGATTAAAAAATAAAAAGTGAGTGACTGAGGTTAGTTTTTTGGAATCTTATTACAGCGCGGAGTATATAAGATTAATTTACTCCGTATTAATAAGAAATACTCTTACACAATCATCACACTGATGTGAATCCGCGTGCCTATAAAATGTATTTTTCCCCGATAGATAAAAAAAATAAAAATGCGCTTTCCGAGGTAGTGCTCTGATAAACAATATACCTTCTTATAGACTGTTTATCTGTGGACAACTGCCAATTATATGCTAGATGATATTAAAGTTCCAATCATAAAATCAATAGGCGCCCAGTGTGCTACATTGTTAAACTTAATTAAGGCCAATCTTGCCTTGATAACTTTCACAAAGTAGACCCCACCCCGAGTTATTGCCACTGCAATATACTCGTACTTACAAAGTTAACTACCATTTAGTGCTTCTGACTACTAAATTGAAATTACGAGTTATTCATTAGTTACTTCTCAGTGTCCTTGTTCTTACATATTTCCAGCATATTTTTTTTTCTACTCAGCGTTATAATAAAAAATACAATATAATGGTGTCTATGGTATTCCATAAGAACACTGCTTAACGATGCTCCTATGGATTTTAATACAATATATTAGCACAGTTGATTTTTTTTTCTGTAGCGGGCATACGACATTTTCCGCATTCAGCCATCATTAAAAATTCCGCTTTTTTCGCTATTTTTGCTGTTGTAAGAAAACCAGTGTATGCAACAGCTTGGTTCTTAAAATTTTCTCTCTCGTCTAGTATTATAAAACTAGCGACCCTTGAATTTTAAGAACCCCTATTATATCACTGTTGGATACACTATTATTATGGCACCGTTGTTTTAGGTATTGTTTTCTGTTTGTCGACTTCACTGTTAGAATGAATACCTTGCAGACGTTACTATAAGTCCATAGGCACATTTCTCTGAGCTTTTTGATATTTGAAACGCAGAGTGTAATGGCATGAGAAAGAATACTTCCAAAATCGTAACGGTAACTTATCCATAAATCCAAAAGGCAAACCAAAATGCTAAAATTTACAAAGATAATTTTGAAATAATAGGAAAAGTAAACGTAACAATCACGGCACTTTGGATCTTCAAACATACGTGGGAGGAAGCTCGATGAGGATTATCCTTGCCGTGAATTATTTGTGATATGAAATTGAATTACCTGTTGATACACATGGCGTATACAGATTAACTATACAGTATTACCTATATAATTATTATTAATAAGATAGTAAATTATAAGGATAGTTAATACAGTAAGTTGACATCGGTTTTAATGAGTAATCATAGTGTAATAAGGCCCTAATTTATATGTCAATAATAGTAAGCGTTTGTTCTAGTTAAATGACGTAGCGTTTTGTAAAAAAAAAAATTGTGATTTTTGCCAACTTAAGTATATAATTGAACGCGGCAAAATTAAATGTTTGAGTTAAATCACGAGAACTCTACCAGTAGCTTTCGGAGAGTTCTACTATCGACCTGGCTATATTGTAATATCAGACCAGTATCTTAGTATCAACTTATTGTGTAATAAAAAAAAAAATTCAGTCGAATTGAGAACCTCCTCCTTTTGAAATATTGAAGTCGGTTGAAAATATATATATACGCGTCGACTTGAGAACCTCCTCCGTTTATTCGTCGGTTGAAAATACAGCAATTATGTGTACTTGCAAAACTTTACATTGATTTGACCAGCAAAATTTACATCTTTAATAATTTATATTTAACGGCCTCTAGTCGGTAGTGACCCTGCCTACGAAGCAGGAGGTCCCGGGTTCGAATCCTGGTCAGGGCATTTATTTGTGGGTTTATCACAAATATTTGTTCCTGAGTTATGGATGTTTTCTATGTATTTAAGTATTAAGTAGTTATATGTACCTATTATATTATATATATCGTCGTCTAGTACCCACAACACCTTACCGCCTTATTGAGCTTACCGTGGGACTAGATCGATTTGTGTAAGATTGTCCTACAATATTTATTTATTTATTATTTATGTATATATACTCCTATGAAAAAATCAAAACAAATATTTTGAAATAGACTTTAACAAAATATATGGGGAAGTCGACTTTGATTGCATTATGGGAATAATACATATATTAAACTTAAATTAATTAACAAACAGTAGCCTAGTGAAAATATAAAGTTAGGCCGCCATTGTAGTGGCCCACAATGGGCGTCTGTATTCTGGATCAAGTGTTTGCCTAGACTTTGAACCATGCTAAATTAACGACCAATTGCTCTATTGACGTCTAGTTAAAACAATTGTAAACGTTGCTTAACCTGATTTCTAAAACAAATCTCGTTTATTCTGAAAGCTTGTTTGCTTCTGTGAAGCTCCTTGCGCGGAAATATTAATTGGCACGAACGAAGTTTATAAACGCAAGTTTATAATACCAAACAATATAAAGCTTTGGGGGACACTATATAATTCCGAAAAACTTTTCGTCAATTTTTTAAATCACGAATTCCGAACATTCGGACTCATGAAACCACTAATATTTAAGATATCGACTAGTTAACAAAAACACCGATTAATAACCAATTTAATGTTGTTTTGCTAGTACCTAGTAAGAGCCGTGATTTTTGAAAAGACTGGAAAAACCGAGTCATCTCGAAAAAAAATTCATTTTTTCCACACTTTTTCAACATAACAATCATTCGAGTAATAGGCAGCAGAGAGTTTTCATGGGTGAACTACATAGAAAACTAAGTGCTTTCAAAGTCACAGCAACTTCTTACTACATTAAATAGCTTAAACTAGGTATTAGTGATAATTCTCAAAGCTGACCTTTGATCTTGTAACTTTGACACATCTAGTGTGCTTACCATGAGTTGCACGAGTACATGACCGTATTCGATAGCACTGCCACGTTCGGGGGCTTGGTCTGTCTCGCTCCTGCCAGAGCAGTGGTAGGAGCGAGATGGACATACTTTCCAGCGCCGCAGTCGCTATCGAATACGGCCACGTACAACTCATGGTAAGAACATAGGTATGTAGGCCTATAATTTTATAATTTCATGCAACCTCTTTACAGCTAAACATTTCACAACTTTCAATTTGCAAATTATTGTTTAGTTTTTATGACGTTACGCTAAACTTATACACATCTTGTGTAAATAAGTTACGCTTTTTGAAAGACTTACAAAATAAAAACAAGCAATAAATTAGGTTTTAAATACAAAACGTAGTCAAAACTCTGTCCGACGGTAACTGAACCTGATGCAATCGAAACATGTCACACAAATTGTAAGAAAATACTTAAGATTTAACCCCTTAATATTGTCTTCTGTTACCGCGATTGTTATTTGCACTCGTTTTCACAGGGTTAAGATGATGTAGTCATCATCTTAACCCTGTGAAAACGAGTGCTGTAAAGGGCTCGAAACGTAGGATCATGGTGTTAATAAACGCGATTAATCCGTTCTAAAGTGTTTAATTTCAATTTAACCCCTTGTTCAAAATTAATGTTAGCACGGCTCACGAGACTTTAAATTGCAAAAAACACACGTTTTTTCACCTATCTAAATATTTTAACAACACATCACTTCAACTATTATCTATCTCTTTTCAACTCACCTCGTTGTAAGCGACGGATGTGAGAGGCAAGTAGTGGTAGCCGAGCGCTCGGTCCCAGATGACACCTTTGTTCCACACCTCTACGAGTAAGCCCTGATTGATGTCGTTGGTTTCACTGTGGACAAAAAAACTTTATTGTTATATGTTGTAATGTTGTACGGCACGCTGATATGGGGAGACTCGATGGATCCGACTCGTGTCTTGATACAGCAAAAGAAAGCCCTGCGCGCAATGGCTGGCGTAAAAACACGACACCCATGTAGAGATTTTTTCGTAAAGTACCGGATCATGACGCACTTCTCACTTTACGTGTTTGAGATTTTAATGCTTGTCAGAAATAGTATGTCATCTTTTACGAAAGTAAACGTATGTGGCAAAGTTATTCGCTCAACTGGACGCCTAACAACCGTCCCACGTCACATGGGCCTTGCGGAAAAGAACCCATGCGTCATCGGTCCGACATCATAATGAGCGACTACCCCCAGACATGAAAGACGAGTCTTGTGACAGTAAGAGTCGACTGAGAAACTTTTTATTGGATAATCCATTATATTCTACAGATGAGTTTTATGACATACCTAGCTGAATTTCTTTAAATTATATTTTTGTTGACATTTTGGAATTATAAAGTATATTTTGATAATTATTAAGTAATTTGTTATTGACAATTCATGGTGACATAATTCTTCTATTTTTAATATTTTTATTTTTTTGTTTAATTTGATGAATAAACATTCTATTTTAATACAACTTTAATATTGTTTGACCTTTTGAATGTATTGCAACCATAATTAAAGTAACTGACAATTACAATATAAAATCCTGAAAATGTATCATGTAGTTTTAAGTGACGTTGTATATTGTGAGATAAATAAATAAACTAAACTATTTAGAGACGCCACGAACATTTAGTTGATACTTTTAACATTTAAAAAGAGATATACCACATTCGAGGACTGAAAATCAAATATATGTAAAAGGTTCATAAAGACTAATTTCGTAATTTTTAACATCCATCGAACCCTTAGATCCTTTAAACAACCACAATGGTAATTGAGAGGTGTTCCCCTCTGCCGAAAGCATGTGATATGACTAACGACCAAGTTCATTGTATAGACTGACGTTTATCTGACATAGCTATTTGTCATACATTTGAGGTACCCCTCCCCCGCAAAAATTGGCTGACTTAAAAAAAAGAAAATGTCAGAGTCTGCCAGTCCTGTTGGTTAAATGGATTAAGATCATACCCTCTACTACCTAACTTTTTTTTTTCAACAGTTTGATGCATATTTGGGTTCTCAAAAATTATTCATTGTGTGCCTGTTAAATATTTATGAGTAGGTTAAATATTGATTGACACTCCCGTAGAAATTTTAGTAGATTATAAAATGTCATTGTTCCTCAATTTAGATAGCTACAGTAAAATAAGAAAGTCTACGCCATAATAGTATGGCGTAGACTTTCTTATTGTCGTTATATGCGACCAAATATCGACTTTTTTTCTCTGACAACTCATACTTTACTCTTATCGATCTAAACGCAATGCCACATAAACCTTCAACGCTATTATAGGTATTATCTTGACCACATTATCCTTGGCCTCGCAAAACAAAATCACTCAGGCTCCTCATAAGAATATATTGCACAGACCCTAAATTTGGGCGGGATAAAACATGATCTGGGTTCTCCCTGGAGTCCAAAAACATTGATATCAAGGAACAGTAGATAGTTTACAGGACTGATACAAGGATAAATCTACGAGTAAACTATGGGTAAATTAAACAAAAAAAAAAGAAAATAAGCAAGAGCATTCTTAAGGCTGTCTAACGGATAAACAATTTTTACTTACTGAGCAAGTATTTAAATTTGTGATTTGCATGTTTAACCACTAAAGATGCATCCGAAACACATTACGTCTGACAAACTGATTTTGTTAGTGGCAACACTTAGGGAATCATAGATACTTTACTACTAACGTTAAAAAATCTACAGTGACCAGACCTATCCCATACTTTCGGTGCTTGTGGTGGGCGTGCTGAATGCTGTTAAGACGTCATGGTACCGGCTTCAGATATTTATCTCTCATAGAAAAAGTGAATAGGTAGGTACAAACGACAGTTTTCATATTACCTGTTCAACAACAAAGTATCTTTCTCAACTACTAAGAGAATAACAGGGCAGTCATCTTAAATATCATACAATGTCACAAACATAACAAGATTATACACAAATCAATACCCCGAGAACTCGTTCCGTTACTAAAGTGAAACTGGAAGAGTTACGGCGGTAAAGATAATGTTAAATATCCCTTTGGCAAAGCGCCAAATATCTTGGCCGTATTTCCTGACCGAATTTCTACGCAAACAGCTGGGCCTTTATTGCTTAGACTTGGGAGGAACTCGCCTCGTGTGAACCAAAAGGGCTGGTAAGGTTGCCATTTTATCGACTTTCATGCTATGCGTTACTTTCGCAGTTACAAACTTGGTAGACCGTGACACTCATATATTAGACTAGCTGAATGAGTTACGGCAGTAACATCATCTTTGGACGGAACTGGAAGATTATGAGGCAGAGTATTGAGCAGTGGTTCCCACTACTATTGAGTTTATTCCAAAACAACACTTGATTCTCAATAGCTTGCATTTTCTAGACAGCAGTCGAGCTGTTTTACAGACGCAATCACATGTTCTAGAGACATTCGGTTTGCCATGAGATTTTTGAGGCGCCGCGAGTACTTAGCAGCAGGCTGAATCGATAAAAATATTTTTCATCACACCTGCTCATAAATGGTGATATTATATGCAAGCAAACTTGACTTAATTAAGCCCATGGCCTTAATGGATTTCCATACTACTTTACCGCCCGCACGTAGCCACCGCACACCTCGGTGTACTACTACTACTCCTAATAATTATTGTTTATTTATCTGCCTAGTAAGTTTATTTATTTCCTCGCAAATGTGATGAAAAACATTGTATATATCACGAGAGATACAAGAATTACTAACTTGTGCTAATATTAAGTAAATTAAACTTATATTCACACTCGTTCGTAGTTTCTTGTTTACCTCCCTTAATATACAACTTTCACGAAAATCAGTTGAGAAATGCTATCTCTTCGCTAGCGCTTGAATAGACGAGCTAGACTTTTTTACCCCTACGTAAAAAGTAAACTACGTTAAGTGTCCTTAGATTTGTTTTTGTATTTCCTTCCTAATCACAAGAGAGAAAGAGACAGCACACTTATACTGGTCTGACCGAGTTAAGTACTCTGTTTGCCAAGGGAGTAAGTAACTCTGAGAGGGTAGCTGTCAGACCCTTTGGCCGCTCTGACATGTAGTTAGGGTGGCTTCTGAAGTACGAGCATGATTCGTCAAGGCTGCCCAATCCTTAGACATTACCAGGATGTTATTTTATTAAAAACTATCCGCCTTATTCATAAAAAAGTTAACAGAAGTTTTAGTTAAATTATGTTTTCTCCCATTCTGACAAACGCGATTATCAAAGTGACAGATAAGGACAAACAATCATTTAGCTAAACTGTTGTGGAAGTGCGTTTATGAATAACGCGATTAATATTTAAAGTAAATTTTACACAGATCAACTAAAATGAAATGAAATGAAACTTGCACGGAAACTAAGCAACGACATTAGTAAATACAAAGAAATATACTCGTATACATACAAAACATCCATAACAAGGAACAAATAAATATGAAATTCATGATAAACACGCAAATAGATCGGGAGCCTGCTTTGTGCTCAATTCAACGAGCAGTCCTTAGCGGAGAATGATGTAAAATCTCGAGGCTTCTATCCATAGTCGCTTTATTCTGCAAAGGTGAAAAACACCGAGGTTAACACTTTCATGGCCGGGCCGGGAACCTGACAGGCGAACTCTTTGTTCGTAGGTGCTTTCCTCTACAATGCGTGAAAACGCTTAAATCGGCTACGAACGTAATGCGTAGCTGACGGTGGTTGCAAAAGTGTTGATGTGCATATTTTTTAACATTGCAAGATTTGCAAGCAGTTTTTAGTGACAGGTAACACTTTGCCACTAACCAATAACGCGTGAAGGTCTTAAAGATTCATTTAGAAATTAACCGTATCATTCTTATCAATAATCGACAAAGTACATTTTGCCTAGTTATACCGTTTATTACCCCTATAAGCTTATGACAACACTTGACACATTTATCCTGACCTTGATGTTAATCAATTTAAAACGACTTTATTGTGAAGCTAGCTTTGAAGAATATATCGGCAGTACATTATTGGTTTTTATTGCCAACAATTGAATTTTAAATTATATCTCACAACAGTTTATCTTTATTTTTTATTTTATGATCATAATATAAATTCATATCAATCCACAGTGTGTAATGTTGGCTTAGTTGCGGTCATGTGTGGTTTATGTGTTTAATTGATAGCTCTTAATGCTTTAGAGGTGTGACAAAGACACCGAAGGTTTTTTTATAATTAGTTTCGGAGTTATTGTGATTTGCGAGAAAAACCCATAGAAACCATAAAAATGCATTATTTTTTTTCAGGTGCATTATATGCAAATAAATTAAATATGTTCTCATAAAAGAAGTTTCTAGCCATAGCTTTGCAAAAAAACTGCATAAAAAATACGTTAAATTAACACACAATTAAGGTTTTTACCGAAGATGAAAACTATTTTTTTGTGGGTCAGTGTCTTAATGGTCGCATTTAATTTTTTAATAGACTGAATTTACACATAATAATATACTTGTATATTAAATGCCAGCTCATATAAATGAAGGGGTGACGAAATATGAATTTTTAAATTTTTTGTTAAGGGTTGTCACTAACTTTTCTATGGAAATTTAATTATCATGTTCAGTCATATTAATTGATTCTGCTCATAAATAAGATCGATAATTTTGGTTTATTAAATTACTTGTATCATTCAACCACTCATAACTTTTTAAAACAAAAACATTAAAACAAAATCAGCATAATTTTCTGGTTTGTAATAGGCATGTTTATGTTTGACTCTTAAAAAATTGTGCTACGCAAAAAAACGTTGTGTCATATCTTCGATGAAGGATATTTTGTAACAATTTGGCTACCAAATACGTCAAAAAATACGGCTAGTACAATATGACCGTCACGGTTCATAAAATACTGATACATGGTGCGAAAATCATATAATCTATTTCCTTACCCATTGGAATGCTCTCAGAACAAGCCGGTGAATTAAGGAACAAAGTTTGGCGTTATGATCGAGAGCACCATACACGCATATTAGACCGTAAAACCACTGTCCTTGACTTGATTCACTGAGCTTTAGAGTCTTCTGACCCTCTTTTGTCGACTATGTCAGTTGGCGATAGACAAAAAAAATGAAAACATTCTGCCATTCCAGACAAAGTTCTGCAACTTTTAAAACCCAAAATGGATAACGTACTTATCCATATATGACGACCCGTCACCACTAAAATATTCTGATGATACTTCTAGTGAATTCGAACGAGATACTGACGACGATAACGAAAATAACAACATTGTATTATCATCTGAAGAATTGTATTGTGATGATTGATGATGATTGATAAATTTCTGTGATCGAGCAACAAACATCCAAACTTACAAGCATTTACATTTATAATCTTAATAGGATTTATTTTTGGCGTTAGTTTTGGACAACCCTATTTCCTTAGAAATTTCTCAAATACTAAGAAACGCTATATCTATCTACCCCTTCTATTGTCGTGTGTAATTTTTTAGGACATAATAAACAACAATATTCTTCATATTTATGATGAAGAATAAAATGCGACCGACACAAGACTAAATTAAAAATCAATAAAAAGTGAAAATAAGAAAATCTTAAATAATTCATGTAATACCACAGTTACATTTCTTATTTTTTTTATACGCATAGATAATGCAATGTTGCGTTACGTAAGATGCTAACAAAAATAATAAGAATTATATTTTAGGAGAAAAAAATATATTAATTTTTCCGTAAGGTCATTGACCTTTCACAAAAAAAATCATTTCTCCAAAAGTATACCGATATTTACCAAAGGATTTTTTATCGATTGTTTGCCATATCAAGCTCTTTCGAATAAACACATAAACTACACGTGGCCGCAGCTGGGCCAAAATTACACACTGTGCAATCGCTATAACAAATACACACACATATATTTTAGTAGTTTTATCAAAAAATAGCAAAGTCGTAAAAAAAAGTGCCGGTCTCTTAAAAGAAAGTAGCTAGCTTATACGTACTTATTTCTTTTCTGAGATAATGCCAATAGCATAAAAAACTGTCTCCTCTCTCTATCCACGCACATGTGACAAAACTCTTGCTAAACTATAATTAAATTGTATGCCAACGCTACGTTTTACGCTCTGATCGTAAACACGCGAAAGGCGCGGAGTCGGGAACGAAAACATTTATCAAATTACTAGGGCAAATATTGGTTTGTTTTGATATCTTTAAGGTGAACCCGCGTGGGTGAGATATCGGGGTAATTCTTGATAGGAGAAATTCTATTTCTTATACGAAAAGTAATTCAAAATAGTATACTTTATTTTTTTAGGATGTTGGAGCTCATATTTTTAAGCTACCTTTCTCCTCTCTAGTACCTACCTCGAGTGATTACCTGAAGTGATGTATCTACTTTTGAACATTATCACGATGCAATAGGGTAAAAAAGCGGATACATCTCTTTTAAGTTGACTGTACAGTCACCTTCAGCTATGAAAGCCGCAGAAAGATCTGATATGAGCTTATTTGTACTATCGCGTTCAAAAGTGCATGGGCAATTTATGAATGAATTTATTCATAAACTGCTCATGTAATTTTAAATGCGTCATAAGTCATAAAAGCCAGTCGCATGTTTGCGGCCTTCACACCGAAAGATACTATTGCAGGTGGATCTATATCGGTATCCCTTAAGTTTGTTATGCTATTTTTGCATTTCCTAATATTGTTTGACATAATGATCATTTGTCTTAAACTCATATTATGTCTTAATATTGTTTACTCTAACATCGTTTTAACCTATTTTTCGAGTAGCGATTCCACTCCGTGTGAAGTCTTTTCGAACAGCGATTCGGTTCTGTGTGATCTCGTTTTTGAGCAATAATTCGATTATGGCAAATAATCGTTAGGACAATTAAGAATAAGAATAATCTTTACAATAAGAATAATCTTTATTGACTTAAAAAAACCTAATACATCGTTCTCGTTGATCGTTATGAACAGGATAGTTAGGGATATAACAGGGCAAGTGACTTTAGGACAAACGATATTAGGGATGTCGAGGGAGACCCATTGCAGGTGACTGTACCAACATAAAACGAACAATGTTCTCGCTCATGCTCTAATTAATGTGCTAGAGTGGAATTCAAACTTAAACATCTATTTTCGATTTGACGCAAGTCGATCACACTAATTTATGTGCTTACCATAAGTTCTATCTAACTGTAGCTAATAGCGACTGCGCGATTCGATAGTATTTCCATCTCGCTCCTACCGGTTAAGAACGAGCAAGATGCACTGCCAGTGCGTTGACGTAGACGCTCTAGCGACTATAGATTTCTACAGTAAATGTCAAACTCGTGGTAAGCACACTTTACGCGTGAATTGCGAGATTTAAATGTCGCTCATGCAGAAATAAAGAAAATTGGTTGTGTTTTTTAAGCGCCAACGTCAAATCTTGGGATTAGTTGCCAAAGCGGACCCCAGGCTCCCTGAGCCGTGGCATAAGCCGGGAAAACGCTAGGAAGAACAAGAAGAAGAAGGTTGTTTTTTAAGCGGTCGCAAATTTCTATGCACTTAATAAAGCTTTAAATAAAAATACGAATAAAATTATTTACAAAAATGTAGAAATGTAACTTGTATTATCTTTCTTTAAAATAAATAACACGGCATTTATAGGTAGTTTTATTACACTTAAAGGTTCATCAAAATCATCTGAAGTGTAATTTAACAAAAGTGCTAAAATATTCAATCTCATTATTCATCGCAAGATTAAAAGTTTTATAGATATTAAACAGACCACTTGGCAATATTAATATTTCACTTTGTTAGAAATAACGCGAAAATTTCGTCAATCTCGAAGTTTCAGCAGTGTTATTTCAATCGCTCTACGTTTCTGGCAAACTTTTTCGTATTATGAGCATGGTATATCATATTAAAATCTTTTTAAGTCCGCCTATTGTGACGGATGGTAAATATTGGTAAAAACCATACACTGAGCATGACCAGACATGCTGTAGGCCGGTTTCATTAATATTAATTAACTTAATATAAAATGATTATGAAAAAATTGGTCCGTGCGAATCACACTGGTATGTTTGAGGCGACGACTCGCCTGTGAGTACAACTTAAAGTACTTGAAGGTTACGAAATATTGCTACAGATTAGGCCGAATCGCATAAAGAGAAGTATTTTCTCGCCAGGATTTAGGGCCTTGGATAACAGTCGCGGATAAAGATAAGCTTGAAAATGATCCTAATTTATTGCTTTTTCTAGAATTCGGTTACTCCATGTCTATTTGAATCTTAGACTTTTAAACCAGACGGAATCGCAATTGACACGTCTACCCCTCTGTTGAATGGGTATGACATAGTTTCAAACTCATTGTGTGGACTGTCGGTTATCTGACATAGCTACTCGTATTTGTACGTTACGTACGAATAGCTGTACATTTGACGTGCCCTTGCCCGCAAAAATGGCAGTTGCCAGTCCGGTTGATTAAAAAGTTAAAGATTTGAATGGATATTTTTCTACTTGGCCGATAGGGTTTACAATGCGTTTCTTTTTGACACTCGTAATATTATGAATACTGACATTAGGATCGACAGAGCTCACGATTTTGAGCAGAAATCTCATAAAATTCCTAAGAAAAAAAGGGAGAAGACTTTAAATAAAATGCCCCTAGAATGCAATGAAATGTAACTCGCATATTGTTCGACGCAATTATTCACTCACTCAATTTCCAAATAAAAAAATGGGAGAGGGAAAGCAACTTTGAAAATAAATGGAGCTCAAGCACTTATCTATGACGCGAATTCACAATTTTATCTACTCAACATGCCTGAGATAATCGTTTATTTTGCACCAAAGATCTATTGTTTCTCTAGAGAATTGAATTCGAATCGTTATAAACCAAATCTCAATGGGTATAATTAGCCGCTTTCAGTCGGAACTCGATTTTCACTCGGATCCCTGCCATTTTCCGGTGCTCATATTGTCTACAAATTACAGAGAACAGCCGGAACAACGTAGGTAGGTACCATTGCCAACACTGATAACTGGTCATTTTGTAATCCCTGTTGCAACGGCATGAGGCTACCGATGGCCAGTGAAGGGTGTTGTTTGTACAGTCGCTATCAGATACATCGGAGCTGCCGAGATGTTCACAAATATCTGAACACGCCTCTATTGTCAAAGCATTAGAGTGCATATTCAGATATTTGTGAACACCTCGGCAGTTCCGACATATCTGATGGCGACTGTACATGAAAATAACAGAGCTAACGCGATTAATATTTAAAGTAAATTTTACACAGATCAACTAAAATGAAATGAAATGAAACTTGCACGGAAACTAAGCAACGACATTAGTAAGTACAAAGAAATATACTCGTATACATACAAAACATCCATAACAAGGAACAAATAAATATGAAATTCATGATAAACACGCAAATAGATCGGGAGCCTGCTTTGTGCTCAATTCAACGAGCAGTCCTTAGCGGAGAATGATGTAAAATCTCGAGGCTTCTATCCATAGTCGCTTTATTCTGCAAAGGTGAAAAACACCGAGGTTAACACTTTCATGGCCGGGCCGGGAACCTGACAGGCGAACTCTTTGTTCGTAGGTGCTTTCCTCTACAATGCGTGAAAACGCTTAAATCGGCTACGAACGTAATGCGTAGCTGACGGTGGTTGCAAAAGTGTTGATGTGCATATTTTTTAACATTGCAAGATTTGCAAGCAGTTTTTAGTGACAGGTAACACTTTGCCACTAACCAATAACGCGTGAAGGTCTTAAAGATTCATTTAGAAATTAACCGTATCATTCTTATCAATAATCGACAAAGTACATTTTGCCTAGTTATACCGTTTATTACCCCTATAAGCTTATGACAACACTTGACACATTTATCCTGACCTTGATGTTAATCAATTTAAAACGACTTTATTGTGAAGCTAGCTTTGAAGAATATATCGGCAGTACATTATTGGTTTTTATTGCCAACAATTGAATTTTAAATTATATCTCACAACAGTTTATCTTTATTTTTTATTTTATGATCATAATATAAATTCATATCAATCGCTATAACAAATACACACACATATATTTTAGTAGTTTTATCAAAAAATAGCAAAGTCGCAAAAAAAAGTGCCGGTCTCTTAAAAGAAAGTAGCTAGCTTATACGTACTTATTTCTTTTCTGAGATAATGCCAATAGCATAAAAAACTGTCTCCTCTCTCTATCCACGCCCATGTGACAAAACTCTTGCTAAACTATAATTAAATTGTATGCCAACGCTACGTTTTACGCTCTGATCGTAAACACGCGAAAGGCGCGGAGTCGGGAACGAAAACATTTATCAAATTACTAGGGCAAATATTGGTTTGTTTTGATATCTTTAAGGTGAACCCGCGTGGGTGAGATATCGGGGTAATTCTTGATAGGAGAAATTCTATTTCTTATACGAAAAGTAATTCAAAATAGTATACTTTATTTTTTTAGGATGTTGGAGCTCATATTTTTAAGCTACCTTTCTCCTCTCTAGTACCTACCTCGAGTGATTACCTGAAGTGATGTATCTACTTTTGAACATTATCACGATGCAATAGGGTAAAAAAGCGGATACATCTCTTTTAAGTTGACTGTACAGTCACCTTCAGCTATGAAAGCCGCAGAAAGATCTGATATGAGCTTATTTGTACTATCGCGTTCAAAAGTGCATGGGCAATTTATGAATGAATTTATTCATAAACTGCTCATGTAATTTTAAATGCGTCATAAGTCATAAAAGCCAGTCGCATGTTTGCGGCCTTCACACCGAAAGATACTATTGCAGGTGGATCTATATCGGTATCCCTTAAGTTTGTTATGCTATTTTTGCATTTCCTAATATTGTTTGACATAATGATCATTTGTCTTAAACTCATATTATGTCTTAATATTGTTTACTCTAACATCGTTTTAACCTATTTTTCGAGTAGCGATTCCACTCCGTGTGAAGTCTTTTCGAACAGCGATTCGGTTCTGTGTGATCTCGTTTTTGAGCAATAATTCGATTATGGCAAATAATCGTTAGGACAATTAAGAATAAGAATAATCTTTACAATAAGAATAATCTTTATTGACTTAAAAAAACCTAATACATCGTTCTCGTTGATCGTTATGAACAGGATAGTTAGGGATATAACAGGGCAAGTGACTTTAGGACAAACGATATTAGGGATGTCGAGGGAGACCCATTGCAGGTGACTGTACCAACATAAAACGAACAATGTTCTCGCTCATGCTCTAATTAATGTGCTAGAGTGGAATTCAAACTTAAACATCTATTTTCGATTTGACGCAAGTCGATCACACTAATTTATGTGCTTACCATAAGTTCTATCTAACTGTAGCTAATAGCGACTGCGCGATTCGATAGTATTTCCATCTCGCTCCTACCGGTTAAGAACGAGCAAGATGCACTGCCAGTGCGTTGACGTAGACGCTCTAGCGACTATAGATTTCTACAGTAAATGTCAAACTCGTGGTAAGCACTCGTGGTAAACTGTGGAACGAACTGTCGCCAGCGGTGTTTCCGGACCGATACGACCTTCAAACCTTCAAGAAAAGAGCGTACTCCCACCTTAAAGGCCGGCAACGCACTTGCGACACCTCTGGTGTTGCGGGTGTCCATGGACGACGTTAATCGCTTACCATCAGGTGATTCGTTTGCTCGTTTGCCCCCTATAGCATTAAAAAAAAAAAAAAAAAAAAAAAAAGCACACTTTACGCGTGAATTGCGAGATTTAAATGTCGCTCATGCAGAAATAAAGAAAATTGGTTGTGTTTTTTAAGCGCCAACGTCAAATCTTGGGATTAGTTGCCAAAGCGGACCCCAGGCTCCCTGAGCCGTGGCATAAGCCGGGAAAACGCTAGGAAGAACAAGAAGAAGAAGGTTGTTTTTTAAGCGGTCGCAAATTTCTATGCACTTAATAAAGCTTTAAATAAAAATACGAATAAAATTATTTACAAAAATGTAGAAATGTAACTTGTATTATCTTTCTTTAAAATAAATAACACGGCATTTATAGGTAGTTTTATTACACTTAAAGGTTCATCAAAATCATCTGAAGTGTAATTTAACAAAAGTGCTAAAATATTCAATCTCATTATTCATCGCAAGATTAAAAGTTTTATAGATATTAAACAGACCACTTGGCAATATTAATATTTCACTTTGTTAGAAATAACGCGAAAATTTCGTCAATCTCGAAGTTTCAGCAGTGTTATTTCAATCGCTCTACGTTTCTGGCAAACTTTTTCGTATTATGAGCATGGTATATCATATTAAAATCTTTTTAAGTCCGCCTATTGTGACGGATGGTAAATATTGGTAAAAACCATACACTGAGCATGACCAGACATGCTGTAGGCCGGTTTCATTAATATTAATTAACTTAATATAAAATGATTATGAAAAAATTGGTCCGTGCGAATCACACTGGTATGTTTGAGGCGACGACTCGCCTGTGAGTACAACTTAAAGTACTTGAAGGTTACGAAATATTGCTACAGATTAGGCCGAATCGCATAAAGAGAAGTATTTTCTCGCCAGGATTTAGGGCCTTGGATAACAGTCGCGGATAAAGATAAGCTTGAAAATGATCCTAATTTATTGCTTTTTCTAGAATTCGGTTACTCCATGTCTATTTGAATCTTAGACTTTTAAACCAGACGGAATCGCAATTGACACGTCTACCCCTCTGTTGAATGGGTATGACATAGTTTCAAACTCATTGTGTGGACTGTCGGTTATCTGACATAGCTACTCGTATTTGTACGTTACGTACGAATAGCTGTACATTTGACGTGCCCTTGCCCGCAAAAATGGCAGTTGCCAGTCCGGTTGATTAAAAAGTTAAAGATTTGAATGGATATTTTTCTACTTGGCCGATAGGGTTTACAATGCGTTTCTTTTTGACACTCGTAATATTATGAATACTGACATTAGGATCGACAGAGCTCACGATTTTGAGCAGAAATCTCATAAAATTCCTAAGAAAAAAAGGGAGAAGACTTTAAATAAAATGCCCCTAGAATGCAATGAAATGTAACTCGCATATTGTTCGACGCAATTATTCACTCACTCAATTTCCAAATAAAAAAATGGGAGAGGGAAAGCAACTTTGAAAATAAATGGAGCTCAAGCACTTATCTATGACGCGAATTCACAATTTTATCTACTCAACATGCCTGAGATAATCGTTTATTTTGCACCAAAGATCTATTGTTTCTCTAGAGAATTGAATTCGAATCGTTATAAACCAAATCTCAATGGGTATAATTAGCCGCTTTCAGTCGGAACTCGATTTTCACTCGGATCCCTGCCATTTTCCGGTGCTCATATTGTCTACAAATTACAGAGAACAGCCGGAACAACGTTGGTAGGTACCATTGCCAACACTGATAACTGGGCCCTTACCATGACGTCTTAACGCGATTCATTTTAGGTCCTAAACTGAACTGCATCGCTATTTCCTACCACAACATTGTTATAGCGATCCAATTTCTACCGACCGAGCGATAAGCGACCCAGCTATTTCATTCACTCATTTCAAGTGTATTTCGTACCACGACCGGCCACTTGAGCCGAAACTGAGTCGCAGGTATGTCAGATTTAGCGATTCATAAAAAGTTACTCATTTGCTGCATTTTTCTCAATCGCTAGGTTGTGTGGTACTTTTCTACTAATTTAGTTTCGTGTTTTTACAAGGATTAGGATCTGGAAATTGTAAGTACAGCTAGTTTCTTCGTCTAATTATTGAAAGCAAGTGCTTTACGATGGTTTTACGTTTGAATAACAAGTTGAACTTGAATGTTTGTACCTATTCCTTATGTTTTTAGATGTCGGACGAACTTCTAGATTTTGAATTTTTAGAATGCGATCTCGCAGAGAACGCATCTAAAAAAAACGAAGACTCTCTACACGAACTCAGTGTGATCCCTTTGCGTTGAGTGACATGGAGTTCATACGACGGTATCGACTTTCAAAGGAATTAACGCTTGCAATATGCGACGAACTTAGACCGATGGTTAAAGAGCCAACTAGGTCCAGCGATATCATAGAGCGATATAGATTTAGAGACTAAGGTAACTAACCTAAATTATGCATTACTTCGCTTTCAAATGAAAGAAATTTAATGATTGAATAGTGATGAGATGACTTATAATGACATTTAGGTACCTACTTAACTGTAAAATACATCTTAAGAACTATTTGCTGTCGCTACTTATTCATGATATGAGAAATTATTTTCCTAAATTTGACTACCTTTTGTTGTTCAGATTTTTTTTATCCTAGCAATAAAATGATCAAATGACGTCAATCTGCGTTTAAAAAAAAATCATCAATTTTATTAAATTTTGGGGACAGCTCACACTTGACCAAAATATTGACTACTCCAAAATTGTTTTACCAAAAAAATACCTAATGTTTCCTTAGACAGTTTCCCTGTGTCTTCTATAGTTTCCGATTTCCCCATACTGTCCCACTTAAAAAACACTCTGTATAGTTATTTTGAGTCTTCTAAAACGTCTACATATGTATTCATCTGTATTTACCTATCATTTTGAACATATGATCACAATTACTAGTACTCTGACTTAGGTATACTGAATTATTAAATCTCATTGATATTTTATCCAGATGGTGACTGCTTTGTCGTTTTATGGTGTTGGGTCTTACCAGAGGCCTGTGGGAGACATAGGCGCGCATTCTATAGCGCAGCAGACAGTTTCAAAAGCAATTGCTCAGATAACGTCTTTATTAAATAGACAAGAGATAAGAAGAAAATATATATTATTTCCCAATACTCTGGAAGAAAGGAACGAAACGAGAACTTTGTGAGTACATAACTATCTTTTACCAAACTTTGATAAAAATATTACTTAAAGAGAAGTTAGTAAAAATATTAATTTTTACCTTTCCATTTCACACCTAAACTGCATGTGGACTTTAATATAATACTTTCTTGTGTAATTTTTCAGATTTTTCAATAGATTTGGGATTCCTGGAGTTTTAGGATGTATAGACTGCACACAAATACCGATTTTACGACCATCCCAGCATGAGGAGCGGTATTACTGTAGAAAACAATACCATTCCTTAAACGTACAGCTGGTAAGTCGGTTTAAATAAATAAAAGGGGACAAGGTTGTTGTTCAACTTTCGTGCTTATAGATTGAAACATGAGAAAGCGAAAGATTCCAAAATTCAAACACTGGAATCGACTTGGATCAACTTTGACTGGGTTCGGCTTTACGAAGGTCTCAAGGCACGGCGAGAACTGAACAAACTTTGCCTATTTCCCCTTACTTTCACGAGGAAAATTCAGTCAATACTTCCAGTTAAGTAATTTGAAGAAACCATGCAAAGCTCAAGGTCGAATCACTCTCCCACCTTATGAATAAAAAGCACTTTCCGAGCTAGTAAGGGAAAATATATTTGTTATTTTGTGAGTATATATTAACCCAATAACCACTTCAATTACAGATATGTGACGCAGATATGCAAATCATCAGCATAGACGCTAGTTTTGGTGGGGCTACCCATGATTCGTTTATTTGGAACTCTCTTCCTATAAAAAGTTACATGGAAGGTTTGAACGAAAGTACTTGGCTTCTTGGTAAGTAATAATCTGTCTTTAATTTACGTACTTAGGTATCAATCAGGGATGCTACGGATCTCTGCTTCTGCTTCCATTTCTGTGGAACTTTCGTTTTATATTACACATCCACTTCGGTTCTGGGTCTATTAATTAAAAAAAAAGAAATTGTAACGAATGTAGCCTAGCGCGACAGTGCGGCATGAGCGGCGTACCTACATGAAAAACCAGCAGGTTTATGCCTGGATTGCACGTAGCTCTCGAAAACCCAGATTCCTCTTTTGTTTCTGCTTCCGTTAAACTTATAGTCAAAACTTCTGCTTCCGCTTTCTGTTTCGATAAAACCACATCTGGTACATCCCTGGTACCAATATTGTAGATTACATAAATATACCTATAACTATAAATTAAAAGAAAACCCGAAACTAATAGGTACCTAAGTTCCCTTTTTGTAATGTGTACGTGATGCGCTTTCATTTTTTGACCCCACTTAGAGTATATTCGCAGACATTTGCTTATTCTTCCCCACTTTCAACTCCCACAACTTTTAAACGTCTCAACCGATTTTTATTAAACATGTCTAAGAACACTCGCATGTTAGTCAGCTTAAAAAAAAAACTAAATAGAAAGCGTTCATCCTTCGGGGAGCCATGGAGAACAGACAGACACGTCAAACTTATAACACCCCCCTTTTTGCGTCGGGAGGTAAAAATAATCAAATGTTTATAGAAGGATAATTAATAACTAATTAAGGTATATACGTACATATGTAAGTACATAGGTATTTAACTTGAAAGTGCGTTCCACTGGATGCGTTTGTATGCTCAGGTGCATTTTTAACTAACGAATTATATGGCGTCATAAAATAAAGTTGAACTTAGCCAAAGATACATCCAGTGAAATATTGTAATAATAAAATGCATTATTTTAATGATTACAGGTGCATGATTCAGGATATCCCCTCAGGAAGTACATGATGACTCCCATCGTCGATGCTGCAGATGGCTCCCCCGAGCACCACTACACCGACAAGCACGTGCGCACCAGAAACGTTATTGAAAGAACAATCGGACTACTTAAAAGTCGGTTTCGATGCGTTTCCGGTCAATGAGGGGTATTACATTATACCCCAGAAGTCGCCGCGTCTATAGTAAACGCATGTGCCATATTACATAATATTTGTAATAAAGCCAACGTCCCAGTATTAGAAGACGAGGAGTCGTTGAGCAGGCCCCGGCGCGCGCCGTCACCGGAGCCGGCGCTGCCCGTGCTGGAGACCGCACAAAACAACCCCGCGCTGCGGCTCGGCCAGGCAATGCGGCGACGATGCGTGCAACGATTATGGGAAGCAAGACAACCATAAACCTGACTGACTGTCTGTGTGGCCTAGTAATCCTAGACTAGATTTTTATTACAAGTAGTGATTTTATGGTAATTTCATTTTTTAATAGTTATTGTCTATTCAATTATTGTAGTACCATATTAAAGAAAATTTAGTAAACCAAAATTATACTTATTTTATTTGGATTATAGTGACTTGCTACCAAGGTTGGCCTATGCCAACTCTGACTGGCCTGATCCAAATTTAGATGAATTTGACACAGAGATAATTTATGTCGCTGGGAAGGAAATACTTAAAATAACTTATAATATCCACACACAATTAGCCGCTTACAATGCTTTAAAGAAGTCTGCCAAGTGCGGATCCGACTCGCGCATGAAGGGTTCCGTACCCATACACATCTATAATATATATACATTTCTAAAATGAGCATAAAATAGCAGTACAAAATTCGCCGGGAGTACCGGGACAGCTAGTTATAAATAAAACATGTGAAAAATTATGTTCGTAATTTAATACAAAATGGAATACTTAAATTATTTCCTTTGGTAACATTCAAATAAATGAGAATAAAATTTCACTACGATCCAATCAACGAGACTAACAGACATACAAATGACAGATTGTCCAAGCAAACTGGAGAACTTGCTCCCTTCGTTCGCTCGCTCGTTCGATCAAGTATATACAGGTACAGGGCAACATTATCTTATTTAAGTATTAATACCTATCATCTATCAATAACTAAGTGAATATGTATAGATGTAGTGCATAAAGTTTTGCTTTCGTATTTTAACAGAAACGTTAACGCCTCTGTTAAAATCATGCTACTTCAATCGACCTCGGTACTTTTGGTACTGACACTGACTGAAATAATATGACACGTTCGGCCGTTTGAAAATACGAAGACAAAACTATTTGCATTACATCTGTAAGTATACTAATTAAAAATAAACTAAATAAAAAGTAAAGGGATAAGTTCGCCTTTGTACTTACTGTTTTCCTTTTGTCAATTTTAATTTATCTGTGTTTTGTACAATAAAGAGTTTACATACATACATACATACATTTAAATTTTCGATTATTGAAGAGTACTAGGTGTGTACCTCTTCCTACCGTACCTGTACCGTACTGCACCATGTATACTGTACCGTAAGGTAGGGTTCATAACTACGTATGATAGCATTAACAACACGACAGTATTCTAATTAACTAAACCCACCTTTACATCTACAACTTCTGTAATCGTTATTTAGTTTTTAACCTTAATTTGGCGAATTAACATCTATTACGTTATAGTTTAAGTTCTATATCATATATTACGAGTATGTCAGAAGAAAGTTTGTTGAACATGTTAGGATCAGGATAAATTTAAATTTGGAGTTTCCTGGAGAGCTGGCTCTGGTAACCTGAAAACAAAAACCATTTTATTTTTGAAAGAAAGAAATATATTTATTTGTGACGTTCACAACAATCAGTACACATACAAACATAAAGAAAAATAAATCTATACATCTATAACATACATATACATAATACATCTATCTAACGAGCAAAAAATAACTTCTTTTAGATGACAGCATCCTAAAATATTTATTTTATTCTGTTTTTTAGTATTTGTTATTATAGCGGCAATAATAATAATAATATCATTTATTTCAGGCAAAGCCCATAAAATTATTAGTATTCCGTAAACTATGTACAAATATTATAACTTACAACACTATACATAACCTGTGAAATTTTCAACTGTCTAGCTATCACGGGTCATGGGATACAGCCTGATAACAGACGGAAAGACAGACAGAGTTTTTAAGTAAAAATATCATTCTGTGTCAAAAAAATCAATCAGATTCAAAACCCTAACAGAAAACAGTAGAAGGTATGGAGATTGTATGGAGAAATTACTACTCCCATTGCCTTCAAATGTTCTCAAAGTTTACCTATTTTGTTCATAACTTAATTTGGCACAACATTCTTCCAAATAAAAATTAAATATTACAGTATAAATGATTTACATACCTAATATAACACCTCCCACCAGATTTTCCATAGAGTCTTCTTGCTCTAGCCCCTAAAATCAAATAAGCAATATAAATCACTGTTTTTTTTTACGTATAAATTCAAATATTTTGTGTCATGTTTGTTTTGTGTACCTATTGGTTCTAACACCTAACTCTAAAGTATCACTAAACAATGAACAAAGTATACTTTTCTCGGTGAACCTATTTACAAGTATTTTATAAATTTTTATAACTTAATTTTAGATCCCTATCGGGTAAAGGTCTCTTCCAACTTTGACCAGCAATATCTGTCTTTAGCCATTTCTATCCAGACTTTACCAGCTACTTTCATAATTTCATCTGCCCATCGTTCTATTGGTATTCCTTGTTTTCCGTTTCCCACTGGGCCTGTCCAAATTATAGCTGTCTGGTTTTTGTCCATCTCTTATCTTAAAATTTATATAATGTAACTAAATAGCTTACTTGATTGAACGGCTCCACTCTGACACCGGGGAGCCCAGACCCAAATGAGTTCCCCAGTATTTGTAGGAACCTCTTCTCTATTTCAGACAGAGGTGTAACTTCACTTGGTCCACCTCCCGTCCTTTGCTGTGCTCTATGATTGGAAGATACATGTTTTTTCAATTTAAACTTGTAATCATTCCAGTACTGTAAAAAGGGAAAAATATATATATATAAATATATTAAATGCAGTTCATTTTTAGAGTTCTGTAGCTGTAGTCAACTAGGAACCCTTATAGTTTAGCCTGTCTGTCCGTGCGTCCATCTATCCGTCTGAGGTTAATCTAAACAGTATTAAAATTGGTTCATGCATTCAAGTATCATCCCCAAAAACCTATTAAAAATATGTCCCCCACCCTCTAACTTTTGAACTTTTTTTTTAACTTCCAATAATATGAAAAAAAAATAACTTGATTGATTTAAAAACTTTTTGAGAAACTTTACACATACAAAACTTATTCAACTTACTTTGCTCCATGATTTCCAATCCTTAATGGCTCCGTCTCCGTGCGCGTTTAGGACCTCGGATATTCTCAACCACATCTTTTTAGAGTGGTCCCTAGCCCCTGCCGATTTATTATACCCAGTTGCGATATCTTTGTGTTGGTCCAGGAAATCGCAAAGCGTTTCCAACTGGGCATAACTTACTCTTCGACGTGCTCCTTCGCTAAAATAATACAAGACAAACACTTCAAATTCTGAGGAATTTTAAGTGATTCTTATAGTTTAAACTTTTAACACTCATTATCACTGAAATATATAAATAAACAAAAACTAGAGGTAACACGACTTAAAGCAATCAGTACTTATTTTTAACGAATTAAAGGTTAAATACTCACGACATAGTAAAAAATTACTTGAAAACTTTACTCTGGAACTGCGACACTCGGCGAAGCAAAACACTTTAAACCTAAACAGTAAAGTAAACACTTCGGGTGCCACTAATCCGCATCCCGCGAAAAGGCAGCCCAATAATCGGCGACCCAATAATTGGCGACCACGATGTACATGGATTATTGGGTCGCCGATTATTGGGCTGCCTTTTCGCGGGTCGAGCAATCTCGAAGCGGGCCAATAATCGGCAGCCCAATAATCCATGTACATCGTGGTCGCCAATTATTGGGTCGCCGATTATTGGGCTGCCTTTTATCGGGTCGGACAAGCTCGGTAGCGGGCCAATAATCCGAAGCCACAGTTTTAGCAGTACAATAATCAGCAACCCAATAATCCGCAACCAAAAAAATGGACACGAATTATTGGGCTGCCGATTATTTGGCTGCTTTTTATACAGACTCCTTAGATCGAATGTTAAAGCAGGTCGGTTTAGGTACGACGACGAGCGAAGCGAGGAGGAGTGTTAGGTAGAACTGCGACCTAACAGCCAGAACCGACTTTTTTCGCATCCCGCGAAAAGGCAGCCCAATAATCGGCGCCCCAATAATTGGCGACCACGATGTACATGGATTATTGGGTCGCCGATTATTGGGTTGCCTTTTCTTGGGTCGAGCAATCTCGAAGCAGGCCAATAATCGGCAGCCCAATAATTCATGTACATCGCGGTCGCCAATTATTGGGTCGCCGATTATTGGGCTGCCTTTTATCGGGTCGGACAAGCTCGGTAGCGGGCCAATAATCCGAAGCCACAGTTTTAGCAGTACAATAATCAGCAACCCAATAATCCGCAACCAAAAAAATGGACACGGATTATTGGGCTGCCGATTATTTGGCTGCCTTTTATACGGACTCAACACTTCAACTTATCAAAATATTTCTTGTTTTTTTTATTACGAGTCAAAGGCGAGATGTTCTGAACCTCAGCTGTAAAGACCTATTATGAAACAATTTTTATGTTTACTTAGTTTTCTTTATAAAAAAATATTAAATTTAATTCACAATTAGAACTATTATCATTATTTAAGTATTAAAATGTTTATTTTTTCAATCGCAAGTAAAATAAACTTATAAATTTGATAATTAATTATAGAAAATAATCTAGTTTCCGAACGATCCTGCACAAGGATAAAGCAAGATAGACGTATACGATTCCTATAGCGCCATCTTTTTCATGTCAAAGCTATTCAGTTGCAGACCAGAGACAATATCGGTCTTTCATTCACTTGTAAGCGATTGAGTTTCAGCTGACAATACTTGACGTCGTGGTAGCAAATCAAGACGCTCAGTTTAGGTGCCTAAACTGAACTGCCCTGCGTTTGGATAGTTTATCAAAACGTTGTGGTATGGCCCCTGGTCATTTTGTAATCCCTGTTGCAACGGCATGAGGCTACCGATGGCCAGTTAAGGGATTGTTTGTACAGTCGCTATCAGATACATCGGAGCTGCCGAGATGTTCACAAATATCTGAACACGCCTCTATTGTCAAAGCATTAGAGTGCATATTCAGATATTTGTGAACACCTCGGCAGTTCCGACATATCTGATGGCGACTGTACATGAAAATAACAGAGCAGTTTTTAAAATAAAACGTGACTGTTAACTAAAATAAAATGGCAAACACCAACAACGTTATTGAATTACAATACGAGCGCATGGAATAACTACCTGGCTCAATTTTCCTTCAATTTGCGGAAACACAATTCAACTGTGATCGAGTCATGAATGTAAAAACAGCATGTTTACCTGATCGAAAAATGATTCATTGTATTTTAGTTTTATATAAGTACTTTAATGTTCAAGTAGCCAATGAAGGTCTTGGTCACTTTACATTTGTACAAATGACAAAAAATAATCATTTAGTTTCTTTACATTTGTACAAATGACATAAAACAATCATTTAGTTTATAATATAATTATATTAATGATGTACATAACTAGTGTTTTCTTTTAATGCCGGCCATATCCTTCGGGTAAATCGTCGGATCTGCATAGCGGGTATGTTGCGCATCCGCCGGATAAATCTACCATACATGATGGGCAGATCCGGCGGATATTCCCGAACGTAACTGGCCGAATACAACATAAAGCAAAACACTACCACTACTTAATAGGTTTGTAAAATATAGTCTGACAAGCCAAGGCTGCAATATATATATATATATATTTTTTTTATATGCCTCCCTATTTTTTTCATACCGAAAAAAAAGAGACGCTCATAATTATAACTAAATTTTTTTTTTAATTATAATACCTACGTTTATTTCATTTGTTTCATTGTTGTCACATAACTAACTTTCATATTATATTTTATTTCTTACAGTCAGTCCAGTCAGGGTGGTGTTCAAAACACTGGCACCAAACATGAAAAGCAATTTAGAAGAAAATAACGCGCCTGCTCCCTAAGACATGTCCATTTGCAGAGGTCCCATCTGGTTAGAAAAAATCGCAATCCCGTCACGTAATCTTCATTCCCTTAACAATCCGTTACTTCAACACGAGCTGACTCGTGAGCCCAAAAAAACTCATATTTGTAATGTTTCTAATATAACATAATGTAATTGTTAAAGACATTGTTTCACTAAATATAAAAAATGTTGCAAATCAGAATTGTCTTCTTAGGAAAATGGCCTCTATCTATATATATCGTTGTTATTTGAAGATTTTTATTGAATTTATAGCAACGTAGAGCGTTAACTATTTAATGTAAAAGTTTAAATATGTATATTATAAGAAAGATAAGTCTTTAACAGCTTCGAGTAACATAATCATCAACTTGATGTCATCACAATGATTTAATTATGCATCGATCAGAAACAAGAATTCACTACAACCACATGTATTTAAGGTGAATTAGGCGTAAGTTTCATTGCTTGGCAATATAAAACATTGACCTAGCAAACGAAGCATCTCCACTTCAGCTTCAGGCAATCATCCTATTTTAAGCATTGTACAAAAAATAATATCGAATTGTTGGTGCATTTTGGTAAACAATCGAGCCCTGAGGCCCGTTATACAAGCGAAAGTCTCTGTTTAACTTATTTTATTAGACAGGGACTATAGGAATAGGGATAGCTATGTATTACATATAGAAATAGCGGTCTTGCATTTTTATTACTTTATACGAGAGCTTTCGTCTTTGTCCCCTTACTTAACCTACGATATATGACATGTATTTTCAATTTATAATTTATATATTGTAATGTTACTACTTTAATAACAAGTCAACAATATTTAATGAAATAATTTCATTTGTACCTATCAACAAAAATGTTGTACGTATTGATGACAGCGCCATTTCTCTCACCGGGCGGGAGAGTTGGTAATATGAAGGCATTATTTCCCAAGCTGAAACGGAAATCTTCGCTATCACTCAGTCAATTAGAAAATCAACACTCTCTCTTACTTATAAGATTGTTTACAGCTTAATGGAAAAGTTAAACTAAACCTGATAAAACCATATCGCCAACAGTGCTTTTTGTTTTGCGGTTGTTTTTATTTTTTAATTCTGTTTCTTTGTTATGTGTGAAATATCTTGGTTATATCTCGGCTTCGCTCGTTTTGTAACGGCGACCCTCAAGTTTTAAGAACCAATTATGAGCTGTTGCATACCCTAGTTTTTCTACGACAGCTAAAATAGCGTAAAAACCAAAATATAGAAACTTGGCAGAATAGGGAATATGTTGTGCCCACTATAGAAATTTAAAAAAAAAACAACGACAGTGCTCATATATTGTATGAAAATCCATAGGAGCAGTGTTCTTATGGAATACCATAGACAACGTTATAATGAACACTTTTAAAATATCGCTGTCAGTCATCTAATTGACAGATAGAAGTGCTGGAGTAGAAAAAAATCTTTTATCAGATGCATTCAACGAGAATGTCTTTAATAAAATGCTTTTGCGTTTTATGGCTAAGTTTTATTTAAGTACAACACCTTAAAGACACTTCAATTGAAAACTCAAGAATATACTACCAATTTTTTAGCCAATTCTATTATCATGCACAAAATCGGTTTGTAAGCGTTTTTACAAATAATTTATTGAATGAGGCGTTATTTTGCGGAATCCCAGAAAAATGTTACTTTGGTATTCCGACTCCCACAAACTTGTGGTTTATTTTTTCGGCGGAATAGCAAAGCAACATTATCAACCGACTTCAATATTCCTAAAGGAGGAGGTTCCCAATTCGTCTGAATTTTTCTTTTTATTTTCGTTGTCAGAAGTATTAGAAAAATTGCAATTCGTATAAAAGGCTAAGATTCTCGGGGAATACCCAATCAGCGGTTTTAAAATGAAATTTAATAAACAAGAAAAGTTGCGCAGGTGAAAAGCGCTGAATTGACCAAGTTTTATTAGCGACTAGTCAACTGAATTCAACCCGTAATGCAATAAGTTTGCGGGTTTAAGTTTAAAGTAGCAGTTCGAGCGTTTGCGGCTACGAAAATAGAAATGTAGAGTTAAATAGAAATGTTTAGTGTTGAGGTCTCACCATTTACTGCGGTGAATGAAATGAACAATTCATTACAGGGGTAAAAATTGTTGGGGTTGACAATTTGAAATTCGAAATGATGCTGAACTGTCAAATCTATGATTGATTCTGTGTGTGTGATACCTCTCTAAGGACCACTTGCACCAACCGAGAATAGGTTAGCCAACTAACTTGGAGTTAAGCGTTCATTTCATATGGGATTTGACACGAGGTCAGCTGCTAACCCTGATTGGCACCAGTGGCGCAAAATGACGACACTAATAATTACTCTTTAGCTGTAATTGGAAACGTTTCAGTGGTAATAACTTTATTTTGTTCTTGTCCTAATACTTACAAAATAAAAGCTTTGCCACCGCTTCTTCTATTGTCTTAAGTCACCACGCAAGAAGAAGGGTATAAATGTTACTTGTGTACATCAGTGGCTTCGTAGCCGTAAAATGGTTTTGGTTTTTATTTGAGTATTTTATGCTTGAATAGAGTAAAGGTTTAAACTCACTAAAAGTTGTAATAATTTTGTCAGAGGATTTGCAATCTGTAATGATAATGACGACACTAAAACATATAAAATGATAGAACTACAAACGATCTAAAAATTTCTATCTATTTTTGTGCGCAGACTAGTCACAAAACAGGACCGGTTATGCCCATTTGAGCTTGTACTTTGACTACTGTGTTGCTTGAAGGAATACCCACTTCAAACTCGCTACTTCAAAGAAATGATCTGTAAGATATAATAAAATATTTAGGCGAACTTTTTCCTTATTGTGACACGGACAAATTATTAAAAAAGCTCTTTTATTTACAAAATTACCCCTAACAGGCACCAATAGTAAAAAAATGCCAAAAAAATGAAACGTAACACAATTCTTTTGATTTGTTCTTCTTACAGCCTTTTTAGGCTTAAAGGCTTGTGCGATACTTGTCACACACGTCATCGTCATGACAAGACAAGAACAAAATGAATGTTACACACAATGTTGGGTTGTTTTTAGTAAGAAAGATAATTTAATATCTTTTTGCAAAGGAAAAACTGGTAATTCAATTTAGGAACGTGTGAATTATTGATCGCCTTCAAATGTTAACATGATGTTTATACAGTAAAAAGATACAAAACATATTATCATAAATTACATATTAAATTGAGACACTTGTAGATCGGACTCTCAGTGAAGTTTCGTTTCTTAGTAAAGGACCTCATTCTCATCCTGAAATATATTGTACGATCCCAGATATCCAATTAACAGATGTTGCCTACCTGTTCTCCCCTTCCCCCACAAATATGATTAGTAATAAATTAACTGTTTATTGAAATAGGTTTGCGTGATAGTTGTAAAAAAATGTTTTGTACGTGTAACTAAATAAAATATAATTTCTCAAAATCTGAGTGCACCTACCAAATTACTGTAAAATACTGTAAACCTGCCTGGTTTGCAACATTCAAAACCCATATTGTAGGTTCTTATAGATACAATCACAAAGAACCTCACCACTGTCAGACAACCTCTATTGCTTTACAAAAGTACTCCCTGTTTCAACCATCCACTTTAAACGAAAACATCCCTTAGTGCCTATTACATAAAACTCATTTCTGCTTTCGCGGCAGCATGAGTTTTGCATGCGCCAGTCTTCGAACTAAATTGACCTTTGTTCCCCTAAAGTAAGGTTTGAAATAGCTTGTACTTACAACAGGAAATCTTGCTCCCAGCACGGTGTGGGCCCCTTAACTGTCACCGTCGTCGACTTGACATTCTGCAGTTTGAGCGTCACGTATGTGTTGAATTGTGTAGCTGTTGAATAGAGAATTATATTAGAATGTCTATTAAAATTGTAATTTAATATAACGCAGGGCTCGTAATTTTCATGCAGATGACAGACAAATGACGTCAAGCTTCATACATTATGTTTTAGGTTTTACGTTTGAAAGAATAATGCTGTCATTGAATAGTGTCAAAACTATTACCTTCGACGTCAGAATCGAACGTTGATAGACATCATCTGACATTAACTCATTTCGTATTAAAACATCCTGTGTTTTTATATACGTCGTTAACACGCAATCGGCATGAAAATTACGGGTCCTGTATATAAGACATGGCAAAATAACGACTGAAGTATGCAAACCTGCTTTGATTTGTATAGGATTTTGGTTAGTAGGTAACCGGTTTTTCATCGGAATTTCATACAATTAGAAACCGGAATATATTCCCTAATAGAAACTTTAATTAATATTTTAATGAGAAGTTTGACCAGCAAAATCTTGAATTCTTAAAAGTGTCATAGAAACTTGAAGATAATTGGTATACTTATATTAGATCTGTGTATCGTCGCAGACATCTTATAATAAGCCAAATGGCTCATAAACATTTAAGAACAGAAAATCAAAGAAAACAGATACTCGTGTCTTCAGAGTCTGAAATACGTACGCTTCAAAAATAAATAAGCTGAGGCTATACAGTGTGTATAAAATCTAAGGAAAATAATAAACCAGCACACAGAAATACTTAACGTGCGGATATTATACTAACTGTACTGTGTCAAATACTGGCAGTGTAAGTAAAATGGCATTCGCAAAGCTACTATTTCAGTCAGTACGTTTAGTATTTCGTAGCTTAGGTTAGTATTTTTTCGGATGTTTTATTAGTAGGTATCCAAAATCTAATACGGGCGAACCTCTTAATGGTGGTTAGTATAGGATATATTATGAAATGTAATTAGACAACTTTTAATTAGAATCGCACTTAAAATTGTATCCATACAAAATAATTCGGCGCGCAATGTAATGCAAACACACTCGCGCAATCTCTACAGTTTATATTTTATAATGCATTGCCACTGGGAAAATTCTAAATAATTATTTATGAGGTCATATTTATGTTTAACAAAAATACCTAATTAATAATAACACTATTCATTACATGTCTGGTTGAATGTATCATAGACCTTACATTACCTATAGACTTACACACATTAAAAATATTTGTATATATTAAAATACTCTGCCACTCACCTTGTATACCGACATATCGCGCTTTTTTAACTGAAACAAAAGAAAATCACAAGGTTAATTTAAAAGTTAAGGTACCTACTACCTATTGTAAACTGTAGCACTATTGCCTATATCGAAGGCAGTAAGTAGGTTCAATTAGGATAACGGACAGCAATTTGCCTCTTACCCTAATTTAACTTACGGTCGACGATATTATATTCAAAGGGTTTTCCAGTGCAATCAAGCGTATGAGAGCTAAGAATCGGTTTTACTTTATTTTTAGATGAAGCTTAGTTTATTTCCCAATTACTTGACCGTTACTGACTACCAATTATCTCACATAACCACAAAAACCAAGCTAAGGCCGAAAACTTCTTGAACAAAACATAAACGAAGCTCGCATCACGTTCACGAAGCAAACAAAAGAAGCTCAGCCAAGTTCCAAACTTCAACTCCAAAAGGAAAAGTGTTCAAAATAACTAGTCATTTTCACTGGAGTGCAATATATCAGCTCAAAGTCAGATAAAGTGAAATAACTATAGGCGCCTTGGGGGCGAAACTTAACTTTATCAGTTAAGTCGGCTTGTTTCGCAAGTTAGTCAACTTGTCATAGAGAAAACAAATTAATGTAAAGCAGTTTGACCGCTTTAAGGGGATTTGTTGGTTAAGTTTTGAGTTTAATTCGATTTGACTTTAGATTAAGCACGAAGAAGAGAATGCAACGGTTAACTGATGTTGTATAATCGCGGTTTCAATTAATATTTAACCGTATTTTTTCCACACAAAAAATAACCAATAGCATTCTCTAGCCAGAAGGTTAGGTACAGTGTCAGTCCAGTTGAGATTGCACGTTCCGTTGCATCTTAAATCGCACCAATTGTTATAAGGGTAGATGGTTACGTTTCAAGGGTTAAATTGTAAGTATTGTTATCACTACCCTGGAAAGTATAGGACGCGGCAAAATTGACGGTCGTTGCCTGCTGCCTGAATAGCGCTGCTTTGACGCACAATATAATAATATAAGAAAAATCACAAATATGAAAATCATATTATGGTTTGGTTTACTCGAAATTGATGTGGCGTGAGATTTATATACTAGGGCATGGATTTCATTTAGGTGATAATAAATTTTGTATATTAATTGTCTAATTGGTTTAAAGTAGTAGGTCAGTAAGAGCTAATGAAATAAAATAACGTATTCGAAATGAAATCTGGACAGAATATTCAGACATCTATATTCTATATATATATATATATGTATATATATATATATATAAAAGAAAGTCGTGTTAGTGACACTATTTATAACTCAAGAACGGCTGAACTGATTTGGCTGAAAATTGATGGGGAGGTAGATATATATATATATATATATATCTATATTATATATATATATATAAAAGAAAGACGTGTTAGTTACACTATTTATAACTCAAGAGCGGCTGAACTGATTTGGCTGAAAATTGGTGGGGAGGTAGCTTAGAACCAGGAGAAGGACATAGGATAGTTTTTATCACGTTCCCGTGGGACGTAACAGCAAACGTGTTATAACAAAACGCAATGGATATGGAATAACAAAACGCAACTGAAAGCAATTTATCAGTAAAAAAACAGTCTTGCCCTTCATTAAAAAAAATGGTATAAGAAAACAAAACGCAACTTACAGCTAAACGTAATGTAGTGTATGGTTAATTATAGTCAAATTTTGAAATTGACCCTGGTTAACCAGGAATGCGTGACCCATCAAATAACGACATGCACTAAAATACATGGCCAATAAAAAATTATTAAAATACTTCCTTTTTAATTTACGTTAATTATCCAAATAAAAAATTGACCTTGATAAAATCAAAACTCTGCTCATTTATTCCCTCTAAGGCGGAACAAAGTTCGCCGGGTCAGCTAGTATTTTATAATAAACCGTTCGAAATTTGAAATTTTGTGAATGTCATTTGTTTCTAGATACATCTGTCAGTCATTTGGCTAATTTTAATGGCTGTGTATTTTTTTCTGGGTTTATTATGGCAAAGCAAGAAGAAGTCTTTCTTCTCGATTTGCCATAATAAATCCAGAAAAAAATCGTGAGTCTTTATCATATGAAAAAGCCTACAAATTAAAATAAAACACATCACTTATGATAACGAGATGCATTATGATTGAAGTACTTAATTTTTTTTTCAAATCACTTAAGCGTCCAGAGTTGCGTGGCGCACGAAAGCCCCAGATTTCAGTCGTTGTTGACCAGCTTGTTAATCATCTGCGACCTCATTTTCTGAACGATTTTATGAAATTACCTCGACAACTTCGATGGCCAGTGTGTATAAGTGGAAGCTATCAGATTTGAAGTTCAGTCATAGAACAAGCTAACTCACAGTCCGTTGCTAAAGAAATAATCTACAACGTAGTTGATTTAGGTATTGTTCAACTTCCTTACGGTCCTGTCTTTAGCTATTTCTTGTAGGATTGCCTCCCGGGACTAGTTTTGTATGGCAAGTATCGACCGCCATTCTTGGTGCTTTCGGGAACATCGGAATTGTTAGTATGAAGCGTCAACCGGGAACCAGCAATCCCAGTTTATGGGAAAGAGAAGACGGATTACTGGTACTAGTTTTAATTTTGATGGACCACAGGGTGGATGATCTGCAGTGATCACTGTTGTCTTTTCTAGGATATTGCGTTCAATCATGTGGATACAATAATCTATTCTAAAGTTAATGATAAGCCAAATGCTTTGGGTAAATACTTTTTCATAAAATCGCTCTCCAACAATTTTACTCTCTCCGATAAAATCAATAAAGTAGAAGTACTAGCACTCAACTCTGCACACGACATTCGACACGGGCACTTTATGTCAAAATGTTAATAGGTCAAGTTTTGAACAATAAAGATTTTTCTATAATCGAATTTAAACCTTGTCACTTTGACATAAAGTGCTCATGTCGAATACTAGTGCAGTGTCGAGCACTAGTACAGTCAACTGCAAAAATATGTATCGACAAAATTGTTTTATAATTATGTTACTATTACGTCGGAACAAGGTGCTATGGGACATATTATTTTGCGTAAGATGTGTACACCCATATTTTTCAGGTGACTGTAATACTACCTTACTTTCAGATAAATAAAGCTCTAGATTAAGGTCATGTATAATTTTTACGTTTTATTTGTACGTTACGTACGAATAGCTGTACATTTGACGTGCCCTTCCCCCGCAACATATGGCAGACTTTTTTGTTATAGTAAATAAATGACAGATGTTGCCAGTCCGGTTCATTAAAAAGTCAAAGTTTTTGCCAATTCCAACAATGCCAATGACACTTCCAAAACAATAAAATGTCATTTTTAAAGCTGAATATTGTGTGTACTTTTAATATTTTATACGCTTTTTTAACTATGGCACATTTCCACCGTCAATACTAACCCCCAAGTTTAAAAGGCCTATTATTAAGTCTTCAACAAGTTTCAAGTTAATAACCTGGCTTGAATTTATGACGAGCTTATTTTTAGGGCGGCTTTGTGACGTACTGGCGTACCAACTAATTAAAAGAAATGAATTAACGATATCCTAGCCCAGTTGGTAGTGAGCCTGCCTACGAAGCAGGTCTCGGGTTGGAATCCTGGTCAGGGCATTTATTTCTGTGTGCATCCCAAAGTATTGGTCCTAATTTTGTGTATAAATGTCCCATAATATTTAATTATTTAATTGCCTTTCGTTTACTAATGATATGTATATTACTAAGTTTGTTGATATATTAAGTAAATAATAAGTAGTTAGAAGTATTTAAGGATGGAGGTTGGTTTTAAGCGTTGGTAACCCAGCAGTAAGGCATGTGACTTTCAATCTGATAGTAGTGAAATTAAAACTCCGTTCTGCACCAATGAGTTTTCGGAGTTTAAGGACGAAATATAATATTATATTAATCAAACGGCTTGTTGTTAAAAAAATCATCGTAAGGTAACCGGACTTATCCCAATAACGCCTAGTTCACCCTCTGAGTTCGAAGGTCAGGTGGCAGTCGCTATTGTAAAATAAGTCCCTACGCCAAATATTGGGACTATTAGATTCCCAAACCGGTCCCAGGCTCCCTGAGCCATGGCATTACCCTGGGAAACGCCAGAAAGAAAAAGAGAAGTAAGTAAGGTAATATTGTCTTCTGATGTCGGGATTATTATTCATTGAATGAAACACTTTAAAACCGATCGCGTTTATTAACCCATTCACTGCTAAGGGTTTTTCGTAGCGCTACGCCGTAGCCGATAACATGCATTTCCCGCTTTGTAGCGGAAATGGCGCGTAGCGGGGTGACGACAACGTGTCGTCATTAGCAGTGAACGGGTTAACGTAGGGCTTAGAATATCTTTGAATACTTTACTTTGGTAGGGGCAAGGATAAACGCGATAAATCCGTTTTAAAGTGTTTCAGTCAGAGAAGTAAATAAGGTTTATTCTTTAGCTGATAAAGAAAAACTTTCTTATTTATTGTGATTGGTACAAATAACTTCTTAACCTTCTTATAATTGCAAAACAAGTGGAAAGTTTGTAAGTACTTGAGTGCGTTTTTGCTTATCAAAGTTCGACATGAAAGATGTTAAGCTCTAATAATAATCTACTACCCTAAATATATCTACGCTACAAAAAAGGTTAAAGCTTTAGTTAAACAACTTTCAATAATTATGTACTCTGTTTCACTTTTTCATACACACTAAATAGTATTTTCAGTCCTCCGGCCGGTAAGCGCCACTTTACGCAAAACTAAATTGCCGCCTACCGGCTCCGTCGGGCAGAAAAATAGTATACAAACCTTGGCCGTTAGATGGGAAAGCCTCGGATCACATGTTCGTCGACCTCGGCTTCGCCTCGGCCGACAATTACATGGGATCCGAAACATTTCCCACTAAAACGGCCTTAGTATGTAATCTACTATTTAAATGAACGTTAAAATCAGCCTAATTGACATCTTTTATCACAGTACAAAAATGTCAAAATTCGCAGTACATCACGTCTTAAAACTAAATTTATGCAATAAAAATCAAATCACACGTTATTTTTAAGAGTCGCTGAACAAGCAAACACGAGCAAATAAAAATATTTAATCGTAAGTAAGTCTACGATAAAATATTTTGCTCGTGTTATAGGGCCTTGGTTAATCTTTATTATTGTAAAATTTTCAATCTTTTTAAAAGTCAAACATGTGCGAGACAGCACGCGAGCTACCAAAAGTATGTAAATCCATTATTTGAAGGCAAACCGAATAAGTTGGTGAAAACCTGGGTGTTTATACATTAACCTTGGAACACTTTTACAATTTTGACTGGGGACTTTGAATGGAGTTGCTATTTAATTAGAGTATCGCAACTATCGCTTGCCCTTATCTTCGACGGATTGCAAACAAACTTTTTTTTGCTGGGTAAGCATCCTTTTAAAATGCCTAGGTAATTGGTATGCGCGCACAAACTTGACGGTCACAATGAATATTTTTTCTTTATCTTGTTTTGTAGTGTATCAAAGCGGTTTGGAAATATTTGTAGACAGTTTTTTGACTTTGGGTAGATTTTATGTAGAATAACTATTATTGCCTTAGTTATCATTTTAGGAGTAGATACTTACTTTTAATTGTGTTAGCCTAGCTGGAAGAGACCCCGATTACGAAGCAATTACGGACATTATTTTGTATTACACAATTATTTATTCCAAATTTATTTATTTATTTATTTAATTTATTTAGTTTATGAAGGCATGGTAACAAAATGTAAATTACAAATCTTCATAAAAAACATATCTTAGATTTTTAGTACTAAATTTACATCTCTATAACAACCAAGCACAACTTTCTCTGAATATAATTCAATAATAACTTAAGAACTAAGCATTTGAAGTATTCAAATATTAAATAATTAAAAGGGAACAAAACTATTACATTTTATTAAATTGTATGCTTCCGAGAATAATTATTCTTATCGACAAACTATATGAGATCATTTAGGTATGTATACTTCTTATCTTTTTAACGACTTGATATTTTTGTTAACATAATTTTTGAACCTATTCCTATGGATGTTTTCTATGTACGTTTTTGTCTACATTTTTCTATAATGTCTCCCTCAAAACCCCATAACTTAAACAGGATTGATCTGTTTTGATTAATTATACATAGACGCTTAATGTGCGCAATAAGCTATTACAAGATAAAAAATGTAAATAAATTACATGAAATCTTTGCCATTTATTTAATTAAATTGCAAGGATTCAACGTTCGGTATTATACAGATAAATACGACAGAGATTTGTCTGTAGGTATACCGAACGCTGAAGCAAATGAATATAATGAATCTTCATTCATTCTTATGTACTTAAGTATATGTGACTGATCTTTCTAAGAGTATTTTACTTGAATTTTTTTTTTTTTTAGGCAGGAAGTTTCGGGAAAAGCGCACAGTTGAGGACTGCCAACCATCTAAATGGTGAGAGTGGAAATATTGTCGCGTAGGGCGATGGCGGAAAGAAGCGGCAGGGATTAATCCGAACAATTCCTCGGAACACTCCCCATAATACATGCGATAGAAAATACAGAGTGAGGCCACATCTCTACGCAGCGCCAAGGGATCAAGCCGATCAGAAATACGTTGGCAGTTGACAATTCGAGCTGCTCTCCGTTGGATGCGGTCTAGAGGAAGAAGCTGGTACTTAGGTGCCCCTGCCCAAAGATGAGAGCAGTATTCCATATGCGGGCGAACCTGCGCCTTATAAAGCTGTAGGCGATGGGCCGGCGTGAAATACTGCCTCGATCTATTGAGCACACCGAGCTTCTTCGAGGCCAATTTGGCCTTACCCTCTAGGTGGCCGCGGAACTGGACTTCACTCGAGATGTCAACGCCAAGGATTCCAATACTGGCTGTGGCAATATGATTAATTAATTGAATCAGGCGTTACTTTGTGGAATTACATATTAATAACGACAATAATATTACTTTGCTATTCCGCCAAACGTATCCACAGTAAGGTATGTATTGGTGGTGGTTGGTTATATTTATTTGCGTATTTATTTTTTGCGGCACGACGGTGGGGACGGGTTAGCACTAATTGACTAGCACATTTCGCGGAATGTTTTTTAATATTTTTTAAATATTTAGTAATACGCCATACATTTTTTTACGCAAGAAACAAATCTGTAAATATGCATTTAAATAAATGATTAACTTACCATTAACTTACTCTACATGAATCGACTTTACAGAACTTTTTAGTACTACGAGAATATCATATCATAACAAGTCTGATTGTATTATGAGTTTAATGCAGCAAAAGCATCCAGATCCATATCCGTATCATCATTTAAAATGACAACAACAAATTCCTATATCCGCCAACTTTTTACTCCCTAATTTAACAAAGAAACATAGCCCAATAGCCCATAGTAACATGTTACCCAAAAACCACTTTGTTTTAGACATTATAAATAGCTATCCCGACCCGAAATCATTAAACAAAGCTTGTCAAAGTGGGAGGCCATGAATCAAAGTGCCCAAGCAAGTGCTTTTGTGTGGTCCGGTGACATGGGGGGCGAAATTTACGGGGAGAAAATGACCGGCTACCGGTCAGGCGATAAAGGCTTGTTGTAGAAATTGTTGTCATTGAATGGATTTGGCCAAGTGGATCAAACTCGTAAATCGGCTGTCATCATCATCATTGTTTCAACTGAGAGATGTTCACTGCTGATTTCCTCAATATACCTACTTATGATCGTGCGCCGTAGGTGTCCAACGGTTCTCTGAGAAACCTTCTCTAAGGCCACACATTTTTTTAAGGTCTCTTCAAGTCTGATTTTTTTTTGATCACTTGAACTCATAGTAAAATTATACATGGCGTCCCAAGACTATGAGACATGAAGGGAAAGTACCTTAACCATCGTAGACAGGATATTTTGTTGAATGAAGACTTTATGCTATTTTTAAAAGTTAGTAATACTGCATTCAAGGATATATCTTTTTAAGATAAAAAAAATACTTACTAATTGACTTCGGCAGTTTCATATATGGTTTTCATTTGATTAAACTGATTAACGTCACGTTGTTCGGTTCTTTTTAATATGTTACCTAAAAATAATTATTATTTATTTTCCATATTTTCGATTGGCATAAGAATAGGGGTGTTTTTTTAAATATTTAAGTCGGTTCGATTCCCAGACGAAGTAAGTATTTTTTTAGAATATCTTTGAATGCGGTATTAGTAAATTTAAACATTTACATAAAGTCTTCTTTCAGCAAAATATCCTATCTACGATATTTAAGGTACTTTCCCTTCATGTCATATTAGTCTTGGGACGGACTTATACTTAAAAAAAAATGCGTCACCATCATATCCAAAATCATGGTGGTATGTGTAACAGTTCTTTAAAAAAATAGGTGTAGTCTGCCGACCACAGTCTGATAGTAGTTTTTTATTAAATACATATTTCCCTTTTTTTTCACTGCGGAAGAAAAGGGAAGCATATAAATAAATAAAAAATCTAATAAAGGTAGTTAATATTAAAAAGCTAGGTTACGTAAGCGACAGTAGAATGCTCCAAAATAAGCGGGAGTAACAAACAATTTGAAAGGTTAAGTACTAAAAGAGTTCGCTCTGCTAATTATTTAATCCGATTGAGGAGGTTAGGAACAAAAGGTGACATTTACGCATTCGGCCTGATTCGTATTTGTTTTTTGCTATCCGACTCAAAACCCTGAATTATTATGCAATAAACAATTTGAAATGGCGACTAATTTCGAAGAAAAATCAACCTCAAGAACTGCTTCCGGTACAAAATGTGACATTTTTATTCAACCACAGCAATGGTCAAGACTTTAATATCAAAATTTTCTCAGTATATCGTTACAAGTTGTAAAGTCGTTGATGTTACTGGTGACCAAAGAGCTGGTGGCTACCTCGTATACCGCATCACTCGGCATCAGCATTGCGATACAACGAGGAAACGCCGCCAGCATCCTAGGTACAATGCCTCAAGGACCTATTTTAGATTTATGGTAGATAGAGGTAGGTAGCTAGGTAAGTTACACTTACTGTATATATTTTTAAAATGAACGTTTTCAACCTTATTAAATATTGACTTTATGGTAACGCCTACATAAATACTTTTATATACGTTAAATATACTATTATTAACTGACACAAAAATGGTAAACAATAATACAAAACAATCCCCAAAATCTAGGCAAATAGGTATTTATTATCTCAATTTACAGAGAAAAAGGAACAGTGTAAATGACACCTTTTGTTCCTAACCTACTCAATTAATATACGAGTAACACAGTCACAGCTATTTTAGGTAAATATTAATAAGTGTACATTTATTACGGAATGGTGACATTTAATTCCTGCGTCACTCCCACGCAGTATTCAGAAAATTTATGTAGGTTGGCTTGACCTTTATATGCAAATTGTTGTACTTTTTATTTTTATTTTGCTAATTTCTCAGTGCAACTACCTACCAAGGGGAAACTGGGATTCAGATTAATTATAAAGACTAATGAAGTGATAAAATAGAATGGCTGTTAAGGTCAAGCTATAGGTTAAATTATGACCTTTACGTTCACTTTACTTGTACGGTTCAGATTTCGAAACTACAATTGAATGTTTCTGTTATATTTTCAGACAGATCGGCGTTCGACATTCAATAATTATGTACCACTCGGAATAATCCTAGAATAGGCTTCTGCAATACTCACAATATGAATCATATGGAAAACTTTTCTAGATGGCGTTCGTCGTTATAAGGGTATCGTTAAGGGGAGAACAGCCGTTAGGCGAAGCCCACTTGTGTGAAGGATAAGTTCCAACTGTTGGAAGGAATCAGTAATAATAAAAGTAAAGAGATCAATACACCCTATTTCCAACCTTTGGCCATATTTTGCGAAATGATTACATAGAACTGAACAACTTTACTATTGGGCCAAATCTAATTTCACGAAAAAAATTGGCTGTTTAGGCATTGATGGAAGAACCTCTTTGTCACTCTAAAATGCAAGTGTGACAGAGATGGACATACAAATCAGAAATCTATCGATTTTCGTGGTATTAGCTTTGTATACTGAATTATTCGGTTTTGTACTCAAACGAGCTCGAATCAGCGACTCCGTCCGGTAATAAGTCATTTAATTTTACACTTATAACCACATTTTTTTGCCTTAATGGAGTTAAAACTTTTTTAATGAAGCTCCACAACATTTACATAGAGATGTGAGTCTTCAAAATGATTTCAATACGTGAACACCATTCCGGTCGCATACTTCTCCCACTTATAGTCAAACAATTGATTGATCGCGTTTATTAACACCATGTCCAAAGTGTCCCTTGTTTTAGCATTAGTTTTGTTATCAACCAAAAACATTAGGTAAGTACTCCAAAAAGTCTGGCGTTTAGAAAATGCACAGTACGGCGTCTAAAGTATTTGATTCACGGTACTGTATGTTAATTCTGCTGTCGGTACTTCCGATACTATCATTCCAAAGAAAAACGGGGTACATTTCCCTACAAAGCATCTCATGCCATAGAGTTTATCTGTCTACGAATTGCTTATTATTCTAAACCGTGAAACCGAGTTCAATTTGAGGGTTTTACGCTTAGTATTGTGACATATTTATATTTAGAGTTTTGACTTTTTTGTAAGTTTGGCGAGAAAATTATATAAACAAGAGCCATACATAAACATTAGAATAAATATCGGTGAGTCCATAATTTCTTTGCAAATGTGTGTAAGGTGTAGCTAAAAAGGTCAAACTTCAAAAATATCATATATGAAAAGCTTCGCCTTTAGCAAAGCTAAAACTGGTTATATTCCTTTTATACAATTAGTTCTAACCAATATAAAATAAGAACAGGAAAACAGCTATGACTAAATATGTAAAAAATATTGAGGTCTGACTACTAATTATCTAACAAAATTACCTTTGAAATCCTTAATCTCATTATATTTCATTATACTCAAATAGAAAGTTGTGCCCAATACGTGTATTTGTGCCTATCAAAAGTTGCAAAGTGCCTCAAATAATTTGGTGAACAGATATTGTCGTATGAAAAGGGAGAATGGTTTTACTGAGATGTTCGAATAAAGGTCGAAGTCCCATCCATTACGGGCCCTAATAATGTAGAATTGGATTTGAAACTTCATGAAAGTGGACTGAATCAAAAGGGATCAATAAAAAGGTATGACATGCTATTTTAACTGCTCGAATACTAAAAAGAGGCATAAACAGTATTTTTCTCTTGCGTTCTTCTTTTTACTAACTATTGTCAAGCGTTCAAAATTAACTCATTATTTGTATTGTAACCTAGTTAGGTTATGTTTCATGACATAATAGATCACAAAGAAAAAGTTTTTTGTTTGTGATCTGGGGCGTTATCATGATGTCTTATAGAGTAACTGGATTCAGCTTAGGCTCAGTTGTATGGAAATGACTCGTTTAGGTAATCAACTGAATCGCGTTAAGGCGTCGTGGTAAGGCCTCTGGTCTATTTCCGGTATCCCGTTAAGGATGCTGATTATATTCCGGTTCCAAAAACGCGGTAAACACTTTGATTTTGCATGAATTAACGCAACGTATAAATAGGTACAAATATAACCATCCTTTTGTAAACAGACAATCAGAAATAACATCAATTAATTATTTTCAAATCTCACCTATTATTACAGAATTGGTGGAAATGTTATTGTAGTGGTTAAAAAAAAGTGAAAATTGATATTTTAAATTTTAATTGATTGAGTGGTTATCTCCTCCATACATAAAATGAACACGTGTGGGGTGTTGGCTTAATATAAGTTTTAAGTAGGTACTGTTAGTTGTAAGGGACTATTAATAAGTTTTTTGTAAATATATCCCATGCTGTCACAACTAATTGTTTACGATTTTAAGCTAACATAGTCATTTCTGTGGACGGTAGTAGCGGCAGTGACACATCTAAAACAGTCGTGTTTTAACACACTGATGACCAACAATGCTGAGCCTAAATCTAATAATAATATTATATATTTAATCTAATAGTAATATTATATAGTATTAAGTCTACAGTTTAACTCAGGTGTCTCCCTAGGATTGCGCGCGGGTGAAGAAGGGTCATGGAACATTGACAAGAACTATCATTTATCTATCTTACCTATGTGCTACTTGTGCAGTGGTTATGTCAAGATTGTACAATATTCCTTAAGTGATGCCTCGGCTGTAAATCAGTTAAATAATAATAATATATTGACTTTAAAAGCTTATACTTTTCACATACAGTCTACTGACATTCAGATCCTATGGGAATAAAAGCCGGGTTAAAAGTTTTCATGACTTATCACAGACTAAATCGCGGAGAGTTGTAGTATAGGCATAATCTTGGAAACCATATCTTTCGTCAGTCGTGTAATATTATTATAGCCTTGATAAAACGTACGAAATACCTAATCCATTTGATAATGAAATGGAGGCAGGGTTTCAGTAATAATTCACCTCCTCTTAGGGAAATGCCTGACGTTTATCATCTGCTCTCAGCCGCTACAAATTTACCCATTTCGGACTTTACTACTTTGTGATAAGCGTAAAAGATAGGGTCCGATGTCACAGAGGAATAAAGTGATAGAGGAACCGCTTTATATGGTAGCTCAAGGTTGACATTACTTTTATATCATAAAAAATGGTCTGTCAAAAAACTAAACGAACATCACAGCCTAAATGACCCCAACTCAAGAGACACCGCATGCGCTTTGCTTGACTTTCATGCTGTGTACAGCACCTGCAATAGTATCTTCCGCAATAAGCACCGCAAAAAAATTAGACACGTTATATGGCTGTACAAATAAGGTTGTGTCAAATATTTCGAGGCCTTCATAGCGAAAGATACCTACAATTGCAAGTCGCAGGTGACTGTACTAGCGACCGTATCCATGAAAAATGTTCAAGCCCGTTTTCAGCTTCTTACAGAATTTTCCTGAAAGTCCTTCGGTAGTGAAGACTTGAAGAAAATTTGAGTGGGGACTGTCTAACGTCTTAGAATACTTGGACTATGCGACTTATGCCAAGTAAGCCAAACGATAGGAATGACGTGTAGCGAAGTAAAGCGCAAAGTTCAAAATCGTTCGTGATGGCGACGCACTGTGGACGCCCTCTACCTCATCCGGGGGACATAGAACATTAAGTCAAGTAAGTTAAGACTGTCTAGGATGTACAGTAAGCTGCAGAGATAATGGACCTCCAGCATACAAACTTTCTATCTCTTATTATGATGAACGCTTTAGCGATAGAGAGACAAAGCTTTATTCACGTTTTGCCGTGGGTCCTCTAGATCAAGAGCACAACTTAACATACCAGTGGGGCGGTCTTCCGTAGCTCAGATCCAATGAAGATAATATCTTATGCCTGGCTGTCTTTGTAGTAACTGAATGCGCCGTTTGTATTGGCAGAGCTATTGGCGGTTTGTTATAGGCTTGACACGTGCACTAACCTATAGAGAGAAGACAGCAACAGCATACACAGTAATTGTTTAATCTACTTACTATAACAATATTGTTGTGGGATTCAGAAAAATAATGCCTGATTCAATAGATAAGTTTAATCCCGAACAAGCGCTCCCAATAAATGTTTTTCTTAATTAGGAACAAATACAATAATTTCTATACAAATCACGTTCGTTTTTTCCCTTAATTTAAGGCTAGGTGACGCCACTAACTCCGCAGTTATTTCGCGGTTCCGCACCGTTATTCAACAGAAGCTGAATTATTTTGAGCACTTACTATTTGATCTAAATTTCGAATCCCACGTGTTTTTCGCTTGAATATGCGACTATGATTGAGGGAATGGAACATTTTTGAGCGTCGAGCGCCTAGGCGACGAACAAAATGGATGCAATTCATGCAATGCATTTAATTAGTGACACTATAAATCGCGCTACAGCTACATTTCGACAATAAAGTGGAACTAAACGCAAACCTTCTCTTATCAATTATGTCATTATTTTCGTAAACAAGCATCTGTCAAATAGATAACTTACTCATTCTATCGCATAAGTGAGAGTATGAGATAAACAATATACCTACAATGCTTAAACTCAGAAGCGCCCTCCGTAAATGTATACCTTTTTTGTCGCACTGTAGGTACCTGTGTCAATAAATTAGCTAATTGAGCTTCAAATTATCTAAATAATATAAAAGAAGAAGCTGACTGAATGACTGACTGACTGACTGACTGACTGACATATCAACGCACAGCCCAAACGGCTGGTCCTATAGACTTCAAATTTGGCACGTAGGTTCCTTTTATGGTGTAGGCGAGCACTAAGAAAGGATTTTTCAAAATTCACCTCCTAAGAGGTTGAAACGGGGGTCCAAAGTTTGTATGAGAAAACAAGATTAGTCAGACTTTTTTATCTGAAACTTCACAGGAGTATTCTTTAAGGTAAATGAGTAAACACGTGTTTCAGTTTTTTTGAGAATTTAACCCCTGAAAGGGGTAAAAGGGGTGAAAAGTTGAGAAAATTAACATGGGTATCGTTTATATGGTTTTTCGGGTCGCTGATCACGAAAAAAACAACGATTTGAAGATCCAATGTGGCGAAAGTGAAATACCATCACCCCAGTTGGTATGCGATGGGGTTGAAATGCCAAAATATCAATATGAGTGTCATTTTTACGTAAATTTCTGGTTCTAAAGAATTATCCGAAACTTCACCAGAAAATTCTTTAAGGTAAATGAGTAAACACGTGTTTCCGGTTTCTTGAGAATTTAACCCCTGAAAGGGGTAAAAGGGGTGCAAAGGTGAAAAAATCAACATGGGTATCGTTTATATATGGTTTTTCGGGTCGCTGCTCACGAAAAAAGCAACGATTTGAAGATCCAATGTGGCAAATGTGGAATATCATCTCCCCAGTTGGTATGCGATGGGTTTGAAATATCAACATATAAATTTGAGTGTCGTTTTTTTATTAAAATAAAGTAAAATTAAAATAAAATAAATTTAAATAACTAAAATAAAATAAAATAAAATAAATTCAAATAAAATAAAATACCTAAATCTAAATAAAATAAAATAATATAAAATGAAATGAAACGAAATGAAACGAAACGAAACGAAACGAAACGAAATGAAATGAAATGAAATAAAATATGACAAGACATAGACATGGACATGGACATGGACATGGACATGGACATGGACATGGACATAGACATGGACATAGACATGGACATATACATAGACATAGACTAAAATAAAATAAAATAAAGAAGAAAGCTGACATATCAACGCACCGCCCAAACGGCCTTCAAATTTGGCACGTAGGTTCCTTTTATGGTGTAGGCGAGCACTAATTCAAACGGGTTGAAACGGGGGTCCAAAGTTTGTATGGGGAAACAAGATTAGTTTGATTATTTTATTCGAAACTTCACAGGAATTTTCCCTAAGATAAATGAGTAAAAACGTGTTTCAGACTTTTTGAGAAATTAACCCCCAAAAGGGGGAAACGGTTAAAATATTAAAGTTTTCTGGTTTATTGGGTTTCGAAAACAATAACAATTTCAACATCCAACGAGGCGGATGTGAGATACCATCTTCCCTGATGGGGTGCGATGGGGTTGAAATCTCAAAATATCAATATGGGTGTCGTTTTTAGGTTTATTTCTGGTTCTAGAGATTTCAAATTTGGTACGTAGGTTGCTTATAAGGTGAAGGGGTGCACAAAGATAGGATTTTTCTAAGTAAATATGGGTAGGGTAAAATGTTGGCCAAAGTTTGTAAAGGGGGAAACAAGAATACATTACAACTATTTTATTGGATATGGGTGTCGTTATCGGGTCGCTGATTTCGAAAACAACAACGATTTTCAAATCCAACAACGAATTTCAAATCCAACTTAGCGCACGTGAAATAAATAAAAAAACCTCCTTTTTTATATGCCGATTCAAAATTACGTTTAGTACGCGGGCGAAGCCGCGGGTTAAAGCTAGTAAGTACATAATTACAGTCTCCTATGTTAAGAAACAAATAAGAAGAAACCTACATTTCATACGGAACCACATACGTAGGTATACATATCACTTGCATTTCTCCATATTTTCTACTGACATATGCGAATATCGTGAGCTTTTCGAGAGCTTCGAGAGCTTTTGCTTCTGGAAGTTCTGAGATATTCGGCCCACGTGGCATTCATTTGCGTGACTAAGGCGTCAGAGCCTCCTGCCCCCACTTCTCACCACCCACGTCCCCTCATCATAGCACTTCCCGGGTTGCATCCTTCAAGAGACTAAGCTGTGCTTGGCTACCTTATATCATTGAAATGTTTCAGTTAATTGTTTTTTTTTCTACGAAATAGAATATAATTTTAATTTATAAGAAACAGTAAGTTGACTTTATTTTGATAACGCGAATTTTCCTTACCAAATATCTAAAGTTCCCACTCGCTTGGTCTCCTCTGGTTCCCACTCGCCGCGACAAAAACAAAACAAATGACATTCAATTAATAAGATTCAAGATAGCTTTTTACTAAGAGCGCGGTTTCAAACTCACGACATTGAAAAATGTTTAATCTAAAGCACGCATCTACCATTGCTTACTTTACTTGCTTTGTTATGCAGCAAAAAAATCTTTTTAATTATAATATTTATGTTTCGCTTCAAGCTGCCAAAGAAATAAATTACTCTATGTGTAAATTTGCAAATAGATGCATAGGAATTTTCAATTAAAATTATAAAAACATTTAAATTAATATGGCACTAACATTATTTACACACAACATGCACAACAATAACATCCGCCCACTACTGCTTACTAGCACCGCCCACAAATTTTCTGTTTTGCCTTAAGGTTGACTGGTAGAGAATGCCTTCTGGCATTAAGTCCGCCTTTTGTACGTTAAGGTTTCTTTTGTGCAATAAAGGTTAAATAAATAAATAAATAAATAAACGCTTCCATTTCGAATGTGCATCAAAAATGTCGCCGTCACTTGTCTTAAATTGAGCTTCAATTGATAACTTATAATTATAACATTACAATTGACTTCTATATAAAAATAGCATCAGGCAAATTAAAGTTTATTTCCGATTCCGAAACCAAAACGATTTTACTAAACCAGAAAGCTGCTCCAATACTATGCAGTGTATAACCTTCGCAATAGGAATGTTACTTTTGCTCTTACATTGATAGCCTCCTTACAAAATTTTGCCTTATCACTATTTTAAACCTCCTTTGCGAGCTCTCAGTTCGTCATATCTCGTAAAACGTTCCGATCTCTGCCATATGGTATCATTATCATGCTTCTAGCGTTTGTCCCGTGCTGTGACGGGATCCACTTTTCTACATTTCTCCATCCACTTCGCTCTATCCCGGACATCGTCTTCGGTTAACCCACATACGTTCAAATCTTTGGCGATGACATTGCGCCACCGCTGCCTTGATTTACCCTCCTGTTTCTCTCTTATTACTCGACCACGAATGTGTTCATTTCAAACTTTATTCATCCAGGCCTGACATCCATCCATCGTCTTCATTTCTGCTACATGGACTATTTGGTAGTCATTACTTACATGTCTTTATCAAAATAAGCGTAAGTGAAACGACAGACGTTAAACAGAGATTTGTATTACTTTAATAGCTATACATAATAAACGTCAAGAATGACTTCTAAAGTAGTGAAAGCATTACTTATTTTATTGCTAGCTCCAGTTCGTTCTCGTTAAAGTCTCTATGAAATTTAAAACCTATTAACTTCTGTCTTGAACTTAAGTGCCTGTAAGAGCTTATGTGAGTGAATGTCGGGAGTCACGCTTACGCTCTATAAATAGAAAGAATAGACTTGGTAATTATTTTTTTAATTTGCAGTATCAATCGATACGTTTTGTTGTCAGGATCGAAAATTTGTAAGGAACCAAACGCGTTAACCCATTTAGCGCTGATCACGACATATTGTCGTTACGCCTCTATGCGCCATTTTTTTTCTACAAAGCGAGAAATGCATTGCAGTGATTTCCACTACGGCATAGCACTACAAGAAATCTTTAGCGTTTAATAAGTTAAAGCAAGACAAATTCAGAAGGAAAATTCAAATAATAAATACATGGCGCTTACAAATGTTCCTAACAAATTACCTTCATATCATACATTTATGAGAATTATGAGTGACGACGACTGGAGTTTATACATTATTTCCAAGATTTCCAAGCAATTGGTGATGGAGTTATATTTTTTGTTGTAAGTATATTATACCCCTTAAATTATTATATTCCATGACATTATATAAAATGCTATGATATCCGGTGAAAATATATTTTAAGTTGTCATACTGATCATTACACCATTTGATAGAATAGATAAGGATCAGTTTCTGTAATAGGTCTTTATGCAGCAAATTGATTCACAACAAACAAATGTAGATCCATTTAACTTCTTCTGAACTGGAGATATCGATAAAACAAGCAGTCTGTAATAACATGTCATTATATTTTATCAGATCGTTACCAAAGCCGAAAGGAGCTTGAAAGTAAATTGCTTCGTTCAGTGAATGTATTCCCATGTACTATACCATCTATAATATATTATATGCGTACCTATACATAATTGTCTGGCTGTATTCATAATAAATGAGTAATTACATTTGTGTAGCCTATAAGTCTGGTTTGTATTTATAATAAACTTTGCTCATAGAATTGTAAGGTATGAATCAATAATTATGAGCATTTCATCGCCTCAATCCCGTAATTGCAATAAGGAATAAAGTGGACAGATATTAATTAACTTTTGTATATACATAATTTGTGCAGTCGTCTGAAGTACAGACTGAAAAAGATGCAAATCATCATGGTTTAATTTGTAAAAAAAAAATATTATTTAGATCGAGGATTTAATGCATTTTTATAACAATATCGGGAAAAGTGATCATTTCGTCACTGGCAACTTCTGTAACTTTAGGGAAATTTGTTGAAGCTTTGTGTATGGGACGCGACTGGCACATAGAGTCAAACCATTTTATCTCTTCCAAGCAAATAAACTGTCAAATTTTAAACATCAAACTTCAATAAAAATAAGGCGTTTACCTAACACTTTCAGAGTATGTGCTATCAAAATTTATGAAACTTAGCATAGACGGACTTTTTGCAAAAAATATTCTCGGTTTTATGAATTACACTTCACTTTTAAGATGAGCCGAGTATGCCAAAGTAAGAATTGGGCCTTTCGGAAGCCATGGAATGGCATTTTAATAGGCGACGTACCAAGTTTCATACAAACTCGTTGTTTTTATAAAACTGTTTTACACAAAGGCTGGCCTATGTTGATTTCAATACTTAGAGCTCCATAAAAATGCATGAAACAATGTTTAATTTCCCCTCATTCCTTATTTTATTAATTCCTTTATTTGAACAATACCAAGCCCTACAAGCTGGACTCTTTCACAAAGATTGCCATATTCATAGCTTCATAGTACACGGCATACTGTCTGTTCTATCACATTATTTGAAATCATACGAGGAAGCGGATCGTATCTTGTAGTTCATCGATATTATTACTAGCATTATACTCTCCTCTCCTGACAAAAAGCAATACGCTAAACAGGAAACGCAAAAAATAACCGTCTGTTAATTATAACCTGAGATAAAAAAGCAAGCTGCAAATTGTCGCATGTCTACCGACCATTAGGGCCTACCGTTTCCCTTGGTAACGCCGAGGAATCGTGACGTTGAACGTAATCTTGATGATAGTCTTGTGTAAGTTGTGTAGGTAGTTTTGTATTTCCTTCATTGTATCGAGATATAAATAGCATAATCGTGATATTTCGCATTTTCTGTTATGTTGGTAGAGGTAGTATGAATCTTGTGGTAACATTCAAGCCGGTAAAAAATAGATTTAATGATTACTAATACTGTTTCCTTCTTTCCCTAGTAAATGAAATGCGTTCAATATACGCGAGTAATGCATCTTAAAGTGTTTAATTTCAGTTATTAAATCACATTTATTTTCAAAATATATACAGTAAGTGTAACTTACCTAGCTACATAACTCTACCTACCTTAAATCTAAAATAGGTCCTTGAAGCATTGTACCTAGGATGCTGGCGGCATGACCTCGTTGTATCGCAATGCTGATACGTGGTGCGAGGAAACCTTCGGGCACCAGCAACATCAACCAGATGTTTCGCGATTTCTACGAAAAAGTTGCGTGCACTGGGACCCCATGGACCAAGAGTTTGGACCCCGAATCTTACAAAAAAATTTCTCTGCCCAGGCTCTTATTATATTAATTACGTTTTAAAATTTCGGCGCTTTCAGCCGCTCCACCCGCTTTTAAGTATACATTAGTTTATTGGAGATGGGACGGTGCCAGCGTGTCTACGCAGGTAGCGTTGGGATGCACTATAGCATTCGTCCCAAACTCCAAGAAAGGTTTTTTAGATTTCCAAACAAAACGAAAAAATATTCTTAATCTAAACAAAAACGCACATGTTTTTGTATTCATGTAAATGAACGAGCGCGATTGGTTGTATTCGTCAATAATAATATGAAAAAGTTTCCTAAATACTTATACTAAAAACCTGCAATAACTTTAGTATGAAACTATGCTTGTGCAAAACCACCTTAAAGCATACCATTTGCATAAAATAACTTTTATTTCACAGAAAAATGACTTGTTTCATTATAAAACTTTCAGTAATGGTCACCCCCGTTAGTAAATACATGCTGCTCTCAAATCGTCGCAAGTCAAGACGAAACTTCTTTACACAACACAATGTAAGATCTAACTCAGCGATCTTACGATCCGTATCAGGCTCAAGCTGGCCTTAGGCTGAATCACTAAGATCAAGAGGCAATCTAGGCAGATTTATGGGCACACGTGTTTTGAGAGTAACTAGTAGCCACAATAAAATAGGAATGATAGTAGCCCATTATGTTGGTATTAAGGTTATTTAATTGTTTTTTTTTTCTATTATCCGGTTTATTTGTAGCAACAATTATAGCACAGGGACTAAAAAGTTATATGCTTACTGTGTTGTAAGATGCAATCAGAAGCCGTGAGAACAGAGTAGGTACTATTCACATATTTGTGAACACCATTGCCGCTCAGATACACTTGATCGCAACGGTAGCACCTGATATACTACGGCTATTACAATATAATAATAGGCTATAATAATATACCTATCCAAGTAAATTGCTTTACGTATTATTCCATCGGCAATCGTGTTTTGCTTCGATTAGATGATATTTTCTTTAAAAATTGCTCAGTTGTGATTTCATCGGAAATACTGTACATGGTTATCTCACTGATACGATCCACGTGCCACTGTGGGCGGGACATCATTACCTACATAACGCTATCCTACTCACACACCTGGATCCATTGTGAAGACTGCTGTAAATACAGGTACCTATAAGTTAGGATGGCGTGTTGCAATTACAAGTAAAATCGTGCATTTTTGCCGACCTTTCTTGTAAGTTACGGAATCTACTCATTATATCAATTTGCGTTTTTCCCTCCATGGTGCTTTGCATGCCATTCCTTTCAGGCTCCGTGATAACAATTACCTACACACAAGTCTTGTATTACATAATAACGCTGGTTAAGTTAATAGTAGTTTATGCGACTGTACATAATGAAGGGCATTACAACATGAGTGTGGGTTCACTCGTCTTCGGCTCGTTTCATAATAACATCACACGAGTGTTTTAATACTAAGTATGTTTAGTTGCATACACTACTTTATCTACATACACACCACAGTTCGGAATGGTGGCGCTTCGAATAAAGGAACCCACTTGAATTTGACACCTATTCAAAATTTAAATCCATTACCTACTGTTTTGAGGAGGTAACGTTAAAATTACAGTTCCGTTAATTCGTACTGGTTGGTAATGCTGGTTGTTGCCTATGGTTTCTGAAATCATTTTAGAGCACTCATGATATATTATGTGCGTAGATAAAATAACGTAGGTAGAAGTCGCCTCTTTTTGACATCATGGTCATACGTTTTACAACGTAGCGCGGCATCTAATGCGTAATTCGCAAACGATGGATAGATGTAACTTTGAAATTCGAAGAGATTCACAGTTTTTCATGATCCCCATCATCTGATCTGAATTATAATAGAATCGGCCACGGCGGTGGTATCTGTTCTTAAACTTTTGGAAATGTCTCTTACTTATTATTTATTTATTGATTTTAAACTTTATTGCACATTAAAATAAGTACAAAAAGTGGACTTAATGCCTTAAGGCACTTGTGCGTTACATTTAGATACAACTTTTTTTGTCATTGCAACATTGTCACAAATGCTTGCTTACCTACTGCGTAACTTATGATGATTTTAGATAAGATAATTATTTCTAAGTTGTCTTTAGTGAAATTCCTGTAATTTCTTTAATCAATAAAGTTTATTTAAACCTAAATAAAAATAAATAGGACTATCAACGAAAAAAAACCCTTCTTCTTATCCCAACGCACTATTTTATACTCCCACGACTGATACAAATTTAATGACACATCACACTGAAATTCTTCAAACGAAGTATAGGCTTTCAAACGTATCAAAGCATAATGCATACGTACAGTCACCTGCAAAGCTGCAAAAATACATATAACACGCTTTTATGACCGTACAAATAAGACCCGTATCACGTTTATTAACACTATGACTCCCATTACTTATAATTCTTATAAACGCAATTATCGGTTTTAAAGTGATTAATTTCAATAAATAATAATCGCGGTAACAGAAGACAATATTATGGACAAATAAGATAGTGTCAGATATTTTGCGGCCTTCATTATATTATACATATTTTTATTCAATGTCACTCATATTTTATCACATATATTATCTTATATAATCTTATAAAAAAGATAGCACAGCAGGCAGCGTGTGTACAGTTGTACACACGCTCGAAAAATGCAACTCTTCGGCAGTCAGCCAATAATCATAGCATATACAAGGCTATATAAGTATAATTAGCTCGCTATGAGTACAAACTACTCGAACTAGTCCAAACCCCCGCGGGTACACGAACAGTTCACGCAACATTTATAGTTTGCATCGCGCTAGTTTTATATTCATGCAAGCAGCGGTTATCTGTCATGCAGCAGAGTAAACATTTGAAAACAATAAGAATACCTCGTTAGTACAGTCAACCACACAGCTATGAATACAGCCAAAGTGTCATAAATATGTATACACGACCTTAATGCTCTGGCAATAAAGTCCTGTATACATATTTTTGGCACTTTGGCTGTATTAACAGCTGTGTTGTTGACTGTACTACAACCAGGGGGGTGTCACTGCGTTTTACGTTGGCCCAAAATCTTCCGCCTATTGGTGGCATAAACTGTCAGAACACGCGCAACGCGCATTACCGCGCATTCAGATATATTGATATTTTAAACACCGCATACTAATTTATACATAGGCAAACTAAGACCAATACTAATAAATAATCAACAAAAACGGGTTCTTAAAATACAAATAATGTTCCGCTACATATTTTGTTCTAATTTATATGCAGTTATAGTGTGCAGGGCGATTTCCAAGACATCATGCACTCAATGAGGTGGTTCGCCGGGCTTTGGTGTCAGCCAATGTTCCTTGCGTTCTGGAACCTCCAGGGTTGTGCCGAACGGATGGCAAGAGACCTGATGGTCTGACATTGGTCCCATGGCAGAAGCGTCGGTGCCTCTTGTGGGATGCAACGTGCGTTTGCACGTTTGCAACTTCCCACTTGAATCTTACCATTAGGTCCGCTGGGTCAGCCGCAGAGTTTGCGGCCAAATTGAAGCATGCCAAGTACTCTGCCTTGGAACCAATGTACGATTTTGTGCCCGTTGCAGTGGAGACTGCTGGACCTTGGGACCTTGAGGCCAAGGAATTTGTGAGGGATTTGGGTCGCCGACTAAGGGATAGGGGAGGTGACCCTCGTTCCGGATCGTACCTGGTGCAACAGATCTCACTGGCCATTCAGCGCGGTAACGCTACCAGTGTGATGGGCACATTTGGGCCGGGTACGATTCGGGGCGGTTCTTGTAACTGACTCTAATTAGTGAATAAGAATGACAAAGCCTGTTGCGGATTTCATCATTGTTTTGTATGAGACGAAGCCTGTTGCTGATTGTCTTCTGTAGCCATGCCTGACGAAGCCTGCGTTGCGGATTACTAGTTAATTATCGCTTTTTGTTACATTATAAATAATGATTTTAAACATATAATAAATAAATAAACAAAATAATAAAATTTATATGTATAAGTGCACAAATTGTACCAACATACGCATCTGACAGCTTGGCCCAACCCCCTAATGTTAATGTCTTCTTGAAGTTTGCATGCTTGACAAGCTTAACGTCAAATGTAGGAAAGAGAAGCTTCTGTACTTGAGTACTAACTTCTTCTGTGCTACAACCTGTAAATATATGTACAACATGTAACTATCTAATGTACAACCAACTATAAAATAATAAGTTATATAACTATTCCTCTGAAAATCAAATACAACCGTGTTTACTGTTGGGCAGTGATTTATTTAATCGTTTGGCATTACTACATTTTCCTTGATTATTACGCTTACAATTTTCTATTGCATTATTCATGATACATTAAACGTTAAGTATTATAAATTGAAAGAGATGTCATATACTACAGAAAAAGTGACCAAGGTCCCCGGTGAGCAGGGCTGGGATCGAACCAGCGACCTCCTGCTTTCGCCTGCTTTTTTAAATATTGTTTCATAACATTATGGAACAATTCAATTCAGTCAATTAGTGTGGTAGCACCATTACTATTTTTGGCCGGGTTTTCGTGGCGCCACCTGTCCTATTTGTGGCGTTTGACGGTCACTTTTGGTAACACGGATTTTTTTCTCCTTACTATACCCTCCATATTTTCGGCAGGCAGCCAAAACCGTACCATATAAGAACAACTAGCTCTACGAGCCAGTCCGAAACCCCGCGGGTAAACGAACTGTCCACGCAACATTCATAGTTTGCATAGCGCTAGTTTTATTATATCCGTGCAAGCAGCGAGCGGTTATTTGAAATACACCAGAGTATGCATTTTAAAAACAATAAGACTTACATAACCAATGAAAAATAATAAAACATATTGTGAAGCAATCCCCTGAACGCCAAAATACCCTTTTTATTTTGTTGACAGGCGGTTATATATTTGTTTTGTTTGACATTATAAAATTTTCCTTGGCCGCGCTATTTTTTTTGTTGCGTACTTAAAAAAGTATGGTCGTCCGTATCCGAGATTGTTATTCATTGAAATTAAACACTCTAGAACGGATTAATTTCAATACTTAAAAAAGGTTTTTTGTTTGATTTAGCGTCCAGAAAGTAAGATGCCAAATATGCAATTTGGTGGTCAAGGAAGTTACCAACATTCCTTTTAGGTATTGTCTTTTTCGCGCAACTCTATTAACTAAATTTGATAAATCCCGCCAAAAATACTGCTTACTTATTTTACAATTTTACCCATTGCACCAAATATAAGTAATAATGGACAATGATTTCGATAGACGGCACCGGCGTCATATCCGGAACATGCGGCATATACCTGCATTTCGACTGGACAACTCTATTGCGTGCCGTGTGACGGCATCCTCAAGACAAATTTTGGTTTCGCGAGCCACATCATCAGGGCCTCTACCACGAAAATCGAACGATTGCAGATTTGTATCTCCATCTCTGTCACACTTGCATATTAGAGTGACAAATAGGTTTTCCCGTCAATGCCAATTTTCGATGTGCGTGGTAGGCGTGCAGAGCATTGCATTATCCGGACAATATCTGTTGATGAAGTCAATATTGCCGCATACGGCAAGGAAGATGCAACTCATATTTTACAAAAAACATCTTTACGTTTCACTTGGCATCTGAATTTACCTTGACATTACACAACCTTGGCCGAATGCACATCGGGTAACACTACTGTTTTCAAAGTTCACTGTGCTCCGGTTATCCGTTATTGTTGGCACGAAGCCATTAACTCCCAACTGATTGCAAAAACTTCCCGTTTGCCAGCTGCTCAAATTTTCAACCTTATACTCCTAACTTTAAGATTAAAATTTCAACGGCGCTTGCGGAAGTTTTTTCAACTTTTTGATTAATTAATATACTCTGAGTATTGTTGATGATTGTTATTAGGAGTTAATTGGATTGCCATGTTAAGTATTTAAAAGTAACCTTAAAGGCGTTTGTGTAGCTCCGTTTTATGCGATAGCCGAATAATAAATGCTTGAGGACAGAAGTTCTCGTAAATGGGAAAGGAAGTTAATCTAATGTATTCTTCCGTAAAGTGCTGATAACTTGATAACGTGACTCTAAAAGATATGCCAGGAATTTTAAGAAAGAAAATACTAATATCAAAAGATAACACGGCATAGGTCAAACAGTCTCCTTGATTCTCGAATCATTTGACTGGTGATTGATATGACTATTTTGTTATCTAGAAAAATGACAATTCGCTATAACATTACTTTTATTACGGTAGAAGCGCTCTACTCTGCACTAGTATTCGACATGGGCACGAAAATGTTTCGACATTCGCATTCAAACCTTGTAAAGGCCGCAAATATATTATATGGCACGCTCTTTATGGTCGTCAAATAAGTTTGTGTAACATATTTTTGCGGCCTTCATACCGAAAGATACTATTGCAGCCAGGCTTTGAATGCCAGTATTTTTCCATACAAAGGCACCGGTATTATTTCGGTCCTTTTCTAGTATTTCATGTTTTATTTTATTTTTGATGGGGCTATGTTATACGAAGATGTTACCTGAATGCATGATTGAATCCTACATATTGAATCACCTACATGTGATTGCTTCCTTCATGCTCATCCTACACATTATGATTCAAGCCATATAGGTTGGAGAAATCCGTCGGACCTCTATATTGGGTAAGTCCGTCGGGCATCCGCCAGACAAATTTAACATACATGTAGGATGCGCGGATTGGAACGTAAGGAATGAACGAGTGAGTGAGAGAACGTATCAACGAATGATGAATGCATGACAGAGAAAGTGAATAGGATGTGTGAGATGTGAGTGAAAGGGACGGACAAACGCTTAAAACGAATTTAAAACCTGTAACGGCAGACTGATTTCTACGGTTAAGACGAGCGGTGTAATTTCTTTTGTGTTTTTATTAAAATATAGTTTTTTGAAAGTTTTCCTGGAGTTTGAACTCAAAACCGACCCACAGTTTTGGTGTCAGCAGTGGAATCGGAAGAATTTCAAGAAACGACGACGAATTACGACGTTTACGACGAGAAACAAAGGAATTCACCGTCTGAGGACGTGACCTTCACAAGCGCATTAAGGACGATGTCGCCAAAGAAGGGCAGGAAGGCCAGTAGGCAAGAGGATTACGACGAGGAATTCTCAACTGCTGTGTCATCACGGGGCGGTGGTATGTGGCACCTTACAGAAGGCCTTATCCCCAAGTTCAATGGCCAGGACAAGACGTATCCTGCGACCAGATGGGTACAAGACGTGGAGGATAACGCGGAGCTGTGTGGGTGGACGCCGTTGCAACAGTTGCTGATGGCGCGGAGATCGTTGTCCGGTACAGCGCTATTGTGGTTCCGTGCGGAGCGGATACTCAAGACCTGGGAGGAGTTCAAGACGGCTATACTGAAGGAGTTTCCCGACAGCATAGACGCTAAAACTATTCACGAGCTTATGAGTGCTAGATATAAGAAACACGACGAATCGTGCCTCGAGTACATGTTCGTCATGAAAGAGATGGGGAAGCGAGGCAAGATGCCCGACTACGTGGCGATCAAGTATATAGTCGAAGGCATTCGAGATCAAGAAATAAATAAGATCATGCTGTACGGTGTTACAACCTATAGTGATTTGAAGGAGAAGTTTAAAATATATGAGCAGCTAAAAGAAAAGATGTCCGGCTCAAATCGAGAAGTTAAGAAGCAACAAGAGCGGTCGGACAAAGAAAAGACGCAGAGGCGGTTCCCGGCGACGCGATGTTTTAGCTGTGGGGAAATGAATCATGCATCAGCGGAGTGTCCTCATAAAGAAAAGGGGTTGAAATGTTTCCGGTGCAATTCCTTTGGCCATATTTCTTCGCAGTGCAAAGCATCTCAAGGTCAAACGACAGCGACAACTTCACGTTGCATAGCCAAGGACAGCGGGAACGGAACGGTGAATGGTGGTGAAGTTGGCAATAAGAAGTTTCACGCAAGCAACGCGGGTGGCGCTAGCAGCTACGCGAAGCAAGCATTCGTCTGCCAGGCGGACAGCGCGAACTTCACTACGGACGGCGGCCATGATGTTTTCTATACGGGAACGGATTATCTACGTGTGGCAGCTGTCAACAGTGACAGTGACAGCATCAGTGTCAGACCACGACTGCCGGGTGCGAGGCGGCCGGGTCCAAACAAGAAGCCGATTAAACAAGTTAATGTGTGTAAACAGGACGTTTTCGCGTTAATGGACTCGGGCAGTGATCTAAATCTGCTGTCAATTACATGTTATCGCGGATTAAGTGCGCCAGAGCTTATGGAATGCGACTCTAATGATCGGATTTGGGGTCTTGGCGGCTCTGTGCAGTGTTACGGACAAGTTGAACTTAATGTTTTTATAGACGGATATTGGTACAACGACATGTTATACTATGTAGTTTCTGACGAGTGTATGCCGGTACATAAGTTTAACATGATAGTTGGGCAAGAATTGTTAAAACATGGGATTATGTTGATGGAAGACGGCAATGCTACTTTGATACCGCGCACTCGCTGGGTGTATGAAATATGTGTGGATGTTCCTTCTGTTGTAGGTAACGAGGTTAGTCATGAAGTCCGGGAAAAGGTAAACACAATGGTGGAGTCATACATTCCAAGAAAGACGCAGGAGGCTCCAGTGAAGCTCAAGATTGTGGTCAAGGACGACATCCCAGTGGCTCAGCGACCAAGGAGGTTGGCTCCGAAGGAACAGCAGGAAGTGGACCAGCAAGTAGCTAAGTGGCTTGAAGACGGCATAGTACGGAGACTGAAGACGACGCTGTGGTCCGGTTGGCCGAAGTATTGGAGGTGGCTTCGCAATATGGCCTGGAGATTAACTGGAAGAAGTCGCAACTGGTGCAAAGACAAGTCGAGTACCTCGGGCATGTAATCCGAGATGGAGAGGTGCGGCCTTCCCCAGCAAAGACAGATGCGGTTGCCAGATTTCCAGAGCCCACCAATACCAAGCAACTGCAGAGTTTTATAGGTCTGACATCCTACTTTAGGAAGTATATACAAGATTTCGCAGTGATTGCTATACCACTAACAGACCTCCTAAGAAAAGAAAATCAGTATGAGTTTAACGAAGAATGCCGAGCAGCATTTGAAGAACTGAAAAAGAAGCTGGTAAGCCAACCAGTTCTTCGCATCTTTAATCCCAAGCTGCCTACCGAGATGCACACCGATGCTTCCAAGATAGCAATATCTGCAATTTTGCTGCAGAAAGGTGAAGACGCACAACTGCATCCCGTGTACTATATGAGCCGAAAGACGACTCCTGCAGAGAGTAAATATTCTAGCTATGAGCTTGAAGGATTAGCGGTGATTGAAGGAATAAGGAAGTTTCGATGTTACCTCTATGGAAAACATTTTAAGATAATAACAGACTGTAAAGCATTTCAGATGACGTTAAATAAGAAAGACTTGGCGATGTCAACCAGAGTAGCCAGATGGATACTATTGCTCCAAGAGTATGATTTCGAGATTGAACACAGAGCAGGTAGTAAGATGCCTCACGTGGACGCGCTCAGTCGACACCCATACGTGGCTTTCACTGATACCAGCATTCATGATCGACTAAGAATGGCACAAGCTAATGACGACGGACTAAAAGCTATCATGGAGTTGCTCAGGGAAAATTCACAGTATCAAGACTATTATGTTGAAAGTGGTTTGCTCTACAAAGGCGTACAGAAGCATCTCGTGGTACCAAAGACCATGGAAACCGAGATTATAAAGAGAGCACATGAGAATGGCCACTTTTCAAAAAAGAAAATGAAAGACCTTATCAGTAAGGATTATTACATCAAGAATTTGGATAAGAAAATAGAGGAGTTCATACTCACTTGCATACCATGCCTGTTAGCCGAGAGAAAGAGTGGAAAGTTAGAAGGTTTCTTGCATCCGATTGACAAGAGGGAGTTGCCACTGGATACACTCCACCTCGATCACATTGGTCCTATGACGGAGACCAGGAAGATGTACAACCATATTCTGACCATGGTGGATGCATTTACCAAATTTGTATGGCTGTTCCCAGTTAAAAGTACTACAGCAAAGGAGACTGTAGACAAGCTGATGGTGTTTCAACAATGCTTTGGAAACCCCACCAGGATCATCACGGACAGAGGCACAGCTTTCACAGGCTCTCAGTTCGAGGAGTTTTGCAAAAACGAGGGTATTGAGCATGTCAAGATCACCACGGGTGTTCCCCGTAGCAACGGACAGGTTGAGAGAGTACACAGGGTCTTGACCAGTATTCTGACGAAGCTGTGTATCGAGGAACCAACACACTGGTACCGTCATGTCAGTAGAGTCCAACGAGCCATCAACAGTACTCATCAGAGGAGCATAAATACCACTCCATTTGAGCTGTTGATTGGTACAAAAATGAAGAATAAAGAAGACTACGAGATATATGAGCTAATAGAACAAGAGAATAAAGATAGCTTTATGGCTGCTAGAGAGGAAATGAGGAAGAAAGCGAAGGAGCAGATCCTCAACATACAAGAAGAAAACAGACGGAACTACAACAAGCGAAGAAAGCCAAGTATTCAATACGCTGAGGGTGACAAAGTCGCCATCAAGAGGACTCAGTTTGGCGTTGGCATGAAGCTCAAACCGAAGTTCCTAGGTCCATATGAAGTCGTAGGATGTATGGGACGTGACCGCTACAAAGTGAGAAAGCTGGACGACGCTGCCGAGGGTCCACGAAACACCACCACCTCCTGCGACAACATGAAGCGCTGGCCCGGTGAGGAATAATCAAGGTATGACTCAAACGTTTCATGTTTTCCCCAGCAGAGGGCGTCACACGTGTCATAATTTGCCCTGACGAGCGCCTTATGCTAACTTGTTGTCTTCCTTCAACCATTCATTAGCTCTGCCCAATCTAAGTTTAATGCACTGTGTATACTCGTAGCCCTAATTTGTCCAAGCGCAATACTTATTATGTTAAATTATGTTACGTTAAAAGTTAAGCCCTACCTAAAGATAAGATAAATGTTTTGTTATAAATTGTAAGAACATCTATAAACGTTCTATGAGTTATTAGTTAAAGCTGTTAAAGATTTGCTCAAATGTCCACTATGTATACCTAATGTTAAGAATGTCTCTATTGCTTATATTTTTGTAATATGTAAATGTAGAGTCCGAGTAGAGACAGTACAGTCTGAGGCCAGACTGAACTTTGCAGGACGGCCGATCTGTAGGATGCGCGGATTGGAACGTAAGGAATGAACGAGTGAGTGAGAGAACGTATCAACGAATGATGAATGCATGACAGAGAAAGTGAATAGGATGTGTGAGATGTGAGTGAAAGGGACGGACAAACGCTTAAAACGAATTTAAAACCTGTAACGGCAGACTGATTTCTACGGTTAAGACGAGCGGTGTAATTTCTTTTGTGTTTTTATTAAAATATAGTTTTTTGAAAGTTTTCCTGGAGTTTGAACTCAAAACCGACCCACATACATTTATTGGCAGATCCCGTAGATAATTATGCCCGAATGTTAAACTATCGCGGTTTTTAGACATTTTAACTAAGTGAACCCGTGTTGGGTTCTTAATTCTTGTGTAATTTTGTGTTTATTTTGAGTAACGTCACTTGTTTTGTACTGGGAACTGTTTTTTAGGATGTTACTAGAAAATATTACCAATTTTGTCTGATTTCGGATTAAATGATATGCCAATACGTGAAGTTTGATATATCAATTTTTTTAAACCGTGGAATATGGTTTTGTGTTAAAAATGCTAGAACTATTATTAAAAGTTATAGGAACTATAGAACTAATTGTGCATGCTAATAGAACTCAAATAAAAAAGTGATATGCTTTAACTTGATATGCTAACTTCACGGAAATGGGTTCTTATGGGTTGTTGAACAGCTGCAATCAGGCACCAATCACTGGATCGAGTTTCGCGCACGACGCATACTTTCGACAGAACGCCGCTTTATCCCGAGAATGGTTAAGTAAACCATTAAAATTTCCATAAAAAATATATATAGGGGGATTGGTTTTAATTGTCAATAACGTGGAAGCCAGTGCTAGGAATAATTAAAAAAGCCTCTAAGCCCATTTGTGTGATGTTTTATCGAGATGATTTTCAAGTTAGTTCCAATAGTGGTAAACAAAAATGAACAAGAAAGAAGGTAGATATGTATGGCTAAGCTTAAGTGTCAACCTACTTGCAGACTTCAGTTTTCCCGTGAACACTGCGGTTGTAACGTAGCCGAAATATCGCGAGCTCAAATATAACAAAAAAGCGTGTAAAAATACGTTTTCATTAGTAAAAATGAGCATAAAATAATTCAAAATATGAGACAAAAACTAGGTTTAAAAAAAATACTGGTTCCAAGCACTGGGCCCTAATTGCAGGTGACTGTACTTCTATCTTACTTTAACATTTGAGCAGCAAGTGTCATGAAAGTTAAATGTTTGTGATATATGTGACAGCGGTTGTATAAAAATAGTTTCACAATAAGGTTACGCCACGTGTAGACTACTCCACTCCACTAGCCTTAGCCTTCGCGCTTGAAAGAGCGCGGTCGTTAGAGCCTACGTATAAACTCAGTTTGTATTTAACAATTTAAAAAAAACCGGGCAAGTGCGAGTTGGTTGCGTGCCCCCACAAAATACTGGTGTTACGGAACTCTCATGAGTGACAATTTTCCTACTCGACTAAGTTTTTGAATTTTTCCCTGTACTTGTGCAAGGTCTTGCTTTTTGCCAAATTTCGTGATTCTAGATCAACGGGAAGTACCCTATAAAAAACATCAGAAAGAATGGTAATGTGGAAAAAATCATGACCTCTGGCGAGACTCAAACCCGCGAATCTGGGATACCAGCCCACCGCTGTGCCAACTGGGATACCGAGATCACACCCGTGGCCCCGAATTTCTCCACCATATTTGTGTATGCCCCTTATGAGGCCGCCCGAGATCATGAATCCACTTATCCTTTCTTTCTGAGAAATTTGGTATCGTTTGCAGACGTTTCTGCTTAAAAATAATAGTAATAATAATAAGCCCGCAGGGCAGCTTGTGGCGAGCTGTTGGGGAGTAACGACCCCACGGACCCGAGTGCTCCAGAGAGTCGGTCAGGGTCTCCGTCTCCGGCGTGTCTTCGTCGGTCGGAGTGGACCCCAAGGGGACCCGTAGGACTCTCAGCTCTGGCTTGCCTTCATTGGCCGTCCAGAGAGGAGTCGTTAGAGCGATATGCTCCAGGGGTGGAAGTGAAATATGCATAAGACGCGAGTGGGCACATTGGCTGGCAACAGCCACTGGGTAGAAAGCGGCGCACACCTCTCGACACCCCTGAGCCGTTCACACCGATGTTGCTCCTGGGCGTCCTTGCGACGGCAGTTTCAGGGGCCCATCTAGTCGGCGGCGAGTCACCGCCTGCCTCGATAACTTGTTTTAAACATTGTTATGGCAGGTGTCCGGAACTCTTTGCAATAGTCCATTTCTGATCCACCCAAACCTCAACGCCATAGCCTGGTATTCTTTCCACTTTCTTTACAATAGCTCCAACGCCTGCTGGGACCGGTTCACGGGTATCTATTGATGCGCCCGTGAATGGGTTCTAGCAGGTGCACTACACAGCAAAATTCTCCAAAAGGCCTCTACGTGTTGGATCTGTATCCCCACGCAAGCCTACCAAAAGACCGGGATGTACAGGCCCGTGATCCGCAAAGGAGAAACAAATAATAATAATAATAATAATAATGGCGTAGGGATGTGACGACCCCATCGCCCACTGGTTTCCACCGGTGCAATCAGTCAACGCAGGGCAGCTTGTGGCGAGCTGTTGGGGAGTAGCGACCCCACGTACCTGAGCGCTCCTGGGGGACTCCGTCGTCCGACCAAGTCCTCCGCCTCTGGCTTGCCTTAACCGGCCGTCCAGAGTGGGGTCGCGAGAGCTGTGTTCTCGAGGGTAGATGTGGAAACCTAAGTGGCGAGTTGGCTATATGTTTAAAGTCCAGTGACACCTCTCTACCCCCAGCCCTCATACCGGTGTTGCCCTCGAGCCATCTTAGATGTCGCTTTTTGTGGGGGCCCATCTTATGTGGGCGAGTCACCGTCTGCCGGAAATAAAATTAATTACCGTTTTGTTAGGCAGACGTCCGATTTTATTCTCCATAACCCAGTATTTAGTCCACCGCTTTCACCTAATAGTCCAGCATATTTTAGATTCCATTAAATCTCAATAGTCTATACACCCTGGCGGGTGCTGCCTCTGCGTGCGTCCCATGACTCGGGCAGGTGCAACATCCGCTCGGTGTACCCCTTACATTTCATTAAATTGTCGAAAGGGCCTCTGCGTGTTGGCTTCGGCTCCGCGCACGCCTCCCAAAGGTCCGGAACACCATTGTTCCGTGATGGGAAAGACATACAAATAATAATAATAGTCCAGTATATTTTAGATTCCATTAGATCTCAATAGTCTATACACCCTCGCGGGTGCTGCCTCTGCGTGCGTCCCATGACTCGGGCAGGTGCAACATCCGCTCGGTGTACCCCTTACATTTCATTAAATTGTCGAAAGGGCCTCTGCGTGTTGGCTTCGGCTCCGCGTACGCCTCCCAAAGGTCCGGAACACCATTGTTCCGTGATGGGAGCGATCTCTTCCAGACAACCTTTGGGTAGAGGAGACACTACACTAAGAAAAGTATACATACAGTAGGTGGTGCAAAACTGGAAAAAGTATTATGTGAGAACCAAAATATATGACATAAACAGAAAAAACAAATCTACAAAAAAAAAGAAAACAAACACACACACAATTACATATACATACATATATATATGTTCATACCAAAATACATAAATATATAAATACATATAGACAAATACAAACTAATTAAGCGAAATGATGATAGCAGATTACTGATTTTACACAGTCAAATTAAAGGAAAACAATAGTTACATGAACAGGAACTAAGGAAGTGATAAATAGTGCTTTTTAAGGAGAGATTTGAAAGAAGCAACAGATTCAGCACGCCTTATATCAAGAGGGAGAGAGTTCCACAGCCGGGTTGCTTGAAAAGTGAAAGAAGTATTATAAAATTTTTATCATGTATGTTTCTTTTATTGAGCATCCGATATTTTGGCTTTCGAGTTTCAAGTAAGAAAGCGGACGATAGTTGTGCCAGTGACAACACACAAAATAAGCTAACCCGTAAGAGGGTAGATCGCTATGGTATGTGGGTAGATCACAACTAAAAACTCGCAGCTCGTCAGTTTACTAAGTGAACATGGCGCTTGCAATAGTGCCGAAATATCGGGCGCTCAATAAAACAAATATACATGGTAAATATTCCGTTTTAGATTGTAGTTATAATGCAAATGACCATGTTAGCTTAATATCGTAAATATCAAATCTGACAAAAAAGTAACTTTAAGTTTATTTAACTCGCAACTACAAGTCATGTCTGCAGTCTCAAAATAACCGCCCGACGTAGCCATTTATATGTTTGCGTAAAATGCGGACGATGACGTAATCGTACGCAATCGGCCGTGACCTTGAGCCGAAGGTCGGATCGTCGGATCCGAGTCCGTCATGGAAGGAATTAAGAGGGAAATATGCTAATGCCATCAAGTGGTTGTTGTTAAGGAATAACGGATAATTGGGTGACATCATCGGTTAGAGATATGCGATTTTTGTATAGTTTCGAATGTGTATGTTTAATGAAAATGAATTCAGTTTAAAAAATTAGATCTTCCAGTTTCCAGATACGTAGAAGAGGAGTAAGTAGTATGTAACCGGGGTACGGGTATATCATTTCGATTTTTTTCTTAAAAAATCAAGGTAATCAAGTTTTTCGAGTTGTAATAATTAACGGACAAAAACTTAGTAGTTACTGTATTTAGGTTCAAATTAATTCGATATAAAATGAAATAAAAAAGCCGATACATCAAAATTTGGTCCTTTAAACCTGACACCTGTAGCAAAACTTGTTTATACAGATAACATTTTGAGAATACGAAAAGTCGCTTTAGTTTTTCGTTTATTTTGAATCAAATAACATGAAATTACATTGGGGGTATCTCTGCTACTGCCGGCTCGCCCATAACATTATAGAAAAGACATTCCAAATGCCAAAATGGTACACTTACCGGCGAGACGACGGTCGGAGCAGGCTGGTATAACCCTTTGGACTGTACGATGGAATTTTCTAAAGGTCAAACATACGAAGACATTTTCCTTTTGACTCCCGAAAGGAAAAGAGGAGTTTTATAAGTTAACGTGTAAATCTGAATGTATCTGTGTATCTATCTGTGTTTCTGTCTGTGACATTGAAGCTCCCAAACCAATTAACTGAATTAGTAGTGCGTTTTTTTTTTAAATCGAAAGCCTTGTTAATACGGATGGCTCTAAGCTATGTATGGTGATACAAATAAAAGTACTATAACATTAAATTACAATGGTTAAAACTCACGTATTTTTATCACAATAGGTGTGACATGTTTTGACTGCATCGGGGAGTCCTCGTCGGACAGACAGAATGGTGTTGTCAACTACGCGGCTCGGGCATCACTGCCCGAGACCGAAGTACTATCACCAATAAAATCTGCTCAATTTGTAACTAGTCACAGGATCTTAGCCAGATTTTAAAGTAAACATGCCGCCTTACTTCGATTATTATATAGGGTTATTAGGGTTATTTAGAATCGCATGATTGTATGTCCTTATCTGTCAGTATGACATTTGCCTTAGTTAGAAAGGGAGAAAATGTAATTCAACTAAAACGTGTGGTAACTTTTTTTTATGAATAAGGGGTTAGTATGTAAAGTAATGCATCGAGGTCGTGTTACTCTGGCTCTGCTGAACAACTTGACTCACCTTGCATTCACTAATCATATAAATACAGGCTGATTTGCATGTCAGCTCGTATAAATGTTATTTTGATGATGCGTGTTTCAAACTGGAAAATATTTCTGGGACAACGAGGGGTGAATGTAACCATTACACGTGTATTTTGCCAGCTTTTTGTTTGCCTCGAGGCCAAATCGGTATTTGACAAAAGCATACTCGTAACAATGATTTACCTTTTGATTGATCGCCAAAATAGGCAACGTCCAATTTTATCATCACTTACCATCAAGAAAATCTATTCTAACGGTTTTGTGAAATAAACTTTACAAAATACAGCTCGTGCTTAGTTATTCGGCTCTTTACCTGTAAATAAAGAAATCAAAACTTAATTGTTTCCAATATCACGTATAAAAAAAGCGAAATCAATAGCACATACACTCACATCAATAAAGTCGAAAATAGCTCAACATGTTTCGGTACAGTCCGTGTCCCTTATTCATGAGTCATGCGTCCGGCCGCGATAGCTGTGTGTGCATTGACTTTATTGACGTGAGTAACCCGATATAAATTATTTATTATGTCTGATACTCACGGGAGTTTCTATGCAAATTATGGTTCATATACCTCCACACATCCCATCTGGTTATTATTTAACCCTGGCCCTTTATTCATTACTGCTATTTTAATTAGGGCCACTTGCACCACCCGGGGTTACCCACATAATCCTGAGTAAAGCATTTTTTTGTATGGAATTCGACAGCTCAACTCCGGGTTAGCGGCTAACCCTGGGTGGTGAAAGTGGGCCTTAGAATGTTATGGTCGTAAAAAGTTTAGTAGTTTAGAGATCACATATAACATAAATCAAACTGTGTCGTCTTTATACCTACAGACAAAACACAGTTTAAATGCCAGTCACGTGTGCTGCTCATTCAAGCACTAGGATTTATCATAGCCTAGTTCGTAGATATAGATTATTTATGTTGTAAACTACAGCTCAGCCCGTCTGGACGCAAAAGGGTGTATGAACTTTAGAGAAGCTAAGCAAACAATCCCTTTTAACGACAGTTGTAACAATAACAAACAACAATATATTACTTTTATAAGCTTTATGACTGATATCATGAAAAATCTGAAATAATGTATTATTTTCGGTCAGATTTACTTTTTGGACGAAGGTTTAGAGGTCTTTAACCCTTTCGAATGTTGCTGTCAAACACTTTTAATTGAAATGATGACCATGAAATTGAAACGCTAAAATACATTATAAGAGGGCACTGATCAGTGCTTAGACATATCTACCACGAGTTAAGATTAACCAAGCTTTGGTGATACTGATGTTGTAATAAAAATAAATAAAGAAATTATAATTTACTCGTACTAAACTGAAGTCACTAATACGTTCGGGCAATCCTTCAGATCTCCCTAGTGGGTATGTCCACCGGACATCTGCCAGACAAATTTCCCATACAGAACCCATTGGTTGCAGATTCCCATCAGCAGATTCAGCGGATATGCTCAAACGTATCCAGATATTATCTTAATAAACAAAATAAAAGCGTACGAGTACGTACTTATAGTACAAGCTTTGTTTGGGGTTAGGTTGTCTTGATCTATGTGAGATTGTCCTCAAATACTTATTTATTTATATTATAGACTGGCAGACGAGGCATAGCCACCATTCAATGTGCTTGTTTTTAGTAAACCGTACATCTTTGTCGCTTGTTGATATAGTTGACCTCTAAATAAATCTTTATGGCATTTGCGCCATATCGGCAACCAACAAAGTGGTACCTTTTGCCAAAAAAATAAACTAATAAAGACCAATAGAGATTTTGTACATACTGTATTCTAAATTGTATGAAGCTCCATTTCGAAATAAAAAGATTTTGTAATTGGGTTTATCAACTATTTTCTTGTTACTAGTTGCCATGGTTACTGTCCACTGGGTCACATTTAACATCACGATTTTATGGCATTAAAATTCACAAAACGTGATTTTTTTTGGTAGTTATAACCCCTTTCCATGATGGGATATCTACCAAGCATGTCAGTAGAACATACTACAACGTTTCTTCTAACAAACTGTGCTGCATTTGTCGCCTGGCTGACGGGGTAGAATAACAACAAGAAACAGTTGATTTACCCAGTTAATATCTAAGCAGGCCAAAACAGGGTCGAAACTATGATGATAACTATAATTTATACGTCTTTAAGATAATCTTCTTAGTACAAATCTTATAAAAAATCTAAATCGCCATTTCCGGAAATACCAAAAAGACTTAAATCATTTCGGTTCTACAGAATTGTCAGTCCACGTTCTAAGGCAAGTTATTACGTGGACGGAGGCGTTGGCTTGAAGCCAGACGGCCACAATAGAGCGATCAAGGAAGCAATCATAAAATTATTAAAAAGACAAACCTCTATAGAATTTCCTCCATCCTCTTTTAAAACGCGAACGCTAAGAATTCTAAACAGCAGCATTTATAACATTAGATTCTGTCATAAAGACAATTTATCAGAGATAATAGAATCATCACAATTTGTTTGTAAAGCACCACTTAACCTGGTATTTTGATAACACAACCTGAAATCCTTAATTTAAATTCAAATGTGTCTGATTTGACGAAGCGTGTTGCAGATGAGGTTTGTGTTAGTGTTAAGGTAGTTTTTACTTATAAAGTTGACGAAGCTTGTGCGGATTGTTTATGTCTAATAGTACGTTGACGAAGCATGTGGCAGATTCCTTTTTTGTATACCTCGACGATGTAACATAATTTTTTCAAGAAATATAACATTTACTATTTAAATTCTGTCAACTTTAAACAAGAAAAAAATGGGAGAAGAAGCTAGGAGTCAGCCGCTTGTTAAAAGTCTAACTTCCGAGAATTCTAAATCCAAAATAAAATGTATTTTATAAAGAAGCACGTCTTAGTAACTAGTTCTACGAACACGAACTTCTACGAACTAGCTACGCCGTAGACGTGCTACGGCGTAGAGCTAAATTTGTGAACTTTGTAGCATAATTTTAAGAACGTTGGCACTGATATTCGTGGTTACGGGCGGAGTGCGTGGTGAGGGGAATAAAGCTACAACTGCGCATGGCCTCATAAAAACGTAAACTTGAAATTATACTAGTGGTTCGTCCCGCATGTAACTTGTATGTAGAGGTTGACTGGTGTAGAATGCCTTATGGCATTAAGTTCGCCTTGTGTACGATATTTTTTTATTTTGTTCGATAATGGTTAAATAACAACCCTCGGCCACCTTGACCGATTTCGCTTATATAAGTACAACTAAAAATTATAATTAAACACTTCAGAACGGATTAATCGTGATTATTAACATCATGATCCTACGTTTCGAGCCCTTTACAGCACTCGTTTTCACAGGGAAAACTACCCCATTTTCTTGTCGCTTCTTTCTGCCCGATAACCCAGTTAGGGAAGCGTTCGTAAGTTGTATGTATGTTAATCCTCACAGGGTTTTTACAATTTAAACATTTTTAATTTTAGTTATAGAATGTCCTTCAGGCTATGTATTACTAGCTTTATAAGCCCTCTGGGCATTGTAGACCAACCTTTGTTTTTGTTTTGAATTATTTTCATATTTTTGTATGTAGGTAGTTTGCACAAGTAACTTTGTTGATTGACGGGGAGGATTCGCATTCTCTCAGTCATCATCTTAACCCTGTGAAAACGAGTGCTGTAAAGGGCTCGAAACGTAGGGTCATGGTGTTAATAAACGCCATTAATCCGTTCTTAAGTGTTTAATTTCAATACTCATACTCATACTCATACTCATTATTTATTGATAATTATAAATTACATGTCAACTTAACTTAAATACTTGCTAATACTAGTTGTATTGTTAGTAGGTACATAATTTACACTATTTTAAACTTTTATTATTTATTTATTAGGAATTCGTCGAAACTATAGAACGACCGCTCGATAAGCCAAGACTTGAGTTTGTATTTAAATATCGCTAGACTAGGAGCGTCTGTTATTGAGGTGGGCAAGTTGTTATATACCGTCGGACCCATCACGTGTATACTTTTTGCCGTTTTAGCAAGGCTGCGAGGCACGGCGGCTAACTTGTGCCCATAGCGCGTGACACGATCGCTTCCCTCGCCTCGTCGGTGATATTGCCCCAGGTTTTCTCTGGTGTAAGTGGCTATCTGTAAGATCAGGAGACTTGGCAACGTCAGTATTCCCAGCTCGGCAAAGTGCGGTCTCGCAGACTCGCGCCAGGGCACTCGTGCCATCGCTCTTATAGCTCGTTTTTGGAGCCAGAACACGCGCTGCCAATCTGCCGCACGTCCCCAAAGCTCAATGCCGTATTGGACGACTGACTGTATGCTGGCATAGTAGCAGCTGCGAATTGCGTGAGGCGGAAGGACGGCCGTCAACCTACTAAGAGCGAAACAGGCTCCTCCCATTTTGCCGCATAGGGTATCAATATGACTTTCCCACGTCAGACCTTGATCGATCCGGAATCCTAAAAAGGATGTACTTTTGACCTGCTCAATACCGCCACCGGCGAGGCTCACATGCAGCGGACGGCACTTACGGCCAGACAAATCAAACTGGATAAATTGAGTTTTAGCCAAATTTAAAATAAGTCCGTTTTGGTCGAACCAGTCACGTAGTTGTTCGGCGACTATATTTAGGTGTGACTCCAGTTGGTCGATGTTTGGAGCTGTTACGATTGCTGCAACGTCGTCCGCATACATATAGACCTCGCCCCGGGCAACCGCCATCGGAAGGTCATTGAGTAAGAGTGAGAAAACCACATTTGAAAGGGATGATCCTTGGGGGACGCCGATGGTGGTTGTCATACCGCGCGAACTTAAACTGCCCTTTTGCCCTACCACGTACTGCGTCCTTTCATGCATGAAGTCCGAGATGAGGGTTTGCGCAGGTCCTCGCACACCATAGTGGTACAATTTGGTACTCAGTAATGTGTGGTCGACTACGTCGAAAGCCTTCGATAGGTCGCAGAATAGGACTGCGACCTCAAGCTTACGTTCGCGCGCCTCGAGGATTAGCCGCACCACTTCCCGCGCCATCATTGTGGTTGATCTTCCCGGCCTATACGCATACTGGCGTTCTGACAAGGAATTATTGTTCAGAAGGAACTGAGATAGTCGGGTCGTTAGACCGTTTTCAAAGACCTTCGCCACCGCTGGAATGATGCATATGGGACGATAACAACTTGGATCATCATGTTTCCCTTTTCCTTTATATAGAGGACTGACTTTAACTTCTTTAAGAGCCTTGGGGTACTTTCCGGTTATTAAGCATTCGTTAAAAAGCATGGCCAAAGGCAGAGCAAGTGACGTGGCTGAAAGTCTTATTATTTCCACTGAAAAAATACCTTTACGAGTTCATTTATTGAAAGAAATGCTTCACAACGCTACACAAAATCCTTTTTCCCCTCACTAGCTCGGAAAGCGCTGTTTTGTCCTTTAAAACTAGCGAGGAATAACGCATTTTATCCACATGTGGGGCAAAGTAATCTAATTCCTATCACTTACCACCCGTCCAGTATAAGTGAGTCCTATATGCCCATAGTAAATATGCGCATTCGGAGGGCACACCTTAAATTGGTCGAGTCTTATCGCGCACTTGGTAAGCTGTTGGCGATATCTAAGTACCAGGAGCGTACTCTATGACACATTATGATATATAATTTTGAATTACTTTTTCAAGATAACTTGCATGTGGATAAGATTTGTAATCGTATGTAGTCTTTATTTTCCTCGCGATAGTGAGGGGAAAAATGTTGTATTACACTCGGCGGCAAAGTTTGTTCAACTCTCGTGCCTTGAGACCCTCGTAAAGCTCAAGATTCCAGTTATTGAACCACTCGCTGCGCTCGTGGCTCAATTTTGGAATCTTTCGCTTGCTCGGGTCTCAATACAAGCCCGAGAGTTAAACAACAACTTTGCCCCCTTGTATAATAAATAACTATTTATTAGGACCTGTACTTTGTATTCAATGCACACCCACAACTTAAAAAACTACACTCGACGAGTTCTGTTTTAACAATCGTGTTAACAAAGCGTCCTGTTTACCCAACCCCGTATCGTACAGACACGCTTAACGGCTGCCAAATTATTTTGAGCCTTACCACTTTGGGGATAAGATGGAAAATTGTTGTGTTTAGTATGGAGTTGACTACCCTGGCACAAATAATACTGAGCCGTACCTCTTTGAGATAAGATTGAAAATTGTTAGCTCTAGTATGGAGTTGACTACGCTGGCCCATTTGCTGCCGCGTTTACTGTAATTCGGAGCGCAAGTTTGCATTTCAGACCGGTTTTGTTTAGTGTGATTACTTTTATATTAAGACGGTCTTTAGTTGCTTCAGGTTATTTGTTATTTTTCGGTTTATTTACAGATTTAATAATCTCCTAGAATAGTCACCCTGCCTACAAACCAATGGTCCTGAAATTTTATCTTAAATCGAGATTATAAAATAAAGTCAAACCACGTTATCTCTGCCGAGCAAATGAACTGTCAAGCTTTAAAGTGTTATTTAAAACGTCAAACTTCTATGAAATAATGACGTTTACTAAACACTTTCACATTCTGTGCTATCAAAATCTAGAAAACTTAGCATAGATGTACTCTACCCCTCAGTCACATCTAGAAATATGAATACACTTCCGAACTTATTACTGGGGAAGAAGGTTCAAAATTAAATACGGGTGCGAATTTATTTATGAAGCTGACCGTACAATTTATAGGTGAGTAATAAATAATGTCACGATAAAAAAATCACTGTGACTCGCCGTCTAATAGTATCACCGTGATTGGATGTCGAGGAGCGATATCACAAAATTCAGTGATTGTTACTTTAAAAATATCCTACAACCTTACATTTTTTTCTCACATGGGTGTATTAATTTTATTATAAACAAAACTTAAAGTTACTCTTACAAAACATTAAAACAAACTTAAAATAATATCTATAAATAAAAAATGCCTCCCAAATCGCGTGCACAGAAGGCTGGCAGCATTGCCACGTTGAATGGCAATACTTATTCGTTGCGGGACATACGGTCCTCTGGTCACTTGTCTCTTCAATGAGGCGAGACGCATAATCTTTAAAGCTTTTGTGTGCACCAAATCCCCATGGCTCAAATGTTTCAACTCCAAACGCCTCGAGTATGTAGCCGCTCCCAAGAGTAGCATATTTGCGGCGTTGGAGGTCTTAATTAATAATAAATAAATAATAAATATATTATTATGGAACAATCTTACACAAAGCGATCTAGTCCCACGATAAGCTCAAGAAGGCTTGTGCTGTGAGTACTAGGCGAACGATATATATAATAGACAGATACCTACATATAAATACATAAATACATAGAAAACATCCATAACTCAAGAACAAATAAATAGTCGTGATAAACATACAAATAAATGCCCTGACCAGGATTCGAACACGGGACCTCCTGCTTCATAGGCAGGGTCACTACCAACTAGGCTAGGAGGCCGTTCTTTTAGTCTATTAGTCTTTGACTTTTTAATCAATCGGACTGGCAACGTCTGTCATTTCCTATACAAAAGAGTCTGCCATTTTTGCGGAAGAGGGGCACGTCCAATGTACAGCTATTCGTACGTAACGTACAAATAGCTATGTCAGATAAACGTCAGTCCATACAATGAGTATGATACTATATCATACCCATTCGGCAGAGGGTCAACTGGGGTCTTGCGTCAACCGGGGTTAACCAGCGAACTAAGAGTTAGGTGTTTATAAATACGGGTTAGTTACGAGTGTGTTCGCTGCTAGAGGCGCTAGTGGAACTTTTAAACGTCACTTAAAATTAAACTTTCATTTTGATACTCTTACGCATTCCCATTGTATTTAAGATAAAGAGACGCTACGCTAAAGGGAGCTAGACTATTATCTGGAACGATTTTCTGCAGGCATCCAGTATATTAATTAAAATCACGTTCATTTGTTAATAAGTACAGCTATCCATTTAATTACCATCTGCGCCGTTAGGCGAGAGGCGCGTAAATTAATATAACCTTAGAACAAATTTCGGCGATCTTTGGGCTGGGGTGAGTTGAAACATGAGCAATAAGTGAGCTGATTATTCATATTTATAACAAAAAATTACTCTAGTAAAGAGTATTATATTATTTGTAAAAATAGTTGTCATATGCTAAAGAAAAAGACAAACTCCATCAGAGTCCAAGCCGGAGATCGAACCTGGGTCTTACGCCAACTGGTCTCAACGAATGCTGGCGAATTTCTCTACTATATGCAATCTCCGATTGAGTTGGTTTTTCTTTAGTGTGACATCTATTTCAATTCATAATTTATATATAGTAGTGTTACTACTTTAATAGTAAGTCAAAATATATAATTCAATAATTTGTTTTGTTTCAATAAAAAATAGTATTTACTACATTACTTCACAAATAGGGCGGTGGCACCAGTAATGGACAAGAGACCAGGGGCTTTACCATGATGTCTTAACGCAGTTTTAGTTTAAGCGTCAGTTTAGGACGTCCACTGAATCGCGTTAAGACATCATGGTAAGGCCCCTGCTGGAATGAACTCTATACAGGGTGACTTCAAAATGGTAATACAAAATCAATGTTTTACACACATTTCCCCTAAACTAAGCCTCTCAATTAAGTATCATGCATTTAAAATAATCGTAAGAATATTTTTTTAAATTTTTAATTTATCCTATTTTGTTTGACTTAACATGGTTAACCTAACATAATAATTAACAAAGAAGTTTAATAAATCACTTTCCTCTTTAGTTGTCAATCAGCTACCATGGTATTTATGAAGAAAACGTGTTTTGATTATTAAGTGACACTTGTCAAAGAAAATAAGATTTACCGTAATATTTTGATTTCACTATTAAATAAAATGCCTCGACCTTATCCTTATACTAATATTCAAAAGATGGATATGCTTGATTTTTATTTAACATCGCGAAGTACTGTGCGAGCTCAGGTATTATTTAACGAACGTTACCCTGATTGTCCAACACCTACACGTGTGTTAATAAACAGTACCATCCAGAATTTACGAGACTATGGTCAGTTTGCAGTTCCGGTGCATGCTCAAGCTCGAGGCCGACGGCCGCGGTATTCACAAGCTTTTCGGAGACGAGTGCTCGAGTATTTTAACCGCAACCCAGAGGCTAGCACAAGGGACGCTGCTGTGAGATTCGGCACGAGCCAATTGTTTATTTGGCGGCTAATGAAAGCTGAAGCAAAACATCCGTTTAAATTTCAAAGGGTTCAGGATATCGTATTAGCAGATTACCCTAGAAGAGTTATTTTTGGTCGTTGGCTGCAGCAAAACTTACACCTAAATATCTTATGGACCGACGAGGCAACTTTTACAAGAGTCGGCATGTTTAACGTCCACAATGAACACTGGTGGGCTGATCGTGATGCAAATCCTCATGTAACTCGCCGAGACTCTTACCAGACTCGTTTCTCTGTAAACGTTTGGGCAGGCATTCTGAACAATTGTGTAATTGGCCCATATTTTATTGACGGGAACTTAAATGGACCGAAATATGAAGATTTCCTGAGAAACGTGTTACCGATTTTGCTACAAGATGTGCCGGAGCAAAATTTGGATAATCTTTATTTCCAGCAAGATGGTGCACCAGCACATTTTGCTCTAAGTGTGCGAAATTATTTGGACAGACAATTCCCTGAGAGATGGATTGGACGCAATGGTCCAGTCGCATGGCCGCCTCGAAGTCCCGATCTGACGCCACTCGACTTCTTTTTGTGGGGCGAAATCAAAAGGAGAGTGTACACACGGGAATCTAATACCGTCCATGAACTTCGCCAAAAGATAATTCAGGCGTTTGATTCAGTAAAAGCCAATGAATTTATTCTAGGCAGACTTAAGATCAACCATAGACGGCGGGCGGACTTATGTGTCCGGGAAGGCGGTGGTCATTTTGAACACATCTTAAAATACGTTTAGGAAAAGTAGGTTCACACTTATCTACTTAAACGTAGATATTTTAAGCTTGTAATTTACGGTAGTTTAGGTACATTAATAAATGATTTTATTTAAACTAGCTCCGTTTATTATTTTCACAAATTTATCAGGGTACTTAAAACTAAACAACAAACAAGTTAATATTGTCTTCTGTTACCGCGATTGTTATTCATTGAAAGTTAACACTTTAGAACGGAATAATCGCGTTTATTAACACCATGATCCTACGTTTCGAGCCCTTTACAGCACTCGTTTTCACAGGGTTAAGATGATGACTGAGCAGCTTAACACGACATGTGCCTTAACCTTGTGAAAACGAGTGCTGTAAAGTGCTCTAAACGTAGGATCATGGTGTTAATAAACACGATTAATCCGTTCTAGTGTTTAATTTCAATGAACAAACAAGTTAGTTATACGACTGTCACTCATAGTGATATCGATAATAACTTGCTTTGATGATAACATCGAGTGACAGGTATGACAGTCAGGTATTGAATGTAGTGTAACAACACTTCGGGACTTTAAATATTTGTTTTGTTAGAAAATTAGCGATAATTAAATACAGCTAATTTTAACAACGGGGTGCATGTATTATATAGTTTGGCATTAACTGAGCCACAACCAAGTGTTTTGTATTACGATTTTGAAGTCACCCTGTATATTGTAAAGAAAAAAGGTCAATACATTTATTTTGCGTCAATAAGTTGACAACCATATGATCTTTAAATATTGTTCGTCATTCGTCAAACCGATAACCACTAGGGCAAACGCGTTCTCGAATGGAGGCCGCGGCTTGGCAAATGCAGTTGGGGCGCTCGGCAGGTTGCCGAAGAGGGCTAAGTCCAGCAGTGGATTATTTGAAGTTGGTGATGATGATGATGATATTTGAATTAAAAAGAAGTGTCCATCACTGATGCCTGTCACCTTAAAGCGTTCATCATTGGTGCCGTCACCCTACGTTCAGATTTTATCAGTGGCCATATACGTTCGGGCATATCGACCGTATGTGCCAATCAATGCCCGAACGTATATGAAAGAAGTAATAAAACCGGCCAAGTGCGAGAAAGACGATCAGCCTGTCCGTTTAGTAAAATGGTTTCAGTCTAAAACCTTTAAGGCAAAGGGTCTCAATATCCGAAGTCAAAGTCAACTCAATATCAAAGTGTATATCTATGCTCTGCTGTTTTTAACCGAAAAACTTTATATCACTAAGATATCTTTGGAATTCTTTTATCTAGAGTTTTTTTTTACCCGCCTCAGGTCTAAACCCTTCCTCCTTGCTACCTAGTCCTTTTTACTCACAATAGGTAAAAATACCGGCTGCTATTCCGGAGTTGCTATTCCGAGTTTGCCTTGAAGCGTATGAACGAAAATATGACACCAATTTTTGCAGATATTTTTATAAAAAAAGTTACTGTAGACTTCACATCACTAGCAATTTCATGTAGTTATTTGCTATTAAATTCGTTAATATAGGTACTTTGTTATGGAAGTTTGAACTAGGTATAAAAAATACATTTAATTTTATTTTATTTTATTTTATTTTATTGGTTTACCAGTAACTGTTACACTGATGCTTACCAAACATTGATTACATACTTAATAGCTAAGTGTACAATAAAATGGAGGTAAACACTACATGCAAATTTAAATGTTGTATTAACAAAAATCAACAAATAATAGCTAACTAAGTTTCATTTGAACACTATTTCGTGAAGCTTACGTTTAAGTTTGTGTAATGGAGTACAAAACATATCAATTGTGTTGTACTTGTTATGCAGCTTACATAGTCTTGGGACAGGTGAATTTGAGCCTAAGACAGTCCTTCGGAAAGGCGGAGATAGGAAGTTAATGGGATTTCTAGGGTTTCTAAAAGGTACTTTAAATTTAAATTTGGTTAGTAAATCGGGGCAGTTTATATATCCACTTAAAATTTTTGATAAGAACATAAGATCGGAATAGTTTCTTCTGTCTTCTATAGAGTTTATTTTGAAATGTTTAAGTCGAGTAACATAGTTTTTGATCCTCCTCGTATTGCCTGTATAGGTACAGTACGCCAAGTGGTTCAGGAGTCTTTTTTGAATACGTTCTATCCTTAGACTGTGTACTGCGTAATGGGGACGCCACACAACCCCACAATACTCGAGCGTGCTACGTACTAATGAGTTGTACAGAAAAACTTTTGTTTCAACCTTTCGAAAAGATTTTGTGTTCCTAATTACAAAGCCAAGAGATTTTGATGCTTTTTTTATTATTGAATCTATATGAGGAATAAACGTTAATTTTTCATCTATAAGGACTCCTAGGTCTCTGACAATGTCTACCTACTCTAGTAAGAAATAAGCCGTTGATACAGTATCTGTGCTTTAATGGATTTGGCTTCCGGGTAAAAGTAATTTGCGAGCATTTATTAATGTTAAGTTCCATATCATTCCAATCCAATTTTATTACATAAACCTAGTTAATAGCCCATTCAGAGTCGCGTGCTCATAAAATACTAACGAATTCCGCAACCCGTAACAGTACAAACCTTATGCGCACAATAGTGAAATACACAGACCGTGTACTGAACTAGATGCCACAAGTACAATCGTGAATCAAATAAACGTGATATGACGTCACAAGTGCAACTTTTTCAACAAGTGGAATTCGCACCATGAATTATAGTGCTATTAGACATTCTTAGTTTCTCCAAAGCAAACATCATGACACTAAGATCTTCTTCCTCCTAGAGTTTTCCCGGCTTATGCCTTGGCTCTAGGTCCGCATTGGCAACTAATCCCAAGATATGACGTAGGCACTGATTTCGCGAGAGAAACTGCCATTGGACCTTTCAACCCACAGGGTAAACTAGGGCTTATTGGCATCAGTCTGGTTTCTTTACGATGTTTTTCTTTACCGAAAAGCAATTGGTAAATATGAAATGATATTTCGTACATTATTTCCGAAAAACTAATGGTACGAGACGGCAGGAGTAAAGTCTCACGTCATTCCGCTGGGCCACCAACGCTCCAAGACTAACATGACACTAAGAATGCATGCAATAGATACGATTGAGGGAAGTCAAATAACATTAAACGCCACTTGCGCCACCCGTGGTTAGGCTAACCTAGAGTTACGCGTTGATAAGGTATGGTATTTATTTCCAGGTTAGTTGACTAACCCTGGGTGCAAGTGGCCTTAAGACAGTTGTTTGGACTTTTCTCAGATTATACCTGCACGTTCACATAACGAAGTTGTCGGGGCTTGATGTTATTGATGACTTTTTGCTTGACAAGATCGTCAGTACAGTCCGCTGCCAATATAATAGAGGTCCATGCATAGAATGTTTTATGCACTTATTAAAGAAAGGGGCCTATGAAACTAAACGCATGTGCATTTTTTTGAGTTCTAGTTCATTACATGGTCTGTGGAAATCGCTGTAGGCCACTAATTGGGACGCACGCTCAAGGCTACGCTCGAGTACGCTTCGCCTCGCCGCTATATTTGTACATCTATCATGACATATGGATGCAAAAATGCATAAAATGCACTGTATTTCTCTAATCATCAAGTGGCACGCCAGTTTCCATAGATTTGTATGGTGGATGGGCATTTACTGCACATTGCACATAATGCAGTACTGTACTACTGGCGTTAAAAGCGCAGACTTATCAAGAAACCTTAATTTTAATATTACAGATAACACTTAATTTTATTAAAATATTATATCTCAATTTAGTTTAAATTCGGTATCAGAAATCTACTTCCTTAAAGCGAACCTGTTAAAAAGTCAAGCTTAAAATGTACTATCATTAAGTTTAGAAAATACTGTCGCTGCGTTTTGTTTAAAGTACAGTATTTTAAAGTAGTACTAAAATATGTTGTGTTGTGTTCCACAGTGGAATGCGTGACGCACTCTAACATAATTAACTAGTCTTACTAATGTCTTGTCCAGACATGACCATCGCTTTTTGTACTACATCACCATATTCATTAATCACCTTCGAATCTATTTGTTCCATGGAATACCTATTTCTATTATAATAGCTAGCCATATACGTTCAGACAATCCATCAGATCTGTATAGCGGACTAATGTCCGGCGGGCATCCGCTGGTCAAATTAACCATACAAAAACGAAACTAATGTTACTTTATTTTCGCTGTTAAAAGTAACATGGAATTGGCAATTTCCAAAGTAACATTATTTTCGTTGTTAATATGGAATTCCGCAAAGTTGTAACGCCTGATTCAATAAAATACATTGATTGGCACATCTGGCGGATATGTCCGAACGTATATGGCCGGCTAATACGTTAATGTTCATAAAATTGATGAGACCAGTTGCACCAGGTTTATCATTGTGTACAATGATAAACTGACTAAGGCAACTCGGAACATTATTATGAAAATACGTACAAATAAAAGGTTGAGGAGGGGACACTGCGCTTAGAAGACGAAGATATTTAGAAGTTATAGCTACTAATTTTACTCTAATACTCGTAGAGAAATCTACCAGATAGTTAAATTTTCCAGTCATCTTATTACCATAGAAACATTTACAACGGCTTAACCTTGTCTACCTCCAGTCACAGTGTCGCTTTGTAAGCCGGAGGCTTTGCTCGGCCAGTCACGCATTCTAATAATAGAATACCGGTCTTGCGAACGGGGAAACGTAGCAATCTTAGGAATAACTCACGCAAGGTATCCAGCTTGAGCTGTGTCCGGTAAGTGTCCGAGTCACATATTTAGTAGTGACTTAATGACACCACTGTTTTGAAACACGGTTACGGTGCGGAATTGCAATGACGTGCTTCACGTGTCACGTTTAAAATAAGTTGACGCATTAAACGCACTCAAAATTAAAAACAATGGGCACTTGACGTTCGCGCCTCTTTCATCGTGAAAATCATGACGCGTGACGGACGTCACTATGATTTCGTGCTGTCAACGTATTTCGAACAGTGATGTGGCTGCTCCTATATATACCCTCCTGTATTTACTTTATGAGAGGTAGGTAGTGTAAAGATTTGTTCAAGTATAAGTAATTGTAGTATGGATTTTGAAGGGCGTTAATTTTGGGCTTGCGGTGCAAAAGGTAGAGCGGGGGACACATTTTTTTTTAACTTTCTGGAGTGGTTATTTCTGAATATATTCACTTTATCAAAAATGTTTAGAATAATACCTATCCAACGATACCTCAAACTTTAGGGTCGTTATGAAAAAAAACACCCCCCCCCCCCCACTTTGCGTGTATGGAAGGTACCCCAAAAATAAAAGTTTTTCGACTTTTTATTTTACCACTTTGTCGGCATGATTGTGATATGTATAATTGTATATTCATACCAAACGACAGCTTTCTGGGAGTAATGGTCACTGAGCTATGCCGCAGACGGACGGACGGATGGACAGACATGGCGAAACTATAAGGGTTCCGAGTTGACTAGGTGGCATGGCGTTTATAAAACTCAATTCCTGCCTACTTTCCTTGCTTAAGCCAATTTAGCACATTTCTTCTTACTAACTCAAAGGAAAATCAGGGAAAAAAAAGATCCGGCATGACCAAAGAACATTTTGACTGTCCGTCACTGGCATACATATATACAATTTTTTTTATCTTTATTTAACAATGTTATTAAATCTGTGAATTTGATTTTACTTACTCTTAAACCGCGGTGGTTTGAATCTAACCTTGGACTTTATTCAGAAACAAATCTTAACCGTAGATATTCGCTTCGACAAGATGTACCTTTCCCACAAAGATACAATCATTAGATGAGTGTCCTATCATTATAACGTAAATAAAATGGTATTGTTAGGTAAGTATGTATTTCTTATTCAAATAAATATTAATTTTTCCATAATAAGGACGTCATTAAAGAAAACTGTTTCGCAGATGAGACTTTCTCGAATCCTATTACAAACCCCTAATGATCAAGTAAGCTTTATTTTGATTGAATACAACCATAAGCCGCTTAGGACGCAATAATACTGATAACAATTCATCTGTTAAGGTTCTTCAAGTTTATTTAGGATTTTGTTTTTTGTGTACAGCGTCTCAAGTGATTTTAATGTTTCACTGCCAGAAGATTGTTACATAAAACTTTATTTAACCACATCTTTTTCTAAACGAAAATAATGTTACTTTGCTATTCCGCCAAACGTGCTAGTCACCCGCGATTTTGGATTGCAAGTCCTTACCACTGGGTCTGTCCTTGCCAAAGTGGACATTAGTGCCAACCCGTTATACCTACTTGCGTATTTTTTGCATGCAATTAATGTTCCCACCCTCCCGCCGCAAAAAATAAATACGCAAATAGATACAACACACCACCACCAATAATACAAAACTCGACACGTGTTTCGCCTCTCTACGAGGCATCATCAGGAGATGCAGGAGATCTTGTCGTACTTGGTGGTGTGTTGTATCTATTTGCGTATTTATTTTTTGCGGCGGGAGGGTGGGAACATTAATTGCAAGCAAAAAATACGTAAGTAGGTATAACGATTGGCACTAATAGACTAGCACGTTTGGCGGAAAAGCAAAGTAACATTATTTTCGTTGTTAATATGGAATTCCGAAAAGTAACGCCTGATTAAATCAATTATATCTTTTTCCTTCTGACGCAAAACAGTGTTTAAGTGTGCATGGCGTGTTTTTTTTGTCTTTTTTTTGGGATTTGATGCAACTCTTATAGTTACAATTTTATAATTAAAAGAAAAATAGAAAATTTCCCTGCATCGAGCGGGATTCGAACCCACGACTTCTTTGAACACCGGTCAGATCACTCTACCAATTGAGCTATCACTGCCCGATCGAACCCGGCGAATGTTATCACTATTTCTTTTCATTTTGGTTTTACGCCTTAGGGAGACGCGTAGCGACATTTACCGAAAGTGCTTAACACTTGTACGGCATCGATGTTTTAAGACATTATGAAATCATCGTTAACAATGCGCTACCCCGTACTAAATTCATTTTGTATTAAGCAGAGACTTAAGAGATTAAAATTATAAAATTGTTAATTTCGTTCGCACACGTCTCTGTTTAATACAAAATTAACCCTTATAGTTTCTTCAATCCGTCACAGCGGTTTTAATATATACCAAGTGTGTAACTAGTAACTACAAATAGATATTATTTGATAAGTCTTTATCAAATACTTTAATGTTTACATAAATAAAAGTTGACTAGTCTGATATTTTAGAAATAATCGCATCAAAAGTCTTTAAAAGTGTGTTTCAATTACGCGTGGTCCGACACGCACTTGGCAGGTTTTATTTGTGTTGTAGTGTAGATACAAAAGTACGGAATGTACTATTCAGCGTAGTCCAACAAGCACAGGGTCGGTATTTACTAGTTCAAAATTTATTTGGTCAGAATTTATCAAAGTAATCCCTGTTAACAAGGTAATCCCTGTTGCATGGCGGATCCTTCTAAAGTACAGATTGATTTACGATCCCATTTTGACGTAAATATTTTGAACTCAAACAATTACTTATTGAAAAAAAACTTGACTAGGTGGTCAAGTTTGGTCTCATCCCTCTGAAGTCAAATTTTATATACGATTTAAAGGTAACATATTGTTATAAAAATCAGAAGTAAGTATGTAATTATAATTAAAAAAATATATTGAAATTTCAAGTGGATCCCCTTCCAACATCAATCTGTAATTAAGTCACGACGGAAAAGGGATTTTCTTGATCATCATTTGCCGTAATTAAAAGATATTTGAGGTGTAGACCAGCTACTAATTAAGAACAGGACAGGTTTAAAATTTTCGGTCAGTATAATAAAAGGTGCAACACTTTTCAAATTCCACGTCAAAGGAAAGGCTTTGTGTGCTAAAGGTGGGATTTTACATACATAGTCCCGCTTAAACATTATAAGTTAAATAAAGCGAGCAAAAGGCGAGGGCTAACTGCAAATAATTTGCGGAATGGCCGTGGACTCGTCGGATGCCAAGTGGGGCGAAGGTCGGTGGGTCGCTGGGTGAGCCAAAAATTACACGTTTTTCTGATAATCCTTATTTTTGTAGTGTACCAATGTATATACTTATATACACACATTTATTCCCAAATTATTATTCTAATTCTACACGACCTCCGATGTTGCAGGATCTAGCATGGCACTGGTAAACAACCTACATTGATTGATGAAATGATGAATCACAATACGTGTATGAGATATCATTAGATTCACGTAAGTTGCGTAAGTAACAAAAGATATTAAATAAACAAATAAATAATATTGTGGGACAATTTTACACAAATCGAGCTAGTCCCACAGTTAGCTCAATAAGGCTTGTGATGTGGATACTAGGCGACGATATATGTAATACATATAAATACTTAATTACGGTATAAAAACATCCATAACCCAGGAACACATATTCGTGATAAGCACACAAATAAATGCCCTGACCAGGATACTGACCGGGACCTCCTGCTTCGTAAGCAGGGTCACTACCGGCTAGGCTAGGAGGCCGTAGGTATTAAAAATCCAAATGGTAAAATTACCAACTTAGCTCAAGCACCAAAATAGCGTTTTTATTTTTTTTTGCGACTTGATGCATTGTTTCTTAACCCGAATCATAAGTAAAGTTGAGTAATAGAGCAGTTGAGAAGCCACTCATTTGGCATAATAATCAGCATAAAAATATCCGCAAACTTTATAATTAGAAATCGCTTCCGATCTAATTCGGCACTAATATCGATTATTTTTCAATAAGATTCAAACAAGAAAGCTATAACATCAGAGTGTTTTATATAGAAACTACCAATTTCAATTTACCCAAGTACATATTTTCATTTATCGAATGGCTTTATATACATACGTATATAATTAAAGCAAGTACTGGGTTTTTTTTAAGGATAATGGAGTACCTACATAGAACTGCTTGCTCAGACGAACAAAGCAAGGAGAAAACGTTTTAAAAATATTATCCTACGCCGGTACGCCCTGACGAGTACATCTGCTGACTGCTCTGTCCAATCAATAAACACCGATTTCCATACGCGGAACCGGAATGCACAATGCGGTGAACAAACGAACCTAACAAACGTGCCAACAACAATAGGATAGTATTGGACTATGGATTATAGATGTCCTTTAAATTTTAGGTATTTGTCCGTAAGTAAGTTTATACCTTTGTATTAATACACAGCTAGTATATGCAGGTGTTATACTCAATAATGTCATAAATTGAAAGAGATGTCATGTCATATACTTCAGAAAAAGTGACCAAGGTCTCCAGTGCCCAGGGCTGGGATCGAACCAGTATCCTTCCGCTGCCACCGTGGGCGTCTAAATAATAAATAATTTGATTAGTGGTTGACAAAATAGTACTTAATACTATCTTAAAAAATAAGGCGTTATGCCCTGAGTATTATCAAACTATTGACATATTCCACTTGGTTCTAAATTTAAAATCTTGTAAATAGTAGTAGTAAAATACTTTGTTTTACAAAAACAGAGAACATAACATAATTTGTACAAGGTGAACTTTCAGTTAAACTTTGTTCTGAGATGCTCAAGCCAAAGTCATAGAAGAAATAACCACGACACGTACCTAACATACTTCAAATTTAACCGTTTATCCGTTTACTCAGGTAGTATTTTTGGTGCAATTTATAGTCTGGCCAAATAGATTACCGATAACAGTAGAATTAATGAAGTATATCCATCCCTCTTTCATATGTTGCTACTTTTGCTAGTACTACAACTTTTGCTAGTAAAATACAGAGATAATTCTCTGAACATGCACAAATTAGAAGAGTTTCTAGCCAAACTTTGGAGTGCGGTAGACTGTGTATCAACTGTATGCTTTACTGCAAGCTACCAAAAACAGACCGATACCCTAAAGGATGACTCCCACTAGGACGGGACAGAACGGGACGATCTGTTAATTTTTATAGAAAGAATCACGTGATAGCTCGGAGCCCTGATGATGTCACACGATGTTTTCTATAGAAACTGACATATCGTCCCGGCCTACCCTGTCCCGTCCCGTTCTGGTGTGTGTCATCCCTAAAGCTTATGAGTATTAACATACTTGCAAAACCTCCTGCTGACTATTCTCTCAATCACAATAAATCACACGAATCGTTTACTCGAAATTAGCCCTCATTATGCTCTTGTGATTCTTAAATTCTGTCTTTTTGTCCCTAAATTTACATATGTGCTCCGATGCTGTCCTTTTTGGAAATATCTAAATTTACTATCACCCATAGATGATTTGATTAAAATTAGTTTAGAGATGATTCTAAACATTCAGCTCAATGAGCCTTCCTGGTCTCAGGCGTCCCTCCCTATTCGGTTCGGGGGTTTAGGAATTCGCAAAATTTCCAGTGTGGCATCCCCAGCCTTTTTAGCATCCACTCATAGCACAGCCGGTCTCATAGGAAATATTTTAAGGGCTTTGCCCACAAACTATGAGATCGCAAGCTTTGAGGATGCTAAAAATGCTTTTAAAATTGCCTGCCCGGGCAAAGACTTTCCAGACAACCCAAATTCACAAAGGAGTTGGGATAATGTTTACTGCGATTTAACTTACAATACTCTTTTAAATAACTCAACAGGTCCAGATCGCGCGAGGCTTTTGGCGGTCGGATCCCGGGAAGCTGGTTACTGGCTTCATGCCCATCCTTCGCCCAATACTGGTACTTTCTTGGATCCGGCCTCCCTTAGACTGGCGACTGGTTTGCGACTGGGGGTTTCGGTGTGTGCGCCACACTCATGTCCTTGTGGCACAGACGTGGACCGACTGGGACACCATGGATTGTGTTGTAAAAAAAGTGCAGGCCGTTTTTCGAGACATGCATCTCTTAATGACATAATCCGTCGGTCTCTTGCCACCATCAACGTGCCTGCTCTCCTTGAGCCGACTGGCATTTTCAGGGATGATGGCAAGAGACCTGATGGGGTGTCCTTGGTTCCTTGGAGTTTGGGACGGATGCTAGTGTGGGATGCTACCTGTGTAGACACGCTGGCGCCGTCCCATCTCCAACGAACTAATGTAAAAGCGGGCGGAGCGGCTGAATGCGCCGAAATTTTAAAACGTAATAAATATAAGAGCCTGGGCAGAGAGTACCTTTTTGTACCATTCGGGGTCGAAACTCTTGGTCCATGGGGTCCCAGCACACGCAAATTTTTCGTAGAAATCGCGAAACGTCTGGTTGATGTTACTGGTGACCGAAGAGCTGGTGGCTTCCTCGCACAACGTATCAGCATTGCGATACAACGAGGAAATGCCGCCAGCATCCTAGGTACAATGCCTCAAGGACCTACTTTAGATTTAAGGTAGGTAGAGGTAGGTAGTTAGGTAATTTACACTTACTGTATATATTTCGAGAATAAATGATTTATATCGTTACGCTTAAAAAAAAAAAAAAAAAAAACATTAAAATGTCCACGCTAACTCCGAAACAAACGGGATGCACTATTTAGACAAGGCTAAATACACCAAAACACTCGAAACAATAATAGGAACCACGGTAACACTAAATGAAGCTAGCTAAAATTCGGCTTTTCAAACGAAACAAAAATAGACATTCGTATTCTAGTCATGCATATCGATTGATAAAAATTGTTCTCTCGGTCATAATCAATTTTACACACAAAGTCAGGAAACCACAGAATGCACAATTGCGCAATGCAAATTTAAAATTAAAACGAAAAAATTAAAACAAATTTAAAATTAAAACAAATTTAAACCCCTTCTCTGGGAGCTTTGGAAGCTGCACATTGCACCGAGGCCAAGAATGTTTGGCTCCTAACCTGTAGCAACACCGACCCGCCCGCTAATCCTTGCTCACAAAGGCAATGGGACGAGCCGCTCTGCCGACTAGTACGGAACAATCTCTTTAATACGTCAACTTGTCAGGCAGATCGAGCTCATCTTCTAGCCACTACGTAGTGGGAGTCGGATCTGTGGCTACAGGCTCTACCGTCGCTATCTTTAGGTACCCTAATGGATAACTCCACTTTTAGGCTGGCGGCAAGTTTGCGCATAGGGGCAGCCACCAACGCTCCACATCGCTGCCAATGTGGTACCATGGTAGATACCTTGGGGCACCATGGGCTTTCCTGCTGCAGAAGCACTGGGCGCATACCCCGGCATGCCAGTATAAACGATGTCATCCGAAGGGCCCTTGTCAGCGTCAAAGTCCCAGCCATCCTGGAACCTGTTGGCCTGGCGAGGGACGACGGCAAGAGGCCCGATGGTATGACGCTGGTGCCTTGGAAGATGGGAAGACCACTCGTTTGGGATGCTACATGTGTAGATACCCTCGCACCGTCCCATCTTCCTGGTACCATCAGTATTGCTGGCCATGCCGCTTCCGCAGCAGAAGATCTAAAACGCCGTAAGTATGCAGCCCTCGGCAGCAGCTACTTATTTGAGGCGTTTGGGGTCGAAACGTTGGGGCCGTGGGGGCCGAGCGCGCGTCGCATCTTTAAAGAATTAGCGACACGCCTCATCGATACCACGGGTGACAGGGCTGGCCAATACTTCGCTGAGCGTATAAGAATTGCCATACAACGTGGCAATGCGGCCAGCCTTTTGGGCACGCTACCCATTGGCAGCGATCTGGAGGGCATTTTTTATTTATAGATAGTTTTAGGATTTTATTTTTATTTTTACTGTATATATTAAATTTTAGTATTAGTTAAATAGGATAATTATTATTGAGGTGGGTAATTTGCTACAATAATAATAAAATAACAGTATAAAGCCAATTTAAAATTAATATGATGAACTCGTCAAAAATACAGGAGGCATACTTAAAGCATGAGGTTCAGACTTTATCAGAATTAAAAATTGTAGTTTTTAACTAAATTCATGTTAACTAATAAAATAAGCTTTTGTTCTTATAAAATTACATTATGATCGAAAGGTCCGAAAATTATCAGTTTGTTTTTTTCTATTATGTAATATTTCGCCAAGGACTCAACGATGTTCTACACACGATGGTATATGAAATGAATATGATTTATGGATTTTGTTGGAACGAAACGCAGGACTTCAGCGGGGACTGCGCGGAGACGGGGGGTCAACCGCCGTCGAAAACTGGTTGCAGCTATCGCTGTGACAATGCAATTTTGAACTCCATAGGAGCAACTGATTTTTCTATTTTTTCTATATGTACTTGTTGGCAGATGTAGTACATTTTTATTTTTTAATCATTTCTTTTATTCTGCCTGGTCCTTCTACAACCCCAACATTGGTCCTTCGAGCCGGATACCTAACAAGAATCAGCTAGCTATGGGATATTAAGGACCTAGGACCTCCATTACGGCTGAGACAAAGAAGAAACGCAACGTTTGAATGTTTCCTGTACATCCAACAAACCGGGTTCCAGTGAGGAGTGCAGCTTGAAGCATCCCGAGGCGGCTATATCTTCATCCATCCAGCTACGAAGTGGTTAACTCAACTGTTCAACCGTTATTCCGGAAACTAAAATCCGACGACGTCTAAGATACAAGGAGTGAGCAGGTTTAGAGCTAAAAGTGAGTCCGTTCCGTAATACCTATCTATTTCCTATTACCTATTTTCTATTAACGCATTAAATTAACAGCTATTTGTCAATATATCCTCTATTTGACGAATCTAAGATACCTACCTACTAGGTACCTACATATTGTATACGTGTAGGTACGTTTTTAAAATAGATTACCAAAGTAAAGTTCATAATAAAATAAATCATATCGCCAATTGCATACATGCATAATAAGTGCAATAGCTGAGCGCCTGTTAAACGTTTTTTTTGTTATATCTAACGAGACGCCCGGCCGCCGTAGGTACTTATCGCCATTAGTGAGACTGCCTGCTTATTGTAAACAACATTTTAATAAGAAAGTGTTCGGTTTATGCGACTGTTGTGCTGGTGTTTAAGTGGAACAAAGTGTTATTTAATCAAAAGGTAAATACTACGTGAAGTTAAAATGACCGAAGCGGTAATGAAAGAGTTAATTAAGAAGAGGGGTCATATTAAGTCGCGATTAACTAAATTTTCAGGTTATATACAAGAATTAGCCGATAAACATTTGTGTGCGGCTCAGATAACGGAACTTCAACTTCGTATTGCTAAATTGGAAAGTGTATACAATACATACGACGAAATTCAAACCAAGCTGGAGTACATGGCGGAGGATGACGAGGCTCAGTTGGACGAGAGGTCGGAATTTGAGGATTTGTATTACTCGTCAGTCGCGGCGGCTAAGGAGTTGGTAACCATGAATACAAAGGTCGCGGCTAGCGAAGGGGGTTCCGAGTATGGTTCACGACGCCATCCACATGTAAAATGTAAGTTACCTACCATTTCTTTACCGAAGTTTGGAGGCTCGTATGATACATGGCTTGAGTTTCGCGATACGTTTGATAGTTTGATAAATAATGACAACTCAATCGATGATGTAAACAAGTTTCATTATTTGCGGGCTTCGTTAGAAGGCAGTGCCGCATTAATTATAAAATCGTTAGCTTTATCAAGCAGTAACTATAAAATAGCTTGGCGGTTATTATGCGATAGGTACAATAACAATCGGTTATTGGTAAATAATCATATCAAGGCAATATTCAATTTAGCCCCAATTAACAAGGAATCGCCGACAGCTATTCGGCACCTTATTGACACGTTATGTAAAAACATACGTGCATTAGCAACCCTTAATGAACCAACCACCCATTTGGACACTTTGTTAGTGTATATAATATGTCAAAAACTTGATAATGTGACAAGACGTGAGTGGGAAGAGTTTGTGCCTAGTTGTGAAACAATTACTTTCGATTCTATCATAAATTTCCTCAGCGATCGCGCGGATCTATTGGAGACCATGGCGATGGATGGTCCTGGCCGCCGCGCGTCCTGGCCGCTGGCTGCCGGCGCCGGCGCTGCCCCCGCGGCGCACGCGCGCTCCGCTGGCCGACGGGTAAAGGAGAATTGTTTCGCGGTACTAGATGAACGTGAAAATATTACTGTGAGTAGCCCACTATTTTCATATGAGTGTCCGTTATGTAAGCGTGGTCATTGGTTATTTGAGTGCCCCGACTTTCTCGCGTTATCGAACAAGGAACGCGCAGATAAGGTTCAAGGGATGAAAGTGTGCTTAAACTGTTTGAAACCCGGGCACATAGCAAAGTATTGTAGGCGTGGTCCGTGCAAGTCGTGTTCATTACGTCATAACTCACTTATACACGTAGATAGGTTGCCGTCAAATGCTTCAGTGGCAATGCCAGTAGTTAAAGTGATCCCTAGCACTCCGTGCGAGCAGGACGAGCCTGCACCGGACCCTGGCTGCAGTGCCAGCAGTAACCTCGTGTTGCCGGCCCATCCTGTGATTCAAGGTCAAATAATACTGTCTACCGCGTTAGTAGGAGTAATCGATCGCGACGGCAATACACAGGTAGTCCGCGCATTTTTGGACAACGGTGCTGGATGTAATTTTATTCGGACCGATATTTGTAAAAAACTTAACTTGCCGATTAGAGAGGTAAATGTGTCTTTGACCGGTATTGAAAATATGAAATCTACCGCACGTCAAGTGTGTGACGTAAAGTTCACATCGTTGTATGATAAAAGTTATAGTTTGGAAAGATCATTTTATGTAGCTCCACAAGTAACTTGCGACTTACCTTTGCATGAGGTAAATGTATCAATGCTAGACATACCTAAGCATTTAGTCCTGGCTGATCCTAAGTTCTACGTGCCGGCAAAGATCGATATTCTTCTTGGTGCCGAGGTCTATTGGGAACTATTGGGTGATGTTAGATTTAAATTGGGACGCAACAAGCCCACGATCTACGAAACAAAATTAGGATGGGTAGTGTCTGGTCCAAGTGCACATAATCGTAACTCTAAAAGCATCCCTTGCCACTTTGTCCAATCGAACAATAGTGATGACGAATTAACTCGCTTTTGGAAGTTAGACGAAGCAACAATAAAACCCGCGTCGGCTTACTATACTAATGATGAACGGGCTTGCGAAGAACACTTTGTTCAAAATACCTCTAGGTTACCAGATGGTAGATTCATGGTGCGATATCCTTTAAAGCAGCCTTCGTCATCATTAGGCGAATCTTACGAGCGGGCAAAACAATGTTTTTTATCTTTAGAGCGCAGGCTAGAACGACAACCACAATTAAAGTCGATGTACACAGCGTTCATGAATGAATACGAGACTTTGAGAGACATGTCTAAGGTGACCTCGAACGAAACAGTGGGGAATTACCTACCACATCATGGTGTGCTCCGGCTTTCCAGCGTCACGACAAAGTTGCGCGTAGTTTTTAACGGTAGCGCGCGCACGTCAACCGGAGTAACGCTAAACGACATTCAGCATGTAGGACCTACTATTCAAGACGATCTCATAGCTATTTTGTTACGGTTTAGACAATATCGCTTTGTGTACACGGCTGACGTTGAAAAAATGTACAGGAGGATAGTTATACACCCAGACGATAGGCACTTGCAACAAATAATATGGCGCAATAATCCATCGGAACCCCTGTGCACATACCAACTAAACACCGTCACTTACGGCACTGCCAGTGCCCCGTTCTTGGCTGTCCGCTGCCTTAAACAGCTGTCACTGGAGTGTTCAGACCCTCAAATTGCTGAATGCATTGCCCATGACTTTTACATGGATGATTTTTTATCTGGGGCTGATACAGAACAGGCAGCTGTCAACATGATAGCACGGGTCAGCGACGTGCTTAAAAGTGCTGGTATGAATTTACGTAAATGGCGTTCAAACGATCCTGGACTCATCAACGAATTCAGTGATGAATCTAGGAATCTTAATTTAGGGAACTTAGACGAAACCAAAACGCTAGGGCTAGGTTGGAAAAGTGGAGTGGACGTTTTGTACTTTACAATTGACTTAGGACAAACCCCTGAGACGCTAACAAAGCGGTTCATTCTTTCCACTATTGCTAAAATATTCGACCCCCTAGGTCTATTATCGCCAGTAGTCATACAGGGCAAAATCCTCCTTCAACTTTTATGGTTGTCGCAGGTCTCTTGGGATGATGAAGTTCCCCAAGAGATTTCAATGAAGTGGCAAAATATAATACGTTATCTACCGGAATTAAACAATTTATGCATTCCACGTTGTGTCGTAGGTGTCCACACATCCCGAGTGGAATTTCATATTTTTACGGATGCATCTCAAAACGCGTACGGAGCTTGTTTATACGTACGCACGATTACCAGCGAAGGAGTGGTCACTCGGTTACTTATGGCCAAAAGCAGAGTAGCTCCAATTAGACCAGTAACCATACCCCGTCTGGAATTGTGCGGAGCGTTAATAGGGGCACAGCTCTTACAAAAAGCTTTAACTTCACTTCGCATGAAAGCAGACAGCTGCATATTTTGGACCGACTCAATGATCGTGTTAGGATGGCTTAGGATGCTACCAACCCAGCTGAAGGTATTCGTACGAAATCGGGTTTCTGATATACTCGAAATCACCGGTGGTTGGTCTTGGCGGCACGTGCCAACTAAAGATAATCCAGCTGACTTGGTCTCACGTGGACTTGATGCAAGTTCAATCGCTGCTGCGGATATCTGGTGGAATGGACCGTCTTTCCTACGTAATGACGAAAAGGAATGGCCCAAAAATCAGCATGCAAGCAAAGAAAATGATGAGATCAATGCTGAAGTGATCACTGTTAATGTAGTAAACGCAACTACATCATCCCCTCTAGTTGAGTTGAACTTGATAAAGTTCTCTAATTTTACTAAACTTAAACGCGTCACCGCTTATGTCTTACGGTTTATTAATAATACGCGATCAAATAGTATTAGGTGTTCAGGATTCCTTAGCACTCAAGAACTACAGGCGGCTACTAATACTTTAGTAAAATTAGCACAAATAGAATCGTTTTGTTCATATGACGATATTAAAAACAAAACAACACTCAAACCTAAAGACCCGCTTATAAAACTGGATCCATTCATTGATTCTGATGGACTTATGCGTGTAGGTGGGAGACTTCGTAACGCACCCTTTAAGTTTGACAAAAAACATCCGGCTATCTTGCCGAAAGGGCATTATATAACTGTGACATATTTTAATTTCGTTCACATCGTTTTATTACACGCTGGACCTCAAGCCATGTTAGCATATGTAAAGTCTACTTACTGGCCAATTGGGGGCCGTACACAGGCTAGATCTACGTGTCATAAATGTGTCCTTTGTAGTCGTATGCGAGGTGCAACCGTGGCGCCACTCATGGGCAACTTACCATCCGCACGAGTAACCCCAGGGTTTCCTTTTGAGGTTGCTGGCGTCGATTATGCGGGCCCTATATTAGCCGCGTCTAGGAAAGGGCGTGGTAGTCAAACAACAAAGGTCTACATCGTGATTTTTGTGTGTTTTAAAACTAAATGCGTACACCTTGAGCTTTGTAGCGACTTGTCTGCAGAAGGTTACATGGCATCTTTGAAACGATTCGTTAGTCGCCGCGGCTTACCTTCTGACATATACTCCGACAACGGGACCCAATTCGTCGGGGCATATAATGACCTAAAAAGATTTCTTACGACTCATGCGAAGACGTTATCTGAGTCCGCTGCAAATGACGGCATTAGGTTTCACTTTGTTCCACCATATTCACCACATTTTGGCGGTTTGTGGGAAGCTGGGGTGAAATCCACTAAGCACCATCTAGTAAGAGTCCTAGGTAACTGTCATTTAACCTTTGAGGAGTTGTATACAACTCTTTGTCAAATAGAGGCCATATTGAACTCGCGGCCTCTTACTCCATTGTCAAGCGATCCTTCTGATCTGCTACCACTATCTCCGGGTCATTTTTTAATCGGACGAACACTCACAGCTCTTCCGACTCCCTGGCTAACAGATGCTCCTCCTTCAAGACTATCAAGATACCAGAGAATTGAGCAATTAAGACAACACTACTGGGTTCGCTGGTATAAAGAATATATCTCCGAACTTCAAGAGCGAACCAAATGGAGACAAGCCAAGGGTCAACTCACAGCTGATACCATGGTTGTCATCAAGGACGACAACCTACCTCCGCTGAAATGGAAGCTCGGCCGAATTGTTAACACCCTCCCAGGGCTTGATGGCATCAGTCGAGTAGCCGATATCCGGACGTCGTCTGGCATCATCCGTCGTGCGTTCAGCAAGATATGTCCACTACCAGTTGAGAAGTAATTCCTCGGTTGAAACACTAGTTTTTCAACGTAGGCGGGCATGTTGGAACGAAACGCAGGACTTCAGCGGGGACTGCGCGGAGACGGGGGGTCAACCGCCGTCGAAAACTGGTTGCAGCTATCGCTGTGACAATGCAATTTTGAACTCCATAGGAGCAACTGATTTTTCTATTTTTTCTATATGTACTTGTTGGCAGATGTAGTACATTTTTATTTTTTAATCATTTCTTTTATTCTGCCTGGTCCTTCTACAACCCCAACAGATTTGAAGAAAAGGTGTTTGACCGGTTATCTTTTTTGACTCAACGCTATCACCGAAAGAATACAAACGATCAATTTAACAGCCACACAACAGTTGCAAGCGCAATCAATAAATACATTGGATTTTTGGTATTGTTTTGCATGCAAATTCGGCGAAAAAACGAGATGCAGAATTTGTAAAGTCGAAGTGAACCTACATCAAACGCGTCACAACTATACTAGCACAGCATTTCGCGACGAAATTAAAGAATAACCAAAATAAATGTGTCTTATTACAAAATATTGCCACCACGTCCTGTGTCGATGACATGACAAATCTTTTGATCTGTCTGGACATGATCCTGTATGATTGACAATGTAAGTATCGAATAATATTTCTTCAAAATGACATGGAAAGCTTTGACGGGGCGCTTAATATCAATATTTCCAATATGTCTATAATCAAAAGAGAGCATGCGATGAACATAGTTATCACATATGAACATAATTATGAATATAGTAATACACTTGGCATAACATATATTATACAATTGTAAAGTAATCATTTATAATTTTTAATACATGTTTTGATTCTTGTTTTTTGTTTTATTTTTTAAGCAGCCTCTTCCGCGAAAGCAGGAGGTCGCTGGTTGGATTCCAGCCCTGCTCACTGTAACTGGTCACTTTTTCTGTAGTATGATATAACATATCTTTCAATTTATAATAAAATATACTGTTCCATAACTAAATTCGGAAAAAAACGTGATATACAGTCAGCTACAAACAATTACAAAGATATGAATACAGCCAAAGTAAATTACTATGGCTCTAGTAGTGTAGTGGTTTAAAATATCGGGAAAATGAGGATCTATTGCATACCGTCGAATAAAAGGCACTCGAAAACCACTTTTTACAGCTGTAGAAGTTACTCTTCATCACAATCAATAAACCACATTGTGCATTGGGGTTAAAGAAATATTACACATGCAAATTCTGGGAAAAAACTGCAGAATTGGGGAAGTTGAAGTGAACCTAAACCAACGCGTAACAACAATACGGCAGCACTAAATGGAGGCGTCGACTAAGCATTTCCCATTTAACTAGAAAATACAGCTTAAAAGAAAAACAATGGAATACACTATTTTTTGCGTATGCCCTTTATGCACCTTTATGGTCGGAAGATCCAAATGTTACCTTTTAGTCACTGTGTCAAAATGTAATGGTATCTCTGAAAAACGAATGAATGAACGGGCCCTATGTGAAGAGAATGTGGAAATTTTGCATAACATTAATTACAAATTTCATGAAAGTGTTGACCAGTATCTTATTTTACATCAACTCTTTCATCAAGAGTTGCGATTCGTACCCAACGCCGGCGTGCGAGGGGGATAGGGCTACACACGTGTGTAACGTTGTCCCACTCAGAAACCAGAGTGCGGTGCGAATCGCATCCAGTGTGACATCCATCTAAACCACAGAATAAATAATAGTACAAGTACAGAAGACCCTCTGTTTTGATGTTCACGAATGCCGCCTTTTTATGTGCCTATTAATTATTATTAGCACGGACCGCACGCGAGCCGCGCTGTCATTGAGTTCTATTGCCCGGCGCGAAGGTCGATATTACTCCGCACCTTGCCGAAGATAGGGGTGTCATTTTTTTAAACGACGTCGGTGGCAAACAAGCGTACGGTCCGCCTGATCGTAAGCGGATACGGTAGCATTGCACTATTATCTATTCTGTGGCGCAAGCATCGACTATGTCTGAAACGAATACGCGAATTATAACACGCGTGGTATATCTACATGCATAAATTATTACACTTAAGACTTAACAGCTACTTAGGTAAATAACACCGAAAACATAACAGGCTTGTGACCGCGAACCGTAACAAAGATCGAAAAGTCTATCCCCGTCTCTGTCACACTTACTATTCGAGTGACAGAGACGGAGATAGACTTTTCGATCTTCGTTACGGTTCGCGGTCGCACGCCAGTTGTACTATTATTTATTCTGTGGCCAGTTGTAAATAAGTCCAATAAGTACCGATTTAATTACGATCTCGGGATTTTCATTTGATGTATACATATGTAGATATGCCATTGACAGGTACCTATTTAATTCAAGTACCTATACCACTGTGCTGTTGGGGTATTTACTTGATTCTTGTGTTCGATTTACCATGAAAGTATAGGTATAAATAAGCACTTAGTGCTTATTTATACCTATGGTGAGGTATCACCTTTCGGTATCCTTTTCACGCGTCGAAACATAGAAAAACGTGCAATCCGAATTTTGGTCATTGTTTCTGCATCCCGCAGCAATACAATATTTCATTGCTCTTATTTTATTCATCGTATACAATACGCGCTTGCGACGTTGGTATGCGGGAGACACGCGCGCGAGTGTCGCGGGCCACTGCGAGGCAACCACTGAATAAGCAACCTCGAGGGTGCCGCCGGCATGTACTTATAATTTCATGCAGATCGGCGGAGTGAACCCCCCCTGTCTAAACGATGGCCGTTTTAACAGAACACAAGTTACAACGCTATCGAAATCAAGAAACATATTATTGTGCCAATGTACCAGATGAACCTCAGTGGGTTTGGAAATTGTTTCACATGCAAATTCTGAGAAAAAACTGCAGAATTGGGGATGTTGAAGTGAACCTAAACAAACGCGCAACAACAATACGGCAGCACTAAATGGAGGCGTCGTCGACTCAGCATTTCGTATTCAACGCTCTTCGGCCATTCTTCGCATTTCATTTCAAAGCCAAATGGGTCAGTGGATGCGCACTTATTTTAGGAGTAATTCCGTTTAATGTAGGTTTTAGTGTAATTTGCGAAGGGCGTGGGAAGCGGAATGCTAGTGGATAGAATCTAATTATTTAGTACCTGGCAAGTTTAAAGATTAATGTTAAATACCCTACTAGCTTAATATAGAAATAGGCAGATTAAATACAAATCGTTTTTATCCTACTTTATCTTTTTACCACTCAAGCAAAGTTAGATGTGTTACTTAGCAATATGCTAAGCGACGCACCAACCAGGGTTATGGCTGACCTGAAGTTAACTGCTCAATTCCACACAATAAGCGCTTAACTTCGGGTTAGTTGGCTAACTCTAGTCGGTGCAAGTGACCAAAGTATCATACATATTTTGACTATTTTATATAGCCGTCGGTTTTCAATCGTTCTTCATTTATTTGTCAAATTTGTTGTAGTACTTTTGCTACCCTTTTCAATACCGTAATTAGTACCTATAAGTAATCCATTCGCGTTACTTAGTTAGTTTTACTAGACTTTTTCCGCAAATTGGCATCCATTGTGCCTTTTTTGCGTGATAACGAGGTAGACCTATTCTAACCACCAGCGTCTTTGCGAAACCTTGCATCGGTTTTAGGTTGCTAACTGCCTCCTTAAGTGTCTTTGGAGTCCCTAAATACCTACTCCTGTATATTTCTATGTATACCATTCGCATTTCTCTAACCTATTTTCATTAAATCCGGAGGCAGTCACGTGTTTGCCATCAAAGTGACAAAGAGCCACACTACCCAAGGCTCCTCAGAACATAACTCCTATCGGAGCCTTCAGTAACTACCCAGACGGTCATTAAACGGCATGTCCACTATATTATTAAGTCTGTACATCATCGTATTATTAGTTAGATAAGGCTTAAATGGGCAATTTATGCTAATAAGCTACGTTTTAAAGGTGATTGTTACAAATTATTGATAATTTGTACAGGTTTTTATGAGTCGATGCGAAGCGAGCTTAAAATTAAAAGTTGTATTTTTGCTCGTACTTAAGAACATTATAAATGACTTCCACGTTACAGTACTTTTGATAGCTTTGTGTAATCGGTAAACATAAATATCCCAATGTTTAAGCGCTTTTATTGGTTAACAGTGACCCAATCAAGATTAAGTAGTTATTGTTGAGATGATATTTATTTTACCTAAATGTTTATACCAAAATGAAAATTTTACAAGTTTTAGAGATGATAGTGACATGTAATACAGTAAAGAAGTGTCTGTTTTTTTAGCCATAAAAAGTATTCTAATATTCAGTAGTCTAATGTAATTTGGATATGTTCTTATTATTTAGGTCTATTGAATAACTGACAGGTCTATACCAATCTAAAATAATATTAGGCATGAACCGTTGCATTTCAGCCTACCGTCTTGACATGACATCGTTTCCAGAGTACACCTGGCTTGGCGCAAGCTACGAGCGTTAGAGTAAGGCCTAAGTGGACGCTCAGAGCGGAGCGTTCAGCGGGGCGTTCAGCGGGGCATGCAGCAGGGCGTGCAGCGGGGCGTGCAGCAGGGCGTGCAGCGGGGCATGCAGCGGGGCGTGCAGCGGGGCGTGCAGCGGGGCGTGCAGCGGGGCGGGCGAGCGTGTGATAGAGCTTGCAGTACACGCTCACCGCTCGTGTGAATCGCTTAAATTTATCATGCCGTGTGTATACGCGAACAGTTTTCAGAATATTTTTGGAGCAACAAAATTGATTTTTAACCATCTATTGTAGATAAAATGGATTAACTGGAACTGAGAATAAATACTTTTATTTACAGATATCCAGTTTTGTTGCTATTTTTTTTTCTATATTTTTTAAATCTATGATTGACCAAAGTGCAGGTTTATTTTGTATTTCAATAATAATTTCTTCGCATGACATGACTGCACGCTCTTACCGCCGCTGAAAATCTCAAACAAGTTTGAACCTGTCCGCGCCGCCCCGCTCGACGTTTCATAGCCCGCAAACTTGCCCGCTCGCAATTCATTTATGCAGCGTTGACTCAGGACACCAATACGAGCTTCATTTGTTTGACATGCACGCCGCCCGCCCCGCCCCGTTGCACGCCCAACCTGAGAGGAGCGTCCACTCAGGCCTTTCACTTACAGAAATTAAAAAAAATAACCAAACGAACCTAATAGGCTAGTTGGTAGTGACCCTGCCTTCGAAGCAGATGGTCCCGGGTTTGAATCCTGGTCAGGGCATTTATTTGTGTTACATGTTGTCTTTGTATTTAAGTATTTATATGTATAGCTATATATTATATATATATCGTCGTTGAGTATCTACAACACAAACCTTATTGAGCTAAACACTTATTTCAACTTTCACGATTTTCACACATTATGTATTTACTAAAACGGGGCTTAATCGTGTATAGATTTTGAAAACAAACCTCCGACGTTTCAAGGGCGACGTTGTCCCCGTGGTCCCGGAGAAAGACTGACGGAGTCTTTCTCCGGGACCACGGGGGCAACGTCGCCCTTGAAACGTCGGAGGTTTGTTTTCAAAATCTTATTGAGCTAACCGAGGGACTAGGTCGATTTGTGTAAGATTGTCCCACAAATATTTATTCTATTTATTTAAAATATTTCTTTACTACCTAATAAATATGTAATTAGGCACGCCTTTTTGGCATAATTATAGAGAACCTACGGTGCATAGATCTCAATTGTGTGATTCTGTAAGGCTTTTTGATTTTGAGCCAATTTTTAAATTTATTTATACGTTCCGTAACATACACGTACGTACGTCTAAATGTAAGTAAGAATAAGATTAAGTTGTTGATTCCGACTAGATTATACTGTATAGCTTCATTTCATTACATATTTAGTATTAACATACTATCGATACTGTAAAGCGGGTTACATCAATACCTGCATATCGATGTAACACAAAAAACACGAACGAAGAAACACGTAAACTAATTAGGTTCAGTGGGTACAATTAATATTGAATAATAATGAAAACAATTGTAAAGAAACTAATCGGTCGTATTTTCCAAGGGGAAATCCCTGAAAAACCGTAAATATTGAATCGTGGAACTGACTCTATTGCTTCACGTGTGTTTGCAAATAGCAACAATTTACCTACATTTGCCTCAGTTTATAATAGGTATATAATAAAAATCAGAACATCGTGAAAATATGTTACTTTCTACTTATTTATCAATCATCCTCGCTTTTCCTTTTCCGATAATCTTCTGCCTTTTCCCTAATCACTTTTGACATCATATATTTCATGCAACTTGGTGTTATCAGTAACATCAATTCATCCGGATATTCTGATGCATTCTGACTTCAACGATTAGTTTGTAAACAATTTATTCATATAAATTCTTCAGCTTCAGTGGTGTACTATGAACAAATGTCTGCTCGTGCACATTATTTTCAACAAAGATGGAAGAAATTTAATATTCTCGAATCGCATCTGATTGCGAAACATAGTTTCAATGTTCAAATATAATACTTTATCGAAGTACAATTATATGTTCACTAATTAAATACTTTCGATATTATTAAAATAATTGTGTTTGTCAGTTGATTTTGTGTAATTGACGTAGTTTTCTGATTGATATTAACACAATTCCATTTCTGATACAATTATTTCTGTATTTATGTCACGTACCATGCACACGTACATGTTTTCTAACTTAAATAATATGTGGAATCAGTTCATTGCGTCCACATCAAATGCTTTTTAATTATATTTGTTTGACGTGATATTTCCGACAAGTAGGGAAATGAAATATCAGCATTATGTATCTAATAGGAGAACACGCAGACAATAAATTACGAAAAATGAACTACGCGTTGATATCAAATCAATATTGGCACTAGCAGTACTTAGAGTAAAGTACATCCTTTTTTGAGGTGATACTAGCCAAGGCAAAAGCCAGTTTATTTCTGGCTTTTCTTGCAGTGACAAACGCCTTTGCTAAATTATACCTACATAGTTGATATAATAAATATAATAATACATTATATATATAACACCAGCTCGTTAAAACGCACGCACCAGTACTAAGCCGTAGCATTACGTAGCGGTTGTAGCAAGTAGTAGCTCCGTTGAAACAGTTTTTCTTAATCTTGCTCAAGTTTCAAAAGTGGACTTTTTTATTATGAATAAGGGAGACTAGGTGTACACCAAGTTTTAAAAATTGACTTTTTTATTATAAAAAAAAAGTTGATGAAAATTTTAGTTAAATTATGATTTGTCCCTTTCCAACAAAGGCACACCTGACAAATAACGACACACAACTTTTTTTTGCGGAAAAATGCCCAGAAAAACTATGTAACTAACAACATTTAGCTTAACTGTAATATGCGTTTATGAATAACACCAACATTTTTTTATAAATCCGTATGATAAAGTATAGCGTTCTTCTTGAGTTCATGTCAATATTTGGCACACACGTTGGTTCGAGTTAGAATCGCTATCATAGTTGCGGTACCTGAAATGTAAGAGGGGTTAACTGAAATAGGCCCCTGTGACTCGTTTCATAAAGCTTCGCCTATAAGTAATAATTTTACAAGACTAAACTAACTAGTAGCAAAAACCCCTCGTTGTTTCAATGGCTTCAGTAAAGACTTACAAAATTATAATTTTGAAATCAAGGTAAAATTAAACCAATGTTAACATATAACCAACCCAAAAGCTTTCACCTAAACCGACCGAGCTATAGAAAAAAAAATAGTACAGTAGAGAGACTGATAGTTAGTGGTAGTAGTTAGAGAGTAGATAGATAGATAGATAGAATACTCTTTATTGCACACCTCAGTACATGAGAAAGATAAACCATTTACAAGGTACAACAAGGTACAAGGTAGAGTAATAGTTACAGTAGCTTTTTTTTCGATCTTATAAATAATTTAGGCAAATACTTTCCAAATATTTAATAGAACAGTTAATTTTTGAAGACATGATTCATTACTAGTTTGTTCAGCAAATAACTACAGCGGCAGCGGTTTTAGTGGTATCTAGCTTCATAAAACTACTGCTGGCTATCGCTTGTAACACACCCTAATATTTTATGTGTCAATGTGAGCTCTGCTTATGTGGGTGACATCACTCGAGCCTGCATACGTGATGCTTGCATAACGACGATGTTCTTGTTACACGCCAAGATGGTAATTACTCCGTTGTGATAAGGTAGTTTTTGCAGCGGAATTTGTGAAAGACAAATACCACCGCGTGGATCACTTCAATACTTTTAGCCCAAATATAGAATAGCATTTTTACAAGCTTTTATTTTTACTTTCACCTGTTCATCTGTTATCAAATCTTGCAAGTTAAATTTAACTTATTTCCCGGTTTCTAGGTGGAATTTTGCATGCATATGAAAGCATATCGCGTGATAATGAAACATTATGGTTATATGAAACAATATGGAGCAGATCTGATGACGGAAGTGGTTGGTGGTCATAATCATTTTTATTGAGAGAAAGATAAGCATTTGAATACAATCTTACCTGATGGTATATGCCGATGCAGTCTAGGATAGAGCAACTCTGTGATTAAATAACGAAATTTTAGTATTTCTTTGGCTTTCTAGAGTTGTCTGGATGAGTACTAGTTGCCTGTAGAAAGAATCGATAAAGTCTTGTATCAAAAATGAAATCCTTGACAACCAAAAATGCGCTGGCTCAGCGACTGAAAATGAGTCTTGGTCTTCGACATAAAAGCTCGCCAACTTACTTGATCCTGCGCAATCTTAAAAACTTATTAAATATATTTTAAACTCCAAGCATGATCTAAATTTGTTTAGAAAGTCAAGGGTAGTTTAAAAAAGTTTACAAATGTTTATATGGGTTAATTACGTTTTTTTTTTACTTTCATACTAAAGTTTTTTACTTTGGGAGTAAATGAAGGCAAATGTTGTTGCAAATGAATCTTATTTCTGCCGAGGATTAAAATTTCTTCGGGACCAACCAAGCTACATTTGGACACCAAGATTTTTAACATATGAGAAATATGACACGTATGCATTTTGACACTAAGACAATTATGTTCCACAATTTGGATATCATGACACCTGTAGATTTAGATTTAGATTTATTTATTTCACGAAAAACATTACATTATAAATTTGCGTTACATGTCAAAATTATACGAATATTTATCATGATCGTCACAATGAAAATAAGAATAGTAATAATATTAACAAATAATTATATAATTCAGTCTCCCAATAAGGATCGTCATTTTAATAACAGGTAAAAACAAAATAAAAGTATAAGTAAGTATGTACATTGTGACATTTATAAAATTTACTATAACAGGTAACATTTTGACAAAATATCACGAAGCTTGGATGTTTCGACATCAAGACGTTATAGTACCCTTCGGACTTATTGACACATTATGACACCGTGCCTTTCTGACATATGGACATATATTATATACCCCTAAAGGACTCACAGTATAACGAGCAAGATTTCAAACGAGATACCACACGCGCACAATTTTGTATCATAACCATAACAAAGCAAAATTTTAAAATCTAAACACCACTCCTAGTGAGGCTCATTTTAAGCATAAAATGCGAAGTGAAGAAATAAAAAGTTCTAAATTACGAAAATGTACCGCTACGTACCCGCCATTTCTCACAGTCCCTTAATGTAACTTTCACAATATAATCAATCAACGTCACGAATAGACGAGAAGGGTTCAATTATTGAGATTGCAAAATACCTTCACATATTATACCACTGAGAGTTTTCGGAAGTTTAAAGGCGGTTGATATTAGACAAGGACTAATGGCAAGGAAGAGGAGTGGCCGTATAGCCAGGACTAAGGAACTCTCTCGAATCTCGAATCAATCATCCTTTGATGATAATGACACACGGGCTGCCCACACATTCTGCACTCCTCATGCATGAGGCTCAGACATGAGGATACAAGAAACAAGAAGAGAATATTAGACACAGAGCTACAACCAGCAAAGTGTATACAATTTTGCTCGGGTGTCTAGTAACTCTGCAACGCGGAAGGTCAGAAAATGAGATCCACTTATAGGGTCCGCGTAGTAGACTTTTGGATTTGGATTTAGCAAGTCATTTGAAACCGAGTAAGCAAGCTAACTAAAATAGTAATGGGCGGGCACATCGAAGAACCGATGGACGTTGGGGCAGAAAGGTTCTAGAGTGGACGCCATCAACTGGCAAGCGCATTGTAGGGCGGCAACCTGCAAGGTTGTCGGACAAACTGGTTAGGGTTGCAGGGACTCGCTGGTTGCGGATTGTTTCTATCCGGTGTGGATATCTATGTAAGAGGCCTAGCAGTGGATATGCTATGGCTGAAATGATTATCATGATGATTTTGTATTCTTTTGAGGAGTTTCATTGAGAAAACAATATTACCTACTATTCAGTTGATCGTATTATGGAGCCAGGAGTTGGGTAGGACAACTCTTGCGGATAGTTGAACCCTCAATATTAGTTCTGAGGAGTTTAATTTTTTGGATGCGTTAAAACAACCGACAAGCAAAGTGTTAATACAATGTAATGTTTACAGCAATTTATTTATGACCAAATATCAGTAGCGATAAGATAATTTTCAATGTATTTTTTATATTAGAAATTCATCAAATCGATTTGTAACCCTCTTTGTGCCGATCGTACCTTTTAATAATATTGCGATTTACAATTGGACTTAGTAAAGGAAGTGGGACAATGAAAATACAACGAAATACGGTGCCGGTTCCTATTACGCAAATGCACGGTGTATAATTTTATAACAGTAGTGCACCTTATAATTTAAACTTTCCTGAGTCATACTGACATTAAACTAAAACGGTTAAAACTCACGTATTTTTATCACAATAGGCGTGACATGTTTCGACTGCATCGGGCAGTCATCGTCGGACAGACGGAGTGGTGTTGGCGTGTGGTGACGATTTAGTGGGCACGGTTAGCTAGGTGTGCTTATCGTTGATCCGGTCAAATGATTCGACAATTCACACTCCCGCAACGAAGATGCTAGATTGCCCAATCCCGCCTGCTTCGGCGCGCACGACCCGTTACCTACGCCGCGGAGGAAACAACACCACCCCCAAAACCCCCGGGTAGCTTTTTATAAATGGGTAATTTACAAACTAAGCAGTTGAGGTATCATTTTCGGTGTAATTGTGTGCGCTGAATCGTATACCATACTCATACTTATAGATAGGATCAACATTTCCCGAGATTTCATATCTCGTACTCGTATATGGTTTTTGTTGAACAAAATTGAAAATACGCCTGTTTGCAACTATACATAACTAGAGTGTGTGTGCTGTGTGCGTCGCCCCGCATCAATGCCACTGTGGTGTCATGGTCACTGACAAAGGCCTACACGGGTTGTCTTGCACAAAGAGCGCTGGCCGGATCCCTCGGCATGCAAGCCTTAATGACATCCTCCGTCGGGCCTTTGTCAGTGCCGGGGCACCTGCGGTCTTGGAACCAACAGGTCTGGCTAGGGATGACGGCAAGCGGCCTGATGGGATGACCCTCGTTCCCTGGCGGTTGGGACGGCCTTTAGTTTGGGACGCCACTTGTGTGGATACTGTTGCGCCGTCGCACCTTTCAGGGACGTCGGCAAGAGCCGGAGCGGCTGCCGAAACAGCCGAATGCCTCAAGCGGCGCAAATATGCAGCCATTTCTGGCTGCATGTTTGAGCCGTTTGGGGTAGACATTTGGACCGTGGGGACCTGGAGCTCACGGTATTTTTAGGGAGCTAGCTAAGCGCCTCGTGGAACCGTCCGGTGACCAGAGGGCTGGCTCGTATCTTGCCCAGCGAATCGGCATCGCTATTCAGCGGGGCAATGCCACCAGCCTTCGGGGCACCTTACCGTCTGGCGCTGAGCTAGCTCCCGTTTTTTAAATAGTTGTACATAGTTATATGTTTTTTTTTTATTGTTATTATTTTAGTTTAGTGATTTTATGTATATTGCACTAGGCATTGAAACACTCGTGTGATGTTATTTTGAAACTCGCCTACGGCTCGTATAATAAACCCACACTCCTGTTGTAATGTTGTAATGCCCTTCATTATGTGCAGTCGCATAAACTACTATTATATACCTACATTCAAGAGCATAACACACGTAATTACATCATCACCGGCGAAATGCTCATCATCTTAAGTGATATCATATCATCAGAAAAAATATACTTCAACTTATCTCTCATCTACATCTCAAAATAGTTTATTAAGGTACTTGTGGAGCTATTAAGAGTAGATGTTATTTGCCTTCTGTAATCTGCTCATAATTTCTATAGGTAGATTATGGCCACTACTTGTCTTGCCGGTTATACGAGTGTTGTGGTATATGGGTAATTACAAAATAAGTATCAAATATGGGCAATTACACTAATTACAAATTAAAGTTCCTTTATAAATAAATCTGTTGCCTTACTGAACTACTCTGCCGCTAAATCAGCTTCGTGAAATATTCTATAAATCGTACATTCGATTATGTACCTAGCAACGTGAACGAGGCACGCAAATTATATCTCCAGACTGGATTTAAACAAACGAGAAACGATTGTATTTGTAATTCCTTGTTAATTATAAGGTGATTTGAAACTTATTTCATAATACTTATTTAAACTTTCACAAATTTCGCTAATAATAAATTAACTAAAATGGGTCACAAATGGGGGTTTTATTTCATACTATTCGCTTTTTCACATTAACTGACATGAGATAATGATAATAAGGAGTTAAATATTGAAATCATCTGGTTAAGTATATGAAATTAAGTAGACCTGAACATAATATTGTCTTCTGTTACCGCGATTGTTATTCATTGAAATTAAACACTTTAGAGCGGATTAATCGCGTTTATTAACACCATGATCCTACGTTTCGAGCCCTTTACAGCACTCGTTTTCACAGGGTTAAGATGATGATGATGATGAGTCATCATCTTAACCCTGTGAAAACGAGTGCTGTAATGGGCTCGAAACGTAGGATCATGGTGTTAATAAACGCGATTAATCCGTTCTAAAGTGTTTAATTTCAATAGACCTGAACATTTTTGTCCAAATTTTCTTATCTTTAAACCTTTAATTGCCGAGGAAGCACTGAAAATTAATTAGTTTCTTTTGAGCAGCAATAAGGCCTAGTTTACCCTCTGAGTTGGAAGGTCTGATGTCAGTCAGTTTCATAAAACTAGCGCCTACGCCAAACCTTGGGGTTAGTTGCCAAAGCGGAGCCCAGTGTCCCGGAGCCGTGGCAGGCCGGGAAAACGCTAGCAAAAAGAGACGTGCTCTTTTAGGAATACAGGCATGAATTTATGTATATTGTGTGTTTTTGCGAGAAATTCTGCAACACTATTCAGAAATAAAAACAGAGGACAGTAGTAACGTATGACGAAATAAAAACAATACATATTGTTTAGTTTGCTGCTATAAAATGGGACACTCTATTGTGATTCGCAGAAGGACTGTCGGCTCGCAGGTACTACCCACATCAAACGCTGCTATCGCCTTTTATCACCACAAAAGATATCTCATTGTTTTTCCGACTCAGATGCTTACTAAATTGATAGAGATGTCATATAATACAGAAAAAGTGACCAAGGCCCCCAGTGCCCAGCAAGTTTATAGGTTTAAGAGTTTGTCTGCCGCGAAAGCTGGAGGTCGCTGGTTCGATGATCTTCCAGTTCGATGGCCCAGGGCTGGGCACTTGGGACCTTGGTCACTTTTTCTATAGTATATAAATAAAAATAAAATAATAAAATAAATATTATAGGACCTTCTTACACAAATTGACTAAGTCCCGCAGTAAGCTCAAGAAGGCTTGTGTTACGGGTACTCAGACAACGACATATTATATAATATACAAGTTCATAGAAAACATCCATGACTCAGAAACAAGTATCTGTGTTCATCACACAAATAAATGCCCATACCGGGATTCGAACCCAGGACCATCGGCTTAGCAGGCAGGGTCACTACCAACAAAGCCAACCGGTCGTCGAAGTATATGACATCTCTTTCAATTTATAGTTTATATATAGTAGTGTGACTTCTTAAAAAATATATAGTTAGATACAATTTTTAAAGCACGAATCTAATCATTTATTAAATGTAATAAATAAATGTTTTGATTCATGTTTTTTTGTGTTACTTAGATATAGTTTTCTGTCCTACTGTTCCTGCGATCGTTGGCTTGTCAGACTATATGCATGTCATTGATTTTCTACAAAATGCGCACTCATTCTGAATAAGCAATAAACTTTTCAAAATAATTGTGTCTGGTTGCGACCCTGACGATACGTAAATTGCACGAACGACTTAAGAGTCCGCAGTGGATTTAAAAATAAAAATCACTAATAAAAAAATACTCAAAAATACTGATTTATGATTTATGAGATACTGAATACTTTATTTTTATTGTCTTTTGTATAAGGAGTCAAATATTATTAAGAAATATATCACAAACAGAAAAGTAGGTATAATTAAATCGATCTCCCATAACATTGATTAAATTCTAAAAATTAATTAAATTCTTTGTTAGGTACAGCAAATTGTATCAAAAAGTTAAGCAAAATCGTAAAGAATAATTGACAACGGCTTCTTAATTCACTATAATTCGCCTCATGAATGTACTTCAATAAAGTTAAATATATTAAATTATTATTTTTTCTTTGTGCCCTTTATTATTTTTTCTTTTAAAGAACGTTATTCCTCTTAAGAGATTTAAGGTTTCTAGAATATTGTATTTTTTTGTGACAAAATGAAAATGATGCGAGCTACGATGCTGCATACAGACACACAACACGCAAAAATACAGGTTAAACTTATAACGCCCGTTCTCCTCTTGGAGTAAATAATATGGCAATTATTTACATTCTAAATAAACGTATCTGAATTCAGGCCCTAAATAAAGCCTGTCGTAAACGTCGTCGCTTCGTTGAGTTCCGTCATATCGAAAGCAGGAAAACCTATTGCATACGGGATTTCCGATAGCCATGGTGAACCTCCTCGATTAAACGCCGCAAAACCGACCTAATTGCTTCTTGAATAGAGTTGCACATAAAATATTTCGGATCTTGACTTGGTTTTAGTCAAACACGTGTATCACAGTTATGATGGAAAATGGACTTTAGGTTATAATGTGTAAGAATGGTATTCGTACGGCATTATTGAGTTATCCGATCTTTTAGTTAAAATACACGTCGTTTAGTACGCCGTTGATACCTAAGTAGCCGACAATATCTAACCATAGATATTGCGGTCTGAAAATGGTGTTATTGAGTATTGATTTAAATATTCAATGTTAGAATCTAATTATTAAACTTGGTCTAAAAACTTTTTGATTAACTAGTTATGACTTGGCTCGTTGTTTCTGGTTATAAATGGTAATTGAAATCTTAAATTATTTATGTACACTGGTTTTTTTTTCGCTCTATTTGACACGTTGCTTTGTACGTTAATAGAAGCTGCCTGATATATCGCTTCATGTCAAATATGGGAAAATATTTTTTAATGTATACGAAAGTAAGTGTCATGTATGACAAAGCTGAACTTTTAGACATGACAAGCACATGCCGAAACACAGTTTAGTAGTAGATGATGTAGCAACATTTTACACTGGTTCAGGTAATAAATTTATTTATTGAATATCTCAAAAACTGTAATAGTTATAAGGCACTAGTTTCTTAGAGAAATTAACAGGGTATATACAGGGTGTCCGGTTATTAACGGACAAACTTCAAACCACGAAGAGGGCACCTGAGGCTGGTCAAGAAAAACGACTTTAAAGTTTAGTAAAAATCCCCTGGTTTTACTGTATGCGAAACTAAGAAGTTCGTATCATGTTTAACAAAATATCTACCTAAAATTAATAAAATAACCCCTTATTGGAAAACTGGTACAAATACAGTAAAATTAACAAACATGTCGTTATTTTTGAAGCCAATAATCAATAAAAGCATTTACGTAGCTATCTTGCATTGACGTTGCAACCAACGCATTTTTTATCTATCAAGCGTACTCTCCACAAGTACGCATATCCCTGTATTTGGCAATATGCGTCAATCGATAACAGATAAGTGTGCTTTGATTAAGTATTTCGATAATTGTAGAGATCAACGGCACTCCAACGTTCTGTTTTATTGAATATTTGACCTTGCCATTCCGAAAAACAATTGAACTGAAGTTAATGTTATCTTCTACAAATTGAAATTGGAATCGTTGATTTTCTAACTACAATTCCACCAATGGCCATATCTGGTGATTAGAATCATAATTGCCAGACAACCTGTATGAGACCAATATCAAAATTGTATAAAATGAGTACCTAGTTTCAATCTATTCGGCTAAGCAGAAGTCGATATGCCTTATTACTTTCGAATAAGGCTTACAAATTGTTTTGCTTGCAACTATGACGAAAAGAAATAGTAAGCTGATAAATACTAGTGATATATATTTTGAATGGCATTAAAACTCGAGTGTGGACTTAATAACTTCACGCGACATATTTGGACCATCATTGTGTATTATATAAATGAAAACTTTTCTGACAGTTGTCACTTAGTCTTTTTTAAATTTAGATACTAGTCTATAGTTGTCAGAACCAGTTTGTAGTTGGCTTTAATTTCAATATCGTTCGATATAAGTAACGTACGACTTGCATGCGACATTTATTAAAATAGCTTACAACTGACGTTTTATTTCGAACTAAATAGCATCTCAACTATAAATTGGAAACAGATGTCATATACAAAAAAAAATTGGAACCAGATCCATTGGAGCCCAAGCCTTGTGTTTTTGACAGGCGTCTTGCCAGTCAAAGAAAGATTGCATGTACTCGTGAAAATTGCCGGCTTTCATTGACACCAAGCCACTGTTTCACCACGCACAGTGTCGGGGATATAATTATGTCGGCTGGGATATACATACAAGCTCATAGAAAAGTTGTGAAAATTGTCGCAATGTCATATTATGGCGTTAGCTGAAGACCCGGGTTCGATCCACGGCTTGCCCGCCGATGGAGTTGATTATTTTCTTTAGAATATTTTGTTTATTTCAGTTTACAATTTGTAAACTCTCATCAACAACCAGTTCTTTTTACCACAGCACAGAGGCTTTTTAATAATACATTCTTTTTTTAGCGACTGACAATTTGACCAATCACGTTACATCGCGGCATCGCGGTGAGCGCCGTGATTGGTCAAAATTACAGGTTCCACTTTCAACTAATGACCGGGTGTGATTAAAATTGTATACTAGTAGGTAACGCGTTCATAGAGGTAATTTCTTATTGACCTTATCTATTTTCAGCCCACTTATAAAAAGTATTGTAGGATTTGTAGGTACACAACAGTACCTACTACAATCAATCTTGTTAAATGTTGCTTTCCTTAGGGCCACTTGCTAAGTCAACTAGCCGAAGTTAGTTGTCAAATTTCAAACTAAAAAATGCTCAACTCCGGGTTAGTTCGCTAACCCCGGATAGTGCAATTGGCGCTTAGTCCACTAGCTAACTTCGTAACCAAAACAGTGAACTGGTTTTATTTTTATACCGTTCATTATGTCATGATTTTGTAAAATACGATTTTTAGGGCTTTTACTGCCTCATCACTAATCATCCAGACTGGCATTGTCAGTCTTCTTGTCACGTTAGACTATGTGAGATAAATGTCAGTTCATACAATGAACATGATTGTTTGTCATATGCTTTAGGCAGAGGGGTGGGCCTGTCGATTGCTACTTCGTCTGGATTAATACTCAAAGTATTTAGGGGTCACTTGTACCACCGTAGTTACCCAACAAAGTTTATTTACTAAACGTTTATTTATGGAATATGACAGTTAACGCTGATTTAGCCAACTAACGGGGTGGTGTAAGTATTACCTAAAGCCATTGATTTAAGAAAAGAAAAAGACAAAGCAGATAAAGAACCTCAAAAATATGGGTCAGAATAACATTAGCGAACAATTATTTATATTGAGCATTAAGTGTCAAATTCATACACAGAACTACCAGCATTGTTGAAACTTTATGGACTCAGGTACTTAACGAAACGTCACGTTCCAAACAAGACCATAATAATATGAAAAACAACTGCTAGTGCAGTACTTTTATGGCGTAATTTTTTCGGTTGATTGGGTATCCAGCTAGTCTATGATGGTCGGATTTTTATCGTTAACCGACGTTGCTGTCACGTTCTAACAAGTATGTATGTGCGAAAGTGACGCATAGCGTGATAAGCGATAAAATGGCAACCATGCTAACCCTACAGTTCTTTTATTCTATATCAATGCCAGAAACGTCTACTTTTTAAATCGACTATTGTTTTCCAAGGATTAAATGAGATTTGAAAAGTCGTAGATTGAGATTGAGATTTGAGAAGTCTATAAACATGTTTATTTATAACATTATATATTTATAAAGCTGACCGTATTGGTTGTTATAATACAAACATATTGGAAAGTAGATTAAAAAAAGATAGGGACTCGATTGTTATCACACTATAATCGATTCACAGTAAACTGATGGCGATAAAGATATCTGATAACTACAGGATCCTGAACATAAAATTAAAGTAACTATCCGACAGAGACTGTCAGATAGTAGAAAACAGAGAAAGAGAAACGAAGATTAGAACCTGGGACCTCCAGTTTCCTAGGCATGCGTTACTAAGTACTTAGTATATACCTAGTAGGCAATATGTGAAGTAGCTAATATTGGATAATGTAGTAGCTAAAAATATGGGATAAACTTGGAATAATATAAACAGACTTCTGTAAGAAGACCAGGGGTCTTCTTAAAGAACGCGTACTTTGAAGATGGTCGAGCATCAGCGAAGACGACAAAACGCGAGACAGACAGCCCCTTCCTGATCGAGGTACGTCCTTACAACACATTGTGTAGGTCTGAACTACAAGATGATAATAATAATTGGAATGTTTCAAACAATTAAATCAATAGAACATTCCCACACAATGAAGACCAAAGTGTAGTAAGAACATCAAATAACATTAGTAAACAAAAGCGTTTTCTAACATTATCATGTTTACAATCCTTTTTTTTTAAGACTGGTGAAGAGGATTTTGTTATGTATTATATCAAATTATGTCCACATTCGTAACTTCTGGAACCAGTCAACTGCGACATTTTGGGATTTAGGTGGGCTCAAACCATGAAAAATTCACGCTATTTCTTATAGTGGAGAATTCCTACTTTGAAGGAAACCGTGCCTATTCCGATCCTCTGGACCTTTTCCGATTTACAGACATACTTTGTGACAAAAATAAATCTACAGATACATCTAAAATTGACCAAACACATTAAATCCTATTGAAAACATCAAAATGATTCCCAATGGACAAAAACAAACACATTCAGTCACGTCTAGAATCACTCAAACACATTGTTTGTCAAATAATACGGATTTTAAATGACCACTGAAAAAATTATTTGCTGGACATCCAATAGTTTAATCCAAATAGCAAAATAGCACGTTTCTGACGCTCACGGGCAGTCTAATGCGAACACTCACGGTTTTAGCCTCGGTAATATCTTTTCTTTATAAATATCGAACAAAACACTACACTAGACTTAAGTTAACTTGACGACTAAAGGTAACCGCCTGGAGTGCCTGCTAGAATAACAATGTGAATCACATCCTGCGATTTCGATCCGTTTTGACTGAAATATTCCTTCGCTTAGTGTTTTGCAGTAACAACAGCAAGCACAGGTCCAGCGAGCACTCCAGGTGGGTGTCTTAGCTACCTGTGACGCTGAGCAAAGACATGGTGAGGCTCTTGTCTCAGGAGCTGGCTCGGCCCGTCGACCCGGGGCGGTCGGCGGGGCCGCCGCCTCACCGGCCGCCGCGGGACGGCATGTTTCGACTCGCGCGCCCGATTCACGCGGGCCGGCGACCGACTGACGCCGGGCTACTCTCAACCGGTCGCGCAAGCGTACTACGCTACACTCTGACATCACCGGATTATTTTCGCCCGGAGAGGTAAATACCCTCACATCGATCGGACCCGGTTAAACTTGATGCAATTATTGCACTGTCCTGGGCCTGATGCAGTTCTCATGGTTGGTACACTGACCCTTATCCGGCCCTGAAATTGGGTCATACCTTCCCTTGTATTGACGTTTCCCGTTGAGTAGCTTACAATGACTCAGTGTACCTTAACTTCGGTCGCGTTAACTTAGGGCTAGCTGTAGTTATAATAAAAGCGTTAGGTCTAAAAATACGCCAGACGTACCTACCGGCACGAGTAAATAAGTTATGTTATGAGTTAGTATTGTGGAATGGTTATATAACTTATAGAGTACCTACTTATTGAAGTTGTGTTACTTAGGCTGGATTTGACCAAACTTTTTATCCAAGAGTAACGCTTACTCTTGGATACTAATGTCAAAATCCCATGGTAATTTGACGTTACTATCTGAGAGTAAGCGTTATTCTCGGAATAAAAATTTGGTAAAACGCAGCCTAAGATTTATATGAAATGGAGTAACGGGAGCAAATCAGAATAAAATATGTACGTGGAAATTTTAGTCTCTGTTAGAAACCAAAAAACTGCATAAATAAATGATATAAAAACACGTTTAATTACGGTACCTAAAAATAAGTAAGTACATGACTTTTAAACTATACTGCGAAATGATGTTATTGTTAATAAATTATATTGTTAATAAATAATAATAATAATTGAAATATTTATTACTCAAAAATATTCATACATAACTTTACATATAAAGTTACAAACAAGTGTAATTTAATTTATTAATTAATACTACTGATTTTAAGATTATAAGTGTGACCTGTAACCTAATAAAAATAAATTTCATTTCATTTTTACACTTCACCTACCAAGTGTAACTTTGTTTTTTTTCGGATGTTATTTCAAGTAGCGACTACGGAACCTTCCACTCACTACCTAACTTTTAACATTAGCCTGATACACTTCTGAATTGTATAAGTAGTAAACACTTTTATTGACTTAATGTACCTACACTTAAAAGCAGTTTGCACTCTTTGTCATAAAAATATGGGCTAATTTTAGTTACAAAATGAAATATGCTAAATTTGTACCAGGCCAAAAATTCGCATCGTAATCATGATACAAGTTTTACGGAGTAAAGGGTAGATTCCGTGAATTCTGACCGTGATAATAAATCGTACGTTTCGGTTCGCATCGTAAAACGCGGGGTAAACAAAATTGAAATCACAGATTACTTATCCACAAATACAAGATGATTCGCGGACTATACTAATTTAATATAAGGCATAACGCCACGTATGAGTTGAGTTAGTCACCCCATTTCACTTTAACCGTTTTATAGAAAAACGCTGGTGATCGGTTTGTGGGCATAACCAGTATAATTAATGATTTTTAAGGTAATTTGCATTATTACCACAATCCAAAACGTTAATCCGTGAACATGGCGCTTGCAACAGTGCCAAAATATCGGGTGCTCAATAAAACAAACAATTGTACCCGCATGGTAAATATCCCATTCTGGATTGTAGTTATAACAAGATTAACTAGGCATTAAGAAAGCAACTAAACCTGTACAGTTAGTTGCTACACCATATTTTTACTAGATGCAGGCAGGCTCTCTTAATCATCAATACATGCCTGAAAGAAAAATAAATATGGAAACGTTACCGCTCAAAACGTGTACCCAAAAAAATTGGTGCTGGCTAGTGGTACCAAAAGAAATAAACTTAAAATGTTACTATGGTTTTAGGCAGTATACTTTGGTTTAAATAAAATAAGTGAAATGTGTATACATGATTGGTTCATAAGTAATTATGATTTTTAAGGCGTAAGAAGTAGAACACATTTTTAAACGACTTCTGGTCGACGTCATCGGTCTGTTTAATTTTATGACGATTTATACATGACTAGCTTTAGTCGTCTTGTAAGCTTGGACTAATAATAAAAACACCTATGGGTACGTAAAACATGTTTCAATGCTGCCTTGCAGATTCTATGTGAGGCAATCTATGCAATACTTACAGAGCCCTTATCGGGCACGAGTTCCGATGACCGATGCTCCGATTTCTTAAAAAGGTCGTATCAAGTTCAGCAGGTATCGTGAGATACGTCGTTCTTGTATGGAGAAAATGTCACTCGCACGGGTTGAACTTGGACTCGTTTCAGATCTGAAAAGTGTTACGTAAGTTAATACAGCGTGAAATATAAAGGAATAGATAAATGAGGAAAAGGCGTAAAGCACAACAGAGATATCTGCAATCGTGTTTGAGCTTCAATGTTCCAAAAATAGACCTCTATGTTTTGGTTGTGTGAATTGATAGGTAATTGAGTCGAGCAGAAGATATACCTACTGTAACTAGAAAATTGTAACCCATTTCTAAAACTGAAGGGTTTCAACCTTATTAAAATTAGTTTTGTACAAAGCTGCACGAAGTATTATTTTATTTTGAAGCAAAAACGTCTGCGAGCGTTACTTTCCGATTAAGAAATAGGTACTATCTTGATACTTTTTGCATATTAACCTATTAACTATACATATTTATTTGGCATACTAACCTAACCTCCCCTTTGCCAAATGGTAATTTAATTACGACAAATAAAACTAAGGGAATATGAAATTGGTATAAACTTTATGCGATGCATTTTTTGGGAAATTAAATTATGCGAAACAAAATTCGGCGCAATGGCAGTTAACCGGGTCGTGGTGATTATCGTGTGTGTGTGTGTGTGTGTAGCCTAGTGTATCTTGGATCGCGTTCTTGATCGTAAAAGTAAAAGTTTCAACGTCGTCTTTATCCTCGTCCCAGATCGACTATGTGCCAATCGACACAAAGCGACTCGCCCGACTAAATTTAAGGATACTACTTAAGTTTGTGGTCTATACACGTCTGTACTCTGATCTTCAAAACACCGCAATGCCCGTTCAGAAACGCGAACGGAATTTTTAAATAGGACTTCGCTGACTATATCTATTTCATTAAAATTCGGTCTCTGCGGAATAGCTGGCGAACGATTTCGTTTTTATAGGCTTCTTGGCAGTTTAAATTACCTATCTGATTAATTTAATTACCCTTTGAGAAATGAATACAAAAGGTCAAATTCATATAAACATCACATGTATTAACGAAATGGCACATCCCGGGAATATCTAAAACCGGGAAGCCTCATTAGGTGGGTAAGTACACCATTATTAAAAATCATCGTGTATAGCTTCTGCCCGCTAAGTCATGAAATTGCTAAACTAAACTCTTGGCCTGCTTCTCAAAAAGATATGATCTTGAAATTTGCTCCATCATTTGTTAAAACAAGGATACTAAATATGGGCGTACTAAGAGAGAAGCAGGCCAAGAGTGGGTCAGATGGTCTGAAATTTAATTTAACGTAATTTATATTCCACGAACTATGTTTACGTAGACATAATAGATTTAAAAAAAACATAAAAAATTGCGTTTAGATGGCCAAGCGGTATATTTTATCCTTCTTTTATCATTTTTCCTTAAATTATCTAAGTTTTAATGTTTGTTTCTCCTTAATGCAAAATTAAGGATTTAGATTTAGATGCAACATCCCTCTTATAAATAAAAAGATATGATCTTGAAATTTGCTCCATCATTTGTTAAAACAAGGATACTAAATATGGGCGTACTAAGAATTTATAAGAGGGATATTGCATCTAAATCTAAATCCTTAATTTTGCATTAAGGAGAAACAAACATTAAAACTTAGATAATTTAAGGAAAAATGATAAAAGAAGGATAAAATATACCGCTTGGCCATCTAAACGCAATTTTTTATGTTTTTTTAAATCTATTATGTCTACGTAAACATAGTTCGTGGAATATAAATTACGTTAAATTAAATTTCAGACCATCTGACCCATAAACTTATCCTATAACAGTAAGCAAATTATACAAAAAAATTCAATTATAAAAAAATTCAGACGAATTGAGAACCTCCTCCTTTAGAAATATTGAAGTCGGTTGAAAATTAGCAACACAAACAATGTAACGTTATGTTACATAAATGACACGATTGGTAAATTAATAAACCATTTACATTGTCATTTTTTGCTTAAAACAGCATCTTTAAGTCATATATGTCAGTGCATCGCCTTAATGATTAGCGATCAAGCAGAATTGATTTGATTTCTGAACTAATACCTACTTGATATATGACACTAATTTGACATCTCGTCAACAACGTCAACAACGTGTCTAACATAAAACTATGCGATATTTTTGTATATTATAGTAATAGTTGTTGTACATTTTCACCGTAGCCGCGTCGCCGCCGCAATTTGCGTATATTAAAGTGAGCGTGGTGTCGCTTCGCCAACTATCCTTACAACCTTGCGGCAACCTATAAAGTCGGCAAAGCAATGACGGGCAACGTGCTGGACGGTTTGCCGGCTTGGAGCTGGTTTCTGGGACTCGACGTTCGCACTGCGTCTTACATTATAGCCACTCTTGGCATCGTACGTTTTCTATACCTACTCTCTTGCTTGTAATTCATCGCTATTAGTCATATGTGAAGTTATCCGTGAATTCCGGGAAGTATTCATTGGTAAAAATAAAGATAACTGACGAAATCATTGAAATGAAATACTTTAAAATGGATTAAACGCTATGCATAGGGTTAAATGATGATGACCGTGATAAGGAGTGCTGTAAAGGGCTCGAAATACGCGACTACTCCTTTTTAAAGTGGTAATTTCTATGAAATACTATGAATACCTAGTCGCGGTAATAGAAGACGATATTATGATAAAAAACATGTCAATAAGATAGGTTTTATGGAAATCTTTGGATTTAAGATGCGAATATACTAGATACCTTAGGTACCTACAGTGAACTGTAATAGTTAGGGCAGCTTAACAATTATACGTTATACTTATACTTATCAGTTCGGGTCTTTGAATGACGACGATTTACTATGACTGAAATTTGTATACTCTGTTCGTTGCCGTATGCGGTATCGTTTTAACTGCCCATGTTTTTATTTGAGTGTTGTATAAATATATAAAATTAAACTAACTGGGAAAATTATAACAGATCCACCCGACTGCCTACATCTACTCGTGCTTTGTACACCACAGCTGGTTGTTCATCACCATTTGGGTGCTCGTCGCCTTCTGGAGCATGTTCAGCATTGGACTCTTCGTCGGAATTTTCCAAGTAAGGACCCATATGTTTGCATCAGCTTACCAACGATGGTCGTGGTTAACTCACTTGCACATTCGTGTTTGCGCCTCTCGTGATAACAAATAATATATTTCTAGTTAAATGTAGTGAATCAAGCAGTTAAAATATTAAAAAATAAAAACCGTCATATATCCTTATTTCGCCTACTGTAATAAAATATGATCAAGAAAATTGTGTATATACTTATTTCAAATTGTACGCGTTGAGAGTCATTCAACGCGTACAATTACTCAAATACTTGAATTTTACGATTTACTCGTATGATAAAAAAATATTAAACTTTTGTTAAGGCGAAGTTATGTACCGAAGGCGATTTTAGGATAGGTAGTTTAGCCAACCCTTGGTTTCAATGAGTTTTCACCACTTATAACGGGCTCTGATCATGACCCTTCACTAGATGACTTATCAACGTGTTGTCTAAGCAGGGCTTGCATTTGGCATTCGAATGCTGGTTGTGGTACACTTTCATCTTTGCCGGTCATGGTCATTCTACTGCCAGCTCCAGCCCCACTTTACACTATCTTGACCCTTCTATAGATGACTTGACAACGTGTTGTCTATGCAGGGCATGCATCTGGCGTTAGAATGCTGGGTGTGGTACACGTTCATCTTCGCGCCGCTCATGATCATTCTCACAGCAATGCTCGCGGGCTACTGTTGCTGCCAGGTCCGAGCCCCGCTTTGCACTGTCTTAGCCGTAATACTGGTGGTGTGTTATTACTGGGGTGAGTACACATAGAGTTATTCTGCATACAATATGCACAGAGTTGAAGGCCAATGCTAAATTTAAAATGTAAACTGGTTCTCACCTGGTTCATATTGCGATCATATCATAGGCATATCAAATCCAAATTTTGGGAATGGCAGCGTATAGAAGAACCATACTTGGCATGAAAAAGAGTAGGTAGTAGTAGGTTGAGCCGTGCACTTGTAGAAGCTGTGAGGAACTAGCGACGAGACCGATATAAATAGCTGATAATGTTTATTTCAGTGACGATATACTTCATATTCGTCGTGAATAGTCTGCGGATGAAGGAGTTTTCATAGCGCCGTCACCACGTCTACTAGCCGGTTTGCAATATTGGCGAAACATGATAGAAAATGAGCGTTTTTATTTTTTGTGGTAGAAAAATCATGTTTTGCGAAATTGGTGATTTTTACATGTTTTCTACTCAGAATTGCAAGCTCTTTCAATTCTAGTATAAGAAAAAAAGTGTCCTAAAATTTCCATACATTTTTCAAACTTCCCATTACACCACCGCCATGAAAAATGGTGGCGAAATGGAAAAGAAATCCTGGGACACTTTTTTCTCCTACTGACATCAAAAGAGCTCGCAATTCTAAGTAGAAAACATACAAATTTCCAATTTTGCTAAAAAAAATTGTCTACGAGTACAACAACAAAAAACGCCCAAATACTTTGGACCCTTCAGACCTTGGACTTGAGAGAAGCTGCAGAACTTATGCGAATGTATGTTTAGACACAACGTAGATTTACTTAATGCTCTTGAGATTGGCTCTTCAGCAAATGAATGTGTTGTCTTAATGCATGGCAGACATATTTATTATTATTGTTTATTTAGTTTTAGTTATATTACGTTATTATCTGTTTAATTGTCTCTCTTTGTAATTTGTACACTGTAAAAAATTGTAAAGCCTTTTTTGTACTTTTTTCCATATAATTGATTTTAATGGAATTATTTATCTATGGCAGTTTTATGTTTGATTCTATAGATGTTCTTTCCTTCTACTCTTGATGTTAATCTCAAACAAGCGTGCCGTGAATATTCGACATTTCCCGAGCTTTTATTCGTTTGTAACTTTGGAATTATCACCTTTATGTTTAGGTTAGTTTTTATTTTATAGGTTTATTAGTGGTTTTAGGTAAAACTTTACTTTGTTTTTATATGCGATTCACTGTTTGAATATATGTATGATCTAAATAATGCATGATTTTCTTTTCAAGTCAAGTTGGAACAAATGGGAAGCACTTTAAGGGCAAACTTGTATTGGACAAAGTTATAAAAAGTGAAAACATTGCCCATAGATCTCTTCTTAGTTGTGTATGTATGTGCGTTCGGCGGGACGGCTAAGAACAGTACCACGCCGTATGGCCTTAGCTCAAAAAAATCCTCGTGTCATAGGGCCTACGTATTATGAACGACTTCCGGTCGCTATAAGAAGTGAACTGTGTGATCAAACATTCAAACGCCGATTAAGAGATTTTTTGTTGGATAATCCATTATATTCTATGAGTGACTATATAAATGATGCATAGATTTTGACGATCCACTACAGGAGATACTATTGTGACATTGTATGAAATTTTATATCTTGTAATGATTTGATTTAATTTTTTTGATTTAATTGATTTAATTTTTTTGAAATGATTACTCTATTGATTATCTCTTATACCTGACGATCATAATATGAATACTTGTAGATTGACATGCCTGCAATTTATAATGTAATCTGTATTATGAATAAATCTGAATCTGAATCTGTACTCTTGGCAGAGTAATCGTGGTCATAGAGGTCGTTGAACAGTTTTTCTATCTCCTGCCATTTTTCCCTGGCATTTCGCACGCACATGTTTGGGGTTGGAAGCACTCTAATGCCGGGCAAAGCAATGAAGGGGTTAACTTGATCCGTACATCGCAATGGGGAGTGTTCCCTTGAACTTGGAGTCTACTATACCCTGGACAACAAGTCTCTCCATAACGTCGCCTTCTGTACGCATGACGTGGCTAAAGTAACTCAGTATTCCAGAGTGAACGATGTCGAGACTATTTATTTGACATTGATCTCCTGTAGAATAGAAATTTAGTGTTGCGTTGAGTCTATGAAATTCGTAACATATAATAGTGCCCATATAGGTTGTAAATACAAGAACTACTTGGACGGTGCTGTTACGATTTCTTTGGATATTTCCACGATCTGCGTATGTTTTAATATGCTCAAGGTCCAAATTCCTTATATATGTACACACGCGTTCAAAAGTGCATGGGCAATTTATGAGTGAAGAATTCGTTTATAAACTGCCCATTCAATTCTGAACGCGATAGTACATACTCGTATCATTGTAATAATTACCTAAATTATCTAAACCCAAATTACCATTTACCTACTATTATAGATACTCTTCTATTTCAGGAACTGGCTCCACCTGAGTATGAAATAGAATTCACGATAATATATTTTGATTTCTTCCACTTTATCTAAATATTCATAAAACATGAAAATAGCATTAAGTACAGTAGTAAACTTCAGTTTTTATTATGCAGTAGGGTGTGTTTGTTTTGTTTAGAATACCTAAACAAAACAAACACACCCCGTTTTTACCCACGATAAATGCCTAAAGTAATTTGCAAGCTTACTTAATTAAAGTAAAACAGAGCCACACAAGTTTCGTCCAATTTAAATAAGTTTCCAACTCGTTGTCGCGAGTCTCAGGCCTCCTATTACCACACTCTGTTTGTTAATTTGTTGACTTCTCTCTTTATCGCTCGAAACGAGAGCGATAGAGAGGTAGATAACGATATTTAGTGCTTTGTTGTGGCGGTAGACCCTCAGTGTCGCTGGTACAAAGGTATAAAAGTACAACTTATGTTTCAGCGTGCATGACTAGCATGCAAGTAAGGTAAGACAGATTATATGCTATCCAAGCCACGGTAGCAGTTGTTTGATTTTTAATTTCGAATTCTGAGTCAATGAAAGCTCTAAATCGATTGTCGGATATTTAAAAAAAATATGCTAGGAGATTTTAGATGCCAATTGAGGCATTAGAATGGTTCAAATGAAGATAAACGCAGATAACGCTGCAATGAAAACCATACCGTGCGTCAAAAAAGTAGTAATTTACAGAGCTGTAGCAGGCAGCGTAGTGTATTGTGCATCTCATTCTGTCGCATAAGAGTGAGCAATAGTACAGCTGTTTAACAGATGTCTACGAAAATAATAAAATATTTGACAAGAGAACTGATGTTGCTACTGCGTTTAATTCTACTTTACTTGTATTTAATTTATAGGTAGGTACCTTTTTGTCGCACTGCTGCACTGTAGGTTTGTTCTAAGATTTTTTTTATTTGTATTTCCTGTGGGTTTTTAACCCCAGGCCATTGGTTATACATTTTGACATTACTTGCATTAAATCTCGCTTTTACTTAAATATTTGTGCGAACGATATTTCAATTTGTGTTTCGACTTGACAAGTTTGCCTCTCCATATATTTTATTGCTACGTGCTACGGCGTAGCACAGTTCGCACGGCTACGCTCGCTCGCTTCGCTTCGCTTAAGAGATAAACATTATGAATTGCATTACAGATTTAGTGCTAAGCATTGTTCGTGGCGCTACGCCGTAGCCGATAACATGCATTTCCCGCTTTGTAGCGAAAATGCGCGTAGAGGGGTGACGACAACGTGTCGTCATTAGCACTGAATGGGTTAAGTTTTACTGTTATATGGACAAAGACGATTCAACAATCTATGTAAGTGCGACAGGAATGCTCTAGGAAATACAACCATAACATAACAATAGGTATCACAAAAATCTAACTAGTAGGTAGTTTGGAAATTAGATTTTCACGAAATCCGCTGCTTCAATTTTAATCAAACTGTTTGCTGTGTGCTTGGTTGGTTTTTTTAGGCCGATTTATCATTAAAACTTTCACGATTTTCACACATTAGTAATCAGCAATCTTCTTCAAATATGTGAGTCGTTGTATGCGACTGTTTTTAGTAAAAGGTACCATTTTTTGTCGCTTGCTGATAAGGAGTTAAAGCCATAACGATTCAATTAGAAATTAACCTTATAAAAAAGTGGCATAGTGGTAGTACATTCATTCAAAACAAGCACATATTATATTTAAGTTGTAGCATTTTTTTAATTTGTAGCATTTTACTACAATGTGTTAGAGAACGATGGCGCGCTGGTAATCAGATTAAATTTAAATTGAACGTGCTAAATTACAGGCCCAGTTTCGTTAACACTGCTTCCAAAATATTAACTGAAAATTTGCTGCTGCAAAATCCTGATGTAATAGGTACCATCGTATTTAATCCCTCTGAGACCACCGTAGACAAAATATCTACCTATTGCTACACCAAGAAACAAGGAACTCGATTCAAATCTAAATATCGTAAATTATGCTGTTTACAATTTGACCTCTACATGACTTACAATGCATCTCGCCTGATCCAAGAGAGCGAGCAAGATGCCAAATTCATAAAACCGACCCTTAGGACTTACCTACTAACTAGGCCCGTTTGTTGTTAAGCGTATTCTCAAACATTTTTGAAAAAAATGCTAATGCTCGTTAAATGAAATACTTAGAGAAAAACAGACTATTTCAAAACAACAATTCTGTTTAAGGTCCGGTTAATCGACAGAAGACACTGACCTTTCTCTTACTAATAAAATATCTAAGTAACTAGATGTCGGTAGATACTGCATATAAGTATTCTTACACCTGGCTAAGGCCTTTTGACACTGACTCGATTCCCATTCTTCTTAAGTTGGAGGCCTTAGGCACACGCGGTTGAGCTCACAATTGGTTTTCTAGCTACCTAACAAATATACAACAAGTAGTTATGATTGGAGATTCAACTAGAAGCAAATGACCTATCTGCTTTGGCGTCCCTAAAGGTAGTATTCTTGGTCCTACGCTCTTCATTACCTACATTAATGACCTTTTTCTAAAGACTATTCTAAATTCCGATAGTGTCTGTAATGCCGATGACACAGTTGTCCTTTTTAGTGATGACATACATGGCAGGACATACCAATCAGCTGAGCTTGGGCTAACTAAGGTGTCTAACTGGTTGGACCACAATCTCCTCACTTTAATTGCGAGCAAAAGCTGCCATATTCCTTTCTTAAACACGTTAGTTTCTTCTTCCCCACTCGCTTTCCACCAAAAAATTCATTCCTGCGATCTAAATTATGCAAGCTGTGCCTGTGCTACTATAAGTAGATCATCAGTATCAGGTATCTATGCCTTATCGTAGACGAAAACTTATCAATCTTATCATTGAAGCAGTACATACATGGTATATCAAAGAAAGTAAAAAAAAAAACTAGTTAGTAAAACGGCACCGGGACTGTTCGCCACCGACTGTTCTACGTGTAGTCTGCCATGCACTATGATAGATAATTAATCAGTTATTCAATATTGCCTTGCTGTTTGGGGTAGTGCAGGTAAGACAATCTTACTCGAACTCGAGCGCGCTCAGCGATCGGTTATTAAAGTAATGCTAAAAATCCTTTAGATTTCCCACTAACTTGCTATATAATGAAACAGGATTCCTCAGAGTTAGACAATTATTTATTCGCAACGCAGGTACTGAGTTCGCAAAGGCATTGCCAAGTCACCCCTAAGAGATCTCATAATGAATAGACGCACATATAAAGTCCCTGTACCTGCTGTCCAGACTACACACACTCAACGACCCGCCTATTACATTCTCCCATGTTTATACAATCCTGTTTGCAAAGTTATTAATCCTTATCAATAATCAAATCAAAACTAAAGAAATGGTTTGCTACCCTTTCGTACAATGACACGGAAGACTTATTACATTTACTCGGCACTTATAGTTTAGGCTTGCGGTCAACTATTGTTGTAATTTATTATTCGCACTTATTCAGATACACAAACACACATACACACACACAAACACACACACTCTACACTTACACACACACTCTACACTTACACACACACTACACCTACACACATACTCTACACTTACACTCACACACTTATAAAAAGTGCACCTTCAATATTCATTTTAATTATTTCTTTCTTTTGTTTCTTTTGTTATGTTTCATAGTAATTCATTCCGATTTTAACTATTGAGGTGGCATCTGGGCTGCGTATGTATGAGCCTAGCTACCACCTTGATGTATAAGGGTGAAAAAATGAGAAAATGCTCTCAATATTAATTTATTTAAGTCGGGGTTGATTAGGGTGTATACAGGAAAAGTCGCACGGCGATTTATAGAATTTGATTTATTATCGCAATAAGAGGCCTAACTACGAGTTCACGATTCCGTCTAAAGGTAGCTTTAGGATCTAGGACAAACCTCAAAACCTAGATCGAACCGGGCCTAGCTTGAATCTCTTGAACTAAGCTAGCTTCTAAGATACGATAACCATTATTAGTCAATACAACTTAATAAATAGAATTTCCAAGACAATATACAGATGTTTGTGGGGAGCACACAATCTAAAATAAATGTATTAGCAGATGTCAGGTTATGAGCAATACAGTGTTTCAAATTAAATGATTTGTTTTTATTCTTATTTCATAAATCTGGGAATTGAACCCATAACAAAGAGCAAAGTTTCACTTCTGTTACATACAACGAGAGTCGAACTCGTTTAAGTTATTCTACAATTAAACATGTGTTTAATTGTAGCTTCATCCAACAATTACAAGACAGATTTCACACAGAGAAACACTATTTACAAGTGTCGTCAAAAATAACAGAACTCACTCGTCAACACAATAGATTACAACAGAGTTCAACTAAAGAGGGATAGTGAAATATTTAAATTTCATTAATGAGGGGCACAAGAATTAACAGCACTCGTAATATTCTTCACAAACTTAATAATACCTGATTATGGGGTTTATTCAGGGCACGGGAGTCGAACCCGTGTTCTACATTTAAAAACAAAGTACTTAACTGGATCAAGCTGCTGGACGCTGGAACTGACTTTAATATATTCTTTATTTAGTTTAAACAATAAAATGCAAACTGACAATCGTAATCTTCCCGTTGTTGCGCTGCCTTCCCCGTCCTCGAACCAAGTCTTTCGCTTTACCGTCGCTACTCCTCAAACCTTCATATAACTGCATTTTATTTTTACTTAAAGCTAATATATACTTTATTACAATAATTATAAAGAACATTTTTATCGGGCCGCGCGTTGCGTTCGTGTTGTCAATTTCCATCCCTTCTTCAAGCCAATGCGGTGGATGTCGTGAGGCTATCTCCCTCCTATGCACGACAGGATCTGCTAGCTGCTGTTGCCCTCTCTCTCTCTCCCGAAGGGTCATCGTAGCGTCCATAGCCAGACGCAATGAAGGACGCTTGAGGTGCAACATGTGGTCTGCAACTGTGTCAGCTTTCTGGAATTTTACAACAACAGAAAGCAGTCTCTTTGTTTTATAGTGGCTTTTCAAGCCTGAAGAATAAGGTCCAAGTTCAGTTAACAAATGTTTTGTGCGCTAGCCAAGTTAATTTGTCTTTTTTACTTTCTAAACTACTGTAGATTTACGATACCATTTCTTAATAACTGGCCCTAAACAGAAAATAAACTCAAACTTATTTTAACGCTCTTTTGTTTAATTGTTACCTTTGAACAATTCTTAAAATATCCGACCCATCAAATTTTAACACTCTTTGTCTAGGTGTTTTTGAATTTAGCGAGTAGGTACATTATGGATGCGCTGCTCAATTACACCTCTCTCGTATGTGGAATTGAGTTGCCATCTCACTATAAAACTCTCGTGAGACTCGAACATATTAAATAATATTTAAAACGGGTCACTCACGTAATTCGTTTCGTTTGTCGAGCGAAAATCGACTAAATTACGTGAGTGACCCGTTTTAAATATTATTTAATAATTCATTCCGAGCTCCAAGATACGGCTTATATTTCGTATTAGTAGTTATTTGCGATTTCCAAAGTTTCCTAAGTCACTCTTTTATGCTTACAGTCTCCTCAAGTTGACTCTATGGTCTCATCGGATTAAGCTAACTCTACGCCATTACAGGACCCAAAAATCGCGTTAGGCGATTCACACACCGCGGCAGATCGCAACAGACCATACACGTTCGGGCATATCCACCCAATCTGCCAATTAATGTATGGAACTTTGTTCGGCGGATGCCCGGCGGATATACCCGCTGTGCCGGTCCGCCAGATGGGCACGTATAAGGCAGGCTATACGTGTGTAATTCGCCTTAGAGAATAATAAACAACAGAGTAGCCCTTGTTGATTGGTCTCATGTTTAGAAAAGCCCCGTATCCGTTAGCTTAATAAATCGCCACGAGATACGATGAGGTGTCATAATAAATTTGGGACTTATCCCCGGGGAAGCGCGTTAATCGCGGTGGTAAACGACCACTCTCAGCCTTTTGATGTTTAAATTGCCGTGGAGCGTGTCAACAGTGCGATAAATAAGTCGATTAATGGAACCACGCCTAGCTTTTGATGGGAGCAATAGCTTATGGTATCTGATAAGTGATTGTTGTAACTGCAATAGACGTGTCTCCACTTCATTCCATAATGCGTTTGCCTAAATTGAAGTGGATGGCTCTTTATCCTTTAAAACTAGCGGGAAAAACGCATTTTATCCACTAGTGGGGAAAGGAATTTGACCTTGATTTTGAATGGTTTATTCAAGTTATCTGATAGCATTGAGTTTTAAATAGGTACCTAATACATTTCGGATAGCTTACATTTGGATGAGATTTGTAGTCGTATGTAGTTATATTTTTTTCGCGATAGTGTGGTGAAAAATGTTGTATTACACTCGACGGCAAAGTTTTTTCAACTCTCGTGCTTTGAGATAATAAATTACTATTTTTTATTCTTCCTAATAGAATAATATTTTTTCGTTTAAAATAATACATGTACGAGCTACGAGCTAAAGGTCAGACCACATGTGGCTATTTGTAATTACATCGGAGGTGTTGATTGCAGCAAATCTGGCAGCACATTCGCTGCAAGATTTGGCTATATACGTATCAGTCACCTGAGAGCACACTAGCGAGTCCAGCGACGCTATCAGCGGTAGAACGCAGTCGCTGTGGCCGAAAACGGCTAGTAGATGACGATGTATTTTATTTAACCCTTAAATGATCGATTTATGACACAGAAACGAGACAAGGTGACTATCAAGTTCTCTTGGAATGTTGACTTTGTGATAACGTCGTAAGTTCCTAATTTAAAATGAATTTGGCTGTCACTTAGGATGTTTTAGGATCAATGTTGATAATTCATGCATTTAAGGGTTAAACTAATATCACGGGGGTGTCACTCCGCGTTTTACGTTGACACAAAATCTTCCACTTTAAGTCGGCATAACCTATCAGGGTTCGCGCAACGCCAATTACCTTACAGGTGTGATCAGATATATGAATATATAGACAAATTAATACCAATAAATAATCAATAAAAACTTGTTCTTGTAATAAAAAATAATGTTTCGATACATTATGTTGTTCCTATTTATTTATACATTTATACAAATGATTGTACCACCATACGCATTTTACAGCATGGTGACAACCCTAATGTTTATTTCGTCTTGACAATTGCATACTTGACAAGCTAAACGTCAAGTGTAGGAAAGAGAACCTTCTGTAGGTACTTTAGTATTACTACTTAATTTGTGCTTAAGTATTATAGATATTGAGATATTCTCAATTTGCATAGATTTGGAGGTGACATATAAATGAGATTGGGGGTTTTGCGTCGCATTTAGCACCAAAAGGTGGTCCGGCTCTATCTAACTGTAATCTGTCGATGGCTTAAAGTAGACGAAATATAGTTTGGTTTAAAAAAATCTTTGTTTTCCAATTCATACAAGTTTATTTTTACCTATGACCAGACTAGGCTAGGCCTGTCTCGTGGGGTCAATTTTATCGAATGTCAATTTATAAGTTATCAGTTTCCAATACTGAAGTTTAAGTTTTATTATAAATATAAATTTTACAAAAAAAGAAAAAGATTTAAAAAATATACGTGAAGTTTTGCGTGAATAAAACACAATTCAGTTTTATTCTAAAGTTATCGACAAGGTGTATAATTATTGTAGTCAGCGTGTATGTGTTTGCAGCGTGTGTAACGGTGTGTGTATATTGTGTATGTGTGAGTAGAAATAAAATTCCTTAGAAATGAAAAATAAATGGTTTGAAGAGCCTATTGTATTTAAATTGCGGCATTTCGAAATTCTCTGTTTAACTTCCCATAGATAATACCAATTAATTTAGATTCGAGCTTTGAAATTGGTTGGAGCGTTCTTGCTCTGTGTCGAATTACCATATTAGGGCCCTTTCGTAGGATATACGACGTAATATCTTCTGAATTACATCAGAAATTTAAGCAGGTTCTTCTATAAATTTCTTCTATAGATATTAACTAAGTACAGTTGGTGGCAATTATTATCTACTCTTAGGCAAAGCGGTGTACAGTTTTGGCGTAAAAAGAAAGCTGCCACCTGCACCTTCGTTCAATATTGGCGCATTATTCTTCAGTCAGCTGGATATATAATAGACCTAATGGACCCCTGGGGCTGACTGGAGCTGAGTGGACCTATCACGAAACAGGGCGAATGTCGTTACTGCAAGGTTGTTATCGTCTTGGTGACAATAGTTATTTATTATACAAGGGGGCAAAGTTGTTGTTTAACTCTCGGGCTTATATTGAGACCCGAGCAAGCGGAAGATTCCAAAATTGAGCCGCGAGCGTAGCGAGTGGTTCAATAACCGGAATCTTGAGCTTTACGAGGGTCTCAAGGCACGAGAGTTGAACAAACTTTGCCGCCGAGTGTAATACAACATTTTTCCCCTCACTATTGCGAGGAAAATATAGACTAAATACGATTATAAATCTTATCCACATGTAAGTTATCTTGAAGAAACCATCAAAAATCAATTTAAAAATTTGTCATAGAGTAGGTACGCTCCTGGTACGTAGATATTGCCAACAGCTTACCAAGTGCGGGATAAGACATAATCACATGACCAATTTAAGGTGTGACCTCCGATTGCGCATATTTACTATGGGCATATAGGACTCACTTATACTGGACTGGTGGTAAGTGATAGGAATTAGATTACTTTGCCCCACATGTGGATAAAATGCGTTTTTCCACGCTAGTTTTAAAGGACAAAACAGCGCTTTCCGAGCTAGTGAGGGGAAAAAGTTATTTATTGACTAGAAAAACCACTGCCTACAATCGGTCATTAAGTAAAATATTCCAGTATATCTTAAACTGAAAGTAACTAAATGTGCTAGTCTTTTAAGGCCCACTTGCACCAGCCAGTGTTATCCAACTGACTCGGAGTCAGCTGGGTCAATCCACGGCAATAGTAACGTTAGTCACTATTTTATTGCATGTTCCCTTTATTCGTGATGCACATTCAAATGATAATTTATCTCTAAATAAGTATTACTTTCCCTAAATATATATTAAAACATACATTTGCATCTGTAATTCAAATAAACATACAATTAAGGCGTGACTCGTGTTACCTTTACGTGGAGTGACCCAGCTCTGTCAAATCCAATACTTTGTAAGAGCTTAACTCCGTGTTATCGGCTAACCCTGGGTGGCGCAGGTAGCCTTACGGCTATTTAAATCTGTATCAGACGGATTTTAATAGCCTCCTAACAGAAATAAGCTATTATCGAAAACAATCTAACCAAATTAATGGCTTCGTTAATTACTATTACCAAAGGCAACGATAAAACATGTCTACTTAATTTAACATTCGGGCCATTAAATGCCAAATCATTCCTAAACCGAACGTTCCATTACAAAATACCATTTGTCTCGGCTAGACGTTAGAAAATACCTTTCGGCGATAGGCAAATAGCATTGTTTGTAAATAAATCACGTCATCAAACTTTTAACACCAAATGTGTCATACTAGCTTGTTGAGCCCAGCAAGGCTTCACAAATAACCTTTGTCAATGAATTGTAGCCATCAGAGTTACGTAACTAGCACGTGGTAGTCGCATCGTCATTCGGAATGGCCGAACTTTTCCGGAAAATACCGAAGTTGGTACGTATATCGATCGGTCGGAATCGCGAACGCGCGACGCGGCTGTGACGTCAGCAACCTTTGGATGTGAAAAATAGGAATGACCGTACAGAGTCGAACGTAGTTTTCAAAATTGATTCCTACAGACTTGCCTTAAGATTTAATTTCGGATGTTGATTATTTGGTTTTTACTTTGTTTTGATTGTGGGTGGTTTGGGGTCCCCCGCAAGCGAGCCTCCTGACCCACATCTCTCGTAAAAGCGGAGTATAGTGCGTATTGCGTATGCACTAACCACACACAATTAGACCGGTTAATGCAAACATAGTAGTGCATTATTCATCACATGACTGCGAGATATTATGTTGGCAAATACCTAACTTAACACGTTATAATGCGTGTAATTTATTTTTTTAAATTGAAATGAACTGAATTGAAACAGCTCAGGGACATTAGGGGTTTAACTATAACTACTTATCATAAATGCTTTACTGAAAACTATACTTACTCAAATAATTATTTGGACATTGGGAGTATCGTGCTACAAACACACACAATCATTCATTACATTTTTACAAAAAAAAAACGCTTTTTCCATTTAGGAGCTCGGATACTTACCACAGACAAACACACAAATAAAATGTTCAAACCTAAAAATAGCACTTAGCTCGAAGTGTACTCGACTCGTAATATTTAAAACCGAATTTTCAGTTTTTTTAACCGGTTGTAAACTAAGAACAATAAAAAGCCCATAGGTAATTATACACGGACTTCTGGTGGCCTAGAAACCTGACATTATGGCACTCTAAAATCTGTTTTTTTTAACCGGTTGTAAACTAAGAACAATAAAAAGCCCATAGGTAAGAACAATAAAAAGCCCATAAAAAGCCCATACACGGACTTCTGGTGGCCTAGAAACCTGACATTATGGCACTCTAAAATCTGTTCACCAAGTAATACTTATTTTGTTATTAGAAGATAAGAAAATGTTCAACACGTTAATACTTTCTGACAGTACCTAACAAGGTTCTGTCAGATAGTATTAACCTGTTTAACATTTTCTTATCAATATTTCATTCAACCTCAGAAATAAACGACAAGTTTCCCTGAAAGTGTCAAAATTGTACACCTTGGTCCTTTATTCTTGCGATGTCCAAGACGCCAATGTTATTTCCTTAGGAGTGTAGGGGAGTCGAACACGGGCGAACCAGCTGGTTTAAAAATATCGTTTTTGAATTATACAGTTATACGCCATACTTCCTGGCTTAACTGGAAGAGAACCCTAATAGTGATATGCCATTGTACTTTTCTTTTGTTCCTTTTTGTACCCTCATATGCTTATACCAATCATTTGTGCGATAAGGTGTTTATCGGGTACTTATCAGTGGCGGGGCGTTCATAGGACTCAATTCCTGTATGTTTATAAAACTGGTTTTATAAACGTACAATCTGATTTCTACTAATAATATTAATATTACCTAAGTATGCTCTCTAATTTACTGCCTACCGTAAAACTATATAACCTCCCAACTTTTGTACAGAATTTGCTCTATTATCCTGATTTAAGTGTGACTAATATGTGAAGGACCCATTTCTATTTTCTATTTCTAGTAGAAGAAAAAAAGTGTCCCAAGATTTTTATTCCACTAGGATTGAGAGATCTTTATTATATCACCTATAGATGATTTGGTCCATGGGGTCCCGGCGCACGCAAGTTTCTCGTAGAAATCGCGAAACGTCTGGTTGATGTTACTGGTGACCGAAGAGCTGGTGGGTTCCTCGCACAACGTATCAGCATTGCGATACAACGAGGAAACGCCGCCACACAAGTACAATGCCTACATACATGCGTACATACGTACAGCCTAGGTACAATGCCTCAAGGACCTATTTTAGATTTAAGGTCGGTAGAGGTAGGTAGCTAGGTAAGTTACACTTACTGTATATATTTTAAAGAAGTTGTAATATAAGATGCTACGATAACGCGTAGCAGTGCTACAACACGCTACGTGATTTCTTCGACCCGTTATACTTTTCGCTTAGCATAAGCAGGTCATATACGTTCGGGAAATCCGTCGGATCGGCATAATGAGTATGTCCGCCGGACAAATCTACCATACCATACCAAACCTACATAGGTACAGATATGTCCGAACGTAAATAGCTGGCTATACGCTCCTTCTGGAAGTGGCATTCAAACTGTGTAAAACCTTACTTGATTTGATATTGTTTTTTTTTTTCAGTGCGTTTATTACATCCGTAATAAACGCACCGTAAGCAAGATGCGCTTGAATAGATAATGGCAAGTATTTTATAACAACGCAAGAGTAATCTGGATACGACGTCAATAATACGGCGCGATTCGTCGGGCCCAATCCGTCGTCTACACTGCCCCACCCTCGAACCACACAAATATCGCATAGTATAATACCGCTTTTAAAGTACCAAATATTTACTTGCTACTATTAGAAATATTAAGGTAAACAAACTTGTTACAAAATGACGCGGTTTTGGAATTAAACGATACAATGTCAAATGCAACAGTCTGGATCGAGCATAAATATATACACTCGCCGGTAACAAACGGTACAACAAGAAAAATCAGTCCAATAGAATACCATGCAACGAACTCACCTGTGAAACAGCTATGGCGGTCTCCTATCAGAGTGACTGGTCCTTCTTTCACGTCCTTTCTCCTAACACACAGCCGGCCGGCGGTAAAATGATTGTTCAGATAGTCTGGATATTGTTCCACTCGCGATTTAGCACGACCAGCCCAAGATCGATGGGTTTTGGACGCCGCAAGGATTATTCGAACGGGGTCGATGTGAACGGTGCGCGGCGTCTCGCGGTTCTCTCGCAGCGCCGACAGAGGCGCTGCCTGCTATAGGCTAGGTTCGAAGCATGAGCTCCGAGTAATTTCGGGCGTTCCTATTGGCTAAAATTTCAATGTTACACCTTTGTACAGTGCGTTTGACATTGCATCGATTGGAGTATTTAACTCGCGCGGAATTTGGTTAATTACATAAAAACTAACGTTAAGAACGGAACATTCCGCCCACCAAAATACCAATGGGATTTTCCCGAAATGAAAAGAGAGATAAACGTTAAATAACTTTGCTTAAGCTATATTGAATTACGATACTAATCTTAAAATTAGGGAACGTTACTACTAGTCTTGACTATTCGATTGGAAGAGGACATAGTTTGACCAGGGGCCTTTTAACTAAGTGGTCTCTAGCAGTTTTCACGGTAGCCACCCGAGCTACTCCATCAGGCCCGGTATGAATAGAAACGACTCGTCCTAACGGCCAGTGAAGAGGGGGTCGGTTGTCGTCTTTGATAAGGACGATTGAGTTCACGGTTAACGGGGTCGAGTCTTTGGTCCATTTTGCCCGCAAGGTTAATGCTTGTAGGTACTCGTTTTTCCAGCGTTTCCAGAACTGCTGTTGGAACGCTTGGATGAGTTGCCACCGGTTTAATCGATTGACTTTAGCATCCGTGTAATCAGAGTCCGGGACTGCTGTTAGGGGTTCCAATGTTAGGAAGTGACCGGGTGATAAAACGTTTAGATCATTAGGGTCTGAGCTTAATGGACACAAAGGTCGTGAGTTTAGAATTGCTTCTATTTGGGTAAAAAGAGTTGAGAGCTCTTCAAACGTTAGAGTCTGGTCGCCCACGATGCGATATAAGTGATTTTTGGCGGCTTTAATCTGGATCTCCCATACGCCTCCGAAGTGTGGAGCGGACGGTGGGTTACGTTTAAATTCAATGCGTTCTGCGTGCGAAGCTTGTTCCATATATGACGCTAATTGTGAGCTCGCACCGACGAAGTTAGTACCACAATCCGAATGTATAACGTTACAACGTCCGCGACGGGATACGAAGCGACGCAAAGCGGCGATAAAACCGTCAGTCGATAAGGTTGAGACTACCTCTAGATGCACGGCCTTTGTGCTTAGGCACACAAAGAGGCACAAGTAAGCCTTGTCAATTTTGGCGCCGCGGTGAGATCCGAGTTTGATTCTAAACGGACCCCCGAAATCAACGCCTACCACAGAAAACGGTTTAGCTTGATTGACTCGAAAGGCAGGAAGGTCGCTCATGAATGGCTGCAGAGGTTGTGGATGGAGACGGTAGCATCGAATGCATTTCGACAGTTGATGCCGTATGGCACGCCTTGCCGCAAGAATCCAGAATTGTTGCAAGATCAAATAGTGAGTCGTGTTAAGACCAGGATGAAGGTTTTTCCGATGAATAGAATCGATCACGGCAGTCGTGAGAGCACATTTCCTAGGCAACAGCGCGGGATGCTTGTGCTCAAACTCTAAACCAGAGCGAGCGAGGCGTCCGCCCACCCTGAGGATACCCTGATCATCCAGAAATGGATTCAGTTTGCGAAGACTACGTGGCAGTTGCTTTCGCAAATTCAGTTGCGTTACAACATCGGAAAAATGACGATTTTGGAAATGTTTAACAATCGTTAGGAGCGCCTGATGGCGTTCGGTGTCTGTTATGAAAAGGCTGTCAGACCGTGAAAGGGTGCCTCGCGCGTTGTTACAAAACCTATGAAGATAGGCTATAATGTGACAAATTTTGTCTAAAGACGAATACCTCTCGAACAACTGGTCGATGATTGACGTCGGCTTAGATGGTTCGAGTTGACTTGTAATGAGTGTTATGCGACGCTGCTCTGACAGCACCGCGTTGTCGTTGATGCGAGCTTTCGATAGGTCTGTTGGCCATTCAGACGGCGATTGGGGCAGCCATTCTGGGCCCGCCCACCATAGCTTATTGTTAAGCAATTCCTGCGGTAGTTGACCGCGCGAACATATGTCTGCGGGGTTCGTTACAGAGGGAACGTGTCTCCAGCACGCGATAGGCACGATGTCCTGAACGTGACTAACACGATTCGCGACGAACGTCACCCAGCGAGAAGATGGGGCGCGCAACCAAGCCAATGTAACGGTGGAGTCACACCAAAGGTGAGTTTCGTGGATAGGCAGTCGTAGCGAGTCCTTTACAAACTTTACGAGGTCAGCGAGCAGAACTGCAGCGCATAACTCCAAACGAGGCAAGGATTGTTTCTTTAAGGGAGCAACTCGTGCCTTTGCACAGACGAGGAAAACGCGTGCAGAGCCGTTAGAATCCGTGACACGTAAATATATGACGGCACCGTACGCTAACTCAGAACTGTCACAAAACCCATGCAACTGATACGATCGAGCACCTTCGACGACGAATTTGCGTGGAACTTTCAGATCCCTGACTAGGGGAAGCTGCTGAGAAAAGTTGTTCCATTGAGAGACAACTTCCGGTGGAGGAGTTTCATCCCACGAAGAGCCAAGAATCCAAAGTTTTTGGATCAAGGCTTTGGCTTGGATTGTCAGAGGAGACAAAAAACCCAGAGGGTCGAAGATTCTGGCAACCTCGCTCAGAATAGTTCGTTTGGTACATGGTTGATTTGACGGTTGAACGTTAAAAACGAACGAGTCTGAAGCAGGCTCCCACTTAAGGCCTAAAACCTTAACGGTTGTGTCTTCGGAGTCGGTAAAGGTGATTGCTTCCGAAAGACACACTTCTGAGGGTAAGTCACTCAGAAGTTCAGGTTGATTGCTCACCCATTTTCTCAGCTCAAAACAGCCGAGATTGAAAAGATCGATAACTTGCGACTTGATGTCACGAGCCTCATCCAGCGATGAACTTCCGGTCACGATGTCGTCGACATATATGTCGGAAGTTAGAACGGTTTTGGCTTTTGGGTACTTGTGACCCTCATCGTTAGCCAATTGCTGGATGGTTCTGCAAGCGAGGAACGGGGCCGAGGAAACCCCGTAGGTAACGGTATTCAGGACGTATTCTTGGAGAGGCTCATCTGGGTGAGCTCGCCAGATAATACGCTGATAATCACGGTGATGGGGAGCTACGTTAATTTGACGGTACATTTGGCGCACGTCGGCCATGAAGACCACTTCGTGCTCACGGTAATGGAGAAGAATCTCCACAATATTTGACTGTAATTTTGGACCTGTTAACAGCGAGTCGTTGAGCGATTTAGAATTCGCGTCTCGGGCAGACGCGTCGAACACGACACGCAGCTTTGTTGTAGCGCTGTCGGGGCGCAAAACGCAATGATGCGGGACATAGAATTTGCCCTGACCCATGTGCTTAGCAGGTACCAAAGACATGTGACCACTCTCGATGTAGTCAGTCATGAAGTCAACATATTGTTGCTTTAAGTTTGGATCACGAGACAGGCGTTTTTCAATAGCATGAAAACGTCGGACCGCTATCTCCCGAGAGCCTTCAAACACAGGCTCCGAGTTGTCCTTGAAAGGGAGAGAGACAACGTACCTACCAGTCTCGTCACGGTAGTGTTCGTTGGTGAAACTATTTTCACACAACTGTTCTTCTGGGGTCAATCGGGAAGATTGTGGAACGGTATCGATTTCCCAGAAGCGTTGAACGATATTGTTCAAGCTATCATCGGCATTAGGAGGCAGTGCGCTCAGTAAACAGGACGATGTAAGTCGAGTTTTTCCGAGGATCAGCCATCCAAATACAGAATTTAGAGCTCGCGGTTTGTTGACACAACGTGTCAAACGTTGGTCAACGAGTGACTCTGAAAATACATCAGCAGCCAACAAGACGTCGATTGGACCAGGAATGTCAAAACCAGGATCTGCTAACGGTAATGTTTTGAGCTTATCCCATCCGCTCGTATTAAGCCTTGCTATTGGTTGGTCTCCGCAAATGTTTGGCGTGACAAACATGTTGAGACGGAAATGAACGTTACGGTTGGCACCAACGTCGCATGTGACTTGACCACTCACCGATGCGGGAGCGCCTCCTAAGACACATGGCACGTCAGATGCCGGCGTTGGCTCCAGCTTTAGCTGTTGAGCCGCGTAAGACGTTAAAAAGTTGTTGTGACTTCCGGGGTCGAATAAAGCCCGGAATGTATGAAACTCGCCCGAAACGTCACGAATTTGAACTAGAGCGGTTGCCAGCAACACGATCGCATTGGAGGGTGACTTAGACGAAAGTGACGCTTTGTTAGCCATCAAGGCTACAGAATTGGATTTTTCACCCGAAGTTTCGGGATTGCTAGTCGCTTGTTCCCGGTGAAGCAAAGTGTGATGCTTACGTTTGCATTTCTGGCAAGAAAATATCGATGTGCATTGTCGCACTGAATGAGACGCGTTAAGACAGTTGTAACACCATTTTCTTTCGGAAGTAACGGCCATACGTTCATCCACGGACTTCGCTAGAAACGCTTCACATGACGATATGTGGTGTTCATTACCACAAAAGGAACATTTACGAATCACTTTCGTGCTTGAGGAAGCTTTAGGCTTTGCCTCAGGTTTGACCTCAGCCTTTGTAGGAGGGCTCGCAGTAGGAGCGAGGAGTGTGTGTGTGACATTATGACGCTTCGGTTTATGTGAGGCTCCCGGTGCCTCTTTGAATGTGTTAGCGATTTTAGGAGTAACTGCGGTAAAATGAGTATCGCGAATCAAAGCTTCACTCTTTGAATGTAAGTACGCCCTAATTTGTTTGTATTGTGGCATCTCGACGTCGGCGTGTTTTTCCTCAAACTCGCGTCGCAGCTTTGTATCTAATTTCGCTAAGATATTATAGCAAAGGACGAAGTCCCAATGCTCAGTAGGTAACTTCAACTGTTTTAAAATAGTCAAGTTTTCATCTATCGTATCTAACGCGTGTCGAAAATCTTGAGCGTTATTAGTTTTGAAACTGACATCCAATATGTCACGCCAACACGTGAAGGCTAATTCGCGTTTGTCTTCGTAACGAGATTTGAGAGCGTCGTATGCGCTTAAATAATGTTCACTAGCGACAGGGAACGTTCTAATTAACGATAAGGCATCACCACGTAAAACGGACACTAAATAATGAAATTTCTCAATTTCGGTCAACAGTGTAGAATCATGAATAAGCGCATTGTAGGTCGCGATAAATTCGGGCCACTCCTTAATAGCACCCGAGAAGGTCGGTAGCGTAATCTTTGGGAGTCGCATGTTACTACTGTGATTCGCGTGCGAACCCGTTACTGAGTCCCGTCTCGAAATATCCGGTTGTTGAGACGGACACGGTTGAAACTTACGCTGTAACGCTACGACTTGAAAGTACGCTTCATCGAACCGCTCTTGAATGTCGTTCTCACTGTTGTCAGCGTTATCCCCTAAAAGGTCGGAAATGATAAGATGCGACTCTTGAAAACTATCGGAAATATTTTTCATCTCCTCACAATATGAAAGAAATAACTCGACTTGTGAAGCATCGGTATTAGCCAAGGTTCCTATTTCCAAAGCCTTCGTTATACGGTTGTACGCTATGGTTCGTTTACGTCGTAAACCCGGCAAGTTGCTGACAGTATAAGCTATCTCGGTACATTTTTTACCTACACCAGATTTCGATTTACGCCTCGTTAGATAAGACATTATTACCAATTAGAATAATGTTAACTAACGCTCAAATAAGAAACACTAAAAACAACTAAGTCCGTATTTAAAATGCTATAAGTAGGTACGCTATCAACGATAGCACGACAATAACAACTTCGAAGATTGTTTGACGCGACAACTATAATTACCGAGTCAGTCAACTTGTATAAAATAGAACCTTAACACTCCTATACGTTACCTATGCGAATTCCGAATAATTAATTTTAGAATATTCGTCTTCAAAAAAATAGAAATATAATGCGTTATTAAGTTAAATCTTAAAATAAATAACTATTGTAATACGACACGTTACAGCGATAAAATGTAAGACGACGATTTTATTTATTCGAAATATGAAAACCAGCGAATGAGTCTGTGACTTGGCCTCGCGCGCCGTATCGTAAACAGCGATCCAAGGGTCAAGTTACTCAAGTTACTGGTCAGTCGGTACAATTAATAAAGCCGCCCGGCGTCGAACGGACTATGTACTATAACCAGAATGTCTTGAACTCGCACTACATACAAACACTGTGGGCACAAGGTTCTCGTTACACTGGACGATAATTCTAATACGGTTACACGATTATGTTGAATGATATTTTTTAAGTATTGCGATCGATTTATTTCAAAAATATCGTAATTTCGAATGTTAAGAAGTTTGATAACGTTGTTAACTGGCAGAAAACGATAACATAAGTATATGAAATGGAGATTCGGCGAAATTGTTGTGTAATTTTTATTTTGGTAAGCGGCGGGTAGCGAGACAAAATGGAACAAAGACTGATTTTAGCTTCGTAATTACGCGATAAATTGTCGTTTCTATTCGTTTACGCGGTAATGTATGGATATTAAACGAGTATTAACGGCAATGGTAGAAATCACAAAGTAAAATTGGTAAATCGTAGGCGGAATATGTTCAAGGACAAAGGACGATTCCCTGGTTTCGGCACCAAAAAGATGTTACAAAATGACGCGGTTTTGGAATTAAACGATACAATGTCAAATGCAACAGTCTGGATCGAGCATAAATATATACACTCGCCGGTAACAAACGGTACAACAAGAAAAATCAGTCCAATAGAATACCATGCAACGAACTCACCTGTGAAACAGCTATGGCGGTCTCCTATCAGAGTGACTGGTCCTTCTTTCACGTCCTTTCTCCTAACACACAGCCGGCCGGCGGTAAAATGATTGTTCAGATAGTCTGGATATTGTTCCACTCGCGATTTAGCACGACCAGCCCAAGATCGATGGGTTTTGGACGCCGCAAGGATTATTCGAACGGGGTCGATGTGAACGGTGCGCGGCGTCTCGCGGTTCTCTCGCAGCGCCGACAGAGGCGCTGCCTGCTATAGGCTAGGTTCGAAGCATGAGCTCCGAGTAATTTCGGGCGTTCCTATTGGCTAAAATTTCAATGTTACACCTTTGTACAGTGCGTTTGACATTGCATCGATTGGAGTATTTAACTCGCGCGGAATTTGGTTAATTACATAAAAACTAACGTTAAGAACGGAACAAAACTTCTGCGTGACTTACCTGACAACTTTTTGGTAACCCATTCAGCGCTTATCACGTCGTTACGCCTCTACTCGCCATATTCGCTAGAATCTTATCGGCTCCAGTGTAGTGCTACGAAAAATCCTTAGCTGTGAAAGAGTTTCCATAACTTCGACATGTTTCCCTCGGCTCACATTTTTTAACCTTTTCAACGCCAAGAACACCTAAAGGTGGCATGCACTGCCGTGTACCACGCCAACGACACCTAAAAGTGTCATGGCGCACGACGAATATAAACCCATATCTGTATAAGGGTTTATATTCGGTATTCACTAATCGAGATATTGGTGTGTAGGCCACATTTTAATGCGAGAGGAAAAGCGTTGAAATGGTTGTTTCTACCCATTCTTGTCACTCTACTTTGTTCGGCGTTTTCATTTTATAATGTATAATATCGGTCGATTGGGTATCCTGTTCTAAGGATACCCAATCTAGGACTAACTTCATGAAATTTCACGGCTAAATAAAACAAAAACATACAGGTACTTATTTATTTAAAATATCAATGTCTTTATATGTATTAAAACCAACGCTTATAAAACTAAGTTTATTATTTTATTCGAAGGGTTTTGAAAGAAGTGACGCCTTTAACTATGCCGTAAGGGCCTTTCTAATGGGAAGGACAAATCACCTGATCTTTCTATGATGATGATGATGATAATGATTTACACATACCATCGGCAATAGTATTTTACACGTAGAGAGGCGAAACACGTGTCGAGTTTTGTATGATTGGTGGTGGTTTGTTGTATCTATTTGCGTACATATTTATTTTTTGCGGCGGGAGGGTGGGAACATTAATTGCATGCAAAAAATACGCAAGTAGGTATAACGGGTTGGCACTAATAGACTAGCACGTTTGGCGGAATAGCAAAGTAACATTATTTTCGTTGATATTCCTTTTGATTTTTAATCGACCGGACTGGTAACGCCTGTCATTTCCTATACAAAAAGTAGGGAGGGGCACGTAAAATGTACAGCTATTCGTACGTAACGTACAAATAGCTAAGTCTGATATACGTCAGTCCATACAATGAGTATGATACTATGTCATACCCATTCGGCAGAGGGGCCTACCCCTCTCTCTCTCTCTCTCTAGGCGTGTTAGTTGCTACTCCGTCTCGTTTAAAACTCAAAGGAATATTCGGAACCGGCCAGTCTGCGTTCTTGGTGCCCGTTACCTGATCGCTTTAAGACCCTAGGCCCTAAGGGACCTATCTAACATTGTGGCTAAAAACAATATAAATTATATTTCTGCTTGTTTTAGTGAAAAGTACCACTTTGTCGTTTGTTGATAAAGTATATTTCTGAATAAATCTTTATGTCATTAGATTCATTTGAGCCTTATCGGCAAGAAAGTGGTACCTTTTACTAAAATCAGTCACATTTATTGCTAAGTATTATGTCATTTGTGATCAACGTTACGACTTTGGCGCACAAAAATTTTAAATACGATCGTTGCACACATAAGATTTATATTATCAATCATACATTTCATTAAACAACCATTATTATTTTATTGGTATTCTGTAAATAAAGAAGATACTAAATCTAATTAAAACATATGTACAAATTCATAATAAATCCAATATTATTAAGTCTTTAATATGTATGAGGAATTTTACGATTCTACAGGGTGAAATTAGTTATGATACGAAATAATTTCTCTTTCAGACTCACTCTTAGCTGCCAGAAACGATGAGAATTCATAAAATACTACACTTATATTTATTTATTTAAGGTTAATGAGGATAAAAGCAACATTTTTGATGAAACAAATCAAATTAGGTACACAAATATGAGATATATTGACGGACTTCTTTTAAAAATAAAATATGCCGCCGGACTCACCCAAATTGACCTGTATTTATTTATTTATAAAAATATTGTGAGAAATAAACAGTTCAGAGACTAAATAGTATGTGTGTGAGAGTGAACACAAGCATCCTGGCATAATATTACCCTACTAGGTACTGAAAAAATTAATATGAATCTCGCAATTTACCATTTACACTTAGGTCTTGTAAATCAGAAATGATCTCATTATTTCACCCATATTATATTGGCAATTTAAATCTAAATGACATTATTCAGACCTTCAACAAATTTCAAAAACTTTTCATGTCTCCCGGCATAATTATCACATTCCTTCTGTCTTTCTTCAATAAATTCCTGCTCATGACTTAATAATACATTAAATAGCACGCAAGAATATATTCGATTACTGTCATATCTGACGATTTTTGCTTGTTTCTGTCTTAAATCATCAAAATTACAATGTCTGCAGACATCCTTCACTAATGCACCATTTAGTCTGACTACACCGAAATGATCATGCATGGAAGACAAAGTCTCATGTACGATAAATCTCCTATGATACCAAAGTGTCTCATGCCCTTTATAAAATCTCACTAGCTCATTATTCAATACAAGTTCATGAAATAAAATCTCTAACTTCCGACACAATAAAACATTATCAGCAACACAGTTGCAACTCTTTGATGAATAACACAGAAGTAATTTAACAAAGTTTTCTTCAGAATATGAAATTAAATCCTCTTCCGATGCCTGCATGGTTGCGTCTTTAGGAAAATGCACTGCTAATAATCTAACAAAACTTTTACGAAGATTAATATCTATAGAAGATTCAAATTGCTTCCAATGTTCGTTACTTATGGCTAAAATATTCTTAATACAGAATTGCCGGTAATGGAAGCAGCTGAAATCCGAAATATGCTTTGACACCCATGTTTCAGAGAAATTATATTCTTTAACATAGAGGAAATTAAGGTCAAATTTCTTTTCCACTAGTTTAAGTGAGTTGAGTAGCCAAATACGGTGATTCCAGCTGTGGTAATTATTGGGGCTCCGGTCTGATGATAACTGGCATATGTGGAGTTCTTCATTGATCAAGGTCTCAATAACATTTGTTTGAAGATTGTCATCTGAAACATTTTCAGTTAAATTGATATAACAGTTAAATAGAATCAGATTTAGATCAAACAAAAAAATATATACATATGAAAATGTATATTGTCAATCATATGATAGATATGGATATGACTAATTGCTTTGATTCAACCTGCAAATGTTGTATTGTTATATTATGTCACTAACTTTTAAATATATGCTAGAATTACTGAAACCATTTATGAACCATAAGAGGACCATTAATCATGCTAAATTAAAATCTGTCACTGTAATAAGGTTTTATCATGGTGGGAAATATATTTCCTCTGCCTGTTAAAGGGTTAATATTTCTTCTATCACATAGAAATTTAGTAGTTGATCTCATTTTTACAGAATCACCAAACAAATTTCTTAAAATAAAATTCAAGACTCCTGTAATCAGCTTTTGAACTATGAATTTGGTATTATAGTATTTATGCAATGATGATTTTATAAATTCTTCTCATTCTTTCTAGTGTTTTCCCGGCTTATGCCACGGCTCAGGGAGCCTCGGGTCCCCTTTGGTCACTAATACCAAGATTTGTGGTAAGCTTCTATCCCGCAGGGTAAACCAGTCCTGTGGTTAGCCCGGTCTCCTCACAATGTCTCCCTTCACCGAAAAGCAATGGTTTTATAAAAAAACTTCTACAAACCTTTTAAGATAGCTTCCAATATCCATCTCCTGTGAGAAAATGCATCATTACACTTTGGCTTTCTAGACAGCACTAACTTCGTAAACCGTAGCTCGTCAGTCTTATCCAACAGTAGCCGGAGTACCAGTTCCCTCCGTTTGTTCCAGAAAGTACTTAAATCTGGGTTTAAAAGCAGAGTCACATTCAGAAGCTTTTCCAAGCGTTCAGAGTTAGCTGATGACTTGGCAACTTTGCGTTTTGGTTTTACAAAGTATTTGTCCATTAATTCCGAGTAGCAATACATGTAAACATGCTTCATGCACCAGGATTCTAAGCCCAGACAGTTTTCCAAAAGCAAAACTGGCGATTTATTGCGAAAATTCGAATCTACAGGGACAATGTCGAATGAACACCTGAAAAATTCAAAACACAATATTTACAAACAGTCGCAATATTTATTGAAATCTTGCCAGTTGGTCCAAATATTTACAAGTCAGTGTTCTTCGACAGGATGTTATCGACATCTTTGAGTATTTTTTCTACTAAAGCGAATTTATCATCGTCCATGATTGAAGATTGTGACACAAAGAAAATTAATTGACTATATTTAATTCTGTTTATTCGCTCAATAACACGCACGAGAATAATAAAATAAAACGTATTTGACCCATTCCAATAGTTCAACTGCATAAAATATTTTTTTCGGTTTTGACAGTACAAACACGTCAATCAAACTGAGGGTATGGTCAGAATCCATAATCTTTGTTCATAATATAATCCATTATCTTGAAAAATATTATTAGGACGCTCTACACTGCGGGTATTTGCTTTTTGCCTCTCGCACGCACCTGTAAATTTTTTATTTGGTGCGAGTGAGATGCAAAGCGCAAACCCCCGATGTGTGGAGCCTACTATTCACATACAATCTTTATAAAACCAAGAAGGATGGAGTAAATAAATAAATAAATCTTTTATAAAACGCAATAAAAATCTGTTAGAGTCAAACCACGCTAACTTTTCTCAGCAAATGAACTGTCAGACTTAAAAGTGTTATTTTAAACGTCAAACTTCTATGAAATTATGACGTTTACTTAACACTTTCACAGTGTGTGCTATCAAAATCTGGGAAACTTACTATAGACTGACTCTACCGGCGCTATGTGGCGTATATGTTGGTCGTTAGCGGTCAATCGTATTAAAATTTAATATGAATTGTTCAATTATAGGTGCACAGTGGTTTTAAAATATTTTTGTTTTCGAACGGTATGTTGTTAAACTTTCGATTTGTATTTCTATATTTGCCACACATCGAGTGTTTGCCTCTTGCCTCTCGCTCGAGAAGCAAACGCAAATACCCGCAGTGTAGAGTTACCCTATTTAGGATTAGGATAGGTTAGGATTTGGCAATAATTTATCAAAATTGTCAAAACTCAGGCCCAACGCAACCGTTTACTTAATGCATGTACTATCGCGTTCAAAATCGCATGGGCAGTTTATGAATGAATTCATTCATAAATTGCTCATGCACTTTTGAACGCATGTGTACATAAAATATTTTATTTTGTAAGGGCAAAGATAAACCCTGCCCATACAGGTATTTCTAAACGTGTAAATTATGCCATCATTCAGTCCTGTCAAATCCTTCCGTCAGTGTCAGTGTCAATTAAATTTAAATAAATATTGGGACATTTGGGACTGTGAGTGCTGTGATAAAAAAGCCGAATGTTTAATTCCAGTGGTAAACATATTTATGTAGTTTAACATAACGAACAGTCTAGACACGAAAACTACATCTGTGCTGCGCTTGTGTTTGTATTTCATTTCACGATGCCTCGAAGTACAACTCCAACCAGACATACTTCAAAAAGGAGAAGATCTCGTTCACGAGAGTATCGTAATAGTTACAAACAACGTAAAACATCTCCAGTCCCCAGCACTTCACAGCTCGAATCCGAATTCAGTTTTGAAAACTACAAGCGCACTTTAAATAAAATCATCCAATACAGTAGCGAGAGCAATACTGTGGCAAATAGCTTGGACGATTTTTGGGTGTTCTTAAAAAAATATGAAGCGACGCTCAAAAAGGCTGGTAAACCTATCGTCGAATACCAAACAGAAGAAAAACAATTTTCTAAGTTTAACTGTATCAACTTTAACACAAAGTTAAAATATGTTGATGTTGCTTATGATGATAAAGAAAGGAGAAAATTGGATAAGAAATTATTTGAAGCATTCTTGAACATAGTTTCAATTTACTTGGACTTCAAAAATAAGGAGAAATTTGACAAGCTCAGGAAATTGAGGCAAGCTCAGAGGGATTTGCCTGTAGCTAAATATAGGTAAGGGTGAACACTTTTAGAACTGGTAATTATTTATGACAAATATGTATAAAACTATTTATACCTACATCAGTGTTGCAAATAATGCTTTGGTCAGGGAGGCTTCCTTATCATAGTGGGAGCATAGGTAAAGATAATCATACTGTCCCTTGATTGTAACATGTTATATTATGCGATTTTGGTATTAAAAAAGGTAATAAGATAAGGTAGATATTTGCTGAGAGAGTCAAATGGATTTACCCGAGTTTGAAGTTAAGAGACACATATTATGTTGTTATTTCAGGCAAGATGTAGTTACTGCAGTACAAAATGAAAGGGTTGTCATTGTTGCCGGTGACACAGGCTGCGGGAAGTCCACTCAGGTGCCACAGTATCTACATGATGCTGGCTTTCAAAATATTGGTAAGAAATATTTAAAGTTTGTCTCTAGGGGTTTGTACAAATACAAACATTTTGGGGTATTTGTACATACAAGTACACTCAAGTTTAAAAATATGGTGGTGCACATCTTACTCAAAAATATGTCCCATTGCACCTTATACCAGTGTAATAAAAGCGTAGTACCATATTTATGAGTTGATTATGTTGAACCATATTTTTGCACTTGACTGGACCCCAAAATGTTCGTACTATTTACTTCAATATAACCACGGATGTAGAGGTAAGATTAGGTACATACCTAATTGTACATCCGCATCCACAAAAAAAAAAACATAAAATCAGCATCCGCAACATCCCTAACATCCCTGGTTTGTAAGATGACTTTATATTATTTATGCTGAAGCAAAAATATTATAAATTCATAATACAAATTAATAAACAAACAATCCAAGGCATAATAATAGTATATTTAACCCTGTGACCACCAAGAACGCCTAAAGGCGTTGTGTGCTGTCATACCCACGACTCCAGCAACGCCTAAAGTTGTCTCAGTTAAGGTGTACTTCGATCATGAATAAAATCTATTTTGAATCGTTTTGCACAGCACTACGAGATTCGTCATTTTTGGTTATCGTAACGTGCTTGGCGTCTGACTGATCACTTCATTCAAATATAAAAGTGGTCAAAGGGTTAACACATTTTCTGTTAGTATGTTAATGAGGTACTGTTATTGAAAGTGTTAAAAGTCTAAATATGTGGGATATTTGTCAATTAGAAAACTCCCGTGAGTATTAGACATATTAATATACTTAGATCGGGTTACTCATGTCTATAAAGTTGAAAATAGCTCGACATGTTCCGCGCCCCATAATCATGAGTGAGAAGCGATGGCGGCGATTGCTCTGCGCACACTGCCGCAAGCGCTTGTCATGTCGAGCTATTTTCAACTTTATAGACGTGAGTAACCCGATCTAAGTATATTGATATATTTGTCTATTAATTTAGGTAATTTTTATTTAAATGTACACAATTTTATACAGTGGTATAAAATAATTTAGGTACCTACATTATTTAGATAGATAGATAGATTTTTATTTCATGAAAGATAATTACATTATAAGTTTACATTTCAATAAATTTATACGAATACGGCATATTTTTACGGCGCGCGGCTCACCATACAAAATAATTGCTATTTGAATTTGAAATCAATATTGTAGGCAGTATTGATTTCAAAATGCAGGTTAAGTTTATTTTGTTTTAAAATCAAATTAGTAAATCGAAAAGTAATGCAACTCTGTTCCAATTGAAAACAGTTTAAATTTCGTTGAACTAATTAAGTTCATACGCATTCTAAACTGCATGGGCAGTTTATGAATGAAGTCGTTCATAAATTTCTCATGCACTTTTGAACGCGTGTGTACGTGGTGCTGAAGAGGTTAAGACACAGTTATTTCTGACAGACATGTGAATATTGCCACTAACAAACAATATTTTAATATATAATAATCGGTTCTAATATGTAGATATTTTTTTCTTACTTTATTGAAACAAAAATTAATTTATTTACAGCTTGCACTCAACCAAGGAGAATAGCCTGCATATCTCTGTCAAAACGAGTAGCATTTGAAACCCTGAGCCAATTCCAAAGCAAAGTTGGCTACCAAATCAGGTTTGAGAAGAGCAAGACTGCAGACACCAAGATATGTTTCATCACCGAAGGATTACTCTTAAGACAAGTGATTAAAGAAATATTTATTACTACAATTCAAGTAAAGTCAGTTGGAGTAAGAATAAAATACTAAGGCGAACTTATCTATATTAACTATAGTATTTGCATGGGACAGGAGGACCCGGTGTGATCATTGTATACAAGTATTTCATGTACACTAACAGACCTTGTTGACACTAGATGACAGACAAGGCCCAATTTCACCAAGATAATTTTGTATAAGTATTAAAAATAGGTACCATTCCTCATCGACGGAAATAGATGTACAATTTATAGAACGACGAAACCCCTCTAGGTAGTGTCCCATACTTTCATTATTGATGAATCCGGGCGCCTGGCAGCTTTTCATCGCTGGGTGTGGCTATGGCCGTTACATATAATTTATTTTCCAAAATTAAATTATAGGACCGCGTAACGCTTTTGATTTCTTACATTAAAATTTACGTATTTTCCATTCAGTCATGTCTCATCTCATTACATCCAGTGACGTCATCAGTTGTATCTAGGTAATTACACTTGGTGAAAAGGTCTTTTCATTTAACAACATGAAAATTATTTTGTGATTGTGTGATTTTGTTTTTTAAAATGTTGATAAAAGTACGAAATGTAAAAGGTTGTTCATATACAATTGTTCTTATAGATGTCATCGGAAAACATGCCCAGTTACGACGTTATAATTCTGGACGAGATCCATGAGCGGCACTTAATGGGTGACTTCTTATTAGGTGTCTTGAAGTGCCTGATACACAGCCGCACGGACATTAAGCTGGTGCTTATGTCCGCGACTATTAACATTAAATTGTTTGAGGATTATTTTTCTGCGGAGTCTGCGGTTGTTATACAGGTAATGACACAAGACACACTACTAACGCACTGGTCCCACCAAGCGCGAGTAATCCATGAGCTATCGGCGATTTCCTCGCATACGAAAGCAAAACATTATGCACTACATCTGTAATTATTTTATATGCATGGTTTCAGGTACCAGGCAGATTGTTTCCAATAGATCTGCAGTACAAGCCGATATTCATAGACGAGAAGCCAACGAGAGACGACCGGCTCGACCCTCAACCTTACGTTCAGATAATGCAGTTAATTGACAACAAATATCCTAGTAAGTTTACTAATAGTATCATCCATCATCTTTAAATCAATAAAATGATGATCTAAACAACGTTCGAAGAAGTGCCGCTCTGACTATGACACGTAAGGCCTATACGCGTTTTTTTTAAATTTGAACCTGGCCGAGCCTCCATGCACTGAGCTTTGGGCTGTGAAGTGGGATGGTAGCCTAGGAAAAATCCAGGACCCTTCCGCGACATTATACCGTAGGCTATGGACGCCTGCAACTCCAGGGGGTCACATGCACGTTGCCGATGCATTCCAATTTTGCACACTCTTATTTTTAGGAGCCCCATTCTGTAATATTTCGGGATAACCTCGGCAGAAAGCTCATTCCACAGCCGGAGCGTCCGTATTTTATCTAGATTGTTTATAAATTACCATAAGTGGCGAGACCAAAGGAGAACCAGATATTATACCTTATGAAGCTGGCAAAAACCAACCCGAAGAAGTTCACCGGAATCATCACGGGACACAACATACTTAACTGGCATCTTAAGGCGATTGACATAAGCAACGAGGCCTCCTATCTGGTTCGCCCACTATATGGATAGCCACATAGTTAGCGACTCACTTAACTCTGCAGATGACCGGAGATTAAATTGCTAACGTTTATTTCTTTCAGGTGACGAAAGAGGAGACCTTTTGATCTTCATGTCTGGCGTACAAGAAATAACGGCAATTTGCGACGCGGCTCAACAGTATAGCGAGAAATCGAAGAAGTGGATCGTGCTTCCGTTGCATAGTGGTTTGTCTATTGCGGAGCAGGACAAGGTACGGATTTTTTTAAGTGGTGGCAAACTAGCGTATAGCTTTTCTGGATGGGTATGATCGGCAAGTACTTACATATAGAGGGCTTGCGGAAACTGTAAGTACTGTGGCGGCAAATAGGCGCCCTGTTTATGGCGGCATGATTTAGCGTCACATATTTGTTACAAGCTTTATAAATTGAAAGAGATGTTATATGTCACACGATTGCTATTTTTTAATGACCTATATTGTCAAGTAAATTAAGGGTGACAGCTGGTAACTACAGTTACCACAATCATGTCAGTCGATAAACTACAGAAAAAGTGACCAAGGCCCCCAGTGCCCAGGGCTCGATCGAACCAACGACTTCCTGCTTTCGCGGCAGACGCCCTAACCACTAGGCCATCTGACCACGGTGCCTTTCTTAGAATATGACATCTCTTTCAATTTATAATTTATATATAGTAATGTGACTACTTAAAAACACTTGTATCAAGACATTTATTATAATTAATAAATGACTTAATTCATGATTTACAATTGTTACAACCTTCAATTTTACCTTGCAATGTATGCTTTTTGTGGGTGTTAGTATCAAATCCTGCAAGCTGAATTTGATTAACTTTGGATTATGGTACCATCGAGCTGATCGGATGGTGGAGACCTAAGGTAGCCATAGAAACTCTGTGATGAAACATCCAAACCCCATTGTGTTTGAGGTTCTTAGAATTGCCTTGATTAGTATAAGTTGACTGTGGAAAGGAAAAACAGTCAGCGATAAAAGCTAGTAAATTTTTGACTACTTATTTTCGAGTTAACACACAATGTGGCAGTAGCTTCAACGCACAAGTGGTGGTTACTTAAGCCGTAGAAGGCATCACCTGCCTATTGGCCATGTGTGGCTAAATGTCACGTTAAGAGGGCGTCCAACCTTCCAGTGGCGCTCATTGGGCTGATTGCGTTTTCTAATAAACCATTCCATTTCTCTATACTCCACCATAAGATCGTTATAGTCCTACTAATTTTCCAATTAAGTTTTACGCGTACGATCCGTATTCTTCGTAAACTTAGATCGTCTATTATTTCAGGTGTCGCTTATAAATTCTACATTGAATTGTTTTCTTTCTTCTAGGTGTTCGATTATCCACCGGAAGGTGTTCGAAAGTGTATCGTGTCTACGAACATCGCTGAAACATCTGTCACCATCGATGGGATACGATTTGTCGTCGATTCTGGGAAGGTATATTATTTTTAGAATCATAGCAAACGGGTTGTACGCCGGTAGCTACAATTATATTTCGCTTATAAATTGAAGACACTCACGTTTTGCAAAAGGGTATTTGATGTAAATCTTAAATTAGAGTATTACTCGTACATTTGGAATTCGATTGCCAAGAATGTGGTAAGTAGATGAATTTTCAGAAAAAGGGGAAAGAAACAGCTGTTGTGTTAGTCAATTCATACATTCGGTCACGTAGTATTTTCTCTGATTATTATGTATATAATGCATATATTTATATTTGGATACAGGTTAAAGAAATGAGTTATGATTCAACCACAAAAATGCAGCGGTTGAAAGAGTTCTGGATATCTCAGGCAAGTGCGGATCAGAGGAAAGGCAGAGCTGGAAGGACAGGTATCTAAAATTATGTAATTTAGCGACTGACCGTGCAAGTTGAAGAGTATGAGATAGACCTAAATGAAAAACCTAAACCTTAAAACTTCATACTTATAAATAGGGGGTGTTTTGTTGGATCTATATCGGAATCCCTAAAGTTTTGTATCCTAAGTTTGGGTTCCCTAATATTGTTGCACATAACATTTGCATTAATTTCCCAGGCCCCGGCGTCTGCTACCGCGTATACTCCGAGAAGCAATACAACGAAATGGACCCCTTCAGCACTCCTGAAGTGTCCCGCGTGCCTTTAGCCTCTTTGCTGCTCCTCATGAGTTCTCTGGGTGTGAGCGATGTAAGAAGATTCCCATTCGTCGATGCGCCGCCCGAACATGCGGTGGAAAATGCTTTGCTGGAGTTAAAACAACATGTAAGTTATTTTATATGATCTTATCTTATCTATATTTTAGGCCCCTTGACCTTATAAGGTTAAGGGGCCCTAGCGGATACACTTCAACCCAAGGGAAATTGAGTAATTGGCCCCTACCGTTCTAGTTAATAGCTTGCTCAACCATCTTCATGTGACGAATGATGGCGCTCAGTGCTCTGAACTCCTTTGGCTCCAGGCATCCTGCACTAAAGTCCTTCGTTATTTGTCTGACGAGAGCGTGACATTCACACATTAAGTGCTTCATAGTCCCATCTTCGCCACACATCCTACAATCAGTGTTGCCTGCGAGTCCCATATTGTATATGATAGCAGGTCTTACAATATTCAAAGGAATTTGAACCTTTTTACACAGTTACAAGTCATATTTATATCGTCATAGAAATAAAATAGACTGATAACGCCAAACAAAAGCCGTTTAAAAATGTGTTCCACTTTTTACGTAACCAATAAAAAATATACAGACTTCACTTATTCAGACATGGTACATTTTTTAGTTTCCTTTTGTTTTAAATGGATGGAATCACCAGCCGGCACCAATTTTTTCGTTTTGAGCGGGTTTCCACCTCTTCCTTTCCAAGCCTTGAAAGATACGGAAACAGTGTCAAATAAAAGGAAACAATAATTTAGCTTATCTGTGTATGATATGTGTTTATGAATTACGCCTTATGTGTCTGCAATAAGAGTTAAATTCGAACTAAATTCAACCAAAGTTGACAGCGATAAAGCGCAATTTTTATATTATATTTTATTTATCCCAGGTTGCTTTAACAGCCAACGAGAAGCTGACAGCCCTGGGTCGAGCATTGGCCAACTTGCCCGTCGAAGTCTCCCTAGCGAAGGCCTTAGTAGTAGGAAGTGCGACATTGCCCCCACATAAACGGGATTCGGCGCTCGCGTTAGCCGCCGCTTTGGGCATTCGATCAATTTTCACCACTAGGGCACATAGGGATTTCGAATGCGAGGTCAGTATATTAAATACCTAAGATCGATTGAGTTGTAAGTCGAATTTGATTTGTGTATGAGGTCGATTTTAATTTTTTCTCTACTAGAGCGCATAGATTTTAAATGAGAGGTGAGTAAAAATACTGATATCCTCCCTAGTAAAGAACTGCAACTTAACGATTTACGAAAGTGTCGCTTGTTTGCTGTCCATTGCGGCCTACAAATAAAATGCCTTTAGTGATGCATCGAATATAAGCCGCAATGGATTGTTTACATCGTAAAAACACTATCTTTTGAATTATCGTAGTAGAAACGTCACGACACCATTACAAATTGAAAATAAATGATTTAAAATTAAAAAGGCGAAAAGTAATACCAAAATTACTTATGAAAATAAATGTCACCTTTCACACGACTAACCACATTCGACGTGTTTGCACAGTTAATAATGCAACAATGGGGCATTTTCTTGCTAAACAATATACGTCTGACACTTAGGATGACATGCGCACCACTGATCGAGAAGTTTTTTTTTTTTTTTCAGAAACCCCCGAGGGGGATCTGGGGATGCTGGTCAGGGCGTTGGCCCCTTTCAGCGGTTTCTACCGCCGGCCATGAAAATGGCTGGGTCATTGGGGGGGAGCTTTGTGAGCTCCTGTGGTCTTGTCCGGGTCATCTTCACACCGGCGAGATCGAGCCAGCCGGGTGGAACCCCATTGGGGGAAGCCCAGCTAGCGATCGTCAACCGGTGCCAGGGTGGTGTCTAGTCCGAGGGGGGGGGGTCAGTCCGGTGTGGTGGGGGCTGCGGGCGCGAGCTCGCGCGGCAGGCCCCTGTGGTCGGGCGGGCGCGCATGGTACGGCGCTATGCCACGGAGGTGGCCAAAGCGCGACTGGTCCGCGCGCCCGAACATCCGGTCTGCTAGGCGAGCTACGAATTGTCGTAGCGGTTCCATCTTCAGGTCCCGGGCTATCACGTCGTTCCGCACGTAGCGCGGGGCGTCGACTATGGTGCGAAGTGAGAGCGACTGTTGGGACTCGAGTCGCTTTCTATTGCACTCTCCCACCAGCGCGTACCACGCGGGGGCTGCATATGTTAGGCGTGATTGGACGTAAGTCTTGTACACGCCTAGCTTCACACGTAGCGATAGCCGGGACTTCAGGATCGGGCCGAGTAAGGTGCGAGCGGCACGCGTCTGGGCGATCACGTTCTTGACGTGCGGTGCCATGGTGAGGCGGCGGTCTATGGTTACCCCTAGGTATTTCACCGTCGGGGACCATTCCACGGCTTGCCCCAGGAGTGTGAGACGCGGCGGCATCAGCACCTTGCGGGAGATGGCAATCGCCTGGGTCTTGGTCGGGTTTGCTGACAGCCTCCACTTCTTCAGCCAGGGAGGGAGGGCCTCTAGCGCGCTCTGGGCTTTGTGCGCTGCGTGTGACAGGCGGATGGATGACGTGATGTAGGCAGCGTCGTCGGCGTATAGCGCAAGCATTATGCCCTCGCTCACCGGGATGTCATCTGTGTACCGCCCGTACAGCACAGGCGAGAGGCAGCTCCCTTGGGGCACTCCGGCAAGAATCGCGCGGTCGGTTGACGTTATGTCTTCCACCGCCACGTGGAAGCGGCGATTCTCCAGGAAGGTGGCCACAGTCTTCACTACTCGACGCGGAGTAGTAGACGTGGACAGCTTGTAGAGGAGGCCGGGGTGCCATACGCGATCGAACGCCTTCTCCATGTCCAGGAACACAGCGACCGTGTGCTCCTTCTTGTTGAAGGCTGCTGTAGCGTGGTGCAGCACGCGGGTAAGCTGGAGCGTCGTCGAGTGTTCTGGATGGAAGCCGAACTGTTCGTCGCGTGGCTGAATGTGGGGCGTCAGGTGAGGCAGAAGCAGCTTCTCGAAGACTTTCGAGATAGTGGGCAGCAACGTGATGGGCCGATAGCTCTCAGGACGAAGGACGTTCTTCCCGGGCTTGGGAATCATGATGACGCGGCCCTGCTTCCAGGGGCGTGGGAAGTGGCCGACTCGCAGGACTCCGTTGAAGAGCCGCGCCAACGTCGCGATGGCTCGCGGGGGTAGGTGGCGTAGCGCTTCGTTCGGTATGCGGTCGGGGCCGGGCGCCTTCTTCAGCGGGGTGCGTCGAATCATCCTCTGAACCCTGCCGGGCGTGAGGATGATGGGCTCTTCGTCTGGAGCTATGGGCGTGGCGAAGTAGTCCGCCAGGTGCTGATCTACAGCTGCTTCGTGCTCGGGGTCGTCGGACGGATTTGGCCTGAACTGCGTCTCCAGGTGGTCAGCAAAGATCTTCGCTCGATCTTCGGCTCGGTAACGTGGGGTGCCATCACCGGCTAGAAGAGGGCGAATGGGTGCTGGTCTTCTGGTTATCCTTCTGCACAGGCGGTGGATGTCGTTCCATTCCTCACCAGCTGACTCGATATACTCGAGCCAAGAGTCCTCGGTATGAGCCGCGAGGCTCTGCGAGATCTTCTCGGCGAGGGAGTTTAGCTGGGACTTCATGGTGGGGCATCGTGTGCGCTGGTAATGTCGACGCAGTTTCCTCTTCCTCTCGATAAGGGACAGGATAAATGCGGGGATCCTCTGCTTGTGGCGTTCCTGACTGGCGCCGGTCTCGGCGGTGGAGTCGGTCAGGGCGGCGGTGATACATGAAGTGAGTTCCTCGGCGAGTCGGTCGACTTCCTCCGGTGATGTCACGGGGAAGGACGGAGTGTGCTCATTCATGTAGGTTGCATATCGATCCCAATCCTGTCGTCTGCGAGGCGAGGGCGGCACCGTCCGAGTCGGTGTCAAGTCCAGGGTTGCCAAGACGGGTTGGTGGTCGGAAAGGAGGTGGTCATTCAGGACGTCCTGCGCGGGCCAGGTGGTCAGGCCGCGTATTACCATAAGGTCGATGACGTCCGGGAGGTAGGCTGCCGCGTACGGATAGTGCGTCGGGGTCTCTGGCCCCAGCACCTCGTATCCTTGGTCTTCTGCGTCGGTGTGGAGTCTCTGCCCGTCAGGGCAGGTCCTCATGGAGTTCCATGCAGTGTGCTTGCATATTAAATAATATTTAAAACGGGTCACTCACGTAATTTAGTCGATTTTCGCTCGACATGTTTCGCCCCCCCCCCCCCCCCCCGCCCCCCGCGCCGCTCCCACCGCCAGCTGCAAGTACCAGATCAGATAGGGCATTAGCCCGCAGTGTACGACTTGCCTCTGTCGCGAGTGGGCGCTCCTGATGACGTTCTTCGTAAAGAACGAAACATGTCGAGCGAAAATCGACTAAATTACGTGAGTGACCCGTTTTAAATATTATTTAATATGTTCGAGTCTCACGAGAGTTTTACAGTGTGCTTGCAGTTGAAGTCGCCGGCTACGATCGTGGGCAGTGGCGAGTCCAACAGATCGTGGACATCAGCCACTGCGAGACGAGAGGTTGGCGGCTTGTAGAAGGCGAACACACGCAGAGGGTGGCGGTCGACGCAGATTTCCACGCCGAGGGCGTATGACGACCGAAGAGTCGTCGGTACAGGCAGCGGCTGGTGAATGACCTGGCGCTTCACTAGGACGGCCAGTCCCCGGTAGGCGCGTCCGAGTAGGTTAGTCTCCTCCTTCCGGTAAGCGACGTAGCCTGGTATATTAAGGCGGTCGCCCGCCTTAAGGTGGGTTTCCGAGATCAGGGCTACGTCGATCTTCTTCTCGGCCAGAAGTTGTCGCAGCAGGGTTTTCTTGGCTCCGGAGAGCCCGTCGGCGTTCCAGTGTATGATCCTCAGTTGGCTAGTGAACGCTATACAGGTCTGCTAGCCTCCTGAGGATGATCGGGACAGGGTGAAGTGGAATCTGGGCTGCGTATGTATGAGCCTAAATACCAGCTTTATGTATAAGGGTGAAAAAATGAGAAAATGCTTAATATGAATTTATTTAAGTCCGGGTTATTTAGGGTGTATAGGTAGAGGAAAAGTCGCATGGCGATTTGTCGAATTTGATTTATTATCGCAATAAGAGGCCTACCTACGAGTTCACGATTCCGTCTAAAGGTAGCTTTAGGATCTAGGACAAACCTCAAAACCTAGATCGAACCAGGCCTAGCTTGAATCTCTTGAACTAAGCTAGCTTCTAAGATATGATAACCATTATTAGTCAATACAACTTAATAAATAGAATTTCCAAGACAATATACAGATGTTGTGGGGAACACACAATCCAGAATAAATGTATTAGCAGATGTCATGTTATGAGCAATAGTGTTTCAAATTAAATTAAATGATTTGTTTTTATTTTTATTTTATAAATCTGGGAATCGAACCCATAACAACAAGCAAGGTTTCACTTCTGTTACATACAACGAGAGTCGAACTCGTTTAAGTTATTCTAGAATTAAACATGTGTTTAATTGTACTTTAATCCAACAATTACAAGACAGATTTCACACAGTGAAACACTATTTACAAGCGTCGTCAAAAATAACAGAACTCGTCAACACAATGCATTACAGCATAAGAGTTCAACTAAAGGGGGCAGCGAAATATTTAAGTTTCATAAATGAGGGGCACACAAATTAATATAACTCGTAATATTCTTCACAAACTTAATAATACCAGATTATAGGGTTTATTCAGGGCACGGGAGTCGAACCCGTGTTCTACATTTAATAACAAAGTACTTAGCTGGATCAAGCTGCTTGACTCTGGCACTGACTCTAATATATTATTTATTTAGTTTAACAATAAAATGCAAACTGACAATCGTAATCTTCCCGTCGTTGTCGCTGCCTTCCCGTCCTCGAACCAAGTGCCTCGCTACTCCTCAAACCTTCATATAACTGCATTTTATTTTGACTTAAAGCTAATATAGACTTTATTACAATAATTATAAAGAACATCTTCATTGGACCGCGCGTTGCGTTCGCGTTGACAATTTCCATCCCTTCTTCAAGCCAATGCGGTGGATGTCGTGAGGCTATCTCCCTCCTATGCACGACAGGATCTGCTAGCTGCTGTTGCCCTCTCTCTCTCTCCCGAAGGGTCATCGTAGCGCCCATAGCCAGACGCAATGGAGAATGCATGAGGTCCAAGTGGTCCAACATGTGGCCTGCAACTGTGTGAGCCTTCTGGAATGTGATAACAACACAAAGCAGTCTCTTTGTTTTATAGTGGCTTTTCAAGCCTGAAGGATAAGGTCCAAGTTCAGTTACCAAATGTTTTGTGCGCTAGCCAAGTTAATTTGCCTTTGATACTTTCTAAACTACTGTAGATTTACGATACCATTTCTTAATAACTGGCCCTAAACAGAAAATAAACTCAAACTTATTTTAACGCTCTTTTGTTTAATTGTTCCCTTTACACAATTCTTAAAATATCCGACCCATCAAATTTTAACACTCTTTGTCTAGGTGTTTTTGAATTTAGCGAGTAGGTACATTATGGATGCGCTGCTCAATTACACCTCTCTCGTATGTGGAATTGAGATGCCATCTCACCCCCCTCTCTGTAGATATTTAAAATGTAACCTATATTTTAGCTCTCTACACACTCTAGGGACATCGAAACTTTCAGGAACTTGTATATTGTTCCTTTTTTACTGTGAAAAACAATAAGTATGGCGCAATTATATCTCCGCTCAAAACGTGTACCAAAAAAAATTGCTGCTGGTTAGTGGTGTCGATCCACTTTACTATGATATTAGATTGTATAACTCAGTAACTATGGTTTAAATAAGCAATGTGTGTATATTTGACTGATTAACTAGAAGAAAATATTATTTAATTGGCATAAAAGGTGGAACACTTTTTAAACGACTTTTATTCGGCGTTAACAGTCTATTTATTTGTATGCCGATGCTTCATTGACAAACTAACAAAAAATTAAAAGCAAAAACTTAAAAACAAAACTAAACCTCACTTGAACTCAAGTGCCTTTCGTCAATCCGAAGTGGGCCGTAAACAAATGCAATTTAAGGGCCTGCGCTTACCCTCTGTGGGAACTACCTGATTATTCAGTCGTAGCTAACACATGGAGATACCTTTTTTTTCTTAATACTTTGCGGGACAGGACGCCTATAAGCGTTCACGATGTATGGCTAATTATCATTAATTGAAAGTAGTGTCCATCAACGCCCATGATATAACCAAATTAACAACCCTCACGTCACGTAAGAAGATTAAATTAATTAATGAAATATATATATATTTTTTCAGATAACATATGATCCACATAATGGTTCTAATAAAAAAAGTTAAGACCATTAAATAAAATATTATTTGGAAATAAAATAAACATTATAAAGTAAAATCAACCAATAACATTAAAATGTTGTCATCTAAACAGTCAATGCTTATGATTGAGTGCCCCGTATTTATTAAGTATGCAGAGTACCTACATATTACGTTGAAATAATGGATTTTACTTTTATTAAATTGATGCTGAATTTTCATGTATACATTGAAATACTCAACCCTATATTTTAATAATGACCAAATAAAAGGTGCAATTTTCCGTAACCCGATCTCTTGACTCATTCATCACCAATAAAATAGACTAAATATTTCACGCATCACCTTTAAAATACACCGATCCATCCATACATCACTCTACATACTACTCTGGCCAGAGATTTGTTCACACATCCAATCAACACATTTTTTTTTTTAAATTCAATAACCCTCATTTGAATACATCTAACATCCATCGCTCCTAGCAGTTTAGTCAAGAAATCTTGTTCCGTAAACCTGCATCAAGAAAGTAGTTAAATTATGCATTTACATAGGTATTACAGATTTACTTGTTTTCAAATTTGTTTTAAATTATATTTTCATTACAAAAATTATATTCAAATTTTTAATGCAACTGTACATTATATTTACTCATTGCCATTAAGTATATTTAAACCCTTATGTTATTTATTTCATTTAGGGTTCTCCCATAGCATCCTATGAAACCAGCCCAGCTAAAGTAGGCTACAAAATCTAATAATGCAATTAATTACTTTCATCTTCGAATCAGTAATTACCAATTTGAACAAACAATGGCCTGGCCACACGTCGCAGCGTCGTTTCCTCATGGAGTGAACATGAACTGCTATAAAAATCGTTCGTCTATTACGAGAGTAAATAATTTCCGAGCTAAGCTGCGTCCAGCAAAGTCGGAGCGCAAGGACAGTCCCTCCTAAGCGTAAACGACTATATTATAGTATTGGTCGACTAGGCAGGGCCTGAGTCTCTGCGACGCCAAAACTTCCAAGATTGATCTCGTTTGCACCACCCACGAGGAATCTGTGTCCAATAAATGCGAAAGCTACGTAGCGGTCAAATCCTGCCTAGCGCGTGGGATTGACAAGTGCAGGAGGGTTGAAATGGATAGTATGATTTTGAGTTGTGGTGTTAAGGTACCTTAATATGTTTGTAAGTGGCCACTTTATTGTCAACCCTCGGCGCCTCAGTAAAGGTGGAGACAGGTTGCTCCTCGCAGGCCGTATAACCCCAGTCTGTACTGACAATTAATCAAGTCCCTATACTTTGCCGACGTAGTCACGTCCAGACCCGTATACTACGAGTACAGTCAAAACCCCAACAAAGTTTATTATAATACCGGAAGTATTCGAAACAATGATGAGAATATAATATTTATAGCGAGTGTTGTGAAATCCAAATCAAGAGAAACCCCGGTAAGGCGAACTAGGAACCGTCCACAGTCAGGCTTGGGGAAGCCTCGTCGTATATTGCTTCTAGCCGCGTCAAAACTGTCAGTACACATAAGAGCTTTTCTGCCTAAGATCAATCCTAGTTGTTTATAAAAACCAGGTGTATTTGCTTAGTTTATTTTTTCCATTATGATGTATTATTGTATGTTCAACTACGCAAATAATTTAAATATAAAAATCATTTAAGTATTCGAAACCATCGTACATTCTTTTGAACTTTTTTTCAATATTATAATACATGTCAGTAAAATTACCAAACTAAATACGTAAAGAGATTTTTCTTAGTTTCACAAATACAATTGATGGCACAGGAATTGTTACAACGCGCGCGTAATATTAGTAAAATAAAATAATACTTCGTGAACCATACAAAAGGTCTACGTTCAGTTGTATGTTCTTGCAAAATAAGTAAATTTAGTTTAAATTTAAATTTGGTCTATGGTAATTCCACCATTTCTCTTGTTAACTACGAGTATACTACAATCAAGCGCGTTAGTTAGCATTTTTAATACGTTTAAGGAAATCATTAATGAATCGATGCACTGGTAATAGGTTTAAGTCACTAAATCGTAATGCTGATAGGTATCTTTACGTGAATTTCAACCGGACCCACTCATAGTTAAGCTTTCGACACACAATAGTACAGATTAATTGAACTCATGGTATGAAAATCTCTCAACTTCAAGTTGACTAATGTTTTGTACTAGTCATATTAACAAAAGATGATTGGCCAACGCACACACATCTACACTATAAAATCAACAAAATAAGAGTACGTACAGTGTCTTGGAATTTCTACATATCGAATATTATTTAAAATTGTATAACTATTGGATTAATTAACTAAAATCTATAAATACCCCTCTCAGATTCTTTAATTAAGTATTGGTATCTAACCTTTGACAAAGCGCACAAACATGTAATCTCTCCTTTTGTCAGTAGGTAATAAAGCACCCCTCTCGGACTTTTCGATTAAGCATAAAAATGTAAACTTTATCAAAATGTATAAGTAAACATCTAAGTAATTCTCCTTTTCTCAAGTATAACATATAGTCGTGATCGTCAAATTTAATTAAAACTGAATAAATATTCCTACGTTGTGTTTATATTTTTTTTATAATACTAAATTAGATCCTTGTTCTAGCAGTGTCTTATTTATTTATTTATTTTGTCATATAATACAGACACAAAGACTAGATCCTTGGTCACGCGGCGCCACGTGAAGTGGAATCTGGGCTGCGTATGTATGAGCCTAAATACCAGCTTTATGTATAAGGGTGAAAAAATGAGAAAATGCTTAATATGAATTTATTTAAGTCCGGGTTATTTAGGGTGTATAGGTAGAGGAAAAGTCGCATGGCGATTTGTAGAATTTGATTTATTATCGCAATAAGAGGCCTACCTACGAGTTCACGATTCCGTCTAAAGGTAGCTTTAGGATCTAGGACAAACCTCAAAACCTAGATCGAACCAGGCCTAGCTTGAATCTCTTGAACTAAGCTAGCTTCTAAGATATGATAACCATTATTAGTCAATACAACTTAATAAAATATAATATTAATAATTATAATTATATATAATTTTAATTTTTCTGTGTTTTGTACAATAAAGAGTTTACATACATACATACATACATACATAAATAGAATTTCCAAGACAATATACAGATGTTGTGGGGAACACACAATCCAGAATAAATGTATTAGCAGATGTCATGTTATGAGCAATAGTGTTTCAAATTAAATTAAATGATTTGTTTTTATTTTTATTTTATAAATCTGGGAATCGAACCCATAACAACAAGCAAGGTTTCACTTCTGTTACATACAACGAGAGTCGAACTCGTTTAAGTTATTCTAGAATTAAACATGTGTTTAATTGTACTTTAATCCAACAATTACAAGACAGATTTCACACAGTGAAACACTATTTACAAGCGTCGTCAAAAATAACAGAACTCGTCAACACAATGCATTACAGCATAAGAGTTCAACTAAAGGGGGCAGCGAAATATTTAAGTTTCATAAATGAGGGGCACACAAATTAATATAACTCGTAATATTCTTCACAAACTTAATAATACCAGATTATAGGGTTTATTCAGGGCACGGGAGTCGAACCCGTGTTCTACATTTAATAACAAAGTACTTAGCTGGATCAAGCTGCTTGACTCTGGCACTGACTCTAATATATTATTTATTTAGTTTAACAATAAAATGCAAACTGACAATCGTAATCTTCCCGTCGTTGTCGCTGCCTTCCCGTCCTCGAACCAAGTGCCTCGCTACTCCTCAAACCTTCATATAACTGCATTTTATTTTGACTTAAAGCTAATATAGACTTTATTACAATAATTATAAAGAACATCTTCATTGGACCGCGCGTTGCGTTCGCGTTGACAATTTCCATCCCTTCTTCAAGCCAATGCGGTGGATGTCGTGAGGCTATCTCCCTCCTATGCACGACAGGATCTGCTAGCTGCTGTTGCCCTCTCTCTCTCTCCCGAAGGGTCATCGTAGCGCCCATAGCCAGACGCAATGGAGAATGCATGAGGTCCAAGTGGTCCAACATGTGGCCTGCAACTGTGTGAGCCTTCTGGAATGTGATAACAACACAAAGCAGTCTCTTTGTTTTATAGTGGCTTTTCAAGCCTGAAGGATAAGGTCCAAGTTCAGTTACCAAATGTTTTGTGCGCTAGCCAAGTTAATTTGCCTTTGATACTTTCTAAACTACTGTAGATTTACGATACCATTTCTTAATAACTGGCCCTAAACAGAAAATAAACTCAAACTTATTTTAACGCTCTTTTGTTTAATTGTTCCCTTTACACAATTCTTAAAATATCCGACCCATCAAATTTTAACACTCTTAGTCTAGGTGTTTTTGAATTTAGCGAGTAGGTACATTATGGATGCGCTGCTCAATTACACCTCTCTCGTATGTGGAATTGAGATGCCATCTCAAGGGCTCTGTCCCGACTGGGTGGCGGCAAGGATCTCCTGCAGGATCTCCACGAGCATTGTGATGGCCTCGGTTCGGCCATCGACGGCTCCCACTCCTGACTTCGCCTTCTTCCCCTGGAGAGGGGCGGCGACCGTGAGGAGCGGGGCGGTAGGTGGTCGCGACTTTGCGGCCTGGGCGATCGGTTGCTGCTGGGGCTGCTTCGAGGTGGAGGTGGGCTGAGGTCCCGTCTTGGATTTCTTCCCTCCACGTTTGCGTCGTCTGGTGGGCGGGCGTTTCCCGTCATTGGCGGCGGCCATGAGGGAGTTCTCCGCATTGCCAGTGGTGACGGCTGGTTGTGAGGAGGCGGGTAGGGCTGCGCCAGTGCGCGCTGCCACTCCGGCCTTCTTGTTCCGTGCCTCCCGCTTGTAGGCCGGGCACTCCGTGCTGTTGGCAGGGTGCGCGCCTTCGCAGTTCTTGCACGTAGCCGGTTCTTCCAGAGGGCGCGGGCATTCTTTGGCGGTGTGCGGACCGCCACAGCGGACGCAGGCAGTAGGGCGATGGCAGTTCAGCGACGAGTGCCGGAACCCCTGGCACTTGTGGCACTGCGCGGGGCCCTTCCTGCCACGCCAGGCTTCAATTTTCACTCCTGGCATGCCCAGGAGCTCGGATATGGCGTAGATCGCCGGCGTCGTCTCCGCGGTGCGCTGCAGCTGGGCGTGGAAGATACACCCAGGTCGGCCGCTGCGCGCGCGGATTTGGCGGACTGACTCCGGGAGGAAGCCTTTCTGCCGTAGGTCTGCTTCTATGTCTGCCGGGTCGGTGTTAGCCGGCAGACCTCGGATGGCGAGTTTGAGGCTCCGCTCCGCAGGCAAGCCATAGCAGTACCAGTAGAGCCCGGTGATACTGCTCAGGTAGCGCTGCACGGTGCGGTACTCATCCTCGCCGCGTGGAGTGAAGATTATTCCTTTGTTCAGGGGGCGCGCGTTTACTTGATGGCCGAGCAAGGTCCGCAGCTTGCGGAAGTGCTCAGGCCAGTCGGGCATCAACTCCACGATCAGGGGCGGGTAGCGCTTCCCTCCTGTGGCTGCAGTAGGGGGCGTCGCTCCGTTGGTCGGGGAGGCGGGTGTGGGTGTTGCCGCTCTTGAGCTTGGGGGTGAGGCCGCCGAGGCTGTGTCCATCGGTGACAAGTCCAGCCTCGGTAGGGAACGAGGTGGCGGAGATACTTCGTTCTGCCGTTTCCTCGTGGTTTCGGGGGCTTCGGGGGTTGCGGCGAAAGGTCGCGGCAAATTGGTTGGCGCCGGGAAGCGCGATGGCGACGGGATGCGCAGCGAGGGCAGTTGTGCCGCGGCTGAGGCGGATCCCGTGGTTGGGGGCGCGGGCGCGCAAAGCACGGGCGCGCGAATCGCGGGCGCGGTGTTAGTCGCGCGGGACGCGGGCGCAGTCGCGGCAACGCTAGTCATCGGCGCGGTGTTTGTCGCGCGGGACGCGGGCGCAGTCGCGGCAGCGCTAGTCGCGGGCGCGCGCGGCACGGGCGCTCGGAGCGCTGGGGCGGGCGCGCGGTTCGCGGGCGCGTCTCGGGGTGCGCGCGGGTTGCGGGCGGGGGCAGGGGGGGCCTTGCCGGCCCTGGTAGTTGGAGCTGGCGGTTTCGTGGCCTTTCGTGGCGCTTGGGGTTCACGCTGGGGCGGTGTGCGCGAGAGCGGAGGCAGCTCGGGTTGTCTTCTCTCTGTCTCTCTGTGCGAAAGTCGCAGGAGGGCGGGACACGGCGGCGTCGGCGGCGGTGGTTGTACCCCTCGGTGGACCTTGTTGTGGTTCCGAAGAGGCTTGTCGTAGTGTGGGCGGGTGGAGCTGGAGCTGGCCCAGCGCCAGCAGCGCCGGTAACTCCGGGGCGGCAAATCGCGCTTCGCCTGCTCCTTCGAATGTTGGCGTTAAGGGCGGACGGAGCATCTCCTGGCCGGCAGCGCGCAGGAGATCCAGCGCGCGCTGTACTGCGGCGAAATCCTCTGTCCGCCTCGCGGGGATCCTTCGAGGGCGGGTGACCTTGCGGACGGTAGGGTCCGGACGTTTGGGCGTCGGCGGCATTTTCTTTTCCATTTTTCTAAGCGGGGGAGTAGAGGAGGATCATACCCAGACTGTGGGTAGATCACTTCCGACTTTTTCCCAACTGCCCCCCGCTTATGCTAACGCACTAGCGGGGAGCGGGGGAATGGAGAAAGTTGGTGCGCAGATCTCACGATCGCGGCTGCACTGACCACCTCACACCGCTAACTAAAGCCGATCCCGGTGAGACCCGCTTGTGGGAGGCCGGTCCCGGTAGTAGTACCGCGGTGCTTAGTGGCGAGACAGCAAATGCAGACGAACTCAGAGGTACTGCGGAGCCGCGGAGCGCAAGCGTGCGCTCAACGCAGCGGTCGCGAGTGAAGTGACGATCGACTAACAATCAACTTAAAAACACGCGCTAGTCTGGTTCAGGCGGTATCTAGTTAATCCTAAATCTGTGGTGGTAAGCCTAGTTCGTATTCCCAGTTGGTTCAGGATTGATACATTTATGCGGCGGGCTGTCCACTTGATGCCAAGGATTTTCCGCCAGCATCACATTTGAAACGAATTAAACCTTTCCCTTGTTTTTGTCTTCGGGGTCTTTAGAGGCATAAAGAAAGATAGAGAAGATTAGGGTCCGCATCAAGTTCACTTTGGTTTCCAGGCGAATCCCAATTTCGCGATTAAGACCTGTTAATTTGAAAGTAGGTAATGTGTAATAATATGAACCAACAATTTTTTGCTCTATTCTAAAATAGTGGTTTTAAAAATGTAACCAATATTTTTTGTGATTTTACAGAACGCAAGAAAACCTGACGAGTCTGATCATGGGGATCCCTTAACTCTACTATCGCTTTACTGCGCATGGCTCGGTGAGAAGGTAATAATTGATATTATGATGATTCATAAATTGAGGCATAAATAGAAGATTACGTACCGAGACCTGTAAAGTAAGAAATGTCTCCGATCTCGTGTAATTGTCGTCCGAAGCGAATCTGAGCTTTCTGGACAAGGTCTGTATACTATTTTTCTACTCGGCAAGCGGCGTAGCGGCCTGCAATTTGCTGCTTGCCGGCCGGAGAGCACACAGAGTACGCAAATTACTGTCAAAGAGACAGGCTGAGATCTCAGCTAATTTTTAAGCAAAACTACCCACATTTTTAGTATAGAATTGCTTTTAATATTATTTCCTATTTCACTGTCGCTTGGGGGCTTTTTATCAATTAATGGGAGCTACCGTATTGTCGCTCACCAGGCGGCGCCACTCATGCGTGGGTCCTGTGTCGGTATGAGAGAACTGTCAAAGTGACGTTTGAAATGTTCCCGCAGGACCCACGTTCCACTAGCGCCCCTAGCGGAAAATCGACTAGCGGTAGTCCTCATTGAGAGTTGTATTGTATACGTAGGCTCGCGGCGGCGGGCGCGCGTGGTGCCGGCGGCGCGGCGTGGAGGAGCAGCGCTTGTACGAGCTGACTAAGCTCGCTGCACAACTGCGAAGCCTCTTACAGGTACTTACACTATTTTGGACACTTACTTAATCTTCGTAAACTTCGGCAAGTTGTTAGAGTTTGCATAAAGTAAATTTTTTTTAATACTACGACGGTGACAAACAAGCATACGGCCCGCCTGATGGTAAGCGGTCACCGTAGCCTATGGACGCCTGCAACACCAGGGGTGTTACATGCGCGTTGCCGATCTTTTTTTTTTAAAGGAGGACTGCGTTGACAGCTAAACGGGCCAAGGGCTTTGCTCCGTGGGTCCTCAGCTGTCAACATAGCGAATCCTCTTGGAGCTCTTACTTAATCTTCGTAAACTTCGGCATGTTGTTATTGTTTGCATAAAGTAAATTGAAAAAATTGCCCACCGGCAGTGATACCTCCATTCCAGTCTTCGCATGTACTCTCCATAGATACCGATATATTCAATGGAATGGGCGAAAGTATACCTTTACGAACTCCTGTTACCATTGCATTCAAATAAACTCAAATCATCTAATATTCAAGAAACTCTGAATCAGTATCAAGTATCAATTGACAGCGAAATAGTTATTTATACAATCAAGGAGCCAAAGTTGTTGTTTAACTCTCGGGCTTATATTGAGACCTGAGCAAGCGAATGATTCCAAAATTTACGAGGCAAGGCACGAGAGTTGAAAAAACTTTACGGCCGAGTGTAATACATAATTTTTCACCTCAATATCGCGAGGAAAATAAAAAACTACATACGATTACAAATATTACCCAAATGTAAATTAAATTGAAGAAACCATTCAAAACTCGAGTGTCATAGAATTACTCCTGGTACTGAGATATTGCCAATAGCTTACTAAGTGCAGGATAAGTCTTGACCAATTTAAACATGTGACCTGAAGCGGTTTTCCCCGCTAGCATAAAAGAGCACTTTCTGAGCTAGTGAGGTGAAAATACTATAAAATTTTTCAGGACAATAATTTAATGGAAACACCGGAACCGGAATCAATGTCTTCAGCTGAAAGGTCATTGCGGCACGGGCAGATGAAACAGCTTAAAAATATGCGAAGGTAAAATCTCTGAACAATTGAAAATTTAGACCGTATACTACTTAAACCCATACCAAAACAAGGTTAGTTTACATGGTTTGAGTTTAAACCGTGCTAGAGGCTATGTAAAGGTTTTAAGTTTTACCTTTACAGCCGCCTTGGTTAGTTGGAAGGACTGGCTTTATGTGTATTTCAAATTGAGAACTCTAGCCAGTGCTGTCACACCAAGGGGGCGATTGTTGATTATTCATTTCTATGCGTGGCAGCTTTCACGTAAGGTTCTGTGATCGATAATGTGTTAATAAAAAGATATTTAACTATCCATGAACGTGTGTATAAATTAAAAAAAAAATGGGGATTGAAGGGGTTCGGCCTAGTGGTGAGGCCGAACCCCTTTACTTATACTACTTAAAACCATAGTAAAATAAGAGCATTTTGAATGGTTAAAATAAGTTTGTCACCACCAAACCACGAATTTTGTTGGACACACGTTTTGAGCGTTAATTACATTACAGTCAACCAATTGGAACTCTAAGCAACTCTAGAACCATGTCAAAATGACAAGCAGTGAGAGATTTCTTACAATCTGATTTACAGCGTCACTGTGACATAAGTCCTACAGTGTTCCAATTGGTTGACTGTACGCAGTTGATGAATGTTGAGTATAGTTATAATTATAAAATATAAGTAAAGATTTTCTCAATATTTGTTTTTGTCTCAGGCAATATAAGCATAAAGCCGCTGAGGAACAAAAACGCAAGAAACGCCTCAAAGTGGACTCCTGGGAGATAGTCGACGAAAACGCCGACGAGGACAGTTCAATGGACATCAGGGACATCGAGTTTAGAATGACTAATGACGCGCAGCGGATACACTCACTCATAAGCGGAGCGAGCGCGAATAGCGGGCGGGACCTTGTCACACTTAAGGTATTGTTATAAATGTGTTTAAACCGCGGACTCGAATCGATCGTCCTTTGTCTTCTGGCTGTACCGACACACGGGCTGACCACACATCCCGCACCACGCCCGGCGTGCACGCCGCTGCCAGTATTATATTATTATTTCTAATTGTAGGCACTAGAGTTGCCTACAATTAGAAACCCTAGCGTTGTGGAAGGGAGTGGGATGACGATCGTCAATTGTTTCTGCGTAGTGTTTGAACACTACGCAAAAACAATCCGCTTTGCAGCGGTTTGTATTTTTACAAGCTTTTATTTATCTTGCAACGTATGTGTGTTGATTTTTGAGTTTCGAGACACGGCCATGAAATCGCCGCGCGGGTTTTACTAGGCTCTTCTTAGCGTTTAGCGTAGGGAGCCTGGGGACCGCTTTGGCTACTAATCCAAAGATTAGTTATAGGCGCTAGGTTATATGAAAGCGGCTGCCATCTGACCTTCCAACTCAGAGAGTAAACCAGGCTTTATTATATAAACTAGTATGAGTCCGATTTCCTCACGATGTTTTCCTTCACCGAAAAACTATTGGTATTCAATGTTATTTCGTACATAAGTTTAAAAACCTTTGCTGGGCCACCAACGCTCCGCCACCAACTCGGGTTTTATCAGGTGCCGTTTGTAATATTAATATAATAAATTCGTATTCGATATGAAAAGTAGAGTGTTTAACTAGAGTGAAAGGCAAATTTTCGGTCGATTTTGCTTACGTTTCATCAATTATTGCAGTCGTCTCTAGAATATATTACAATCAGATTACTTATTTCCATTAAAAATTAGAGGCAAATGTGCCAGCTATTCAATTCTTTTCCTAAAAACCGCACCACGACACTCGCACAATTATTCTAATCTTAAAAAAACAAGATATTATATTGGAAGTTTGGAAGTTACTAAGTTTGTAAAGGAATGTCTGCGCGTGCGGACAGTGGCCATCTTGTTATTATACTTTCACCCAGAAACTATGTTTTATGTAACGTTCACATCTTTATAGTATATTAAAATGGAATTTTTGTTTTCCAGGTGGTATTATGTCGCGCGTTATACCCCCAGATAGCAGTTGCAGATGAATTCAATCATTGCAAGGTAAACAATATTTTATATTAAGGTAAACAATTATTTATTTAATAAGGTATTCAATATTTTGCGTGCGATTACAATGGTAGTTGTCTGCGAAAACAAACCGACGCAAGGCTGTGCTCATGAATAAGGATCGCGAATCGATCCAAAACATGTCGAGCTATGTTAGATTTTATGGATTTCGCAAGTATTTTAATATGCCTGATACCCACGGGTGTTTTCTATTTAAAATCACATTAAATAAGTTTACAAAATGCTGGCTTAAGTATGGAGTAAATGCACAATGCGTTAATGTATGTACCTTTTTTTTTCTTATGATAGGTATTTATAATATGGCTATAAAAGTAAAATAAATTTTTTTTTTACAAAATACATATAAATTTAGTAAAACGACGCTTAATTGTGTAATACTTTGAAAACTAACCTCCGACGTTTCAAGGGCAACATTGCTCCCGTGGTCCCGTGGTCAAAGTGGTTATAAAACATTATAAAAAAACCAACTTAGGGTTCACTGTTATTTGTTATAAACGTACCTATTGAGAGTTGCTTGTTTGTTCATTACACTTACGGTAATCGTAAATTACCATCATCTATTACGTTTTACACAGAATAAAGCAGGTTTTTTTTTATATAAAACTCAGACGATTTTCCCAAAGCCAACCAAAAAAATAGTAGGTGTTTTCGCAATATCGAATATGATTTTTAACACCTCGAATTGTGGAATAAATTTCGAGTATTTCATAATTCCAGTCAGTATCTGAACAACTGTATCACACTTGGAGTAAGCCCTTCGTGTTCCTCCACCCAACATCATTCTTCGGCAAGCAACCGAGAATGCTTCAGCTAAGCGAAGCCGACATACAGACTGAACTACCAACCGGATTTAAGAGCAAACTACCCGTCTCTGCGAAACACCAGATACTATGTTACTTGTAAGTGTTACCACTATGTACTGATGAGCCGACGGAAACTTTCCAATATTGCGAAATATTTCGCATAGGAAAGTTTCAGAAACTTCTCACATTTTTGTATGGGGATTGAAACTTTCCGCAACGTAAAATGGAAATTTCTTAAATTTCTGTGTAATTTTCAAGAAATTTCCTAGGATTTTTCCAACTTTTTGGAAACTTTCGGCAACTTGCACATCTGTACCACTATGTTTAAATACCTATGTTTTTTTAGAAAGAAGGGAAAAGTGGAACAATTCACGACCTTGGGCAGAACTCGAAACAGCTACTTTTGGATACACGCCCATCGCTCTGCCAATTGAGCTACCGAGAACACACTCGTGGCCCCGAATGTCTCCACGATATCCCTCGTATGTGCCTTAGGCCCCCTTCTCGTGGAATACACCATTGATGGTGCCAATCGGTCTTCATGTTCCACTTTTGTAACAAATCCTGTGTTCCTTCACCCGACGTTTTTCGGTTAGCGAACGAGGATTTCTTCACAACAAGCGAAACCGACATGTAATAGTACATTATGATACAAGTGTGAAAAGGAGAAAATTCGCAAAGAGAATAAATCACGACCGAAGGGAGTATTTTAAATCGACACGAGTTGCGAGTTACCTATTCGTACATGTATCGTACGTTTTACAGTACATATGGCCCTTTGAATTTTTGACATAGGCACATAAAGTGCTCATTATCGCACTAATTTGTACTGTAAATGTATTTTATTTCGACCGGAAAAGTTTTTATTTATACAGTACAATACAAAGTGTAACAAAAATGTTGGTGATCTGTTTGAGGCCGTAATCAGTACCGTGGTCTGACTAGGAAAACAACAAAAATAGACACGAAAAAAAATGTATGGGGGGCTGGCCGACTGGCACGACTAGCCCCATACAAAAATAAAAATCATATCAAAAAAATTGTGTTTACATTGTTTCCTGGTCAGACCACGATCCAGCATTTTTCTTATACCTTAAGTATATGTAGGTACTGTCAACCAATTGGTACCTAGATTTACACCTAGAACCATGTCAAAATGCCAAGCAGTAAGAGATTTCTCACAATCTGATTTATGGCGTCACTATTACACAGCCTTACAGTCGCCTAGGGTTCCAATTGGTTGACTGTACCTAACTTGTGTAAAGGAAATAGTGTAACTGATGTATTATTTCCAGGTCGTTATTAGAAACAACGAAACCCTACATTGTGAACTCCATGCGCATGCCCGCCGCTCAAACTCTGCTGCTGTTGGCACATTCCATCGATACCAATATCGGCTTCAGTAGGTATGTGATTGTATTGGTAATAGAAGGCCTTATACGTTTGGGCAATCCGTCGGATCTGATTAGCGGATATGTCCGTCGGGCATCCGCCGAACAAATTTATTCATAAACGCTCATAAAACACCGTTTAGCTGAATGTTTGTTTGTCCATATCCTTCAGTTTGTCATTTACCTTTGTTAGAAAGGGAGGAAACATAATTTAACTCAAACGTCTGTTAACTTTTTTGTGTTATGAATAAGGGGGTTAAACGTTTGTTGTTATGTGTTATCTACTTATTATTTTTATTTTATCCATTTCAAACGGCCTAATTTAATTTTCTGGTAATCATTTCTTAAATGGGTATAACGAAAAATAGAATGGGACGACAAAAAAATCTAATTAGTCCAGTTAGTAGTTAGTAGTAGTTATTATTAAAAAATATACGATACGTATTTTTCTTTTGTTCGTCAAATGCAAAATGACGAAAATACAGGGCTTTAAAGTTTCGCGTGACGTCACAGCTTGGTACAATTCTTACCTACTGGTGACGTCACCAGCCTCTACCACGGAACTTTGACGCCCTTCATATTCGTCAATTTTAGTTATCTTGAAAAAGGGAAAAAACGTGTGTAATAATTTTGGATAATCTTTCTGACGGACTAATTAGAATAATAGTTTTTCAACCTAGTCGTCATCCCTATTGTCCCTGTAGGACGACCCGCCCCCAAAACATTACGATAAAATAGGGTTTTATGCTCTTATTTTACAATCTACTATTGATAGTTCGATAACAAAAGGTTATTTGACTACACTAAAACTACATTATTTGCGTCGCTTTCAGAATCGTGTGTGACTCGTGGCTGTTGCTAGAGTTCCCATATCCAGAGACGGGACTGAATCTTCTCATGAAAGCCGCGAAGCTGCGACATCGCTGGGACGCGCTCATCAACCGAAGATTGGCCGGTAAATTTATTGTTTTAATTTTTTTTTGTTTTTTTTAAACCGCTCGATTCTGAAATTCCTAGCCTAGTCGTAAAATTCCTTCGCGCCGCGAGATTTAGTCAATGTCATAGTTACGCACAAATCTGTATGTTGCGAAATCTTAAGGATATCATGGAAATGGCGGTTTTATATCCTGTCTAGGAATAACATAATTTGGTGATACAATAGCATACGGCTTCTATTATATGCCTGGGTAATTTCACATAGAAAACTCTTGTGATTATTAGACATTAATATACTTATATCGGGTTTCTCACGTCAATAAAGTCGAAAATAGCTCTACATGTTTCGGCACGTTCCGCATCCCATAATCATGAGTGAGATGCGTTTAGCGGTGTGTAATTTTAGGCATATCATGAAATACCTAGGGATATACAGACTCTTTGTGCATTTGGAATGACAGTCACATCCTTTCCAAGCAAGTATTTCTCCGGGACCATAATTATCACCCTCGGAACGTCGGAGGTGAATATTTTCATAATTTATACGGGATTCTGTCCCGTTTTGTTTACGTTTGACGTCCGTTCCGTTTCACGGTTTTCACATATGTGTGAAACCCGTGAATCTTTAAATTAGTGTTATGCCTAGGGATTGTATCATTAGGCGGGATTTGCGATCGGAGATGAAATGAAGATTACCGCGAGGGATTCGCTGCTAGAAACTCTAGTTTCGCACAATACATAACGAATACATTTTACATGTAACGTGACCTCACGCGCCAATGGACCCAACTGGTGAGCTACCTAGAGCTAGTGTAGCCCCCATTGCCTCTCACTCACACGGTTACTAAGTTTATTGGGGTAATTTCTCACTCCATAACAATACTCACTTTTGTAGTCAGGTTACGGAGTTTGTACGAAAGTTTTGGTTATACAATTTAAACATTTGTGAGTCATACTGACATTAAGCCTATAAAACGGTTCAAAACTCACGTATTTTTATCACAATAGGCGTGACATGTCTGGCGCGGAAGCGATAACACCAATCTCTCTGTCCGACGATGATTGCCCGATGTTCTACTGCAATCATCGGCGTCGACATATATCACACCTATTGTGATAAAAATACGTAAGTTTGTATCACAATAGCACAATAACGTTAACCGTTTTATAATATTTAAATTTCCGGTTGTTTTCACACCTCCGGATCCGGCTTCGGTTCCGATTTAATTCAAGCTAAGGTTATATCAGACCCAAAGCTCAGTGACCGCGGTACGCGAGGCATACCCAAAAGTACCAACAGGTCTCGACTTGTCTTCCCGGGAATCGCCCCGCATTCTGCCACGATTATTTAACTCCACCTTCAGATCCGGTTTCGGTTCCGTTTTCGGCTGCGGTTCCGTTAAAACAATCTTATAACCTCCGGTCAATGCTTCGGTTCCGATAAAACCACCACCGTAACATCCCTACTGCAGTCCCATACAAATTACAATTAATCCTACATATGCCAAAAACCAATAATACCAAAAATGTCTGTGTCTTTTGTTTTTCAGACGCAAATCCCGACAAATCAGTAGAATCAGAGTTGAAGAAACAACCGAAGCTCAACTACGAACAACTGCAACACGAGTTGTCGTGTGACCTCAGTTCTTACATGTCAAGCGAAGTGTACTACACCATAAAAAGATTACTCCCAGGTAACCTATACAGTTCACTTTTTTCTAATGGCTGCTGTTTACATTTTCATAAATTTGAGGTGCCAGCGATTAGCTGAACTGTAAAAGGTTACTAAACTACTGCTGTCATGACTGCAGTTAAGCTGTATCATACTTTACACTTATGGCTCGTTCAAAAATCATGTGATATACCTACCTACATATGGGAGGAAGGGGGAGCATCACGAACGATCAAAATCTGGCCAAAAAAGTACCAAAAAAACATCACCAATTGGGGTCAAAAATCGGCCAATCATGATCACATGATTTTTGAACGAGCCCTTACTTTACTTTTGTGTACCTTTAAAGGACCTTTTACAATTACAATATTTTGTATAAAAAACAAAAAAAAAGTTTTAAATGCCTATTAACGTACAAAAAACGTGTCGAATTTAAGAGAAATATAAAAACACGATGTATATAGTTTAACCAATCTTAAAATAAACCATTAACCAAGGTTTCCAATAATTATTAAAATTAATTTCAGGAGACTTGAAGGTGTTGTATTATGGGCCCGATGAAGCTCACCCGAATGTCGACCCTAACCCGTTCGAAGAAGGTTTCGAATGCCATGCGCATGAAAAGAAGGGGGGCGTGTACGTCACAGATAACATAGTATACAATTGGTGAGTTTTTATAGTTTTAATTTTTGGCCTTTGCCTAAACATAGTATTCGCAGCTATGTCACTAATTTCAGTAACGGATACTTACCGTTCAATATTTATGCAACAATAGTATCGTTTGACTGTTGTTTAAATAGATTGAGCGTATTTTAATACACAACATATTAATACAGTACAAATTGCATGCATGTCGTTTATACCAAATTACGAACCTATATTAAGTTCAAATAACAAGATAAATTATTTACATAAATGAAAAAACAAGTAAATAGAACATGTCTGTACATGTTAGCTATTAATATACAATACTATGCGTCCACTTACGTAACATACTGTTTTGTAGTACATAGTAAGAGGAGTAGATACTCTTATTTATTATTTATCTACTACAGTTAATAAAATATGTAGTTATGATTGGTCACGTATTATGGTTTATGAATTGCGTAGTAAATTAGTATTTTAACATTGGAGATAATTATAAATTGAAAGAGATGTCATATACTACAGAAAAAATCTCTTTCAATTTATAATTTTTATCTATCATGAATCAACTGTCAATCATATAATCAATTCAATTCAATTCAATTCAAATAATTTATTTCAAGCAATATTGTTATAGCTCATATTGATAAGATAATAATAATACAAAATACAAAATACAAAAATAACATCAATAAAATTAAATTATTTACAATTAAGATTAAAATTATACATTGTTAATACCTACGATCTACCTTACTAATGATTAAATTCACGCTTTACAATTGTATTGGAGATAATGTTAGAAAATAACAATCATCATCATCATCATCAAAATAAAATAAAAACTAAAATACAATACTATATGAATATGTGTTCCTATGAAATTAAAAAGCTATCGAACCCGTAGCTAACTTAATATTTACACTTAGCACATACAGGTTGTAACAAATGGACGTAGGTTAAGGAAAAGGATTCAATCCAAAAATGAAATTTTAACTTTCTGTAAAAAACCAACAATTTTCAAGGAGAAATAAATAAATAAATATTACAGGACATTCTTACACAAATTGACTAAGTATGGATCCTTTACGATAAACTACGTTCAAATATGCTGGTGATTCGTTTAAGGGCGTATCCGGTATCATATTCCAATTACGAAAAAAAGTTAAAAAAAATATTGTCGCGTAATTTTTTTTTCTTTTACTTTTCCCTTCTTTTGCTACTCAGTTCACGAGAATTATAATGCACTTATACGAAACACGAGCATTTTTGTTAAGTAGACCTTGTATTAGTCTCTTTCAAATATCCTTTTAACTGAAAACGAGCACTGACCAATACCTTTAATTTCAGCGTGGTAGATAACGACTGGAGTTACGCCAGCTACCAAGAAGCCTACAACATACCATTTGTCTGCCCCAACTGCGGCATAGCCGTCTGTCTATCCCCCCTTGAGAAACTACAACACACACAGTTCACCTGCTCTGTGAAAACTGAGGTCAAAACTGAAACTCCTACTACGACAAGGGAAAATAGACCTAATGCGAGGGAATATAAGTGTGAAAATTGCGAGGAGACGCTGTATATGACGGCGGTAGAGATTTTGAAGCATAAGAAGAATTGTAAAAAGAAATAAACTAATAAATAAGAAGGTATTTGTTTGATTATTACACTGATCTATTAACTTAATAAAAGAAATAGACAAACAAACAAACAAAGCAGAACAAAAACGTCCAAAAACGTGTGTCAGAATTACATTAGCGAACAATTTTGTATTGATGATGATATAAACGATAAATGTTTCGTACGAAAAAGAGCTTACTGGCGTAATATCTGTCACTGTGATGATATCGCCGTAAGAAGAGATCGGTTTGTGCGATAAGACCGACAATTATTGTTAGGGGTATCTCTTGTGATGCTCCAGTCTATGTACGAGAGATAATTGTGTCATTATCGTGTAGGTACTGTAGGTAAAGCATTTCATAAATAAACAGGTAATCAATATTTTAATTACATGCTGGTTGTGGTACGAGTGACTATAGATGACCAAATAATTACTGATTTTAACATTAAGTGTCAAACTAATAAGGTCCGACCGAGACTTCGTTTTTTGTCTCGGCCGAGACCGAGACCGAGACCGAGATTGAATTTAGTTCTCGGCCGAGACCGAGACCGAGATTTTATAATAAATACGAAAAACGCCCATTTTCCACAAAAAAACATGTAATAGTCAAGAATAAAACTGTTGTTTAATATAGCCATAACTATAACACAACATTTACAGTCAAAGCTTGAGAAAAAAGGTATAATTTGCATAACGTACGATAACACGGTACACTATAATTGCTTAAAATACCCACCAAAATCGCATAAAGTGTCAAGATGGAAGGTTCGGCCAAGGCCGAGAATCTCGGCCCTTTTTGGCCGAGAGCCGAGACCGATATCTCGGCTCGAATTTTGGCCGAGACTGCCGAGACCGAGACCGAGACCGAGATCTCGGTCGGACCTTACAAACTAATACACAGAACTATCAACACTGTTAAAACTTTTAGGCTGCTGGCACTTAACGAAACGTCACGTTCCAAACAAGACTATGAAAGTTTTATGACTTATTTTTTTCGGCTGTTTGGGTAGGTATCCAGTTCTTTTATTCTATATCTATGTACTGATTACATCATCATAGTAATTTCAGTATATGTTCTTGGAAGAATAATAAGTAGGTATGAAAACGTTATTACCGCTCAAAACGTGGATGTCCAAAAAATTGGCGCCGAATTGACTTACCTGAATTACTTTTTCGTCCGACGTACCGTTTTCAAGCTACACGCAAAAAGTTAGATAGATAGATAGATAGAATAATTTATTAACTCAAGGTATTACAACGGTAGTTATAAAACAGTTTCCTGCAAAACTTAATACAAAGTTTGACTGCAGGGGTCGTATTACATTAGCTTATAGTAAACTATTAATTATAGGTAGGTAGGTACATATGTTAACGCTCTTAACCTAAAATTTAGCAGTACTTACGATTGGGATTACGACCTAGGGTTACTTACGATTAAAAATATTATATAACACTAGCGCCGGCGCGCGCGGGTTAATACCGAAATTCCGGAATCTCGGACTATTTTTTCTGATATTGCAATAGGTACCGGTATTATAAAAAACCAATATCGGAATTCGGATATTGGGTTTCATTCAAAGAAAAATAGTGAAATTTCATTAATGGTAAAAATACATTCTAATTATTATAGAGTCAAACCAAGGTTATCTTGTCTAAGTAAATGAACTGTTGAACTTTAAAGTGTTATTTTAAACGTTAAACTTTTAATTATGGCATTTACTTGACAGTTTAATTCGCAGTCTGTCCTATCAAATCTATGAAAACTTAACTTAGACCGACTCTATTCGTGGCACTAGCCCCGAACTCGTGTAAATTAAACATGCAGGTATTGTGACAGACGGACGGCGTACCAATTGGGTTCCGATTGTCATCCTTCGGATACAGAACCCTAAAAAACTAGACGCTCATCAAACGAACTGACATTTATCCCAGCCCTGCCCACTCAGCCAAACGCTCTTATTGCAAAAGACTAAGCGCTATTTTTGCCTGCAGCCTATAAATGGTCGCAAAAGCATAAAATCTCTAATTATTAACGAGCAACATAACGCCCTATGCTTTGGCGCAGGAGCGAAAGATCTGAAGCGTTCAATGTGATCGTGTTGTGAATGACTACCTAACATTAGATGGTGCATCTGAATCTTAATGACTTAGGTGGATACAGGTTATCTGCAACAGCCAAGTTGTTTGAAGTTGTTAATCCCTGGGCTATATCAATTTTACTTGCACTATAAAATAGTCGCACAATTAGAACAAATACTCGCTAGGGCAGAAAGGATCTCGAGGAGCGATTGCGCACAGAAAAACGCAGCGTGGGAAGACCACCATCAAAATTAACCGAAAATCTGGTTAAGATCGAGAGAACTCGGAAAATTATTATCACCATAAGATAACGAAACAAAGTTAATTAACATGTACGCGGGTTTTTTTTTATTTAATACAAAGTTGTTGTTTCATAACAATTCCATTTCGCCCATATAAAGTTTCTTAGAAACCAACCTAAGTTTCGAATACCTATTGTTTTACTGTAGCTTACCCACGATTCTATACTAATCATAATTCTAATCGGAAATACCTCTTTTATCTTCGTCCAAATACGCTCCATCCAGTGATGTGTCCATTATGATCTATGGTCATGCGCATAGGCCATTTAATTTGCGAGCGGGATCGAGCTCTTAACGAAACGTCTGCGCAGGGCGGGGCACGATGCCTGACGCTGGTCCGCACCACACGGGGGCATATGTTGTTATATCGTTAAGAGTTTAATGTTATAATATCATTCTTTATGCTCAAAAGAAACTTAACACGAATTGGAAAGGTAATAATTAAAATATAAATACTAATAAGTGCAATTAAAGTTATTTTCGTTTGGTAGAGTTGCGAAAATCCCGGATTACACCGAAATGGGAATACCTATACGGTTTCCAGAGAACCGTTTGAAGTAACATAAGGAAAGTAGAATAGGTAAGTTTATAATATTTTTCTAATTTAGGTACTACTGGTAAAATTTTACTGAGTAGGTACTTACGTTAATGGAGTGAGCATAATCTTACCTATTATTTATGCGAGTGTCATCTTGTTATGATTATTGAGTTAGTATTAGGTAGTAGGTACAGTCAGCTGCAGTGCAGTTTGCACAGTAAGCTTAGCTTAGCCTGCATGCAGAGTTACGTAACGTTAACTCTGCACCTGACCGTACATTTATGGCATATATTCGTAAGTTACACCATAGTATAGCATATCTCCACGATGTAATTGACGTCTGCACCATATATATACAAGTAGCACCATATTTAAATGTTTTGGCTTAGATATTTGTAGGCTAATCTTACGAGTTGTTAAGTACACTGACAAAGTGGTCGCTACGCAACAAAGCGCCCCGTGTGCTCCGCTCGGACGCACGGTGCGTTATTGTGCGAATTAAAAAGGGCATCGCAATCGCGGTGCCATCAGCGGGTCACGACCGTGCTCGTGTGTGCGGTGTCATTACGGCACCGCCTGGGAATACCTGCCCGTACAGAACGCGCCATTCTTCTAGCTTAGCGGGTACCGGGCACAGGTTAGTTGAAGGCTCAGGAGATTTTGTCATCATCGTAAGTTAGTGTGCACGCAAAAAAGGCAGGATGTCGATGTCGAAGCCCAGGAAAACTAACTAACTAGTGTGCACAGTGTCATTACGGCAACGACTGGTAATACCTACCTTACATCCGGTCAGCGTGATTCCTGTAGCTCCCTGCTCCTCGGCCTAGCTTGCTGAGCTCCGCTAGTCGAAGGCTCGCGAGACGCTTCAGAGGTTTGGTGTAGTGTGTGTAGTGACCATACCACTACACACACTACACCGTGCACACACGCGAACGGTGTCATTACATCACAGCCTGGGAATACCTGTACACCCAGGGAGCGTGATTCCTGTACCTATCGTACCGGGCTGAGGCTACGAAGGCTCACGAAGAGGACCAGAGGTACACTGGTCATTACCGTACGCGTGTGTGCACGGTGTCATTACCGCACCGCCTGGGAATACCTGTACACCCAGGGAGCGCCATTGCTGTACCTTTCCGAGCTGAGGCTAGTTAAAGGCTAACGAGAATGATCAGAGGTACACTGGTCACTACACCATGCGCGTATGTGCACGATGTCATAGGCACCGCCTGGGAATACGTACCTATACACCCAGGTAGCGTCATTCCTGTAGCTTAACGGGCCGAGGCTAGTAAAGGCTTATAAGTGACTACAGTCACTACCGTGTATACATATACACGGTGGTGACTGTAGTCACTGCGCAAGCAGTCTTACGGTACAACTGCCAATACATACCTTACCACCTGAAGAGCATCATTCCCGAGCAGCAGTTACAAGTCCACTGGTCAATACCATGCGTCTGTATGCACGTGTCATTAAGGCAACTCCTACACCCAGGAAGAGACATTCTTATACCTTACTCGATCAAAAACGAAGGCTCAAAAGAACCCTCCCTGTTCACTACTCAGTGTACGTTTAAGGGTATACCTATACATATTCAAATTCATATTGTTTGTCGTCCAATAATAATTTTTGGTGAATTGGAAATGTTCATGTGCTTCTATTCTATTCAGTACCGCGAGCTCTTTCAATTCTAGAAGAAGAAAATTTTTTTTACAAAATTTTTTTTCATTTCTCCACCACTTTTTCACAGATTTAGTAAGGCGGTAGCACAATGGAAAGTTTGAAAAATGTATAGAAATTATTGGACACTTTTGCTCTTACTAGGATTGAAAGTGCTTGTGATAACTTAAATTTTTCCAATTTAGAAAAAAAACATCTATCCACTAAATATGATACCTAATACCGATCTTGTTGCCCTGGCATTTTCTCAGTGAAATATAGGAGCCTACCATTGCAGCGGGAATTGAGGAAATTTGAGATTACAGAATTGCAACATTGCTTACTTATAATAATTACTATTTAAAAAGAGATATTTACCGTGTATAAGTATATGTTCTTATGAACTCCCCATATTTCGGCACTGTTACAAGCGCCATGTTCACGGCGTAAATGACCATGTAAATATCTCGTTTTAAATAGTAATTATAATATAAATGACCATGTTTAGCTTTAAAAAAATGCTTATTTCCTACTAGGAATACCTATACCTAACTATCCTCGAACTGAAATTATCGGGAGTCACATAAAAATTACAATAAAATTACGGGTAACACTTACCTGTGTAGTACCTAATGTACCTATGCCCACTAGCTAGATACTTACTCGCTTTTGGGAACTGTTGCGTAAATGCTTTCACACAAATTACCTATACAATACTTGACGGTTTCAACAACTGTAGGTATGTACAACTTACAAAGTTACTTTATTTCACCATATGCCACTTTTTTAAAGTAGTTACGGTCGACTTAATAAATATATATGCACCTGTATTCAATTTTGAACCTTCTTCCCCTGTAATAAGTCCCGAAAGTGTACATATATTTATAGACTTGACTGTACCTACCACAGTACACAGTTCCATAATTATTTTCGAAAACTTTAGCAGATTTCAATAATTCCCGCTGAAAGAGCTTTTATGTCGTGCGGTGTCACGACACAAAGCTCCGGGGCTTAAGAATTGTATCGATTAACGTCCTCACGCTCGTCAATTGTTCGAAGAAAACGTGAGCTTTCGGACGGTGCTTTGGCACGGGTGTTGAAGTAAACAGAGTAACATTGTCATAGAAACAGTACTGGGTACTACGCCCGTGTAGCTTAGTAAATAATAAGCGGTCGAAGCTAACGCTGCGGATTAAGTTCACTTATGTTAAGTTTTTGTATGTGTTGCGGCGGGCTTACTAATCACTCTTAAGACAGTCAAGTCCAAGGACCAGACCGAATTTTTTAATTAGAACAATAATAATTAGTAGGTATATGTACCTACTTATTTGGTACACGCCATAATAGTTTCATATTCCTGGTTTTATAAATACACCTGTAGGTATATACTGTCCCAGTTCATTGTAAGAAAAATTGCCAGATTTTTTGTATAGGAAATGACAGACATTGCCAGTATGGTTGATTAAAAAGTCAAAGTGTAATGAGTTGAAGAGGCTAGATCAGCTTACGCCGCAGTAAAGGAAGCTGAATGCGGTGGCGTAGTACGTCACGGCATTCGGCTCACACAAAAGATGCCTGCATACGCACGTCCCTAGATTTTTGTGTAGGATTTTGCGGTGAAGCAAATGATGTGCCCTATAGCCATTATACTAGCGCATGTAATTGTGTAGGCATGTTTATTGTAATTTCACAGCTCTTTTATGAACAGAGCCTGGCATTTTTGTAACACTTTTGAGCTGTCATAGGGACTTCTCATTTATCGACTTCTGATATTTATTGACACATTATAAAAGACAATATATTAAATAAGATTAAAAGTAAAGGGTAAACAACAGTCCGTCTTTTCGCTAAAGCGCGAGATAACCTATGGGTACAAGATTTCGTAAATTAAATATATGAATGAATTATATAAGATTATATATTCCAAGTACTCTGTCTTGGAGCCGGCGTATGACTTCATACCGGTTGCGGTAGAAACTGCAGGATCTTGGGGTGCGGAGGCCAAGGATTTCATAAAAGTGTTGGGTCGTCGGCTCAGAGACAGGGGTTGCGATCCTCGGTCCGGGTCGTACCTGGTTCAACAAATCTCTTTGGCAATTCAGCGGGGCAACGCGGCCAGTGTCATGGGGACGTTTGAGCCGGCTACGATCCGGGGTGAATATTTTACCTAGGTTTAATTAGTGGTTATGATTGACAAAGCCTGTTGCGGATTACATCGTTTGTAAGTATGTGACGAAGCCTGTAGCTGAGCCTAATCTGTACCTCCTGACGAAGCCTATGTTGCCGATTTTAGACAATTGTTTTTCAAGTGTATATTATTAAATAATAAATGGTATTATATAAGAATCTTCTGGAGTTTCGTGATTATTGCTCATTTAAATGCATCGCGTATTACTACCGTAGTATTATATTTCGCAACTTAAGGATAAAAAACTTAAATATACTTAGTATTGTAAAATTATATGAATGAGATCGCTCTTTAGCGATAAAGTACCGCCTTTTGTTAACCTTTACTTTATTTTCCGTGACAGTCGTCCCATAATTATATGTGAATATCGGAAGTCGATAAATGAGAAGTTCCAATGACAGCTCAAAATTTAAGTGCTACGAAAATTTCGGGTTCTATTTATGAAGCTGTTGCTCTGGTTTACTCTACTCTGTAGTTTTTCAGAGCTTTCACAGTCCCGCCACGTACCGGCGGCAGCGCGTGCACTCAATTGCGGAGATGAATGGAGATTTTTAGCTGTGGGAAAAATTAGGCTTTTAGTTTGGAACATGGATGTGCCAATGCATAAAAAAAGCATGTGAAATACCATGTCGAAATTTTCACAAAAAAACCCTGCTAACATCGAGATACAAAGAACTCGGAGAGTTCACAGCACATTAAAAACCCTTCTCTTTTTCTTTTTTTAAATAATGACTTTTGGCCGAGAGTTGGGAAATTTTGCCAATGTCTAAGTATATTAAAATTTCAGTACCTACGAGTACATACCTATATCGTATAAAATAGATAATATATTGCCACTTGGACGCCATTGTTTGGTAGTTGGCCAAGCTTTTTGTAAAATGAGAGCTGTAGGCGTCCATAGGCTACGGTGACTGCTAACCATCAGGCGGGCCGTAAGCTTGTCTGTCAACGTCGTAGTATAAAAAAAAAACTAACAAAAACTGTTTTCTGATAGTTGAGTAGGGAAAGTGGAGCAAAGAGCAGAAGCTAGGGTTAAACGAATCGTGGTCTCGAGAAATTTGCTAACGACAAGATTAACTTCTTGTTTTTTTAAATAAATAACTAGATAGCTGAGGTAACTCTGTCCATCTAATATCTTATAAAACCTGTGCGACAGAAAAATCAATATACTTAGGTATGTAAGAGAACACCTTTTAGAGTTCCGCCAAAATGGCAAAAACTTAAGCCTTATACTTTCGTCTGTCCGTACGTCCGTCCGTATGTCACAGATTTTTACTCAGGAACTATAAAGCATATGGTAATGATATTACAGTTAAGAGGTGTATTTTATGTGCCGCTACTTAGTTTTGCCTATAAGTTGCGAAAAAATATGTTTTGGGGGCGCCCCATACTGAATGTCAAAATATTTTTTTTGCCAAACATCTACTTGTGGCACATAATGGGATAGGCCATTGGCAATAACCCCAAATGTTTCTTGAAGAAAAATTTGATTAAGTAATCGAATATTTTCGGAAATAATTGCTCTGAAAGTCTGAAAAAGTGTCTCCCCACCTCTAACTTTTGAACGGGAGAGGTCAAAAAAATGTGTAATATAGAATATAAGAAATTCAGGAAGATAGAATATAAGACGAAGAGACCACGAAAATTATTTTGAACAAGTTTGGGTAACCCGTTTTTGAGTTTTTACCAAATAACTATTCATTACAAAAGGACGCCTTGATATTTTGAAGACACTTACGCCTTTTTGCTTGCACAATTTTTTTATCGTGTGACGGCACGGAAACGTCAATTATGTGTGGTCCGACACGCACTTGGCCGTTTTTATTATTAATTACTACCTTTTTCTGCCACACTGTAACTATTTTCAAAGGGAAAGAAAACTACAGTTCAGGGTGACCAAACAAGTTCTCTTTCCTGTGGACAAAAGGCTAGTTATCAGGTTTTTCTCCGAGTTCTTTGTACATACCTCCCCGATTTTGGCAGGGTTTTCTTGTTTAATCTAAGACCAATTTTCCTATAGCTCACTAGGAAATTTTTTGCTATAAAAAATATTTTTTTGGTTTTGGAATTTTTTATCATATTCTTTTAATGCTAGTAGGAGAATCAAAGTTTCCTAAAATTTTCATACATTTTTCCAAGTTTCCATGCGCTACCGCTATACCAAATCTGTGAAAAATGGTGGCGAAATTGAAAACAAATCTTGGGACACTTTTTTTTCAGCTACAAGGGTTGAAAGAGCTCGCGATTCTGAGTGGAAATCAGATAAAAATTTCCAGTTTAGCAAAAAAATTTTGTTCTATAATAGAAAATAAAAACCACCTCCTTTTAACCAGAATTAAATTACTATCAATATCTGTGCCGGACTGTTTTGCTTTTTTTGATGTTTCTGCTTAAAAAAATGAAAACACCAAACATAAAAAGCAAAACCGACCGATACAGAGAATAACAACATAATTCTGTTTTGAAAAAATCGTTCTAGAGCAATGATAACCAAGGAAGAAACAGTCATGTACATTTACAGCATTTGTATGGAAATTTGTTTTCTCATTACACTGGTATTGTATCAGTTTACGGGTCTGGTAGTAATCGCGGTGTCGTGCGACCGCGGCAACTCGCACCCGGCGAGCTTGCCGAGGCTTCTTCCGAAAGTGGACCGCAAATTGGTAGTGTTGACCACCGAGGTTAGCTCCATGCAGAGTCATGTGGCCTTACGTTAACGAACTAAACTGCGTCGCTTCCATACAACTGAGCCTAAACTGAACCTAAACTAAATCGCGTTAAGACGTCATGGTAAGTCCCCTGGCCGTTCCGTGGGAAATAAATTTGTTTTACAATCTGTAGGCTAGAACTACATGGTAGTGGCTGCACGGCATTCTTATTTCTGAGCATTTATATTGCCCTTCAGGCATATGGAGCTACCTAACGAACCTAACCTGCCTATTGCTTATATTAGCGAGAGAGACTTTCATACTTTACTTGATCGCCATCCGGCATTTTGTACTCCTTTTCTCCTAGCGTTTTCCCGGCTTATGCACGGCTTAAGGAGCCTGGGTACGCTTTGGCAACTAATCCCAAGATTCGCTAGTTTCACGAAAGCGACTGCCATCTGACCTTCCAGCCCAGAGGGTAAACTAGACCTTATTGGGATAAATCCAGTTCTTATCGCAATATTTTCCTTCGCCGAAAAGCGATTGGCAAGTACTTATCAAATTATATTTCGTTTATTACCTACCTACCTAATTTCCGAAAAACTCATTGGTACGAGCCGGCAGGATTTGAACCCGCAACCTTTGGATTGGAAGTAAAGAACCTATTAGGAATTCCTCTTATGCGCGTGCGGGCTGCAACGAGAAGCGCCCGCGCGACTAGATCGCGCACGATCTGCGCGGCGCCGATACGCTCGATTTACTGCTCTATTCGCCGATAGATCGCGCCACTAGTACTGGACGAGTCACAATGCTGTCTGTGGAGTCGCCACTGTTTTTATTATTTCCCTCTAGGCAATGCATGACAAAAAAATAGTTTAAAAAATAAAGTGAGAAACCATCAAAACTATTCTAGAAATAAAAATAAGAATAACGTCGACTATCTCTGTATGCGATAAATATAAACTTTTTTTCAATATGACTTGAAAGAATAGCAGCATGCAAAATTACAAGTTTCTTTTGATTTAAGCGACGATTAAAAACAAAAAATAAAACAAATTATTTATTCTTCAAGTCGGCATGTTCCAGTGCACTTTTGAACGTCGGATGAAAATAAATAAAGCTACACCGGCTCTATCCCATGACGTAACTAAAAGGTCAAAATTCAAGGGAGTTATCCTATTAGGTCTGATGTCCACTGTGATGGCCATCACAGTGGACATCAGACCTACTTCATTTTTAATTCAAAGAGCTTTGATTCAAATGTTTTGACCTTTTCATAACAATAACAGTGAATGTCTATTACTGGTCCCTTGTCCATGACTAGTGCTGCCACCCTATGTTACTTTGTTCTACATATTTTATCTTTAAAAAAGTTTAGTAACACCAACTCCACCGCTCTTAGTCCTTGCTTTCTCCGGTAAACCAAAACAAGTCGGGCGGTCGGTAAATTGAAAACCCTCGTGACTCCACGTGTTAGATCACGGATGCTGCGATAATGGACATTGTTTGTAAGGGTCTTCACTTGTGGATCTTGTTATAAAATACGGGGTATCCATTGTACCCGACTGTCCGTGGTAGTGGAAACAGTCTGGTTACTGTATAGTGTTACTGAAGTTTAAAGAGATGCCTATAAGTACACACATAAACTCAGTTCTGTAATTATTTCCAAAAGTGGTAGACAGAGCACAATAAACTGCTCACTTTTAGCAATTTAGAAGTTTAGACATAACGAAATTATGATATTGTAGAAACAAGTTGCTAGCCCACTGTTCACAACACACAACCCATATACAGATGCCTTACAGATCGATTCACAAAAGCTGGCGCGGAATATCTACGAAATTAATGACAGCCTCATAAATTTTCTGCGCCAGCGTTTGTGAATCGATCTGTATACAATATAAGTAGGTTTAAAAGAGGCTTTTCCAATACTATCTCGACAGTATCTAGATACCTTATGTATATTCAGCTACCTAATATTTATCCACATTTGACACAATATTTAACCATGTATTTATTCATTAAGCCCTGTATTTACCACTAGTTATATATAAGTAGGTTTAAAAGAGGCTTTTCCAATACTATCTCGACAGTATCTAGATACCTTATGTATATTTCGCTATACACATTTGACACAATATTTAACTATGTGTTTATTTATTAAGTCCTGTATTTACCAGGTAGTTACATTGTATAGACTCGTGGATCCCACAGTCAAACAGTGCAAACAGTTTCACGCGACGTTTTATTTATTTTTAAGTTCTTGTCAATCGTTTCTATTGAATAAATAATACAAATATAATGTGGGATATGGGTCGACTTCTACGTCATCACACAGACACATACGTAGAGGCATATAAACACACATACCTACACGACCGTAATGTATTTTATGCCGCACCTGTAAGTACATATATTAACTACTTACCTTTACTCAAATCCTGACAAAACGGTAAGGAAATATAGTACATTACCTAACTAGTGCGGTAAAACAAAGAAAGGCCGAGATCGTAGATGTTTGCGACCTGAGCTGCAAGCGAGGGACGTAAATATGCGATCAAGGGCTTTATTTACTACCTCACGTGTTACTTACATCATTTTATGCCTACACTTGGGCAGAAATCGGCACTTTATGGCCAGGTGTGGCATAAAATAATTTATATTAATCTTAAGGCTGTCCATATAATTATACAACGCGACAATGCCGCCAGCATTAAGTATTGGAAATACTTTTGCATTTATAACTATATTTATTTATAACTCATAGAGATATATTAATATTAAGTTAGGTTGCACATAAATTGTTCTGTTATTAAACTTATTATACATATACGAAATATAACGCAAGCAACGAGGCAGAAGTAGTGCTTTCATTACACGAAGTCAGTGCCTGACGGGTTGACAGCAGCGCCTTAATAAATACAAATATACGCGTTACACCATCTAGTTCTAAAGTGAACTTTATATCAATAAGGTTAAGAATGTATTGATAGAATTCATTAAATATGTATCAAAGTAAGACTGAAGGTTAAAAGTTAACCATCTGCTGTAAGGGTAAGCGTCCACAAAATGTAATGGGTAGTTGATAGCTGATTATCTAAGAAAGTATAGTTTGCACCACGTTTTCACCAACATAATAATAAGCTTCAAAGTTCAAAGTGTGTATGTACCATAAAATGTGGTATAAACCATTAACTTCATTGTTAATAACAATTTTTTTCTATATTTGTATCATTGCTTTTTGTGTTTATTTATTTATTTATTGCAGAGATAACACGGTACATGGGATGAACAAAACTTAAAATAACATAAATGTTTTTCATACAGTCGGTTCCATATACGTACCTATCTCATTGAGAACATAAAAACTGTAATACCTACCACTTAACTAACATGCGGTTCACAACATTACAATTGTTTAGAGATACCTACTAGTCTCTCTAGACAACCGTTATGTATGCTACTAATCTTAAACTAATGTAACAAGAAGAAAATTACCTTCATATTTATTACTGTGGGATTTTGAGAACAAATCAATGTCGAAAAGAAACTGGTTGCGCGCTGTGTCACGATCCGTGACACTACTCACAATTTTAATGGCCACGGCGGAAGACCAGCGCTGGCCACCTAGGTCCTAGGGGCTAGGCTAGCACGATGCTGAGTCGGGACCATTTCGTGGCAATAATATTTCGTTGTGTTTCTGGTTAATACCTTGCTGTATTATAATGTTCTATTTCTAATATAGGTACATAAGTTGGGTAGGCATTTTCGCTTTGACCGGTCTACAAGCCAGGGTGCTTAATCGAGTAGGTAATTGTTTACCTATGAACGATGACCAAAAATCGTAATTTACAGCTATTTCGGTGCAGCATAGTAGAAAGAAAGGGATTCCCACAAACATTCTCTATGGAGAATATGGTGCATATACTGTTATTCTAACTAGTATAGGAAATATAGGACATATAAATGATTTTAACGCATCAATGCTGCACCGAAATATGCACGATGTCTGATGAAAATGAATACGAAACTCTTCATTCGCATCTGTCTTTGCGATATATTTTTACTTTCCGATTAGTATCCGGCAGTATGCAAATGTCAGCTTTGTCGGTGTAAAAACTCCCTAAATCAACATCCACGATACTAAGTATACATACAGCAGTTATAAGACTTATAAGCGCAAGCTTCCGGGGCGCGACGTCCAAATTGCCGAGTGCGAGGCCGAATAATTACACTTAATAGCACTATTACAACACCCTTCTAACACAAGAGTTAAGTTTTATATGCATACAATGGTGAGTTAAGACGTTATATAACATGAATGTTCGAGGACAAGGTTGCGTTTGGATGGCGTTACATTTGGTGCCTCAGAGGTACCTTTTGGTGTCTGTACGGGACGGATATTCAAATTTTATAATTGTGAACTATTATGAATATGACTTGGTTCATTCATTATTTCATGTTTGGTTACCTCAATCGCACTTATTAACACTCGTGAGAGAGCCTATACCTACCTATTTTTTTTTTCCTATTGCTTGACACAATGTTGGCTGTTTTTCCCATGGTCTTATAAACGTACAAATATGTTATATATGTAATCAACATATATTATAAATGTTACAAATATGTTATAAATGGAAAATTTGAATGACAGAACTGTACTATTGTTATTGTGTTATTGTTATACCACTGCGTTTGCGAACGGCGTCGTGATTCAATTATTCAAGGAAAATGTATATATCTAGTGATAAGTGTAGTTAGTTAGTTACACTACGCCAATGTCATTAGCTCTCTGACATCGTCTTTAAAATAGGTTTTTAATAGGTTCTCAGTCATATACCTACTACGCTTCACACCAAACTTTGGTTCGCGAGCCAATAGTTTAAAGCTTGTTTGCACCATCGTGCATAAAAGCTAAATCAAGTGTAAGATCTCGTAAAGCAGTGACCACACGGCAGGTCGTGCGATTTGTCGTTGCGATGCTATCGGACTCGTGATTCGTGGGGCGAGTATTACTCAGTTGCTCTTTTAGAGATTCCGTGTAGCGTGACTAGGTGGCGTTTCAGTGTGCTTCCCGTCTATTGATTTTATCGTTAGTTTAAAGATTATAGGAATGAACAGTGTTGGTGGTTTACCGTGAAGATGGATCTGATGGGGCTCTCACAATCGTCTTACTCCCTTTGTCATTGCAACTTTAACAAATTTCTGGAACAATTGTGAAGCATGAATGAAATCATTCATTATTTATAATAAATGTTTTTGATTCATGTTTTTAAGCCTGTCGCGAAAGCAGGAGATCGCTGGTTTGATCCCAGCCCTGGGCGCTGAGGGACTTGGTCACTTTTTCTCTAGTAAGACATCTCTTTCAATTTATACAATTCTCGTATTTTAGGGTTCAGTGAAGTCGTTCCGCAATGTCTTTATTAGGTACACACTTTTATTTAGCTTCAAGCCATATCTTTGTCTGAGTATTGTACTTTTCATTTGTACCATTTTTTTCACTTGGTCTGCCTGGAGTCAAAATTTGGTACACTTTCATAATTTACAAGCCATTGAACTTACATAATAATATATTGACAAGGAGTTGTGGTGATGCCATCGAAAATTGACTTAAGGAACTCCCTGGAAAAATAACGCAACCACATCGACTTAGGGCGAGAAGTTCGCCCAGTTAGTAAATAGTAAAAATCTCTTCTTCTTCTTCCTAGTTATTTCCCAGCTTATGCCAGGACTCAGGGAGCCTGGGGTTCGCTTTGGCAACTAATCCCAAGATTTACCCAAAATGACTGCCATCTGACCTTTCAACCCAAAGGGTAAACTAGCCCTTATTGCGATTAGTCCGGTTTTCTCGCGATGTTTTCCTTCACCGAAGAGCAATTGGTAAATATCTAATGATATTTCGTACATAAGTTTAAAAAAACTCATTGGTTAGAGTCGGGATTTGAACCCCGTTACCTAGTGAAGATGTGCCTGATAATTTACAACGAGCAACGAACATCTTGCCAATTTGAATCTCAACCACTGGGAAGACTTTACTCGAGGAACTAATTGTCCCCCAAAGACCTCTTTGTAAATAGCCGCCAGGCAATTTGCGTATTAGGCCTTACAGGTATTGAGTGTTTCCATTGCTGTCCGAGCCCAGCGCTCGGGTAAACCAGTGACCTTGACCTCGTGCCTACAATATGTCAAAATCTGTTAATTAAAATAAGACTCTGTCTAATTGACATAGAGTCATTTTAATTGAGGCCTATAGACTTTGTGTAGGAAACTTGTAGGCAGGAAGATGGTTATCTTTATGACGCATGATGTAATGTCACGTCGAAAACGCGGGATGGCTGTGTCTGGAAACTGGAAACACTGAAAAATATTACGTTTACCCACTCCCCTAAATCGCTTGTTTTTGGGCCATTATCGAGGCGCTGTTATGACTCCTTAGCTACTAAGCTAAGGAGCAGCGTAGTTACTAACCTATATGTGGAAAGTTACCCATGCTATGGACCGATAAGATGAAATCTGCTGAGGGTCGACCCTTGTATGAGTGCACCGCGTGCACAAACGTCGACAAATTACTTATAAGTACATCAATATAATCAGTAATTTTCTCATTGCTGAGAATTTTCTTCTATCCCTCGCTGAGCACATGGCTCCTGGATGTAGTACCTAATTAGGGCACACCGTGGAGCGGAGGAATCCTTGATCTCGTACCTTCTTCTAAAATTATCTTCTCTTAGCGAAAATTATCTTACAACAAGCAATATTTGTGCCCAACAGTATCGCTTGCCCAATATACTGAACCACTTGTTGGCACTGGTAAACTTGAGCGTTCGTTTGACTCTTTAGGCGTATGCAATAACACACCAGCAATTGCTTTGAGACCCTAACCAACAAATCGAGTTACTTTCAAATAACTACCTTGTTAATGAAGCTTTATGATACAAATTTGAATGCAGATTTTAGTGTAGTGAATTTAAGCACTAATTGCTATGTACGGTGCGTTGAAACATCTGTATGAGTGCGAATTGAGATGGGCAGGTGGACGTGGCTTGTTATGAGGAATATCTAATGTATCAAACCTAGATTTTAACTTCTCTCATAGCAGCAGTCTAGCAAATAGCAGGGGCCTGTTTTTTTTAGTTTTAGTTTAGTTAGATTTTTAGATTTAAATTTCTATTATATCTTTTATTTAGTTTATTTATTACAATAAATGCATTCTCATATTTTTATGTGATATGCAGGCGAATTTAGCTACCGCCTTGCCTACAGCCTACAGATCTGACGCGCGAATAGGATCAGGACTAGACATTTAAGTAAGTACCTACATACCAATTTAAAAATTCTCGCACGGATGGTACAACGATTACAACAACACTGTCTTCATACTAACCATATTTCCTTTTGTTGACATACATAGATAAAAGTAATACTTATGAATTATTTACCATACAATGCAAATTATACCTACCTGTTGTACCTTTGTACTTGTATAACGAAAATAAAACTCCTGACCAAGTCTTACACCTGCTACCGTAAAAATTACAATATCTAAAATTAACATGTTACATAAAAACTCAAATCGAATTACCCATTATTACCAATAGTAACTTCTGTCCTTCGTAGTAAAAAGTTGTAGTTAACCAGACAAAGCTATACGGAACCACTGAAGCGCGAAGCATGAACAGCGCCCAATATGCCATGAAATTTGTCTATTTTTCCACTCCCGCGCAAGAAACTTTAGCGCCAGTCGCTTTATTCCTAATCTTTACCAATCTAACCTTGCTGTCATTCAATATTAGACGCGCTCTTAATGCCCAGGTTTAACGGTCAAATTTGAGTAGTTTTTAAGATTGACAGGTGTAGATGTAAGTCTGTAAACTCTGACCATCCGGGAGGTCCAGTCGTCATATCTTGTCATATTTCCTATTGTACTGTATCACGTCATTATTGTTCACTGAGCATTGCAGAAACGTAATTGCATTACAATAGTGAATAATTGCAACAAAAGTGGATTGACATTTAATATTTTGGTCGAGGTTGGCCTATTGTTGTTTTGTCGGTGTTTGAGTATAATCTAGAATGGCCGGGAGCAAATGTTTTGCAGGGCTTATAAAGAATTTTAACTGGCTTACAATTGCATTATCTGTTTGGGAATAAATGGAATTCAAGGAAATAATACAAACAACAAAGCCCATTGGAACGCTTATGCAACGTGTAATGCCTACTGTTGAAATATAAGTACTTAGGTACCAGTGATTTAAATTCAGAGTAATCAATATTGACCTTGCAAAGTCTTAAGCTATGCATAATCTCGAAAATTCTTATTTTGTCCTTAACATGGCATGTATAAATAAAGCTGGAAACATGTAAATATTTCATATAATACATACAAAAAAACTAATCATGACAATCGTTTGACTCAGTTGAAAATGATTCACAAGAAGTTACTGGAATCGCCCCCAAGAGGACATAGGTGCATTGACTTCAACGAGGAAATATTTACCCCGGTGGTCCCTAACCCTAATATAATAGGTACTTGGAATTTACTCGGTATCACTTAGATTCCATCATACAATCAAAACCAAAATCCAATGGAACTGCTCTGAAACCATCTAACCCATCCTTTACGATGCGCGAAGCAATATCCTTTCAATGCATTCCCAGAGAAGGAATTAAAGACAATAACAGTGATAGGGCCGAAGCGATCCGCTACCAATCCGCCATTAGACCGTGCCATCGGGTGCCAACATCTCGTCGACTATTAAAACCTGAACACCACATTACTCTGCCAAGTGTGACGCAAGACACTGAAGGTTACGATTGAAAGACAGAGAGTATAACAAGTTTTGTTTCTTAGCCACAAAATCTGTCGTTCGACGCTGCAATGGGGGCCACCGTATTGTCGCCATAAGTGGCGCAGCCTGGTGCTGCGCCACTTATGCGTGGGTCTTGTGTCAATCTGAAAGAAATGTTAAATAATCCCTTGAAAGTTTCCTACCCGACTCATGTTCCACTAGTCCCCCAGCGGCAAATCGACGCGCAGTAATCTCCAATTGGATGCACACTCGTTAAATGTAAAGCAGGCCAAGTAAACTTTTTAGTCATGTCATGGGCTAAGAGATATAAGTGAAAAGGTACATAAGATCAACACGACTAACCCCTGCCTCCGCTTCAATCACGTGGAACGGGAAAATAATTTATGGGAATGTTCAACGAGTGATGTAAAGGGCTCGAAGCGTAGGGAAATGTGGTCAATAATAATACGCGATTAATTCGCTTTAAAGTGTTTCATTTCAATTAATACAAATCGCGGTAATAGAAGACAATTTTATGACAATGATTAATTTCCACCTGTAATCGCGGCAACAGATAGGAATGAAGCTATTGACATTTGTTCCCGACTTGCGACCTGCTGAGAAATCCCATTTTCTTCATGAAAATGCCTCTTTTAAATACAGCTGATATTCCAATAACAAGCGTTAAAGTTGGATTGGACACTCCCGAGAGATTCTAACCCAAGGGAAGTGTATACGTGGCCAACCAAATCTGGGCAGAGCAGAGCAGGTATAGGTAGTGGCAGAGTGGCTATAGTGGATTGGAATTATGTATAGGGAAAACCTGTAGCGAATGCTAATAGTTAATATTAGGTGACGCGGTGATAAGAAACTCACTCTTCACGTAATATTAGGTACTACCTTCGCCTATGCCTTGCGCCACGTCAACGCCTATATCTGTGCCGCGATCGCGCTTTGGCAAATGATGTTAATTTTCGAGTTTTACAGCGAACAAAGCAATGTGTTATCGCGCAGCATCGCTCACGAGCGTGCTATCGCCGGACTTTGCTTAGGTTGGGGAGCCAGTGGGAGATATTTATTGTTGCGTTCAACATGGGCATTTGGTACCGATCGATTCGCGAAAGCTGGCGCGGAAAAGGTATGAAACTGTTCATTATTTCATAGACATTATTTATTTATTTATTTATAGACAGAAAACTGTACATATGGCGGACTTAATGCCAAATGGAATTCTCTATCAGTCGACCATAGGGCTACACAGAGAGATTTAAGTTGGTGCAGGAAATAATTATTTCAAGGGAACAATCAACTGTTACAATGAATTCTAGTAACAAGACATTCCGCGCCAGCTTTCGTGAATCGATCTGTACAGTATATTTACCACTACGATTTACCGTCAAGGTGTAAATTTAGTGTTAAAGATACTAGACTGGCTTTTAGCAGAGAAAAGGACTTCAGGCAGTGGGACATAGGTTCTCTTCTTCTTCTTTTCAGAGTGATAGTGTTTATGGGTTGTCCTCTTCTAAATTCATTCCAGCTTTTGCGCTATTTATCCATCTCTCTCTGTTCCGAGGGCAAACGTACGAAAGCATTTTACTAATGATCACGTCTGCATACATGCATGCATGGATATGCATAGACTGCAATGAGACAAAACGAGAAAAATCTCCTATAATCCAATCATAAAATTCAAATTGTCTTGACCTCAATTCTAGAGACAAAATATATGATGATGGTTAAGACATCACGTTGTTGTTTGTTGTTGTTGCATCAACATGTTCAACGGACCTCATTTTACGATTCCGAATTCAATTAATCTGTCGCCTTTGACCTAAAAAGGTAAGGTATAAAAGATGGCGGCAATTTAAAACCCTTCTCTCTTTCTCAGTCTGTTAATAAGGTGCAGTGCACACCAAGCTTAACTGGACGATTCCGTTGCACCGACTACCAACACGCAGCGCGCCAAATTACGATTGCGATGCGATCGCGACGCGACGACAAATCGCACAGCTAGCGAGAAGCGCTTCTAACACCAGTGTGCTTACCATGAGTCTTACGTAGCCACGAGTCGATATATTGGTACAATGAGTTGCTGTAGAAAGTGTAGAATGACAATGTTACCTCATCACAATGTACGATTTTGAGGTTTTGAGGTTCACGTTTTTTGGGGGAGCGGGAGATAACAATCATGTTGTTAGCCAGTGTGCTTACCTTGAGTGGCATGAGTTTTACGTAGCCATAGTCAATAGCGACTGCACGATTCGAAAGTATTTGCAACTCGCTTCCACCAAGAACGAGCAATATGCAAATGCTTTAGAATCGCGCAGTCGCTAATAGCGATTGTCATTCTATAGCAACTCATGGTACTTAAATTATTTACTACTGTACCTACTACGTTAAGTGATTTTATTCACGGATTTAGGTAGGTACGAGTACTATGAACATACCCTGATTAGGTATTACCTTAGGTGCATGAATCTTCCTTTACAAGATACGTAGGCTATGTGATTTATACAATAATTAGGAATTGATCTCGAAGGTAAATAATATGTACTTACAGATATTTAAGCAATTTTAAGTGCATACCAACTCAACTTGTCGAAAAAATAGTTTGGGGTCACACAACAGATAGGTATAGCCATCCAAAAGGGGAACGCAGGCAGCATTATGGGAACTCCTCCGCATAGGTCGGATCTCGGTGACCTCAAGTAATTAGTTAGTTTTATTTATCATTTTCATATAATGCTGTGTTTTCTGTGTTTTTTCTAAGAATAAAACCTGACGAGCCTTAACAAACGAGTGAGCGAAGGGAGTAAGTTCTCCCAGTCTACTGACAATCCGTCGTTTTTATGTATGTTTGTGTATATGTATGTTTGTATATATATTTGTTCGACAATAACCCGAGTATCGTTGATCGGATCGTCCTGAAATTTGGAAATAAAAACAATTTTTTAATTTCGAATATGAGCCAAATCGTTAAAGGGGTTGACGAACCACTAGTCTAATATAAACATAATACGTGGACGATAATTAGCTTCGATATCCAAGATTGTAAGTATATTTATCAAAGCTGGACTCGACTCGATTATCCTAAGTATTTTTACAATTTAAACTTTCATTGACTGTACCTGCCCTATAGCTCACACGTAAGCTATATGGCGGGCAGTAATTAAGAGTCACACTAGAACGGGACGGGACGGGACGATCTGTCAGTTTCTATATAAAAAGTCACGTGACATCCGAGGGCTCCGAGCTATCACGTGATTCTTTCTATAGAAATTAACAGATTGTCCCTTCCCGCCCTGTCCCGTTCTCGTGTGAGTCATCCTTTATCCGTAATTTGTTATAATATCGATATATCTCACGATAGTTTTAAATTCGATACATTAAAAGTATTAGGTAAAAAGGATACGGTAATGCGTAGGTATATTGCCTACACTTCTCTACGTTTCGAGTCGTTTACAACACTAATGAGAATTCTCCCTTTCAACAGAAAGTTTTTTTAAAGAGCGAGCGAAGTTCTTCAAGTCTAATGGAAAAATCCGGCGTTTATATGTAGGTAAGTAGGTATATGTGTAGGTTATACTTATATTTGTTTGTTTGTTCGACGACCACTCAAGTATCGTTGCTCGAATCGTCGTGAAACTAGGCAGATGGATAGATGGGATAGATGGAATTTTTAACCCTTAAATGCATGATGATCGATTTATGACACAGAAATGAGACAAGTGACTATCAAGTTCTCTTGGAATGTAGACTCTAGAATCTAGAAGTTCTTAATTTAAATTGAATTTGGCTGTCACTTAGGATGTTTTATGATCAATATTGATAGTCCATGCATTTAAGGGTTAATTTAGAATGTGAGCCAAACCGGGCACATGGGTTTCCGAGATATATGGATCGCGAGTTCACGTTCCAGGCGAACCACTAGTTATGGAATTAAAAAGGTAATGAGGAACATTTCTTAAGGCGGAATGGTCGGAATTTTTCTTCTTCAAAAAGCTTCCGGCTTTTGGTATAAATAAGCGTTCCAAATTAGTCCACAGTGGTGATAGAACGCCTAAGAATACAAACAAAATTGTAGGACTGGAAATGTCTTAAGCGTACCTACCTACCTACAAAGTCGCGTTCCCTCGAAATGGATCCTTTTCTCATTTTTTTTTCATCCACAAACTATGTACCCGTTCTTCTTATGTCTTTACGAATAAATCCTGGAGTTCGCATAGGTACTGAACTGACCTCAGTTTCAGTATACGTAGGTACATAACTTTCAAAAATATGTGATTGTTTTTATTAAACGGCAAGCGATTAAAGCCAGAAATATTAATTTAGAAATGATCTTATTAGCGATCAACAAAGTAGTACCTTTTACTAAACGGCCCCTAGTTGGTAGTGACCCTGAAACCCGGGTTAGAATCCTGCTCAGGGCATTTATTTGTGTGTTTATAACGAGTTGTTCCTGCGTTATGGATGTTTCCTATCTGTTTGAGTGTTTATATTTATATATATTATATATATATATATATATATATATATATATATATATATATATTTTATACTACGACGGTGACAAACAAGCATACGGCCCGCCTGATGGTAAGCGGTCACCGTAGCCTATGGACGCCTGCAACTCCAGGGCTGTTACATGCGCGTTGCCGACCCTTTAAAGACTTTAACACTCCTTTTTTGAAGAACCCCATATTGTAGTCCTTTGGGAAAACAGTGGCAGGGAGCTCATTCCACAGCCGGAGCGTCCGCGGGAGGAAGTTCCTCTTAAACCGCACGGTACGAGACCATTTAGGCTCCAGGGTATGCGGGTGAACACCCTGCCGACGGCGAGCGGTGCGGTGGTAGAATGCAGCCGTTGGCATCATATCAAACAATTCCTCAGAGCACAATCCATATATCTATATATATATATATATATATATATATATATAATCTAGTCTAGTACCCACGACACATACCTTATTGAGCTTACCGCGGGAGTTGGTCGATTTGTGTACGATTGTCCCAAAATTTTGTTGTCCTAAAAACAAGCATGTTCGTGCTTCAGAAAAAAAGACAAATTCGGTACGGTTCGGTATCTACTTATAATGATAAGTAGATACTTATAAATATAACTTGCATATGACCTTTGCACTTGATAAGTCAAGCAACACTTATTTCCACGTCATGATCTTCTCCCGCGCATCTTCCTGGACCTTTCTTCGCCATTATTGCCACTACCTGTATTTACGCTGACGATTAGGCGGAAAATCGGCACAAATTACTGCAGCGACCGATGGCTGTCCAGCCAGACTGGCCGGTAGGGTTGGCATGTTACCTCACAATGTACGAATTTGAGGGTGTTGAGGTTCACATGCACAATTACCATGAGTGGCATAAGTCGTACGTACCACGAGCAAATACTTTGCATCTTGCTCGTTCTTAACTAGTGGGAATGAATTGCAAATACTTTCGAATCGCGCATTCACTAGCGATTGTCATTCTACAGCATTTCATGACACCGGTACATGTCGCAAGTGGTAGACGACACACACGCACAACGAGGTAGCGAATGATTTTCCAATGAAAATAAAATAAAATGTGTATAATGCCTGTTTGTTACATATTATTATTGAGTGTGGAAAGCGCGGCTGAAACACAACACAGCACTAGCTGCTTTTTATTATGGAACCACTTTAACTGAGAAATGCAGCAAGAAAGAGGAGGATAATTAAATGCATCAGTCAGTGAATACTAAAGGCTATTTGTATTTAGGTTTTAATAAATATTATAACATTTAAAACTTTCGCGATTTGAACACATATTTAAACATAATCATTCGTAGTCGTTGGGTACACACATCTCTGTTTTGACAGTTTGCTGGGACATCAGTCAGCCGCGACCATGACCAGTGAAACCTGTGTCGAAACGTCGGTAAATAAGGTAAACAAGTTAATTCGCGTTAGACCCGTTTAATAATTATGTTTTCAGTCCTCCGGCCGGTAAGCGCCACTTTACGCAAAACTAAATTGCCGCCTGCCGGCTCCGTCGGGCAGAAAAATAGTATACAAACCTCGGCCGTTAAATGGGAAAGCCTCGGATCACATGTTAGTCGACCTCGGCTTCGCCTCGGCCGACAATGGGATCCGAGACATTTCCCAGTAAAACGGCCTTGGTATGTAATCTACTATTAATACATATTTTATTGTAAAATAGCGGATTCTTTCAAGAATGCCAGCTTTCGATATCTAAGTATGCAAATATGGCTAAAAACCCTATAACTGAAACAACTCTAGAATACAGGTTTTTAAAACAATACAAGAAGCATACAACTTCATCCTCATTACTTGAAAAATGAGGTACCTCATACGTACGTACTTGCAAAAATAAAACTTTGCCCATCACTATCAGCCAGTAATGATCGCGTTCCCACGCTCCGACGCCTAATGCGAGCGCACACGCATCTTCACTATACTCCCCTAGAATTCAAGCAAATTAAACCTTATTACATTGAGAGAAAGTTCATAATACAATGTAAAGTTTTCACGTCTGAAATAAGAATTAGTACTTGTAATTTATGCTTTGTTAGTATGTCATAAGGTTCAAAATTGTTTGGTTACGTGATTGACAGTAAGTATTGGGTTTTTGCAGTGTTGGGGTAGTAAAATCGAGGGTTTATAGAGTAGCGCAGTTAAAATGGGTGATGTAAGGATGATGGGTAGGATAGGTAAGTTTTTTTTATAAATAGGGATTTGTACCTTCCTATTAATAACAAAACCGGTATATATTCGCCAAGAAATTCGAAAGAGTCTTATGTGCAACCTCCTTACTCTCTCTCTACTCACTTCTTTGGTCGGCGTGGAGAGGACTATATGGCTAGTCTCTTGCGGAAGGCGTAGTGCCATTTATACTCGTATAAATGTATAAATTTTACGAAGACAACCACATATGCCTAAATGTGGTTGTCTTCGTAAGTTTTATAAAATGTGTGTAAACCGGTTTATATTTGTATAAAATTTCGGTCAATAACCGGTCATCAACTGGTTGTTCTAAACAAGTAGTTTTTACAATTATATTATAATATATGCGAAACTAAAACTAAAGGAGACATTCGAAATTTAGAGGTTTGTAACAATAGTCAACTACATTTTCTTCAGAAATAAAGGTTTTTTATAGGTACTTAAATTGTAATCAGGTAATTTTGGAGACTGAAAAACGTTGGAGAATTCAGACGGGACTTTTCATATGATTCAATGATGGGTAACTTTCCTATGATTTATTGAAATTTTCCGATGTTTTTCAATTTAGTGCCTACTCAGGCTATTACGGAAAAAGAGAGACTTATTTTAGACTCGGTCGTCACTTTCCATTTGGTAATAATTGTTGGTCAGGATATTCAGGGTCTTCTTCTTCATCCTAGCTTTTTCTCGGCGTATGTCACGGCTCAGGGAGCCAAGGGTCCACTTTGGCAACTAATCCCAAGATTTGGCGTAGGCGTTAGCTTTACGAAAGCGACTGACATCTGGCTTTCCAGCCTCTGCTCTGGGTAATCTGGATTAGTCCGGTTTCCTCACGATGTTTTCCTTCACGGAAAAGCGATTTGTAAATATCAAATGGTATTTAGTATAAGTTCCGAAAAACTCATTGGTACGACCCGAGATTTGAACCCGCGACCTTCGGATTGAAAACCGCACGCTCTTATCGCTGGGCCACCAACGCTCAGGACACTCAGGGTGTTGAAAACAAATCCTTGCTGTTTCCATCACGCACCGTTAAAAACCAGACTAATATCACAAGCCCCAATGACAAATAGTACAAACAAAAGCATAACGCCTCAGTCTAAACTAATGAACACTAATTGTGATTCTGGAATTTAAGTCAACCAGCAACCTTAGAGCTCTAATCTTGGATTTGACAAGGCATTTTCCAAATGACAAGGGTCTGGTTAGAGTGGCTGTGACTCCCCCGATTGGCGTAAAGACGCTAATGGCACTCATTGCGCGAGAATCAGTTTAGCGTCTGGCATTTGCTGAATACGTTATGCCTATGCCGCGGCCATCTTGGCACGCGAACGTTCCAAATTTGATTAGTCGCGAGGTAATTAGCGAGATGACCACGCTAAAAGACAGTAAACTGTGAACCTTGTGGCAGTGGAACTAGGTTTAAATTGGAACGAAGTTTCTTTAACTGTATGTCTATGACGCTTTGTTGTATGTTACAAAGAGCACTATGTGTTGTAAAATCAGTAGGTTCACGTTCAGTAATTTTTTTACTGTGTTCGGTGTTTTACCACAACTTATGGAGATCTGAAACTCTAGATGGGCACTATAGTGATGGTGTGATCTTGCGACTGGCGTCCCTCAGGGTGGTATTCTGTCTCCTCTCTTGTTTTCAACTTTTATTAACTTCATTACGCCTGATCTTTGCTGTTCGTACCATCTGTATGCTGACGATCTGCAACTCTACGCCCAATCTTCAGTTACTGACTTTGCGGCTGCCATTCACAAGCTTAATAAGGATCTTTTACATATCCAGCAATGGTCTCAGAAGTTTGGCCTGTTTGTGAATCCTTCGAAGTGCCAGGCTATTGTTTGTGGTGGTAGTAGACAACTCACTAAATTGGACCTCGACTCATTTGCACCTTTAAATTTCAATGGCACGTCCATCCCTTTTAGTCATAGTGTAAAGGATCTTGGCGTGTACTTGGACAGCACTTTGAGGGCACAGGTTGCTGAAGTAAGCCGGAAAGTAATGGGCTCCCTCCATTATCTTAATAAGCTCAAACACTTTTTGCCTATTAGTACGAAGGTGCTACTGGTCAACACCTTAGTTTTGCCCATAATCGATTATGGTGATGTGTGTTATCCGGACTTGAACGAGGAACTTCTGGATAAGCTGGATCGCCTTCTTAACAACTGTATCCGTTTCATCTTCTGTCTTCGGAAATATGATCATGTGTCTTCCTTCCGTTCCCAGCTTGGCTGGCTTCCTATTCGTCAGCGACGTAATATTCGCATGCTTTGTACGCTCTTTTCTATTCTCAATGACCCGCATTCTCCCACATACCTCAAGTCTTTATTTCATTATTACGGCGTGTCTCGTGATCGTCAACTTCGTTCTTCTGGAAATTTGTCCCTTTCCATCCCTGTCCACCACACTGGTTTTATGTCAAACTCCTTCTCTGTTACAGTGGCGCGCCTGTGGAACACCCTTCCCCTTAATGTCAAGGAATCACCTAGCAAATGTGCCTTTAAATGGTCTGTCCGTGCTCTTATTGCTAGCAGATTGAAAGTTTAGAGTTTATTTTCGATGAATCTCGTATTTATCTATATGTATGTATGTATGTATTTATGTATCTATATATATCTAAATGTATTTATGTTTATATAATGTATTTACTGTATATGTAATTAATATTTATAGATTGACTTGTTCTTACTATTTCGGTTTTGACTATTACTAGCACCGCCCACAAATTTTCTGTTTTGCCTTAAGGTTGACTGGTAGAGCCGCCTTTTGTACGTTAAGGTTTCTTTTGTGCAATAAAGGTTAAATAAATAAATAAATATAGTATAGTTGCTATTTTATCGGGTATCATGCTATGCGTCACTTTCGCACTTACAAATGTGTTAGAACGTGATAGCGATGGTGATAACCCGGCTATATTAGACTAGCAGGAGTGTACTTGTACTTGCGAAAATTCCCTATGAAAACTTTGCACTCAAGGAGTGTGCAAAAATGCATTAAAGTTTTGGAGTTAGCTGTTTTATTTCGCCAAGATGCAAGAGAAGAAAACTGAGCTGTAAAGTTGAAATTAAAGTAACAAATTAAATACAAGTTATTTCTTGTCTTTTTCTCCTAGCCTTAAGGTTCGTTTTAAATTGAATTGTCATCTAAACTTCCTTAAGCTGTGAAGTCTTATTAAAAGCGAATTAATACCGAAGTTACGATTAAAGACAGAGCATTGGCTTGTCGGAACCAGTGAGTAATGGTTTTAGTGCGTGCCTGGCCCTATAATGTATGTATGTGTGTAGGAAATATCGGTGTCGAATGTAATGACCCTGTCATGAAGGCTGTCAATGGTGATGATTGGATAACTGATTTGGAAATCAATGTAATAGAATAACTTACACAAATAACACACACAAATTTAAAGTCGCTCAGCGAGCTATGGAGAGGGCTATGCTCGGGGTTTCTCTGAAGGATCGCATCCGCAATGAGGTGATTCAGCAGGAATCGAGTTCTATGGACGCGCCGCCACTGCTACCTACTACAGTCGAATGTAAAAATATGAGTGTATGCCACTTACTCAAATGTCCTTACTTCTGTCCCGTAGCTTCTTATTTTGATATAATAAGAGCGTCGTACATTACTTGACTGTACCTATATTAAAATGTATACCTACCTAAAAGTGCCTTTCAAAGTTGAGAACTTCTTTCTGATCGTCATAGATTCCATCGTTCAAATCAGAACCACCTCGTAGGTATTTTCATTTAAAATTTGTTTAAAGGTTGGGAGGGACTATGAATAACTATGAATAAGACCTTATCTTGGATACCCCAAGTCAGCGAAGTGAGCAGAAAGATGTTTGAAGCAGTTAGCGCCCTTAGAAGGTTGCGAAATTTCCTACCCATTCCGACAAAAATTACAATTGCCCAAACTCTCCTTCTTCCTATTTTGGACTATGCAGAAGTATCCTATCTAGATCTCAATGAGGATCATTTGAATAGACTTGAGCGCATTCAAAATGTTTGTATACGGTTAAGTCATCCTTTTAATAAGTATTTGGGTTACGAAAATATGACCATGTTTCTGTCCCTTCTTTATAGTATTATTTTCATGCCTGCAACTCCCCGCTATCACAAGGAGCGGTTCAGTTAGATCATCTATCAATATGCTTTTCTCTGTGCCGTCTTTCTCTACAAAGTTTCATAACTGTTCGGTGTTCCTCTTCATTTCAGGCAGTTCGACTTTGGAACTCGTTACCTAGACATTAAGGCGTGCGCAATCTCTTGCTGTGTTTGAAAAAACTACTGAAAGACCACCTATCTCTACGATAATTCTTCATTGTTTTTTTGTTGTTGTGTGGCTTGCATGACGCTGTTATGAGAAGTTATGTATTTTTATGTAAGTATATTTATTGTATGTCTATTTTTTTTGTATGTATAAGTATGTTTATTGTTTTGCGTAATTTTGTGTGTGTATGTGTGTACGTTTAGTTAATTTCATATATACTTTTGCAACGCCTACTCTCGCAGATTAATTTCCATTGTTTCCGCTACCCAAAGGTTGTCTGGAAGAGATCGCTTTTTAGCGATAAGACCGCCTATTGTTTTGCCTCAAACTTAAATCGATTGCTTATATTTTTTTTTGTAATTTAGGTATACTTTTCTTGTATATTGAGGTGTGCAACAAAGAGTATTCTATCTATCTATCTATCCGCTATGGTGGTGGCAAGGAGGAATGCAGCCTGCCTGCCTAATCACAGACGCCTGCAACTCCAGGGATGTCACATGCGCGTTGCCTACCCATTAAAAACGTGTAAACTCGGTTTTTAAGAACCCTATACTGTAGTTCTTCGGGAAAACCTCGGTAGGGAACTCACTACACAGTATCGTGTTACAAACATTTAAAAATAGGAGTGGTTGAGAATGTCCTATAACTCCTATATAGCTAAATCAAGTAGTAGAATTATGAAATAACGCGTTTTTTTATCACTTTTTGGCCGATAAGTAGGGCGTAGGTGTAATAAGGCTAATAAGCCTATAACAGCTGTTCTTTAAGGGATGACTCATACTAGAACGGGACGGGACTCGACGGGGCGGGACGGAACGATCTGTTAGTTTCTATAGAAAACGTCACGTAACATTCGAGGGTTTCAAGTTATCACGTGATTCTTCCTATAGAATTTGACAGATCGTCTAGTCCCGCCCCGTCCCGGCCAGGCCCGTCCCGTCCCGTACCGTCCTGTACCGTCCCGTACTAGTGTGAGTCACCCTTAATAAGGTTTAATAATCAGTTAGGAACATTAATTTGACAGATCGTCTAGTCCCGCCCCGTCCCGTCCCGTACCGTCCTGTACCGTCCCGTACTAGTGTGAGTCACCCTTAATAAGGTTTAATAATCAGTTAGGAACATTAATCAAACACTAAAACAACATTGACTACCTTTTTAAATAATAAATGAAGCACGCAGCAAGTACCCAAAAGCATAATACCTTCGAATGATATACAATAGTCATATTTAATACATCATTAAAATGGAAATGGCCTTGACATTCAAGTGATGCCTGATGGATGGTCTGTCAATATTACGTATGGGTGTACGATCATTAGCTGTCCAAGGTTGTACTGACTGTTTTGGTGACAATGATGTTTTGGTTGGTTGAAATGATTTGCGTACGTCAATCTTGCTTGTAAGCAGCGGTTGCTTAGGGCACCATGTCTGGAAGGGACACGAAAATCTTAGAATCGACGAGTATACAAAAGTGACAGATGAATGAATGCCCGAGTATAAGGTGGTACTTTATACTTTTTACTTACTGCCAAACAAACTTTCCACCATTCGTTAGTTTGGTTATTAAACTAACCCTTAGTTTAATTTAATTTAAGATTTAATACTGTATTACTAACCCTCTATGGACCCTAGTCTGAAAATAAATGTTTTGAATTTGAATTTATCTAGCTTGTTCAGTGATTTTAGGGCATAAAACATTTTAATTGGGCACTGCTTCCATTTCTGGAGTAGGTACGACCACGCTAACGTTGCTCTCATTTGTAAGGGCCTTATTAGGCCCACTTGCACCACCCAGGGTTAGCCGATAATCCGGAGTTAAGCCGTCAAATCCCAAACAAAAAAACACCGTGTTGTGTGGCTAACCCCGGGTGGTGGAAATGTGCCTTAGGTACGCTTGCTACCCACTTACAAAAAAACACTTAAAACCGGGTTATTGGCTAAGGTGGTGCAAGTAGTCCTTAGTGCCACTTGCGATCTGTCAGTTTCTATAGAAAACGTCACGTGACCTCCGGGGGCTCCGAGCTATCACGTGAATCACGTGATTCTTTCTGTAGAAACTGACAGTTCGTACCGGATCGGATTGGTGTGAGTCATCCTTTACTGGGAAAGACCTCTAACCCTTTGTTGATAGATATTTTTATTTACTGATACTGTGTGTTTTACTGCCTATATTTTTTGTAAAGCACTGTAGCGCTTGTGCCGAATGAGAAGAACAGTCGATGAATACATTAGTGTGCTTACCATGAGTTTTATGTAACGGCGTTACATAAGTTTTCGGTTTCTAAAGTATGTCCGTCTCGCTCCTACCACTACTCTGGCAGGAGCGAGAGGGACATACTGTAGAAACGCGCAGTCGCTAACCCCAACTCATTGTAAGTACATAGTTCCTATGAAAAACCGTTGAAATGAATGTAACCGGTTGAATGAATTTGACCTTAAAAGCATTTTATGTTCTGTAGGTATCGTACATACGTCTCTAATTTCTTGTAGTGCTTTAGATCGAAAAGCCATTACGTTGACAAGCGCACGCATCAACTGGAGAGATAAACCTTGCTTCTTTTTTTAAAACGCAACGGCCGTCCCGCCCTGGCGCGCGATTGGCCGATAGCGACGCAGACGCGCACGCAGCTCTGTCGAGTGTGATCCGTGGTGCGTTTGTGGTTCAGGGTTCAGCTCAGGTTATCCAATAGGTACTAATACAAATGGTGTCAATACATTCTTACTTAAAATGTACCTAAGTACATTTTAAGCAAGATTGTAAAAAAAATTAGTAAGTACTCATTTTTTTATTCATGACACAAAAAACAGAACTTATAAAATACAGATAAAACAAACAGCACAATTGTCATGAAAATAGTCTCATCTCAGCGTATTGCTCGCGTTGGACAGCGCTGATCTTCTGATGAGACCATTCGGTGAGCAATCTCGGGAGGCAACAAACAATACAATAAACCACACAGGTAAAAAGAAGAGAAAGAATCATTCAAAAACAAAAGGGTAAAATAGACAAGAATAATAGAACATTCACAATTTCACAGACACAAAAAGATCGGAATCGGAATCGTCACTTAATTTCCTAATACATACCTACCTGCAGACCAAACTAGACATGACCCCACTAGTTGGCCCTTTTAATGTTATGTTATTTATAGAAATATATATTTTTTCTTTCTTTTTTTGTCGATTTATTTTTGTGATATTTTAGTGAATTGGTGTTATTTCTACTGAAAATCACGAGCTGTTTCCAGCCAAATAGGAGAAAATAATTGTCCAAAAACTTCGATTCATTTTTGTTACCCAATACAAATTGTATGGAAAATGGTAGGTAGCACAAGTGAAAAAAAAAAACTTGGGGGAAAATTTTCTCTCCTATTGAGTAAGGAGAGATCCTTTTTTTTTACTTGCCTATTTTGTTACCCCATACAAATCGTACGGAAAATGGTAAGTAACACAATAGGAAACAAACTTTGTGACATATTTTTTTCTTCTATTGGGGTGGGATTGAAAGAGCTTGGGATTCTAAATATAAATAACAAAAATTCCAGAAAATATCACAATAATGTAACTTTTTTTATTGTGATATTTTCTGGGATTTTTGAAAAAAGCAAAGCTTATATCATATGCATTGAAACATTATCTATATTTCTGAAAAGAATAAAATATATGATATTTATTACAAAGATTGAATGAGACTTCACACGTGTCAATGTCATTCTACAACGTTTTTAATAAATGCCTACTTATTCTACCTCTGAATCCGCTCAGTGTTTTGAATAAGAAACTAACAACGATATAATTACTGGCATCAATCATCAGTGTCACTGCCATTAATACATCATGACATTGACTTTAAATAAATCTCTATCAAACATATATCTATGTCAGATTTGTCCAAAAAAATAACTGGCATAGAGATTGTTGTATCATTATAAAGCAAGGCAAACGTCGCTTGGATTTAGAGATACTTAGGCAAAGGGGTAAATGTATCTACGGAATAGGTACTCACAGTTCAGTTCCCAGAGTTTATGCCCAATCATTTTATTGTTATTGTATTTTACTATATTATTTTATTAGAATCGCAATTCAGCGATAAAATACGACCCGCCTTATGGGCACTCTGTCCATTGACGGCGATTTTCGATCTTTGATTTTAATAAGTCGGATTTTTTAAAGTCGGCTTATTATTATAAGTTTTTATGTATTTCCGTTGTGTTCATGAAATATCATTTTCCTTTGCAATAGCGTAGGTATAACATAGACTATAAATTTAAAGAGATGTCGTATACTACAGAAAAAGTGACCACCCGTGATATATATAGTGGTAAGGGCGTCTGCCGCGAAAGCAGCAGGTTGCTGGTTCGATTCCAGCCCTGCTCACTGGGGGTTTTCGGTATTATACGATATCCAGAGTCTGAAATTTCCTTGGTATATATATTCAATCCTTTCTTATTTTAAACGTTTGAGGTGCGTTCCTCCAATCCTGCAGCTCACACATGAATTTACATTTATTATACAAATGTCGGTGTAGATACTTAAACTTGTTTGTGCTCAAAGAGACACATTAAATGTGACATTTTACTTTTATATTAGGCTATACATATTTGTCATCGTTTTATTGAATACTTTTCCAATCTATTTAGATTTCTAAAAAAGCAGAATAAATAAGCATTCCTTTATTCTCTGCTTTAGAACCCTTCATTAAACCATGGACTGACGTGCTCAGTAATTATTAAACTTCTCGATTCTCTCTTGATTAATCGACTTAAAGGTTTTTGTCGCATATGATCTGTTTCAAGGTCTAATAAGAAGTGTGATTTATGAAGTAGGCAATCACATGGACGTTAGAAACCGTTATAGGGTCGTTAGGAAGCTGGATAAATATGGCGGCTTCTAAGGGCTTCTTAAGTGTCTCAAATTGGCGCGTATAATGAAAAAAAGAAGTTATATACTTATACAGACTGCTCACTATAATTTTCCAATTTCACTGATATATATTTAAATGTAGTAGGTACAAGTTGTTTTTGTTTTCGAATGATTCCATAATGTTGCCCTGTTTTTCGTTAAAAATTTATGAAAATGGGTATAACTTTTAGAAAATATAAGAAGAAAAGTAAGTAAGCTCAGCAAGCCAATTTTATAAGTAGGGAAGCGCTATTATATTCGAAACTTTAGAGTCGTTTTTTTCTAAGGAGCAAGAGACTAAAATGTTTGTCACGTTTTATTATACGACTTTGTAACTGTAGTATATTGCCTTTATTGATAGAGTCCGACTAATCTAAGTTTGCATAGATTTTTATTTGAGCACAGACTGTGGAAGTTTTAAGTAAGAATTTTCACGTACGACACTTTAAATGTCTGACGGTTCAATTGATTGGAAGAGATAACATGATTTGACTCTAAAAGTGGCATAGAACATCAGTGGGAATACAAATTGCATATAAAGAAGTATTGTATAATTTTGATTAGCCAGTAACTATGTATGTAATGTCGGTATGTGTGTCATGCTTGTGCCATATAATTTTGCGCTTCGTCAGACAGTAGGGTGACAGATGACTTGCAAACAATATAATGAAAAAAATACGATTATAAAGAAAGTAAATTGTTACATTATGACAATGTTGACGCAAGTATTTTATTTGTAGAGTGACCATGCAATCGGCAATGAAATTAAAACTTGATTGTTTTCATCATTTAAAATAAATAACATTAATCTCCTTAAGTCTAGTATGTAGATAACATAGCTTATCATTTACTTAAACCATAAGGTTAAAATCCTGCTCACGTCTTATGTATCAGCCTGTATATGTTATTATGAAGTTATTTAAGTTACAATATGAGTTATTTCATAGAAAGAAAGGCAAATGTGGCAAAACATATGAGCCTCGAACTCGAGATTCTAGGATACATGCTCATCGGTCTGTCAAATTGAAAAGCGGTATCGATCGCAGACGTTTAATTTAATATGAGTTACAAAATAAACGCAAAGAAATCTCGCACTTTTTACAGATCTCCATTTCTAACGTTCCTTCTACCCCAATTTAGCAACGATTCTAGTTAAATCATTAAACTAGCTCGTGGCATATGGCGCCCAATCATTAGATCCAGAAAAAAGTAATCCACCACGCGTGCCAATGGGATCCAATCATTTTGTGCAAAAAAAAAAAAAGTTTTGCCGTTTGTTTTTTGTTCCGATAGAACACCATAAATGGCGCAACAGAACGCGATATCAGTAAGTAGGTATTAAATGAGTTGGTGAATCGTATACTTACGTATTATCACGTATGTAAGTATCTGCTTAAATAATCATTAGCCATTTTAATAATACGTTGAACTAGAAAATTCACTGAGATCCAAAACATTTTGTTTTTCATAAATGTTCATTAAATAATTTCATGCTAAGACAAAGGTCTTTGCTCTATTTATTTTGGTATTTTCAAAGTACTACGCCCCGAATGTGGTTGGGACTTTTAAAGCTATTTACATTGGCAAAACGACTTATGAATAATTCAGGGTACCTACTTAAAGCTTAACCGAAAAATGGTGGCTAATAATATTTGAGACTTATATTGTTGCAACTTTTTCCTTATAATGCGAAAATTTTTTGCTGCTTTAAAAAATTATAATAAATAATCGGGTAAATTCTTTAAAAGTGAAGTGTTTAAAAGTCAAACAGAACGTGATTTTGTTCACACGAGAATCATTTTTAGTGCCAAAATCAAAATGGCCAGAATGACTCAAAATTGCTCTCGACGGGAGACACCAAAATGATCCCATACCAGTCCAATTTTGGACAAACAGTAATTGAAGCTACAACAAAGTTGCTGTGCGTGTACGCTTGCATTCCAGTTGTAACAAAAATGTGATGTTTTCAGGCTTAAGGTACCACATTGTCCGTTGTCGACACAGACTACTCGCACACCGCATGAAGCCTTTACAAAGAGAATGAGGTTACCACACATATATACAGTTTTACTAGTAAATTTCTACGTTTCTATGCGCATAACCGACTACCACACTACACCATTTTATACTACAACATTCCAGGTTCACACAAAGTTGTAAATAAATTTAATTTTTACGAGAATAGATAGTAAACACGGGTGCAATTGAAATAGGTCGCGCTTCCATAATAAATTAATACGGAACTGCATATGTGCGGTGACCGCGGGCTGTCTTGTATGCTCTGTATAATAGTTGAGGTGTTCTGTGGTTGTCGATAAGGCGCTACCCTAGATTATTTTTATTTGTTTCTTTCTCCCCCACACTAACGCTAGGGTTGCCTACGATTAAAAATATTATACGCTACTGGCACCGACGGGTATATTTACTGACGTGCGCTGGTTGTGTTGGCAGTTGATAATATGGGTCCATACAGACACAATACAATAGGCAATAGATTCGAGTTCGCGCGGAAAGCTCTTTACATGCACATGCGCGTTGCCGACTTCTGCCGGTGCGATGGTGAAAAGTGGACGTTGTCATCATGTCAAACAATTCTTCAGAATCAGAACCCAACCCATTATATAGGCGATAGAACACATACAAGGAGGCAAAGTCTCTCCTTAGACTTACGGCTTCAATACCGATTGTGAGCACTGTGAGTGATGTGAGTAAACATTTCGAAATGAACTACCACAACCGAAAATGTGATGTTTTTAATCTGTAAACGTCACAATTCACAAATATCATTAAGCTTCATTTCATTATTATTTCGAAATCGGAATAAAATGTGTGCAATAAATATGAAAACGCACTATATTAGTGGATCCACAATGGCCGCTCGAGGGTACCTCATTGTTCACCTGACAGTAACCGGTGTCCGGCTTTTTGTAAATGAAATGATAAAGGTTAACGTTCACATATCAACTTGACGGCGATCGAGGCCGCTGATACTCCAACCGTTGGGTTAACGTACAGAATTCCATATTTTTAAAGGCATCCTAGCCTAGTCGCTAGTGACAGTTATGGTATTTGTGTGTTTATCACGAATATTTGTTTCTGAACCGATGTTTTCTATGTATTTAAGTATTTACTTATATGGATCTATCTATTATATATATCTTCGTTTTCTATTCACAACACTAACCTTATTCGGTTTTACGCATGATCTGTAAAGTAATAACTTTTCTTATATTTCATTTCATTTCTTACCGTGGGACTAGGTCAATGTAATTAAGATTTTCCTATGATATTTATCTAGTTTCATTGGTGAGTCGCGAATACGAGTGTGATGTATACCTAAGCGGTCTATACTGATTTATTTATTATTGGTATTATTGGTATTATTGGTGGACGTTTACATGACATTACAGTATAATATAATCAATGCGTCACGAAACTTAGACTAACAAAATAAAGATTACGAGTATATTATAGATCATTTCACATTTCACAAACAAAAGTACCTTTTTGGTCAGGTTCGTAACGCATTTCTTCATACATTTTGTATGGGCCGTTACGAACCTGACATTTTTTTCTGTATACAAAATTAAAAAAAACCTTTTTTTTTCAAAATGGTACACACTTTTCTGAAAACCCTCATATGTCGTAGTTTTGGGCTAATAAAGATGCCGCGTCGACCAGTTGTGATCTATTGTGGCAGCTAATATGTCGTGGGTCGATGCGCAAATATGCGATGACCTTAAATCGCAACAATAAAATACTATCTTCAATACAAATAAAAGCTAACCAAAACAGAAATCATTGTACACTCCATTTATAGGTCACTACATTTTTGCATTCGTCTTCAAGTCGCAAATCGAGGCGTAATCGAGTGCGTACATAAAGGTAAGGCACAATTTATTCCGGGATAAAGGCGGGCGCCCCGGGCGCCATATCGCTCGGTCACATTCTTGTACGAGTACCTTACCGCGGTAAAACGACATACAAGTGCGTGTGGCAAGTGGTTCCGTAGTTATTTTTTTTAAACAGATACGTCTGCGAACGACACCCAATTTATTAGAAAGAAAGAAATATGTAGTGGAGAAATCCTAGTGTGCTTGTACTAACTATCGCGTTCAGAATTGCATGGGCAGTTTATGAATGAATTTATTCATAAATTGCCCATGCAATTATGAACGCGTGTGTACGTAACCGTAGGCACCTACCACTACTCTGGCAGGAGCGAGACGGACATACTTTAAAAACGTGCAGTCGCTAACGCCTACGCTTACGTACAACTCATGGTACCGTACTGGCCTCGAGCGAAATTCGAATGATTCGAATTCGTGATTCTGGAACATACGCCTAGATGCTGACGGGATGGGCGTGTTTCCCAGAGTCGCGAGTAAGAGTCTCGCCCGAGGTCAGGAGATTTCATCTGCAAATGAAGGGAGACTTTATTAAATATGTGTACTTTATATATTATCCTATTGTGTAGGTATAGGTATTCGTTTTTATATGTGTAAATTTTGAACATATGTTTCTTTTCTTATGCGTGATTAGTGCGTTAGTGCGTGTTTGGTGTGTAGCAATGGGCGCTATATCGCTCGGTCACATTCTTGTACGAGTGCCTGAGAGTTGAGTGAGTAAAACGACAATACGTGCGTTTAACAGGTGATTTCGTATCTAAGTATATGCATGAGTATCTGTGCGTCTGTTTATGCTATCGTAGCTCCCAAACGGAAAAAAATAATTGAGTAAGTGAGAGAGTATTTTCTATAGAGATGTTTCTAAAATATATCACTAGAATATATCGAGGCGTAATCTTTATTACAGGATAAAGGCGGGCGCCCCGGGCGCCATATCGCTCGGCCACATTCTTGTACGAGTAGGTAGGTACCTTAAAGTACAATTTCGTATGTTTATGATCTTTTGTGTACCTAAATATAAAAACAAATGTTCCCATTTATCTTCAAAATAGCTGTCGGATTGGCTAAGATGGTTTTAAACTTGTATTTTTATCGCGTAGTCGTATTAGCGACTTATTCGTAGCGATATCACGCTGCTACGTGATATAATGAGAAGGTGTCTACATAATATGGCGTGGATAACTCGACAGTGTTTAAAAGTATAAAGAGCTCGTGATTCTGAGTAAGAAAAACATTTAAATCTCTTCTTGCGAAAATGCCCATTTGGTTACGTGATACGGATCTAACAGATCTTTGATAGGTTTTACTCACTTTCATTTAACTGCGGATTTTATACCTAAGTACTTAGGTACCTATTTTTTATTTAATCTTCTATGAACTGTGATTTAGAAGTCCAATAATCAGTAAAACTGACTTAGCAAGCCAAGTGTTCATAATGAGCGGCATGCGCTTTAATATTTTTAACAACACGTTCTGATATAGGTATTGTACAAAGTAACACCAACGCATTCCCTTTACTAGTGTATCTAATAAAAAATCGAAAAAAGCCCAGATTTTTACAACACGGTACCCTAAAACAAGTCAGTTGGCCCGCGGCGGTGGTGCCGCGCGGACGTCCCATGTCGTTGGTGGCAAAAAACGCACGACTTTTATGCATTTTCTTTTTTCTCGTGGGATATAATGCAATTTTATTGTTACTGTGTTTAATGCCCACAGGATCTATCCTTACCTTTTCACGGCACAAAATACTGAGTGACGCGTAAGGTACCAAGTAAGTGATATACTTATCCACAATCCACATATAACATTACAAATCGTATTAAGCCTTGGGAATGTATGGAAAATTGCACTGGCCGTTTCCCCCTCGAACAGAACCGCGGGCAGAGCTGGTATTCCTAAACCTTCCACTTCTGACGAATTATAAAAAAAAACAAGCGCATCAAAAATAATAAGTACCAATTTTAAACCGACTATACTTAAATAACTTCAACGTGACCATAGGGCCAACAGATTGAACCATTTTATAACATAGACATAGGTACCGATTTTCCTTCAATTCATTTGTTTAGTCGTCACATTTAGCCGGATAAATAAACATTACTTGCATTTTTTTAACCTCTCTACACTTAAACAATTTCAGGCTTCATTAAGATGAAGGAGTAATCGTTCACCCAAAATGGTTGCAGATTCGTAAGTCACTGGCTGCCAGTGTTACAACTGGAAAAAAATGTATAACTTCTAAAATTCTTAGGGCTACTTGCACCACCGGTTAGCCACATAACACGGGGTTAAGCGTTTTTTTTTTAATGGAATTTGACAGCTTAACAACGGATTAGCGGGTAACCCTGGGTGGTACAAGTGGGCCTTAGTGAATAGATAGTAGTATTAAAATTAAAATAAACAGGCTATAAAATAAATATGACCACATAAATAGCTTTTTTCCGATGCCTGACGTACCGGAATTAGAATCTTTCATAAAAAAAAATCCCACTTTTAAAGTCTCAGCTAGATCGATTAATTATGGATTCTGCTTGAAAAGTTAGGTCTGTCACAAAAAATCCTTTTGATAAAATTGCAAACACAGCTAGGTATTATTTATGTGAGTAGAGCAGACACATTTGAAAATGGGGTAAGTACCCCTAAAACTGTTTATTCCTCAGCTTGTTTATCCTTAGTTTTTTTTGTGTCTAATACAGGCAACACTGGCTGCCGAGAAAGTCCATAAACAATGCCATTAGCAGCTCGCGTTACGCGGCAGATTTTAAATTCGGAGCAACCATTCGTCATGTCGCCGCCCGCGACACGGCGCTCTACTAGGACGGACAAATTTTGATACTTTTGCACACACTTTTCAAGTTACTAATCTTGTTTAGTGACGATAACAGATAATAAAAGTAGAGGCTAATGTGAATAAATCCAAGGTAATCTTACATGCACAGTGAACATCAAAACCACCGGCATGCGGTAGCACCGGCATGGAAACATGCATTCCAAAATCAAATGTTCAGTGTAGTGGACACAATGAGTTTCGTGTGCTTGCTGAATAAATGCTGCACATTTTACAATGGATGAATCAAATCTGCAGTCAAAATATCCCGGGACTTTAAGACAGGATCATCCTGAACCGGCTCTGTCATCGAGAGCGCTGCGGGCGGCGAAGCGAAACGCTTTAGTACGCCCGCTTGCGTCGTTGCGCACGGTACTGGGAGCTTGATAATGGTATCACAGGATATCCGTAACATGTCTCGCATAGTGACTAAAAATACATGAGTGTTATCCGTGATTTTATGATCACGATAGTTTAAATTCAATCAAAAGTAAAAAATTCGTATCTTCCTTTCTATTCGTCTGCTTTTTTGGTTTGCAACGACTTTCAATATTTGTGGTAGGCGATCAATATCTTCTCTAAATAGGAATCCAGGATAAAGTAAATAGGTAACTAGAATTAATAACGAGCCATTTTCAGTTTTTCCAGTGTGTTCTATTTATTATCAAGCGCGTTTATCATTGCCACTACATACATTAGACGACCATATTGATTCAAAGACTAATAGTTATATGACAGAGGTTGAAGAATGTGAATACAGTTTAGTTATTATTTGGCCCTTTCTAAGTCAGTAGTTACATACTATAGGTAAACCAAAGTTTAATACAATATAGGTATTTTACTGATTCGGATAGCTCTAATAACATGCGGGAAGTTACTCAGTATCTTGACAGATGGCGTGCACTCGCTTCGGAGACCAAGATCCGTGCCAGTGTCACGGATTAAGTACGTAGTTTACTAAATACCTACTCTCGATTTCCTAGTAAAGTCCACTAAGTATCAAACCCGCTCTTGCCGCCTAGCTTTCTTGACTAATGACGTCACGTGTCCCGCGCAGCCGCGAGTGCGACAGCAAATGACTCGAATGAATTTAAAATTCGAACGCTAACCAGGGAGGCGCCATGTTGTGAGTTATTGGCACCATAGAGAAACGTTGCGGTTTATAGTACCTGTACCTACTGCTTACCTACTAACTATTTTGACTATTATTTTAAGAAAAACATCTAAATAAACGTATTGTAAGAACCGCTTGAGACACAAAATTGATTTGAAATTAGGTATTCCAAACGTTGGTTGATGTTCTGCATAATTAATGATTAAATATGGGTACCAAAATATAAAGAACTTATTTAAATTACACTACACCTACTCGTACCTACATAGTGTGTATAGGGTGGGTTACTCCTATAAAAAAATGTTTGATATCAAATTGCTATGCACATGTATGCATGCATGTATGTAAATATCTTCAATGACAAGTATTAGGTAGGAAGTAGTAACTTGTCATTGAAGATATTTTATTTTCAGTGAATGTTAAATGTAAATAAGGTTTTTATTTCAGATCAATGTACAATTGTCGGGAGATTATCTTTTAATTAAGCTAACTCAACGGTTAAGTACTCGCTAGGCAGTTTCCTGAAAAGACAACGGGGTACTGTTCCGAGCATGTCATGAGATGACGCGGGTGGTCATCGCGGAGAATACGACCACGCTAAGTTTTCAGTGTGTTTTGTGCTTACCGTGAGCTGTACTTAACCACGAGTCGATAGCGACTGCGTGATTCGAAAGTATTTGCATCTCGTGCCCACCCGTTAAGATCGAGCAAGATGTAAATACTATCGAATCGCGCAGTCGCTAGCGATTGTTAGTCTACAGCTACTCATGGTGCTCATGTGACGACGTGGGTGATCATCGCGTAGAATACGATCACGTTAAGATAAGTGTGCCTACGAGTTTGATATTTATCGCAATTGAAGGGGTGTTTACAAAAACAACATAACTAACATTTTTTTCGGATTTGTGTTTTTGATGTCATCTTGTTCAAGTCCAAAAGATTTACCAACGGTGAAAAAATGGTAATCCAAAAACTATTATGTTTGTCAAAATATGCAATTAAAATATCCTCCATACTACTATGTACTTAAAAATTTACATTAAAAACACTGAATTAAGAGCAACAGTAAAATAAATGATATATTTACTTAAATTTAGAGAAACTTAGTGGATGTCATAAGAAAATTTAATATAAAATAATTTTTTTAGGAAAAATTGTTACTTAACTTTGCACAAAAACAACGTAACTAACCTAAATTTTACAAAAACTGCATAAGCGACAAAGTATATTTCATATCTTTTACGCAAAATAGAAACTCTCAAAACAAATAAATAGATATTTCTAACTTTGTGACCATATATCTACAACCTCCCGAAAATCAAGGTTCAAACGTTATTATTCAAAGAGAAAATTTGTTTTATCGCTCTCCTGTAAAATTATACTCAGTGTAGTTATGTTCTTTTTGTAAAAATCCCGTCAATTTATTCGCAAGTGCGAGCAAGACGTAGACGTTAGTGACTACTTATAGATATCTACAGTAAATTTCAAACTCTTGGTACGCACTGTGTTCTACGTAATCGAAAGTGACTGCGCGATTCGACAGTGTTTAAATCTTGCTCGTTCTTAACTGGTGGCAGCGAGATGGTATCGCACTTATCTTATCTTATCGTATCTTATCATATCTTGAGGTATCTTCAAATGATGAAGAACTTGATGGACGTCTACCAAATAAATGAAGCATCGAAATAAAAAAGCAATACATTTGTAAAGTTTAAATTGCACTGTTAAATGCACCTAATCTAAAGCTTGCAGTAATGGCTCCTGTTTTAGTGGCCACCATTTCGTCTTAATGAGAACAACACTGTAATACATTTTTACTAGCCACCATCTGTGACTTCGATTGCGTAGTATTCGCAGTATTTTTTTTTTAATGAATAAGGTAACAAACCGGCAGATAAAGTTGCTTAGATAAAGATTACCTATCCAAAGGTGTAACAACAATGCTGGCAAGGGATGTCGCACACTAAAACGGGGCGGGACGGGACGGGACGATCTGTCAGTTTCTATAGAAAACGTTACGTAACATCCGAGGGCTCCGAGCTAATTTCCTGCGATATTTTCCTTAAGGACTACAGTAAGGGGTTCTTCAAAAAAGGAGTGCACAAGTTTGTAAATGGTCGGCAACGCGCATGTGACACTCTTGGAGTTGGTGTCCTTAGGCTACGGTGACTGCTTTCCATCAGGCGGGCCGTATGCTTGCCACCGACGTAGTATAAAAAAATGTAATCATGAACAAAGTGTAATCATGAAAAAATAATTAAAAATGGAATAAAATGAAAACTCTCAAACTGAGTTCTGGGGCTTGTCAAGGGCTGTCCAGACCGCCAATTAAGGCTAAGTTGGAACAAAAACAAACAAGCTACCAATTCCGATTGCTTGCCAACCGTAGGTTAGTTGGCACCTGCCTAGATTTTTTTAAACATTTGATGTGTGCGTACATCTCTTCTATTTATTTTCAATACTCCATCCATCCATCCATCCATCGTTTCAGCCGAAAGACGTCCACTGCTGGACATAGGCCTCCCCTCAAAGATTTCCACAATGACCGGTCCTGCGCCACCCGCATCCAGCGGACTCCTGCGACCTTCACCAGGACCTTTTCAATACTACGAGTATTATTATATTTTTAATTGTATAGTGTGTCCGACATAAGTATATCGGCATGCATTTATCGTTTGCATGTTAATGTGTTCATACAAACTACAGTTTCTCTACATTTTGATTGTTTGTGTAATCATTTCTTACAATTGACTAAGTACGTAAGTATGTACTTCATAATGACGTGCCATCCAAATCGTAGGAGACCTTTAAGAATTCTCGGCCTCGGACGAGACTCGAACTCGCCTATATTTACGTCGCTGAAAACGGTTGATTGTTTATGCGGAGATTGCGGAGTCGTACTAATCGGATTTTACTGTCCTAGGAGACGTGAAGAATTCACTGCCTCGGACGAGACTCGAACTGGACTCGTGACTCTGGGATAGATACACGCCCATCGCTCAACCAACTGAGCTACCGAGCAAGGCTGCGAATTTCTGCACAATATTGGAGGGCGCCTAGCGACATCTACCGATAGAATAGGTACCCTTGAAAAAAAAGGTATGAAAATGGGGATCAAGTTATACTAGGGACATGCTGAGAGTAAATACAGGGATATTGTGGAATTGTAACGAAACATTTTGAGGCTAATTTTATTCCAGTTCAGTGCCATTTAAATCATTATTTTATGGGATTGAGTTGTATAGGTAGAGTATGTAGGCACCTGTCTTGAATCAAGACAGGTGCCTACATACTCTACCTATGTTTCTGGTTTAACATGACGTCAAATGCTTTGAAGACACGTACAATTAAGTTCATGTGTAAACGAACATTTTACTATTTAGTTTAATATGGTTACTTTGAAATTAAAGTTTAATGACTATAAAGATTTAATACTATCAAGACTCTTGATAGTATTAAATCTTTATAGTCATTAAACTTTAATTTCAAAGTAACCATATTAAACTAAATAGTAAAATGTTCGTTTACACATGAACTTAATTGTACGTGTCTTCAAAGCATTTGACGTCATGTTAAACCAGAAACATCAAAACCTCACTTTTAGATCCGCATTAAATTGCCACTGCTCAGCGGGGGCCAAATGAAACAACTTTATAAAACTCGTATTTTATCCAACTTTATCATTCAAAACTAGACTGTAATGGCTACTGGTAAGGTTGTTTTTGAAATGCGAGGGTTGGTAAGGATTTGAGGTTATCTGAGTTTTAGGTTATGTTCCATTACTGAGAACTGGATTAACCCTTTAAGCTAGCTAGTTGGAATAGTACTAGGCTATTCGAAACTTTAATTAACGGAATGGGTCTCTAGTGAAATGTAATCTGTGAGCGATGGCGCCACTTCGTGGATGCTGAGGTGTTCTCATCAAATACCTTAGATCGAGTGAGCGGAGTGAGTCGATCGCTAGGACCAACCGACATGAAAAGGCTGACAATAGTCTATTTATATCCGAGTAAACGAGATCGCACTATCACCGGCCGGCCTGGATTTAGAAGAAACCAAGAAAACTATTAAAATAAACAAAACCGTGAACTATTTCTGAAATGTGACTCGACTAAGTTTTAGATATGAGTAAAATGGATTTGTGATTTTAATTGTTACGCCTAACTCAAAAAAAATAAAGACAGAAACGTTTAATTATGAATTTGTGACCAATCTTTGCAAATTATTTTCCATCGAGCCGATTTCGTAAAATTAAAAATCGGTTCTGTCTAGGATCTTTGAAATATGTTGAATTTTAACATTGATTTTTTTTCAGTATAAAAATATGTAGTTATACTTTCTAGTTTTTCTTAAAACACTGCTTACAAATCATGAATTAGGAGTTGTCAGCCCCTTAAGGGAACATACCGTTTGTAAATGTGTATGCAACGCCTTACCTACTTATCCTTCGTCTTTGTCAAATATTTTCATTTTCCTTTTTTTTGGTTTACCATTTTTAAAAGGATTATTTCCCTGGCTATACTCTTTCCTTGCCACTTTTTCCCTGACTGTACTCTTTACCTGCTTACCCTACTCATTTTACGACGTATCCTTCAAATAAACCTGATCCACTCCGTCCCTCACATTTGCATTCCATTTCATTTTCTCTCACTTCACTCGGTTTTACTGTCGTTTTATTTTTCCTCAAGATTAGTTTGTTTTCCGGTTTTATTTTCACTTACTTAATGCACTTACCCTTAGAGTTATACAGCATACAGGGTGTTATACAGAGTGACTCCGGGGTTGTATAGCAAGATCACGAGACGTGAAAGTTACGTAGTTAAAATAATAATCTAATGATATGGGTGTTTAATCGCCTATATTGAGTTTTTTTTTCAGATATATTTAAAGTAAAAAAATCTTTCTTCATACAATTTGGTCACCCTACACGATGTGACGTGTGGTCGTTTCCCATACACCGTATGTCAAAAACCATAGGTGACCAAGATTACTTAGATTATGATAAGTTATAAATTAAGAATTAAACTACTTACCTACTTAATTCAGTTTTGATCAAATACTTCCTATGTATCATAATATTGATCTGTTACAGAGTCGGGGAAAGTGGTTCTGTATTACGGCCAAAAAGTCACCCTGTATGCAGCTAGGTTATTACTATGTCTTTTGGCCTGGGTAAGTGTGGTTACCCCTTGGATTTATGCTAAGGGCGAAGGTAGTTTTTATGAGACCTCTAAAAGGGGTGAGGTGGTTTATTTTAGTCGCATTGACTTCTTTTAGATTAATGGATGTGGTACCTTAATAGAATAAATCTAGTTGTGTAAATCTGCTTGGTGATATATTAATGTATTTGTCTATCTATTAAATTCATCACCACACTCTTCGGGCGCAGACAGTGCTTCAATGCCTCAAAGTTAAGTTTTTGTATATAAAATATGAGGCAAACGAGCATATGTATCGCCTGATGGAAAGCGACTATCGTGGACACTGGCAAGACCTGGTGGGTCACATGTAGGTAGGCCTTTGATATGAAAGTACTCTCTATAAGCTAGAAACAGAACTCATAAATAGATAAATAACTATCAACATTTCCTACTACCTCCTAATCCGCATTCAAATTAGGCATAGGCACATTATTTTAAGTTTTTCATAAGTTAGGTATCTCTTTCAGCCATTACCCCACATTATCATGCCGTAAGTATAGCGATACAATTGCCGCATACTTACCCAACACGCTAATAGACAAAGCCTTAATCTATTCATCCCACTGAGGATTACCGCGAGTCAATTCGCCGCTATAGGGGTGCTAGTGGAATGTGGGTCCTGCGGGAACAATTCAAACGTCACGTCACTTTGACAATTCTCTTATATTGACACAGGACCCACGAATGAGTGGCGCCGCCTGGTGAGCGACAATACGATAGCTCCCCTTATCACAGCGCCCTCCGGGCATAGACCTACCTAATTGACTCAATCACCTAAAATTTAAATAGGCATATATTCAAGTTTAAAACAAAACTTTCCTTAAGTTAGATTTAAATATATGTCCTACTTATATTATCCATTGAATTATGTACTATATTAATCAATAACTTTTTTATCCCATTTGTCTCCTCGCCGTACGAGCAGCTACCCTGCTTAACATCCCAATGACCTAAAATAAAAATAATTGAAATAGTTATTAAAAAACAAGACCCCTTATATTAAGGCATAGGAAATCAAAATAGCTTTAAGTACCTAACATGTTAAGTACATACTTAATTCTATTATCACAGGTAGTAGGTACCTATAAGGTACGCTACCCCACATTATACTGCCGTATCAAGGTATCATCACTCTTTCAATCTTAGGTAAGTATAAGGTACCCCATATTATTATACCGTAAAGTCCATAAAGCGATATCTTTGCCGCATACCCGACATACCCATAGACAATGCTTAAATCTTTTTCATCCCATTTGTCACCTCGTCGTCCGGGCGTGAACCCCGTCTCAATCAATACTCCCGCGCAGCCGCGGTACGCGCGACCTCTTGCAATTAACAAAAAAACTCTAATGTCTCTAATGTAGGAAAAATCAAATTTGAGAGTGATGTTTGTATAGAAAATGATCGAGTTGGAGGAGGAATTTAAAAATAGGTAGTTGTTACAGATAAGAGGTGGAGGGATTAGTAGGAAAATAGGTTAAGCAGGTGAGCAGAAAAACGGAAATATACCCATTTACACGAATCGTTACAAATTTTTGCTTGAATTAAAACATTCAAAACCAATTAAAGACAGATTTAGCTACGAGTGCTACGACTGCTACGACAGTAGGTAAGTACATACGTACATAAAATTATAACAAACGATTCTGCTATCGCTCACAAAAGACAACAATGGGAACATAATAGGTTGTAGAATAGGTACCTACCCATACCCACCGGCATACTGTTAACTCAAAACTTTTCTTCTTTTTAAAATCACTATTGTATGCTAATAAAAGAAAATAAAAAAATAAAAATTTATAGAATATACCTAATAGTTATATCAAAATACTAATTAATAAAAATGAGACCTCGAATTAAAAAGTTTTAGAAACAGGATCAATTAAAAGTTTGATGCTCAAAGCTCTAGCACTCGCATAAACCGGAACGGCATTTTAAAAACTAAAAATACTTTTTTCTACGACTTTCATAACAACCAGTAGCAGCGAGCCTAATTTAAATTTAGAGCACGTGCGAGCTGGGCGTGGCGTCGACCAATCGCGGATGTCACTGCATGCGACACGGTGACAGTTTCGACCAATCACAGACGGCGGCGCGTAGGTGCGGTGACATATTTTCAACCAATGGGCGGGAGCACGCCCTCGGGCCTTGACTATTAAGTTTTCTGTGTGTATGCTTAGATTGTTAAGGTTTTACTTTAAATTAAAACCTGTGTTTTCATAGTTTTAAGTTTAGAAATGAAAGAGTTTATGGAATGACCGAACAGATTGGGTTGTTTCTCAAGTTTTGTTCTATAGGTACTTAGCTCGTTTCAATATGGCTCGAATGTGGCCAGACTGCTCTTAATATAGGTAGGTACGAGTAAGTAAGTATTATGTATCTATACTTGATTCGACATTACAGACGGCTTTTTGTTTCACTTCGTTTTTGTTCTTATCCTAATGCCAAAAATAAGTGTTTGGATGCTTAGTGACCAACTGACCTTTAATTTGATTTGATTTAAGGATGACTCACACCTCACATTAGAACGGTAGATATGGGACAGGGCAGGAGGGGACGATCTGTCAATTTCTATAATAGAAAGATGTGATAATCCGAAGCCTTCGGAGGTCAAGTGACCTTTTCCATAGAAACTGACAGATTAGCCCGGCCCAGTCACATCCCGACCCGTTCTAGTGTGAGTCATATTTGAAGTACTTTAATAAGTAGGTTTATAATAATTGGTTCTGTCTCAGATATCTTATTATATGTAAGTACTAAGTAGGTAGGTACCTACTTGTATTTCACATTAATTATTATTTGGTTAAAAAAGTTGATACAATACCAATGTCTATCAAGGATAATGGTAAGTCTCATTAAACGAAAGATATTTAAGCTCGCGTCATTGCTCGGTGACAATTTTTATTAAAAGTAGGGTAGTTACTTACCTAGATGACACTTTGCGCCGCATCCAATGAAGCAAGGTCGAGATATAAAGTGAACTAAGTAAGGAGCAACTGAGAATTTTATTAGAATTTAAACCTGTGATTTGGTGAGGTAAGCATCCTGATAGCATACATAGGTGCGTTTTTTTTTTGTTTAAAGCAGGGAGTTCTATTTATTGTAGGTAGCTATGAGATTTTATATAAGAAATCAGTTAAGTAGGTGGCCTAAAAATAGAACCTGACCTAAAGTAACTAATTTATAACCACATTATTACGTAAACCTTACAAATTAAAATAAAATAAAAAACAAAACTGATTTCGGAACGTGATCAAAAGTGGCCAGTTATAAAATTGGCGCTAACCCTTCGCGTGCGTTACTTCACTTCAAAAGCGTGCTCAACCCGCGCTTCTGGCGACCGATTCTTAATTCGAATAAGTGGCTAACGATTTTTCGATTCCAAATTCAAAATTGCTTCTGACGTGCTTCGTGTGAGAATTTAGCTACTTTTTTTAAGTGGCAATAATATGTGTTTATATGTTAACCGTTTAATACGCGGCAATTTGAATGATGTCAGTTTCAGGGCAGTTAAGCAGGTGCTCGATTGCAACATGAAATGCGTTTTAATTTTTATTGTTTTGTTTGGATAAATTATATTGCTAACTACAGTATTTGTAGATATATGTTACCTACGTTAGGAGACATCTATAAGTACCTAAGTAGGTCATATAGATCACTGTATCTATCGCATAGTGTTTTAAAAATGGTGTAGATAGTGTTGTTGTTTGTTTTGTTTTGTTTTATTTTGTTGGTAAAAAAATATATTTACAAGTCATAAAACATTCCAAATTCAATTACATATCTATCAAAAATTAAATAGATTCTTACATTATCCATTAATTACACTATTCAATATAAATTTAATTTAAAATTATTACATTATTTTTAATTAATACACAATATTAATAACATACAATTTGTGTCTTAGGCGAAAGAGTTTTTCAGGTTATTGGTGTTTAAAATAGGTACCTACTGTGAACTAAACTTTTCTTTGAAAGAGCTCGTTATTCTGAGTAGAAAAACAATTGATTTACATACTTCAAACATTTTTTTTTCTCAGAAGAAAATAAGGGCCACTAACTGTCTTGAACGCTAAGTAAAAAGCACAACATGAAAGCAGGATGTCTGGTAGCTCGTCTACCAAATTTAAATGTCGATCCAGAAAATTAATGTTACTCGCGATTTTTTGAATTTGACTTTTTAATTTAATTTTCATAAGTTCTCGAAGTCTTACTTGCTTCAACTTGAATTTAAGAAAAATGGATATGGTAAGGCCTGTATTTTTGTTCTAATGTCTAATTTTAGTGTACTGAGTAAATCATTACATATTTTCAGTATAATATAATTTAAAAAATCCATGGTTTCTAAATTTTTTGGTGGCCCAAAAAGGTAGCTAATTCCCGAGTTCTCTTACATTTTTCACAGCCTGTAATTTTCATAAAATATCCTGTATTGTTTTTTAAGAACAATGAAACAAAGCTATGGTTGTTATTAGGGCTTAAAATAATTAAATTAGCAGTCAATCGTTTCACATATTACAATAAACATGAAATTAGTTTTCATGTAATTATTGAAACTCTAAGTGGCCATTATTTTCTTTTGAGTAGGTACTTAGTACAAGTACCTAACCCTTGTATTTAGTACTTAGTTAGTTAAACTGATAGCAAAGTTGATACAAGCTATACAAATGTATTACTTAATAAGTAAATTAGTTAATCTTAGAAAATAGATAAATGTAATTAGCTATAGGGCCGACATCATCGCTCAGCGATGAAGGCCTTTTTCTTTAATAAAAAGATTAAAAAAAAAAAAAAAAAAGGTTATTTACTGGTAAATAGGTACAAAGCAAACATAAAATATTCGAATGACTAATTCGGTTGGAATTCTGAAATGGAATCCGACCGATTTACATCACAACTTTCCCACGTATTTGTAAAAAGAAATAGGAGTCGCTAAGGATTTCGATAATTCGAGAAATTTGAATAAACGAAGTTAAATTTGAATCTGGTATTCAGACAATCCGATCGATCGATCACGCACTTTCGTTTTGACCATCGACAATAAAGTAATTTAAAACAATTTAAATACTGTCACGAAAGAAACTTCGTATTCAAAAATGTAAGTTGCTTTATTCGAGTAAAAAAAGACCTGCAACTTTTTTTTGTGTTATCACACTTAAGGTAGGCCGTAGGTTCGGCATATAACAAAAGCATATACCTATCTGGCACCTAAGGCCTACCTACGATATGCAATTTTGCTAAGGCTTTCAACACATGAATTTTAATGACTTATTTGTAGCTTACCTAGAACTTAAAACAACAACAGTTGTGTAGAAAATACATATGTACCTACTTATTTGGCTTCCAGATGGGCGGGCGATGTGATACCTACCTACTACATAAAAAATAAATAAGTTCCTGATAAGGTTTAAATCAGAAAAATTTACATAAGGACTTTCCCACGTATTTGCAAAAAGAATCAGGAGTCGAAAAGAATTTAGATAATTCGAAAAATTTGAATAAACGAAATCAAATTTGAATTTGGAATTCAGAAACTGCACCGGTCGATCACGCATTATTGTTTGGATCCAAAAGAAAGTACTTAATGATATTTAAATATAGAATTCGATCCAGTCACGAACGAAAGTTCTCACCCTGCTTCAAACGGAAGTTAGGGGTTTTACTTTCTGTTTAAACGTGAAATCTTTAAAATGTCATGCATGCTTTTTTCTTATAGACAATTTTAGGAACATTAGGTATCTTTAAAATACCTAGTGAAGATAGGTAGGCACCAAAATCGTATGCACCTAACCTAAAAAAATATTTAGGTCTATTTAACATTTAAACGATGATGATGTCCATCCACCACTACCAACTCAACATAGCGTGATGCGTGATTGATGCAATATGCTTGATGTAATTTGGAGCTCTTCTCAGAAGGCTGGTCGTGGATCGGTAACAATAACAATACACCATAGAGGCATAGACAAAAATATGGCCGACATGCACTTCTACGTCTGACCTTGAACTACTTAACCTTTACTGAGGAGTAAAGGGTTCCGTGAAAATATATATCTACGCACTTATGGGGCGCTTCAATAAAATAACTTGTATTTAAGGTATTAATCTATACATATAATAAAGCAGTGTTTAGGGGCAAAAATTTGTACATTGAAGATTTTAGAAAAACAAATGAGTTAGAATCGAAAACAAAACACATTTCAACGATTATTTGAATTTTTGTCTGTCTGCCTGTTTATTTGTTCGAGCATCACGTGGAAATAGCTGAATGGATTTAGAGGCAACATTCATTGGCACGTTAAGGGAATCTACTGTCAGGTTTATAGGCTTCAAACAAAACCCGCGGACGAAGTTGCGTCCTCTTTTTTTTTATAGGTAATCTTTATAAGCAAGAAATTCTCAAGGATCCCAATAAATACCCATCACTATGTTATTAATGTTACCAATTCATAATGATGTTAAAATATTAACTATAAAACTCTCGTGAGACTCGAACATATTAAATAATATTTAAAACGGGTCACTCACGTAATTTAGTCGATTTTCGCTCGACATGTGTACGACTGCCAAGTGTACGACTTGCCTCTGTCGCGGGTGGTCGCTCCTGATGACGTTCTTCGTAAAGAACGAAACATGTCGAGCGAAAATCGACTAAATTACGTGAGTGACCCGTTTTAAATATTATTTAAGATGTTAAAATAATTACACTACCTATAATAACTGGAAACTTTCCCGTTTTCTATATCTACTCAGGAAATTTTTTAGCGTTTTATTTTCCTTCTTTTCGATTGTGGTGATCTATATCTATTTGGTGGCTTCCTCGCACAACGTATCAGCATTGCGATACAACGAGGAAATGCCACCAGCATCCTAAATACAATGACTCAAGGACCTACTTTAGATTTAAGGTAGGTAGAGGTAGGTAGTTATAAGTTAGGTAAGTTACACTTACTGTATATATTTCGAAAATAAATATTTTTTAATTTGCTGATGTTATCTTTACGAACAAACAGAACTGCTTTTAAACCATTTTATTTCTAATTGTAAACAACAAACATAATGTTTACATACTTACCTACATAAATACCGAATTTAAAACTTCTCACGGGTCCCCAGAAAACAATGGCCGTTACAGCATATCGCGTGCGATATGGCGGCCGGCGGCGGTGCTTCCAAATTCAAAATTCGAATTGTCCGTTTCGATTGTCCCGGGGGCAATGCAAAAACCGTTAAAAACGACGTAATGATTTTAAAATAGTGTTGTTCTTATGTCCTTTTGAAAGAATTGGAGACAATGATGGGCGTGTAGAAATACAGAGATAAATGCGACGTGGTTTATGGTCGGATCGGTGGATCGTGCGGATGCCACGCGTTTTTTTAACGCACGCAATTTTGAATATTTTGGGATCGCATGACACTTCACATAACATACTAGCCAAATATAATGTAACGTTCCAAATAAATTCGCGCGTGGCGGGATTTAGTTAAGTGACAATAGTACATTGATGTATTAAGGGCGGTAAACAAGAAATTACGAACGAGTGTGAAAAAGTTTTTCATCACATTTGCGAGGAAAATAAATAAACTTTCTAGGCTGATAAAGACAGCTCATTAAGTCTAAGTATGCTTGCATATAATATCACCATTTACGAGCAGGTGTAATGAAAATGTTGTTACGTACCTACCTACTCACTTACATACCATACTTACCTTGCCTATTAACCTATCCAACTATTTATTATTAGATTGATTAGAGTAGGTACCTAGATAGCAGTGGCGGAACGTCTGTAGGTTCTTTGGGCAAGCCGGAGATGATTCGGCCTGCTGAAGTCAAGCTTTCTTTGAGTCGTTAAGGAAAAATTGTTGGCTCACACAAGGGAAGCCGGCAGGAATCGAGTTTATGACCGCTCGGCCACTGCTAGATAGTACCTAGGTTACCTATTTGCTCGATCAACTCCTACTTGTTAAAACGAGTTTCGTTATAAAGTAAGCCGAAGTCATTACTTCGCGTTATTTGGTGATATGTAGGTATGTACTTCTAATTCGGTGCAATAACACAGAAAAATAAAGCTTCAGTACGTTCCAAAAATATTTATTAGGTACATATAACAAAATAAAGAAACCTATTATAATTTATAAGTAAGTAGGTACTCACCTATATTTTCTGATTAATCCCAATTGTTCAATTGTTGAAAAACTTTCAGTTAGAAATATCTACATAACTTAGTAGTGATAATGGTCTTACTATCACTTCTAGTTATTTGAATAAATAGAGCTGACAAGATAACTTAGTGATGTCTATCTCGTTAAGAAGTGAATACATATCGTGATATCATTAAGGTCTCATTTATTGAATAGTTAATTTTTGGCATAGCAGTACAATAATTACCTAAGGGACAGCCCATGCGCTAAGACTAAATACTTACCTACAGTACATTAAAATGTATGGACACGGGACAATCAATAATTCTCAGTTGATGGCCAAATTGCCCACCGAAGCACCGATGTTGGAGGACCAAATAAATTGGCACCCAACTAGGCCGTAAACCACAAAGTAATAATAATAACCTGGCTCCCTAAGAAGCCACGATATTTAATGACGGTTGCAGAAAAAAATATAGAGAGATCATTTCAAACTTTTTAAATTCAAATTCGGAAGTTTATTAAGGCGCGTGCTCACTTACTAGTGAGAAAAATGTATGAAACTATGTATGATTAATTTCGTAGAATTTCCGAGCCAGCGCTTTCGTGAATCGATCAGTATTAGTCAGCGTTTTATTTTTGGCTTCAAAATAAAACCGAGTTCCAACTTGATGCGAAGTTAATTGTTATTTAATTTATTTAATTGTATTGATATACTCGTAGACTATAGAGTCTCACAGTATCTATGCAATATAATCGGTATTTATGTTTCAAACCTCTATAATTTATTTTCAATTTTATTTCTCTGGTCTGAATTGGTTTAAGTATAAGATAGATAGATAGATAGAATAATTTATTAACTCAAGGTATTACAACGGTAGTTATAAAACGGTTTCGTGCAAAACTTAATACAAAGTTTGACTGCATAACATATTAGATATGATTACAACTATTACAAGTATGTATGTATTTCAGTCTGATTTCTGGTAAAGAAATTAATACTTTATTATTATTTTGCCACATTGAAAACTGAACCTAAACTCGCCATATGTACACACCCTAACACCGGTTGCGTGACGATACTTTTTAAACATAGAACGCTCGTTCTTTTTGCGAATTAGAAATGTTCTCTCTTCAAAACAAATTGCTGACAAGCGGGACGTTTGAATTCGTATTTTGAATACTTTACCAACTTACGTCGTCAATCCTTCAAACAAATATAAACTCTATTTCTAATGACTTAACAGTGATTACAGGTGTTTAGTTATGTTGGTCGTAGTGTTGTGAATTTAATTCGTTGTGCGTTTTGGATGCAAATCTTCTTGATGAGAGTTGATTATGTAAATGAACGGAGACTTGTGCGTATTGTTGCGGCTAGGTAGCTGTTTTGTGTGCGTTTATAGTGTCTGTGTTTATGTTCAGGTATAGTCTTAGTGTATGAATTGTACTTATACCTATGTAATGAGTTTGTAGATACGGTCAGCTGCAGGGAAAAGTGGCTCCCATGCATATAAGTTTGTATTATTATGTAGGATAATTTCTAATTGTGAAGTTTTCGACCTCATTGAATAAGAAGCAATATTTCTCAAATTCTAGTAGGTAGGCAAGGTACTAGGCAGTTTTGTAAAGTTAGTGTGCTTTGCTCCCACCAGCAAATGCGAGCAAGATGCATTGACATAACAGTGAGTTTGACGTAGGCGTTATATTCTACAGTCTTGTATTTGACAGTGAATTTCAAACTCGTTTTACGTACTACGTACTACGGAGGGTATTACGTACTCGTCGAATAAAAAACCTTGTAAAAGCATTTGGTAAGAAGAGTACGTTAGCCTTACTTTAATTTCTATCGCTATTTGGTTCTAGATGGCGTGCTGCTTGTTTTCATATGTCCCTAGTCCAAGTCCAGGTGAGTCACAGCACAATTATCAACACCCTTCGAACAAACAGAATCAATTTAAATCCGGTGATGTTCGATAATCGAATTTAAACATTAACGAAGCGCCGGCACGCGATGTCACACTGACGTGACGCCGTGACGTAGCGTGAGTGTCACGAAATGTCATGTCACAAGCCACTCGAATGATACCCTACGAACACAGACCACCTCAACTACTAGACAGAGCACTGCATATATGCGGTCCCGTACTAATTTAGTATGGAAGCGCGACCGCTTAGATATTCCAGTTGCACCCACGTTTACGAAATGTTCTCGTGAAAATTTGAATTATTTCTATTATTTTTTATTTAAACGATTGTAATTTTAGGGGTGAACCTGGAACATTGTAGGTAGTGTAAATGGTGTAGGGTAGTTGGTTGTCGTATCATGAAATTTACAAGTTCCTACTAGGTAAAAATGTGTATATGTGTGGTATCTTAGTAATCGCTTCATAATGGTACCTGTATGTATGGTCTAGTGTGAAAATATTTGTAGTACTACAGCTAATATTATTAGGTGATTTTTCTCATCTGTACAAGTAGACCGAAAAAAGCGCATAATTTTAGCTAGATTTTTCGGATGCATGTTGGTGTTGGTATAACTACGTTTCAGTGTTTATTTCAACACATACGTGTTTTGTAACATTTAGGTATATAAGATGCATAAATTAGAAAAACTTGTGCGGCGGAAAATTTGAGCACAGCAAGACTAAATAGTGCTCTTCGGAGCAATAAGTTTTGTACTTATTTTGGATTTTCAAAGATCACCTACATCATACCTACCTACGACTATGGGATACACGCCCATCGCTCTGCCAACTGAGCTACCGAGTCACACACGGTGGCCGTGAATTTCCTCACCCTATCCTATGCGCCTTAGGATACGCTTAGGCCGCGTAGCAACCTCTACCTTAAAAATATAAGTACCTGTACCACGTACTTGTAACGATAAGGTGTTGGTATCGTTCGCAGACGTTTCTGATAAATAAAAAATCCCAGGTAGATAATGGATTATGATGTTATTTTCTGTTGATACCAGATATAACAAAGCTCTGACAATGACATGGGATTTTACTAAAGAAATAATATATTGTATTTGACTGTGTAATCTCAGTAATCTGCTATCATCATTTCGCTTAATTAGTTTGTATTTGTATATATGTATTTATATATTTATGTATTTTGATATGAACATATATAGATGTATGTATATGTAATTGTGTGTGTGTTTGTTTTCTTTTTTTTTGTAGATTTGTTTTTTCTGTTTATGTCATATATTTTAGTTCTCACATAATACTTTTTCCAGTTTTGCACCACCTACTGTATGTATACTTTTCTTAGTGTAGTGTCTCCTCTACCCAAAGGTTGTCTGGAAGAGATCGCTCTTTAGCGATAAGACCGCCTGTTGTTTGCTTCTTTTTCATGTGTAATCTATACCAGTTTGTGTTATTTTTGTTGTTTTGAGGTGCAATAAAGAGTTATTGTATTGTTGTATTGTATTGTATATATTAAAAAAATCAAGTTAATTTAAAACATTTTATTGCATAGTATCGTTTGGCAAAAGGAAGTACAACATGCTTACTTATTATAATATTTACAGATCTCGTCTATCGGCTTTAATACTTTTTGGTTCTATACAAGAGTAAACAATCTTACATTGAATCACATATATGTTAAGTGCGCGCAGAGCGCCGAGTGGCGCCCTCCTTGGGGGGACTTTGTTTTCTGACAAATCTTGCCATTTCTCTATAATCCATGGTATCATCTTTGTAGTCATATTAATTGCCTAAATTTTGGTCCATGACACATAATTTTGATTTAATGATTTTTTGCCAAAACGGCGATAAGTGGACCCTTTTTCCGTTTTGGTGATGAAGACAAAAAATTACATCATTGGGGAACTGGTAGAAGTACAACGTGATACCATGGACTGTAGATAAATAGGTTTATTTAGCGCCAATGGGCGCTCTACGCCCTCTTAAAAATAGCTACTAGCACTAGAGGGCCGAAATTAAAATAAAATTATTCCATAGTGTGATAAAGTTATTGGTGAAATTATTTGTTTTCTTTGATACATTTTAGAAACATAAATTATTTTTTAACATGGAAAAAAAGAGCGGCAAAAAAAAGAGATATCTAGTTAAACTTATGGACATGGGTAAACTCTGTCAATATATAACTGTACATTGTATTTATTTTTAAATTCAAGATGTGATTCATATAATCACAATACAGAACGATTGCTTATCTGTGAGTTTAAACCTAGGCAGTACTCATTGTATTGTATCTGTTATTTTGTGGAAGTTACGTTGCATGGTGATAAATGGGCATATTTTTATTTTGTTGTCGTTTTTTTTTCGCGTCAGATTTGAATGAAATTTGGTGGGTAGGTAGAGTTTCTTATTCTCTTCAAGATAGACCCAATTTCAAAGTATGTCCCACATTTTTTTCCACTGAGTTACGAAATCGTATGGAATTTTCGTAACTCAGTGGAAAATTTCATACAATTTTTTTGTCGCACATTGAGATTTTGTATCTATCTAGCGTAGAATAAGGAACTCTACCTACCCACCAAATTTCATTCAAATCTGACGAGAAAAAAAAAACGACAACAAAATAAAAATATGCCCAAATAGTAACCAATGGGGTGATACTTTCGTATTTTTATCATATAACACAATGAGCTACTTAAAATAATGCATTTTTGGATTTCAACGGTGGTTCATTATACCAATGACTAAACTTTGTCAATGTAACATTAAGTGAGTATTATTTAGCACCATTAAAAATCGTAATACATATATGTATACTAATATAATTCTGAGTGATATGGTGTACAAAACACAATATAATGTAAGAAGAATATCTGATAAAATCACGAAGTCTTATATTTGTACCTTATATTTTACAATTAATATTAAACTTACGAGTCTACAGCCACAATTTTATACATTTATTACAATTATTTCAGCTATTTACATTAATTATTGCACAATTATTACTATGGAATGTTTAAAATTAATTTAACTCGAGACTAATTTATAGTTATAGCTACCTATCATACTTATATTTTCGACTTTTGAGTGATATTACATCATAGTTATGAAGGTAAGAGTGATAAAGCTTTACATTCGAAGATTGAATGAGAATTACTAGGTACTGGCGTTCACCATCCTAACTACACAACTAAACTTAACTGTTAAGCTATTTGGTAATTCTACAAAAATCACAAATGCACTGGAGATTCGACTTTATTATGCAGTCGATAGAGCTGATATCTATTCGCGTCACGAAGGATTCACGTGGAAGCCTCGACCGTTCTGTACTCGGAGATGAGACTCGCTGTGGCAGTTTCTCTTAGTCCTTGAGAAGAATGCGGCGTTGCAGCCGCTCACGGAACAACGATGCAAGGATTGCGCGTGGACGCTCTCACAATGCGCTTTTAAACTGGACAAGTCCTTAAACGACTCTCTGCAACCCCGACATGGATAACATCCATCTTTATTTGGTCGTGGCGCCTCGTCTTCAACACAATAGTTTAACTTCCCCATCAACGGAGGGGAGAAATTCTGCGGGCCGAAGCCATTCAAACTAGGAGGCAGAAACCCCAAAGGAATTGGAGGGAAATTGGGCAACATGCCAAATGGTGTGAACAGGAATGGGTGCTGAGAAAACATGTCCCTATTATTTAGATACGCTTCTGGCAATTGCAAAGGTGGGTACGGTGCCCCAAAAGGCATTTGGTGATTGAAGTGATTCTTCAACTTATCCGATTCCTTAGCGTTGTAATATTTATGGGACTCGATGTATGGGACGCCGGGTTCTTCATCTGAAAGTCTCGTTATTAAGTCAATTTGTTCTCTGGTTTTTTCTAATATCCTTAATGGTGATTCGTCTCTGATTCTAAGAGCGTCTGTGCTTAGTAGTTTCCGATGGAGTTGAACATTAGCGCTGTGGCGATCTCTGCTTCTCTTGGCAGGGAAACATGCTTTGCAACCATCAACACTGCATTTATGCATGATTTTTAAATGAGAGTTCTGGTAGTGGGACTTAACGACATATACATTCGGGAACATTTTGCCGCATACGATGCATTTTCGAGGGTTTTCAGGCTCTAGAGGGATGTCAGTTGAGCTTATAAAGAATCCTTTTTCAAAGTGCCCGAATATTTGTCCTTGAATATCTTCCGGAGTGCAATCGTAGCTTGACACCGATGATGATGGTGATCGATCTGAGTAATCAATAGATTCATTCATTGACAAATTGTATGGACCAGTCGAGTTATGATTGTCACTTCGCTTTGCCAAGCTGTGGAAGTCACCTTTAGAAAGACTTTCCAATCGTTTCAGAGCATTTTCAGATGAGAATTGTTCATTATTCTCGGGAATCTTGTCTGTCGTTTTTTCTTTCGGTATTTTATCACCTGATTCTTCTTTTACACGTAAATCTTGAGCATTGAAATCTATGTCAGAAGGTTCTTCTTTGAGAGTGGGCTCCGTTTTAACTCTAATTTCTTCTGATATTTGCTTTGGTTGCTCATGATCTTCATTTGAGCTGACTTCTGTTTTGATTCTCTTCAGATCAAGTGCACCTTCCTGAGGAAGATCAACAGACAGCTGAATATGATTATGTTTATCGGAGACGTCATTATGGACTCGAGTTGGGTTTAAATTTTTCCTTTTTCTCTTTGATATTTCTGGGCTCGCAGCTTCTTTAGTCCTATCATGGGCTTCATTACTTTCTCCAACACTTCTTTGATCGAAGTCAGTCTCTGAATCTTCTACGGAGCCGGTGGACTTGTTGAGATTGGAATAATAGTCACTGGTATCCATGTGATCACCATCATCGTCATCGTCATCACCTGCTACTACAACTATGCCATCATCCTCATCAGATTCACCTTGACCATCTTGATCTTTATTTTCCGATGAATCATAATCTCTACGCATTAGATGTCTCTGATCTAGGTGACTAAATTTCACATTAGGATTGTTCTTATACTCCATAGGGAGGTTAGCAAACTGTCTCATATTTGCTGGATGATTGAGTAATGGGTAAGAACCAAATGGATGCATTGGGTTCATAACAGACGGCAAACCTAGCCCTGCATTGTGGGGTGACAATAAAACTGGATGGATTTGTGAGCTTCTACCGTCGTGTGGAGAGATTTTTCTTCTTAAATGTGGAGAATGTAACTTCGGGTTAGGATTCGCACTATGTCGGTTTCTTGATCGTCGAGAGCTAAACATCATACTGCAACCTTCAACAGTACACTTGTGCATCTCTCGTAGATGGACTGCAGAGAAATGAATTTTTAAAGCACCTTTATCACAGAATGTTTTCAAGCAAACGTTGCATTGGACACGTTTCTTGCCAGTCGTGGGATTGATAAAATGTGTTCCCAAATTCAAAGGAATCTGTGATGCACCCCATTGTCTTTTTGGTGGACTTATGCAATTGCCTATCATCATATTCCTTGAATTCTGTGCTGCTTCAGCAAAAGCATCTTTGCTTAGATTCAGTACATTCTCGTCTTCTGATCTCGCACCATCTGGACTGTTTTTGCCTGCACAATGATTTGACTCCTTTTCTGAAGGTTCAACAGGCTTAGCCGACATATGAGGAAGAAGAGCTTGTAAAGATGCCAAGCCCATAGGGTTTTGACTAAGAGCAGCGACGACAGCGGCAGGGTGACTAAAGCTTGACGGCATTGTCATGGGCGGCATAGGTAGATTGCCAGGCAGTTGGAAGTTAAAAAACTGATTTGTCATCATATCCAGTTTTCTCGTGTCTTCTTTGTCGGACTTTTGTTTTCGGAAGTCAAACGGTTGCATATTTTGTAAGTGGCTTAAAGGAGAGGAATTTCTAGGACTAGTATTAGATAGAGGACTGGACGAAGTAGAAAGGTGGGCGCTGTGGTTTGGCGACATTTCTGCCGATGACGCCCTGGGTAGCGGGGACTGATTTTGCGGGGTCGACCTGCTCTCTCTAGGTGATAGCGTCTCTCTTTTGACTTCTAAATGCTTCTCTTCATATTTCTTTCTTTCTTTCTCGTGAATATTTTTCAAGTATTCGAATCGTTGTTTAGCCTCCATCATTTGCTGAAAGTATTTCAATGAGTCTTCATCGTGAACACTTTTAGCAGAGTGCTCCATGAGTTTTCTGAACTCTGCTTCTATTTTGACTTGTTCCATGGCTCTGGAGTCTGAGTAGTCCTTGTCTTTCATTTGTTCGTAGTCTTGGCTAGCTGGTGGCGATGGTAGGCCGTTCTTCTTGTAGATGGGGAGGAGGGAAGTCTTGTGGAGTGCACGGGCCTCTTGCAACTTGAGGATCTGTTGCAGGGCGATGCTGTGCTCGGGACGACCGCTCCATCGCTCCGCACTGCTCGATTGAGATTCCTGTAACAAATGAAACAATATGTTAAGTTCATATTGTAAGAGAACAGCTGAAGGTCAATTGCTGAACGGATGAATGTTACAGTTAAGGCGGTGTATGAGTACCAATTAACTTAAAAGACATCATCTTTAATACTCAAAACCCCAAGACTTAAGTAAAAGCCTCTAATCAGACTCAAAGCTCTTAGCATAATACCATATTCCATATAATAAGATAACAAACGTTTAATTTGTACTTTACGAATGCAGCAGATTATCGTGTCCTAACCACGGGTTGTTGAAACTCTTCAAAATAACAATCAGTGAGGAAACCACACCTTGCGTTTTCAAAGGCTAATATCAAATTAATTCCAAGAACAGAGAGCAATTGAGTAAAATTGTGTAAAATGACGGTTTGGAGTCTCGGGAATAGAAAAGTGGCGGTGTCGCGTGTTCGGAACGATTTAATCCGAAACTAAATTACTATTCATTTGGTAAGCATTCGGGCCGGCGATGTCAAAGTTAACGTACACTTAATTTGGCCCTCTAACTTAAGTTTAATGGATTGGGAATTATTATAAATATTGTAATAACTGGGTTTATTTAGCAAAGTTTATTTTATTTACTTAATTATGTGTTTAAATAACCGTATTTTAATACTAATAAATAATAATTAATAGATTGTGAATACTAAAGAAATCAGAAGAGTTAAATAAAGTAAAAATAATTAGTTCATGAAATAGGATGGCATGGGCCTCAAAATTGGTTTAACTTTCAACTTGGTTTAACTTTTGGTTTTCAACTCAACCTATAATAAACTGAATATTCGCGTTTTATTCGATTATCAACCAGAATCACACATATATATATATGATAGTATGTAATAACGAAAGCGCCATAGGACAGACAACTAAATAACACAAGCAAGATAAGGAAATGAGCTTGCTACTTTATATTATTCTAACTGTACCGTTTATGCCTCGGAGCTTTTAATACAGAGCATAAGAGGAGTTGCAGGAAGTGTTATGTGTACCTACTTATAGTCAATCAGACATAGTAATACGACATATACACTCAAAGGCGCGGTTGAGTAAGGAAATGCACATTAAACGTCTTGTATTATGTAAATAGAAAAATGGATTGACAATGGATTTATGATCAAAGTCCGTTGCATACAGTAGCCATTATGTGAAATGCAAAGGAAAAGCTATGTTTGCGGTCCGCATAATGATTCCCGTAAAAAACATCGTGATTCCTTTTGTATATGTATGCTCCAGTGGCAAGCAAGGATTCAACCTATATACTGTGCATCCTGATATTTAATGAAAGCGTCGAAAAAAGACAATAAATTGTTTCGCCATTTTCAAGTCGCAAACCAACCCTTCCAATTAACAAACGATCAAACGTCGTGCCACCGGGCCCGTTTCCGTGACTACTCGATTGTCGCCTTTCAAAATCGTTTGTCACTCGATTATACCGTGTAAGCGACGGGGTTGCCATGTCATCATTACCCCGTTCTAGGGAAAAACTCCCGAACCTCACTTCACTTACAACCTTGTATGTTTTAATTTGATCCTTATTTTGTATGTAGAACGACTTATTTTGATATGGAATTGTTTTGTCAGATACGAGCTTGGGGTAGTAAGTTGGGAATTAAACTGCCGTTTACCCTGAGGGGCAATTTCACCAAAACGGAGCAATTATAAAAAAATATTCCGACTAATGCCAAACAAAACGGATAAACATAGGATAATAAAGTGTCGTTTAGGAAAAACATAGTTCTAAGAATGAGATAAGAATTTAAGCCGGGACAAATTATAGAGCGTTTTGAAAGCAATTTCGTGTTTGTAATAAGAGATGTCTTTTTCGTTTTTTTGGATGCATGTGGCCACTTTTTGTCGTTAGTTTGGTGATATTAGAATATCTTTTTTGTAATTTTGAATAAAGAGTCTGTTTTAACTTAGATAATCATGTAGTTAGCGATATAATATCGCTCCAGAGATAGATGTTCCATTTAGAAACTTATTTCTTCAAAAAAAGCTGACTATAAAAACTACGGTAAATTACGTTTAAGTTGAAATACAGCTGTTTCCTAAAATCAGACGTAGAGTAGAGTAAATATCTCCATTCTGACATTTAAAACCGATGTTTGTTAATATTAACTCCAGTTTAAGTTAGTCTAATACAAGTTTTTTATTAATAAAAAAAAACATCGTGCTCTTTTGTATATGCTCCAGTCGCAAGCAAGGATTCAATACTACCTGCCTCGTTCATGAATATGCATCTTATTATGAAATCATCCCCCTTGTATAAAACCTACTTATTTTCTATCTTGATAGAGCCTAATATTTTTCTTATAAGTCTCAATTCAGGAATAATCTTTCTAATGTTTTATAAAACTAATGCAACGTAAGGTAGGTAAGATTTATATATATATAGACCACCAAAAAATTTTTGTTAAGTTGTCTGTCATTTATATTGTAATTAATATTGTAAACGTGCCCTTAGCATAAAGCGCAAGATATCCCGGATTTTCGTCACTGCATCAACTCCCATAAAATTAATGTCCTTAAATTAGCTAAGGCCTACATTACGTTCCTCGTTAGTGGGCTATATTTTACCGATGCCGTGGCCTTATTAAAATAATGCGACGGGCCTTTATCGCCCTGTCATTAACCAATCACATTATTATGTTGATGCTTTAATTAAATCACTGATACGCGATGTTATCATATTGTTATTTGTGTTTTATGTACTTTTACGGCAGAGATGTGTTTAGGTTTTGGCTGATTCTCAAGGTGTCTTGATGTAAGTAAGTAGGTAGTGTTTTAGTGTTACAAAAATGGGACCGCGGCACCGGTCCGTGCAGTGATGAAATGGACAAAGAATCCAAGTAGGTACCTGTTTTGTGTTTTTATTTTAAATCGCGCCAAGTACCCATGTATACCCACAATGTTGTATTTGATACATATTTTAAAAAGTCGTAAAAAACGCGGTTCTTCCCATCTCCCATTACGAGTAAAATGCTGCTCCTATAATAATTTGACGTGTCCCGGCTTTAACAAAAACCCTGATCCCTTTACAAAGTCACACCGTTTAAACCTGCACTGAAAACTGGACTTAACTTCCAAACTTAACCCGCAGGTCAATAACCTTACGCACACTAATCAAGCTACATTAACTCTTATTACTGCAACTTAAAGCACAATTTTCAATAACAAAGAATAAATTTGCAGTATCTCAGTGCATCTGACCCACGCCTACCGGCAATGGACAAGCGGACATATATCACGACATTTTTTCATCGCTGCCACTTTCAAAATTGAACCTTACGTTGTAGTGTTAAGGTGGATATTTTTTTGGTGGGCAGGTTTTTTTAAGATGATCGTTTTTACCCGCTGTCGTGACATGCCATATTGTTCGAGCCATGATACATGGTGTAGGTAAACAGGTTCGCGTACAGTCGGCGTAATTTTGCCGCTGATTGATTTACGCAGTTTTCGAACATGCTAATTAAGGTGCCTCTAGTTTTTACACATCTATCATACATGATTATAGGAAATATATTTTTAACTCTTTTGTTTAGACTTACAATTTCAGTAGAAACTCGAGTTCCGATTTCCGATATGGATCGTTCGATTAGGCTATCTCATGTAGTACCTACCTCCTATAGTTACGCAGCGCCACCTAAGGAGGACAAGTTATAAGTTATTTTTTCTACTCCAGCACTTCTATCTGTCAATTAGATGACTGACAGCGATATTTAAAAAGTATACATTACTAGCTTTCCGCCCGCGACTTCGTCCGCGTATAATAGGGTTCTTCGTACAGATTTGTTTTATCTTTTTACAATGTGACTTGATATAACCTACACATATATAATACAAATATTTTCTATTGCGTTTACGTTTAAGTTTTTATTAGGTAGATGTTGGCAACAGGCGGTATTATCGCTAAAAGGCAACATTTGTCTCTTACAGACAATTATCCGGTTAAATAGCATAAATGATTACTTACATACTTGAATAACAAAATTGAGTTGAAGTCTATGGATACAAAAGAAAACTTTCCGCCATAGAAACTTTCAACACTCTTTTCACCTCTTTATGGGTGGAATTTCCAAAAAAACAATGAAACCAGTTTTCTTTTATTTTAATAAGGAATCGATGCATAAAGTTTCAAATCTCTAGCTCAAAAAAATCTTTATTTCCCAGCTTCATCAATTTTCAACCCCGTTTTTACCCCCTTAGGAGTACAATTTTCCAAAACTATGAAAACACTTTTCTTTTGTTCTAATAAAGAGTCTTTTCACAAAGTTTCAAGCCTCTAGCTCAAAAAGAATCTCCTTTTCCATACAAACGTTTAACCCCTTAGCAAACAACTTTTTTATATTTTAATAATGAACAGTCTTTGCGCAAAGTTTCAAGTCTCTAGCTCAAAAAAAAATACCATTTTCAAACAAACTTTCAACCCCCTTTCTAACCCTTTAGAAGTTGAATTTTCCAAAACTATGAAAACACTTTTCTTTAAATTGCAACGGTTAACACTCACGTATTTTTATCACAATAGGCGTCAGGACGTAAGGCATTCGGCGGTAGCGGAACATACTTTTGGTACGGACGCGACGCATTTCATTCGGTTCGATAAAGTGAAGTTGTTGGCACGGGAAAAATGTTACGTGCCACGCAAGATCCGTGAGGCCATTGAAATCGGACGTCGCCCTAATTTCAACCTCGACGGAGGTTGGACTCTGCCACCAGCTTGGAAACCAGTGCTTCCTAGGCTAGAGGGAACGTGAATTTGTGTGGTGACGATTTGGTGGACACGGTTAGTTCGGTGTGCTTGTCGTTGATCCCGTCAGACGATCCGACAATTCAGACTCCCGCAACGACGGCGCCGGATTGCGCGAATCACCCCGCTTCCGCTTCCTCCCGCGCGAACCGTTACCTACGCCGGGCTCGGGCAGCGAAGGTGATAACAACACTCTGTCTGTCCGACGATGTCTGCCCGACGCAGACGAATCATGTCACGCCTATTGTGATAAAAATACGTGAGTGTTAACCGTTGCAATTTAATATCAGTATGACTCACGAAAGTTTAATACACTTTTCTTTAATTTAAATAAAATGTTTTTACAAAAACATTCAAGCTCAAAAATAATCTCCATTTCTATACAAAGATTTTACCCCCTTTTTACCCCCTTAATTTCCAAAAATCATGAAAACACGTTTCTTAAATTGTAATAAAGAGTCTTTACACAAAGTTTCAAGACTTTAGTTAAAAAAAACCATTCTCAAACAAACTTTCAACCCCCTTTTTAGTTTTTACCCCTTTAGGAGTAGAATTTCCAAAAACCATTAAATAATTTTTCTTTAATTTTAATAAAGAGTCTTTACACAGAGTTTCAAGTCTCTAGCTCAAAATAAATTCCATTCTCATAAACACTTTCTACCCCTTTTTTACCCCCATAGGGGTTGAATTTTCCAAAACTATGAAAACACTTTTCTTTAATTCTAATAAGGAGTCTTTACACAAAGTTTCAAGTATCTAGCTCGAAACAAAATTCTATTCCTATACAAACTTTCAACCCTCTTTGTACCCCTTTAGAGGTAGAATTTCCAAAAACCATGAAAATAGTTTTCTTCATTTGTATTTAAAAGTCTTAAAACAAAGTTTCAAGTCTCTAGCTCAAAACAAAATTCCATTCCTATAAAAACTTTCAACCCCCTTTTTACCCCTTTATAGGTGAAATTTTCAAAAACCATGAAAACACTTTTCTTCAATTGTAATACAGAGTTTCAAAACAAAGTTTCAAGTCTCTAGCTCAAAACAAAATTCTATTCCTATACAAACTTTCAACCCCTTTTTTACCCCTTTAGAGGTGGAATTTTCAAAAACCATGAAAACAGTTTTCTTGAATTGAAATAAAAAGTCTTTACACAAAGTTTCAAGTTTCTAGTTCAAAAATAAATCCCATTCTCATACAAACTTTTTACCCCTTTTTTACCCCCATAGGGGTTGAATTTTCCAAAACTATGAAAATACTTTTCTTTAATTCTAATAAGGAGTCTTTTGACAAAGTTTCAAGTCTCTTGCTCAAAAATAAATTCCATTCTCATACAATCTTTCTACCCCTTTTTTACCCCTATAGGGGTTGAATTTTTCAAAACTATGAAAACACTTTTCTTTAATTATAATAAGGAGTCTTAATACAAAGTTTCAAGTCTCTAGCTCAAAACAAAATTCCATTCCTATACAAACTTTCAACCCCGTTTTTACCCCTTTAGAGGTGGAATTTCCAAAAACTATGAAAACATTTTTCTTTAATTGTAATACAGAGTTTTAAAACAAAGTTTCGAGTCTCTAGCTCAAAACAAAATTCCATTCCTTTACAAAATTTCACCCCCCTTTTTACCCCCTTATAGGTTGAATTCCCAAATACTATGAAAATATTTTTCTTTAATTATAATAAAGAGTCTTTGCACAGAGTTTCAAGTCTCTAGCTCAAAAAAAAATTCCATTTCCATACAAACTTTCAATCCCCTTTTCACCCCTTTAGGGGTGGAATTTCGAAAAATCCGTTCTTATCTCTTGCCTATGTACTAAAAGAAAGCTTTGGTAAAAATTTCAAGTTTCTAGTCGTAGCCGTTTCGGCTGTGCGATGATCGTAGATGAGGACAACCTCTTTTATATATATAGATAACGTTGTCTGTGGTATTCCATAAGAACACTGCTCCTATGGATTTTCATACAATATATGAGCACTGTTGTTGTTTTTTTTTTTTTAATTTCTATAGTGGGCACGACATCTTCCCTATTCTGCCACGTTTCTAGATTTCGCTTTTTACGCTATTTTAGCTGTCGTAGAAAAACTAGGGTATGCAACAGCTCATAATTGGTTCTTAAAACACTCGGCTTCGCCTCGTTTTGTAACGGCGACCCTCAAGTTTTAAGAACCCTTATTATATCACTGTTGCATAAACTACTAGGTTATTTATTATTAAAAACATAAAATCTCTTCTGTCAACCCGTGTCTAGTAATTTGGTTTCATGTGCCTTGAACCTCTAACTACTCAAACGCTTAGCATTTGACTTTTCCGAGAGTTTTGCGCGTGATTTAATTCAATTTCAGCCACTTACTATTTTCTACTCGACTGTATCCAGTTTCCTCGCGCACCCCCTACCTAATAATTACACTCCCATACATCTAACTAGACGATCGTTTCTATTTTTTCTCGCAGTTTATCAGAAAATGGCGGTGATCGGTGAACTTTAAACACATTTAGTGCCACAAAGTCCTATCTCACTTACAAATCTTTACTACATAGGACCTTTTCGTATTTGAATAGTCCTCGGTACTTTGTCACGCCTAGATAATGACAGCTCTGTTTTATGACGGTTTATTTATAATATTACTCGGAGACATCTGTCACTGTAATGATACCGCCGTAAGAGATCGGTTTGTGCGATAAGACGGACAATTATTAGTAATTAATAAGACGTATCTCTTGTCCTGCTCCAGTCTATGTAAGTACGAGAGATAATTGTGACATTATCGTGTAGGTAAAGCATTTCGTAAATAAGTAGGTAATCAATATTTTAATTACTTGCGAGTTTAGGTACGAGTGACTATATAGATGACATAATTAATTATTGATTTTAACATTTTTAAAAGACGATACTCTATAACATTATAGAGTAAAAAGACAAATAAATTAATAATATGCGTGACCATGAGCTATTAGTATTGTACTAACCTGTACCTACCACATGAAATGGCACATTTTGGCTTCGTCACAAGAATGCCTTACTGCCCTTGCGTTTTGGAGAGCGATCGGTTCAATATTAGAGCATAACTGATAATTTGAGATTGATTTTAGTAAAATACATCACTTAACAGTTGCCGATAATGCGCTAAAATCATAAAGATTTATTCAGAAATTAACTTTATCAACAATCGACAAAGTAGTACCTTTTACTAGGACCAAGCACATTTTATGACCAGCGTAGCTTAACAAACATTATCGATGTAATCCTATACCACACACTATACTGAATAACATAGGCATTATAATAGATATATTACATAGCAATTAGCTATGAAAACATTGCATCGCGACTTGCAAAGTACTTAACTTATGAACGCATACTTAAGAGCAAGTTGCAAATAACATTTTAACAGGACAGCGCTGCGGGAGCCTTTAGGCGGACTTTATAAACGTAATGAATGTATGTAGGTATGTATAAATACAATATACCTACACTAAAGGAAAATTTAAACGGATCGCTATGAACATTCTATAATTAATTATCTAATTCAAATTCATTTGCTATTCACAATTTCACTAGTAAGAATGTTTTTTTTATCGAGAGTATTTTACTATTTTAACTGGGATTGGTTTTTTATAGTACCTAACTACTTTTTTTTTAATTAATTGAATAAACACATCTACACTGCTGTTCTGTTTTAATCGTAGACAGGTATAAGCTCAGAGCTGGCACTGCAATTTGTAAATAAAATACTAGGGTAAAACGCCGAATGCGCCGTTTCACTGGTTTGTGTATTAGGTATACGCCCGATATTAAAATACGGCGTATGTGCGCTTATACATTGAAAATGAAAACCCAGTTTTCAAGTTTGAGCGTATGTAACTGATTACAGTACTGTATCATTGTTCCACGCATTATTATCCTACATATCGACAATGCGCACTGACGGATTGTATCAATATTTGTCATTCTTTCAACAATGGCGCATCATGGCACTGTGGGTGGTCGTTTTGTGTGAGTCTAGTAATTTAATTAACATCATACACGAATGATTCACTGTGTGTAGAAAGCGGACGAATTTTGCCTTTGGAACAATATTAGCTTACACTGAGTTTTTGTGATTACATTTTCATTTGAGCTATGTGATATTGTTAATGGTTTTTGTACACAATGCTTTGTCTGTAGCATATTTAGGTAAAAAGGCAAGCAAGCTTAATGACAAGCGTGTCCACTTGTCATACTACGGGAAAGAGTCTAAGAACTTAGAAAACATAAAAAAATCTGATCGATCAAACAAACTTACTAAAAACAGATGAAACCTTTAAGTTTATGGATTTATTTTCAGAAACAGGTTATGGACAAGTCTTTACATAAATTTAAAACGGCTATCAACAATGAACTTGCGGATTTTATTAGACAAATTGCACTAAGGAATTAACTGAATGAATTTAAGTATAATAAAACAGATTAACTACGTCTTCACTTCAATTTAAAACCGTCACATAATAACCTGTGATACAATTTAGATGCCACGTGGAATTATGGGTCGCTTAACGTAAGGTAATGATACGTTGGACAGTTCAGTGCATTCATATGTGTACATTTGTTCACCTTAATCCCTTGTAATAAGGTGAAAAAGTGAACACATATTTATGAACTCGGCTGGACACAGTATCAGGATAATCTCGGCTTACGGCGCGTTATGGGTATTAAATAATAATTGGATAAGGTCAATCGATCGGAGATTTGAGACGGGAAGATTGAGTTTTTTTGGGTTGTTACTGGCAAGGAAGCACTTAAACTCAGTTTAAAGAATACAATTCGACACTGAGAAGGAGAACTGGAATCAACGACAAGGCGCGCAATGGTGCTAATCCTATTTTGACTCTCGAGTGTCAAAATGCATTATATAAGTACAGATCCGATAAAAGTAAAATTATGATTGTTTCTACAAACCTTAACGTGGTCGTCTTCCCACCACCGTTTTACAAACTGTGACAGGTTTTTCATGCTGTTATAATCCTCGCACATGTCTATTTTCTAGGCTCACAGATTTCACAAACACTTATCCTCACAGTACACTCGAATTCACCAAAGAGCTTTCGCGTCTTAAGTCTTTAACCTTTGCGATCTGGATCACAACTAATCCTTTGACAGGCAAAACCCTGACATCTCAAAAATTCAACGGTCACGGGTGGTGGGGGCATGACCTACCTGTAGCTTAGTGGCAACAATAACCTGAACCCGATACTGATAAGGATAATCCCTTTGTAATAATGTGGTGTTAAATCCCATTGCAGAAGGCTTTTGTTTGGCTAAAGGGATAATGCTAAGTGTAATAAGTGCCGAAGTTGTCAACTGGTTGAGGATTAGTAGATATTGTTTGTTATTGTTGGAAATGGTATTTGAAATGCCGACATGCAGCCCCGTGACTGTATAAACTGTGGATGACGTTTACTAATGTGCATTTTCAGAAAAAAGTGCACCCTTTTAATGAAAATGGGTCCTCAATTTTACATACAAAAAAAATTTGTCAGTTTTGTAACGGCCCGTACGAAATATATGAAAAAATGCGTTAGAAAGCTGACCAAAAAAAACGGGACACTCTTTTTCTTTTTTTAAATCAATAGTACCTACTCGTGATTCTGGTTATAAAAAACACAAAACTTCCTATATTAAAAAAAAAAACGAAAATGGTACCCTAGTTTTTAAAATGCCCTTATAAGGGAAATGGCTGTGAGCACAAGAGGTCTATATACACATAAGAACATATACCTATAAGGTTAATACTATTTCAGATGTTACATTTTATGAATGATTTATCTCTGCAAGCCAAACTTTCCATAGCAGATGCAAATACAATATTGAATAAATATTTGAATAAATTGCGTGTGTTGGTTTTACTGCCGAGTTACATTAAACGCAAAGCAATGTATTTACAGTTTTATTCCATATTTAAATGGAGTAACATAATATTTAACCTAAGTTGTTACCTCCGATTTCAAAATTATTGGTGTTTAAGCTTAGATATACCTACCTATTACTTATTTATAAGTACTTGGATTGTGGATGTATTTAAATATATTTATAAACCAATGTCGTATTATTGCCTTGTATCTACAAAATAAACCATATTGAGCTTAGTATATAACAGAACACGTGTTTTTTTCAAATATTTCGTGTAGTTATTATTATTTTACTGACGAATAACATACTCCGCTAACTATAGTTGATTTCATAAAATTAATACATATTAATTTGTCTAATAAAATAGAATATGAATTGTCCCGTATACTTAACATTTTTTTATTGTCATATATCTTGACTGTTTATAGGCAGGCCGATTGGTCAAACAGTGTATTTTTATAATGCATATAAAAGTATGTTTTCGACATCTGCATACTTTAAAATTAACACAAACCACTTGTAAATCAACACTATTACCGGTTATTTGTAGATTAACGACAAAACACACCCGAAACTAAAATAACCTTAACACCACATCTGCGCATAGGAAAAACCAGAAACAATAGAGTTTCAAGAAGCTGTCTAAAATTAACAATACGGCGGAGATCTCTTTGAAGTTGACCGTACATACGTGCGACGTAAATAAAGCGTCCTCGCTCAGGTCAACAATAGGGTGGTCTTACCCTACTGATAAGGTATTGTGTACCTCGCGGAAGGTTGGGTCAGTTTTCGTTTTTTAAAGGAAATTTGCAACCTTATTGTTGCAAACCACGTAACGTGGTGTTAAATGTGGAATAGTTTTGTTTAGAGTAATATGTTTTTGTTAAAATATTGCTGGTGACTAGATACATATTCCGAGAAAGTTTTTGAGATAAATAATAGAAACGTTCAAATCTTAAACTTCTCCGCTTTTTTCAACTACCATTTGACAAACCTGCCTCGATTTTTTTTTATTTGAGTGGATTACGAGTAGGTTCATGTATTTTAGGTATCATTTTCCTTTAAACTTTTTATATAATTTTTATTAACAAATAGGTACAAAGTAAACCACAATTAACATAAAACTAAACTACTTTTAAATTGAATGTTATACTAAATTGAAAACTAAACTACTTCAAGCTTGCTTATGTGTCGTAAAAACAGCCTTTATACACCTTATATGCTAACATTTCTAACTTAGATAAAGATGTAGGAGACAGACGTCAAAAGGTCATCTAAATCCCTCAACGTATAATTCAGTACACCGAGCAACTTAAGTATATACCAACGCACCTAAGTGGCCGTATTCACTCAGAGAATAAATTATTTAAGAATATGATATCTACTGAATAAATATTAAAAATCCAGGTAGGTATTTAATTATGTTTTAATTTAAGCTTCTATAGTCACAAGACTATAGAAGAATGTAAAAATAAAGAATCATATTAAATTACTTCGTTTCGGTGCCATACTTAGTTTAAGCACTTTAAGCAATACAAACGACATAAAACAATCATACAATACAACAATACAATACAATAACTCTTTATTGCACCTCAAAACAACAAAAATAACACAAACTGGTATAGATTACACATGAAAAAGAATAATCATAATTATTTATACGATAATGACTTGAATATATCCTGGCATATGTTTGATATGGCCACTGCATATTGAAGAGTAAACCTGCGAGTGAATTATTAATGTGTAAACTGTTTTCCCAATATCGCGAAAGGGGAATTGAATGAATAGTGGATGGTGAAGCACAAAAAATGTTGCTCACAGTTTTTCTGTGAGTGTTTCCAGTAAGATTTGCGTAGCTATACTCACTGTAATTACACAATATTTACTACTAATACTTACATAACCTCAAAGGATCGCTAAATCCCCTGAACACCGTTTCAGCGTACACCCCGCAACCCAAGTTTCTATCACTCCGCGCATCACTTAACCCGTCAGTCGGCGCATCTGATACGCCGCGGGCAACTCGGCAATAATATAACTTTGCACCTAATAATTTTGCCGGCCAATTATAATTTTGCTTCGCGATTATAATTTTATAATTTTCCTCGTTTATAATTTATGGGCGGAGGCGTGTCACTGCAAAGTGATTGATTGTTTTGATGATTGATTAGTTTGGTTTTTCTGTTTAAAATTTAAATTTTTGTATCAACGGTTGCTGTGTAATTGTATGCGGAATAATGCAAATAATATAACAAATACGAAGCAAAAAACGCGATTTAAATGAACAAATATGACATAAACTAAAGGAACGTTTCAACTTTTAAGCGTTAGAAATCTTAGCCTTCGTATTAACTAGCGACCCGCTCCAACTCCGCACGGGTGCAATATATATTATACATATAAACCCTCCCCTTGAATCACTCTATTTATTTAAAAAAACACATCAGAATCCGTTCCGTAGTTTTATAGATCTAAGCACACAGGGACAGACAGCGAGAAGCGACTTTAATTTTATACTGTTTATATTTTTTAATTATTATTTAATTAAAATAATTGTCTTGAATAAACACACAACCCGTTATGAAATTCCCAACAAACTTAATAAGTCATCAAGCACAATAAAACAAATGGATTTGTTCCGATAGCACTTCATAGATGGCGCTGGTAGGTACAACTGAGAACGCGAACATCACAATCACATCATGTTGGGAGTGTTTTCTTATCAGTTATTTGCGAATAACTATAATATTACGTGAATTAAAAATACAGGTTACGAATTGAATTCAAAGTAAGTAAGATATCGACTTATAATTTCAATAAAGTATCAGGTTTCCTGTAAGTAGTAGGTAATTTAAATTCTACGATTGCTAACTATCAACACAACAGCTTATTGAGTTTGTCAATTAGAACATTTTTTTTTTTTATTATCTTTATTAAAAAAAAAAACAAAGGGTTTTTTCACGAATGAAAATGTCACCCTCATTGTTACAAAACAAAACTACTCAGCTCTTATATTCTACGCTTAATACCTAGGGAAACAATTTCAATAAGGGAATTAGAACATGATTGTTTGTTGAAAAGAAGTCAAAGACACTTTTTTTGCCAGATTTGTATCTAACACGTTAAAATGATAAAAGTCTATTCGTAAGTCTATGATACGATACCATAGTTGAAGAAGATTATTAACATACGTGTTTATCTTAAATGTAAAAGGAGAAATGTCACATTCCCAGTGACTAACACTGCTCCAATTTTGGGCTACTACATCCTTAATTCGCAGCAACATTAAGTAAATACATACCAACTTTTTACAGTGTCAAATATTGGTGCAATTACCTTATTTGTATGTTTGTTACGTAATGTTTAATTTTATTTATTTAGGATTGTTTACTGAAATTGGTACACAATAGAAAATAAGAGCAAGTTTGTCCAATCCAATCCTTGTTTAAAATAAACAAATTAACAAACTGTTTAAAACCGATATACCCTGGGCCCTTACCATGACTTCTTATCCCGATTCAGTTTAGGACTTATACTGAGTCACTGCCATACAATATACAATACAACTGAGCACATTTAGGAACCTGAACTAAATCGCGTTAAGACGTCCTAACTTGTACATTTGGCGGAAACCTAGAGTTAAACCACGTTGTCAAGCAAATTCACTGACAAACTTCAAAGTGTTATTTTAAAAGTCAAGCTTCTTTGAAATTATAACTTTTACTTAACACTTTCACAGTATGTGCTATCAAAGTCTAGCAACTTTTTTTAATACTACGGTGACAAACAAGCATACGGCCCGCCTGATGTTAAGCGGTCACCGTAGCCTATGGACGCCTGCAACTCCAGGGGTATTACATGCGCGTTGCCGACCCTTTAAAAAAAGGAGGATTCGCTGTGTTGACAGCTAAAGGGGCAAGCTTTGCTCCGTGGGTCCCCAGCTGTCAACACATAGCACAGACAGACTATCTAAACCGAGTTTCTGCCAATAAATCATTTTTATATAATACGTTTAATAGAGCTATTGAATTTATTCTGAAACTGTTTGATTGGATCGTAATGTCATCTATTCATCGTAAACTATTCTTAGAAATAATTAATCAAAACGGTAGCTCGAGGTCAACGCTTTGCCAAAACGGGTAGGTACCTAAGTTTTTTTGAGTCGAATTAGGTTCTACTGAGCTTTTCAACTTAATTTTCTAGTATTATAACTAATATTTGAAACGGGATAATTACCATGTATGTTTGTTTTATTGCAAGCGCCATGTTCACGGAGTAAACTGATGAGCTGCAAGTTTTTAGATGTGATAAAACAACAAATACACAATATCGGGACAATATTGGGTGCTCAATAAGAAAACAAACATACATGGTAATTATCCCGTTTCAAATATTAGTTGTAATGCAAATTACCATGTTAGTTTTTTTTACAGCGATGGGAAAGCTTGAGCCAAGTGAGGTCCTTGTTATAGGATAAGGTAATATTCTAAATTTTGTGATATTGCCGGTGCAGCGGGAAACGTGTTGTGATATCTACATAAAAATTCAGACGAATTGAGAACCTCCTCCTTTAGAAATATTGAAGTCGGTTGAAAATATTTAAGTGATTGAGTGGCTTGTGGCACCATCGTAATCCAAAGAGGGCTACGATAATGTATTTAGTTTTCGAATGTCTCCATCGATAAACGAATAGAATATTTTGCATTCTGTAGGAAAAAGTCAATACACGTGTTTATAAGTTATAGTCAACTTTACCTTACATATTATTATTATAATCCACAAACTCCCGTTTGGTACAAATTGCACGTTACTCCGGGACGCGCAATCTCCCTAATGCTGCAGAAACTATGCATTTGGCTGATGACTTGCCATTTATTTCAATATGCCGGCATATTATGGCGTTAGCACGACCCTTCCTGGGGACAGGCCTGGAGTTATATAGATTTTCTATTAGAATGTAGGTAATCTGCATATTTCAATCTGGTTACAAAACCGATTTAGATTGTCATTTACGAGTACTTTTATTATAGTTGAAGTAAGTTGCGTGATTACCATGACTTGCACGAAACTGTATTCGATAGCGACTGCAGCGCTCGAAAGTATGCCCGTCTCGCTCCTACCATTACTCTGCTAGGAGCGAGACGTCTAAAATTAGCTACACTACAAATCACAAAGTGGTCTAAAATGTAGCGTATACTTATTCGTAAATTAATTAATTTTGTATTAATAAGGATGTTTGCTATCTATGCCCAAATCTTCGAAATAAATGAAAAATTTTAAAATCACTGACTCGGTTCAGACTAGAACTCGAGGCTCCGGGATACCAGCAGCTGTACTAACTGAGACTAACCCGTTGACTGCCAATCTTTTCACCATTAACAATATTAAAATCCATTTCTTATGACAGAGGCAAACGACCAGACTAATCGTCAGATGGCGTGAAATGGCGATCACCCTCCAGGGGGCCTACCACGAATCACTTCGTTCGTTAGTTCGTCTATTTGCCCCTTTGTCGCTCGAATATGCAAGAGCAATAGAGAGGGAAATAGACGATCGAGCAAACGTGGTTCGCGGTAGCCCCTCAGGGCGGTGAAGTGCGTGTGGTGCCTCATTGCAAATATCGTAAGCAAATGGTAGTTTCCTTGTTAACTAGTTTTTGCTAACTCAATCTACATCTATTTCAATAGTATAGGTAGGTAAACATTTTTATAGTAAGGGAGGCCAATATGCTAAATTTGTAGTAACTCGAGCGTCGTGGTGACTACTGGTGACCTATAGGAATCGAAAGATTAATTTCGTATAAAGGAAGAATACAAGTTTTTATAATGTATTCTATTTTAGTGGTGGGGGAAGCGTCTACAGACTTTTTAAAATATAAAATCTGTTAGTGGAAATACTCGAGCATGTCAGATGTCGAAGTATGCACAGGTCGGGCAACGTGTCCCACGAAATAGAAAAATATCTACCGCAATAGAGTAAATCAAGGTAGCGTTTTGTTTGGTGCAACTTTGTAACCCCTGCCACTCTCTTACGTTTCGCTCAAATAGCCTAAAACTTGAAATACCTGCCTACGTTAAACTGACGCTTACGAGTATTTTTGACTTTACTTTTTTTGACAAGATCAAACCAATATTATGAACTCATATTCGGCGGTGGTACGTAACAAGGTACCCTCCCTTATGTTACCCGGCGGACTGCCGCGCCGGAGTTAGTACAAAAATCCTATCTTGGCCTCCCCTACTATTAGTTGTACGTATATACAACCATCTGCAAAAATGTGTCTGTTTTTAGCAAAAGGAACCACTTTGTCGCTTGTCCATAAGGCACTTATTCCATAAAGATTCATTTAGAAATGAACCTTATCAAGAAGCGACAATACTGAAAACAAGCACAATAACGTACTTATCTACTTACTATAAAACTCTTCATTTCGTAAAATATTAGCAGATACTGAAGTATCCATTTCTACTCTAGTCACGTTCTTCAGAAAATTCCTAGTTATTTTTCTTATAGACATCGATAGCTAACGAACAAATGACTGTAAAAGGTCAAACAGATAATGATAATGAACTTTAGTAGCGTTACGAGTATCCTTATAGTCATTCTTTCATTGGAAATCATCCATATGATTATGTATCCCTGGTATAAATAAAGTAGGCATCTATCTACCTTTATGAGTAAGCGCTTTTAAAAGTAGGTAACTTAAACGCACCAATGTCCGTACCGCACCAGATATCGACATGGTAACTTTATGTCAAAGTTATATAGGCTAAATTTGAACAATGAAGATTTTTCTATATTAGAATTTAAACATGTCGATAACTGGTGCGTCTACGTTAAAGACGACTCACACTAGGACGGGACGGGACGATCTGTCAATTTCCATAGAAATAATCACGTCATAGATCGGAGCCCTCGAATATCACGTGACGTTTTATATAGAAACTGACAGATCTAGGGTGAGTCGTCCTTTAAGCAGTAGGAACCTTTATCAATTCAGAATATGATTTTTAATCGAAACCGATTGCACACCTTAAAGCGGAAAACAAACAGTAACGCATTTATAACACTTACAAAAACATTAATAACACTAAAAACCTTTCAGCAGCGTTATCAGAAAGATCGGTTGGGAATAAATTACACCACGATTCGGAAATAAATCGTGTGTGTGTCGCCTGAGGCGTGGCAGGTTGCAGGTTCAGAAAGAAATACGTTGTAGCTGCAACGACAAATTCGCCAACGATAATAACTAAGGTGTCGATAGGTCTCACCAATTAGAGAGTAAATAATGAAAGAAATAATCGAAATTGCTAACACGGGACAAATAGGTAGTATAAAAGATAAGAATCCCAAACTCAAAATAACTCTTATTGTTGTTGCTTGTGGGACATTCATGTGAAATGTTTACAAGTTTTTCACATATTCACGTTTTTATATTCATTTACCTATTTGCGGTGGTCGCATTTTCAATGAAATTTATAGTTAACTTAATACGATTTTAAGCAAACACGTCACTTAGACACGCATAATACTGTTTGCGTTTTAAACTAAATGTCTCTTGGCGGTATAGTCTAGTTCTAGTTGACTATTTGGCTCAGTGCTATACAGTTAGGCTTCCGATAGCTTATAAGTTATAACGCGACAACGAGGATAAAAATACAGCCTCCACAATATTTGTACGCTAGAAGTCAGGTAGGACAATAGGTCACCTAACAATAGGTCAGAGACAAACGTGTACAAGACCACGGCAGGTTCCGGATTCCGGAACTAATGTTGTCACACTCAAATCACACCGGGGTTGTATAAGTTTAGGATCTAAAGTTCTAAACTGAATCACTGCCTCGTCGCGTCAGATAAAACAATAGGTCACCAAGCAATAGGTCAGGCAAACTGCACCGTGCACAAGCCTCCGGCAGGTTCCGGATTCCGGAACTAATGTTGTCACGCTCACATCGTGCTGGGTTTCGTATGGGTTAACAAATCCAGTGGATTTGACACGACTTTCTCATGCGACAAATATGTTTATTTATGGTATCAATGGCGTTATTGTTCGTTGAAAAGTTGAGTCAAATTAAAAATGCTTTTGATAAGGATTTGTATAATTTGTGTTTGTTAGACAGAGACAAATTTTAACACACGTTTGTTAAATTTTATGAAGAAGGGCACATGCCCACAACCTGTTAACTATTGTTTTTGACCCAAGCAGTCCCCTTACAGAGCGACCTCAATAATTCAATACCAAATGTACCTACTTTTCTACACCCAATAACTTTTAGTCGGCAATGTCGCGCGACAAAAGCGATAGGCTAATGTAGATAAAACTATCAAATTGACTTGTACTGAATGACCCAAGAGCCTTTTACAATATCCTGTGAACTTCACAATGTGTCTAAGACGGTAGGTAGGTAAGCCTATACGCCATGGCGCCGCCCGAGGCTCTCGGTAGGTTTCGAAGTCGAGCCGCCTGCACATGAGTTCGTGATTTACGTTTACTTAACAGAAGGAGAGACGTTTACCTACCGAACTGGTAGGGCCTTCAGGAAAAGTGGATGTTAGGAGTTTGTTATAAACTTAATATTAAAATAAAATATTAACGCAAACGCATGTCTCTATTCTTTATCTCAATTATATTATAATACTTGTAGGTCGCGTTTTTATCAACTGATACCGTCGATGACGCATAGACGACCGAACGATAACTAAATATATAATATGAGGTTTAAAGGTAGGTGCCTACGTACTCAGCACGTGAAACAGTAATCCTTTACAGACGGAGACTGCACGAAATTATGTAATTGGCTACACTGTTTACCCAAATAATGGGGAAAATGGTTGCCAGGGGGCATCAGAATGAAATGCGTAAGTAAATTCATAATGTTATGTAATTTAACCTCATTTTGCCACCTTTTTACGTCGTACTTCAAAAATAACGCTTCGGGAAGAGCGATATTTATTCCCAAGTGGCTTCATAAATCATAACGCTATTAGTTTCTATAACTTTAAGCCATAAAGACGACTTAAATACTGCGCTAGCCTATCTGAGATATGTACCTAAGTAAGTGACAACGCAATTTCTAGCCTGAGACATAAGTTTAGGTAGAGTTATAACGTCGATATAACGTCATAATTTCATAGAAGTTTGACGTTTAAAATAACACTTTAAAATTTGATAGTTCATTTGCTTGCAATAAATAATGTGGTTTGACTATATTATCTATTAATAGGTAACTAAGTGACAACATTATCGTGAAAAGCACAAAGACCACGGACTCTCTTTGTCGCGTTCCGTAGTAGCAGAGATCTGTTTGTCAAAAATGTTAAAATGTAGATAAAGGATGACTCACACTTCAAGATCGGGACGGGACGGGGCGCGATGGGAAAATCCGTCAATTTCCATAGAAAGCGTCACGTGACATCCGAGGGATCCGAGCTATCACGTGATTCTTTCTATGGAATTTGACAGATTTTCCCGTCCCGGCCCGTCCCGTGCTAGTGTGAGTCATCCTTTAGGCTCCTCTTTTACGTGCCGTTAAGACGATAGGCCTGAAATAAATACAGAGTAGACTTCTAGTCTAAGATGGCGGAAGCCATCATCATCATCATCATCATTTCAGCCGAAAGACGTCCACTGCTGGACATAGGCCTCCCCCAAAGATTTCCACAATGACCGGTCCTGCGCCACCCGCATCCAGCGGATTCCTGCGACCTTCACCAGGTCATCAGTCCACCTTGCGGGGGGCCTACCCACGCTGCGCCTTCCGGTACGCGGAAGCCATGAAGCTGCCTAAATAGGAACAGTTTTCGAATTTTTACCTACTTATACATTTTATACGGAATCTACTCCAAACCTCTTTGATCTCTTGTTAGTTTTGTTACTATACCATTCTTATTTACCGAGCCACATATCAAAGTCAATGTTCAAGTATTTTAGCGGCCACCAATCAAAGTCCATCAATTTATTATAAGGCACCTGTTATTCTGGGATGTTTACTTTCCGGGCCTGCTTCTCTTCACACTGATAGATGGGGCTCAAGCTGCCAATGGACTTATGGTGAAATGCCACAGAGTAGATATATTTACCTAATTTACCTGTTAAGTACGACGCACGGTGTACAGCTATTTCCCCGAATTTTGGTTTGGCCTTGGCCGCACAAAGTTTAGTTGACATACTAACCAAATTCATATTTCTCATAGTTTTGTGGCAAAATCATCATTTGGCATAAAATAGGCTAGTATGCCAAATAGTATTTATGCGAAGCGTTGTACCAATGCCATTAGATGATTCAAATTTGATGATTTGGGAAAAGTTGTTTGGGAAGGGAGCTGATGATTTGGCATATAATTTTCGGCGACATAAATAAGTAGTATCTAAACCAATAACACTTTACCGCATGATGCGTTGTCTGTCTCACTTAATACAGTCGCAAAATTTAGTAATATACCAACAGAATGAGGTGTATGATCAAAGCAAGCAATTATAAATCATACTTGGCATGAAAAAACACATATGTATGTAGACAACAATAGATAGCATGGCGGTATTGGTAGGTGGGTACCTACTTATGATTCGCGAAAAAATCTGAGCATCGCGATGTAACAGCTTGAAAATAAAATAGAACTTCATATTTATACCGTAATCACTCAATGTGTACCTGGCCAAGTGGGTACCTGGGTACGTCTGCTTGTCGTTACTTCAATGCATTTTACATAGTAGTAAGCGTCTATTTTGCTAGATTTTTTATATACTGTGACCCTGAGATTCTGTTTTAAATAGAGCTGTAGACTAAGAAATCTAGAGAATAATCAAATAGGTCTAATTAATTGCGTTGTAGACTTTAAGTAAGTTTATACCAAATACGCAAACTTACGTTATAAAAACCTAAAACTAAAGTTCCCATACTTAAAATTGCTCTACATTTGATCAAAATAGAATAAGGCGTTAATATTCTCTTTGAACAAATAATATCACGACTTTCCTGGACTACCATTTGGACTTAAAGCGGCACCCGTCGGTCAAACAATCTTACACTCAATAGTAAATAGAAATAATAACTGTCTTATTAGGTAAGAAACACACGAATATAGACATTTTAACTTAAATACACGAATTTAAATGTAAACTATACGTAATTAAAGTTGATGATGTCACTAAAGTCACTAAACATCAGAAACACGCCAAATGCAAAAGATGCGCAAGTTTTTTCTTCCATTCTCTTACAATTGTTTTGTTTGTTGACTTCAGTTTTCAGATTATCTCAAACAGTTAATGAGTAATACCTTTTTAATTTACGATAAACAAAGAGTTTACGTGACGTGAGGTACTGTTAATCTAAATCAAACCCGCCGATTATTAAAATTAATTGCACCTTCTTAATTAAACCAAGAAATAATTAATTCAATGATCATTAATTAAATTACATTTCAATTGCATGTGACACCTACGCGACGCTCTATGACTGACGAAATAATAAACACTGATTAGTTGCGTAATTTAATGATTTGGGCCAGAAATCATAATTAATTTCTATTGTTTTAACTCATTTCGTGTTTACATATGCTCTTTATATTGGACAACTACTGTTTTGAAACCAAGATATATAATTATAATTGTTTTGATTATCTTATAAGATACTGAATACAACATTAGTATCATAAATGAACGACCTGAAAAAAATATGAAAAATCAACTAACCTGAATCATGGATGCTTCTTACAATCACAAACAAACATAAACTGCACACAGCGTCACTTCACCGTTCATCACTAATCCTTATACATGTATAGGTTCGACACACGACCGCCTGTCAGCCAGAGCGACCGGACACTGGGCTTCAGCGGCCGCAGAGCGGGACGCAAGATCGCGGGGGGACACGCATGCTGAAGGATGCCAAAGGAGCAGATGCGACAGGACTCCGGAGAAAAGAGACGACTAGTACGTGACATTTGAAAACTGTGTCTTTACATCACATTTTATAAACACAACCGATTTTGTTATCTGTGCATATGACTTAAGGTTTATTTTGAGTTGTGCTGATAGGGAGTTAGGACGTATCGCGTGTAACATTCAAATGTCCTCTAATGTGTCGCGCGATTCGGCGCTAGCTTTAAAACTAAATAGAGTAGGGCCGAGTATCGCGCGCGACCGGCCGGCGCTTCAGCCGTCTGGTGGCAAAAGCGTGTATGTCACGTTGTGTCGCTTCTGAAGCGAGTGCGAGTGAGACAGAGGGTGGGGGTGTCACCACGATCGCTTTTTAGGGACTTAGCCGGATGAGAACAAACAGAGGCAGCGTTGCGAATTTTGTTACGTTGCGCAAATGTGAAATTTGCGCTAGCGATGTAGATGTTTAATGGCTGTCTGTCGAGTGTACAGTGTAGAGTAATTAGACGCTGCTGAGATTTGGTAAATGGATTTGTTTATCTGAAGGTTCAGATCATTCATTAATCTCGTCACAAAGCATTAAGCTCTTGCGGTTATAAACGAAATTTAAGTATATTTATTCAAGGTAGATCATTTATCGAAACGCTAGCTAGCGTTGTAAGTTACGTTAATTTGACCAAATTATACACAATTATTGGTAGACTAATGCGGTCAGCATTGCGTTTTTCATACCAATAAGTGCTTACCTATATCGTTTAGGTACCATTCTACAATTAGCGAAGCACGCACTTCATACAAAGGTGTAATAAATGTTCAGAAAACGCGAACACAATTTACAAAGCTTAAGCTTGTTATACCGTCTGCTTAACCTATTTATAAAATTACTGTCCCTCTGTCACTTGTCGTCACATCAACATTGAAGCACAAAATTAGACAAAAAATGACTTTTTCCCGAATATTACGTTCACAATGCGGTAGCGCCACCGAACAATTAACGGACAAAAGAAAAGTGACATTTTTGGGTTGTCGTACTTCTGACTATAGGGGTGGCATTGTCAGATCTGAAAATCCTGTTGTTTTTTTTTTCAATGTCACTGGCCACCCACATAGAGGCAGAGCGTGAAACGAGCTAAAGGATTAGCTGCCGGCATTCGATTTATGAATTTTGCGCTACCTTTGAGTTGGATTTTTGAATTTCGAAGTATGATTGACTTGCAATGCTTATTTGAGAACGAACTGAGTACCTAATGGTAGACTATATTATACTCTTCGTTTAGATGAGTGCCGTTAAGTAAAACGTAATAATATCTACCTTATAATAAAGGCAAATTTAATAATACAAGCAATTTTTAATTAAAATGTTGAAACCTAACCTAACCTAAACCAAAAAACATTTTAACTAGGTACCTACTGGAGTTTTTTTAATTTTAAATCTGAGTTTTTTACGTAAGTACCTATTAATGGTAAAAGGTTTTTTTCCATAAACTCATACACGTCTGGCTCTAGGTATTTATACACGTAACTTGGTTAACTGATCTAATATAAGTAGGTGCCCTTAATCGTAACGGCCATGGAGTGCAGGTAATACTTCAATAAAGATGGATTTCAGTTGTTTCAAAATTTTAAAATGATGATATCCGTTCTTTCCGGTTGTTAAGTGGTAGGTACGGTCGGCACAGCAATATTTACTTAATACATCTGCTATACTTACATAAAAACAGTTTATGCTATATAGGTAACTGCTGTTTAATTCATGCGCGCAGTAACAAATAATAATGTAAGTACTTATTATGTAGGCCCCTACTGAGTTATAAGCATTAACACGTAGAATAGGCTAGTATTTAAGATTTGTACTAACAACATGATCCTTTGTTGGTCCTAAATAAAGAAATTATTATTACTTATTATGCAAAAATATTTTTAGATATCGTGAAACAATTTGACAATAGGAACTTTGTAGAGGTAGTATACTTATTTATTTAGTAGTTAGGTATACAGAAAAAGTGATTGTTAAATATAGGTAGATCATGATGACCAAATCTTTCATAGAACCTCAACGCCTAAACCATCTAAAATCGCCCCAATAAATCATCAACACGATTCGGTGATCAATCTTGCATTTTTTTTTAATCCTTGCGGTTTTTGCTGTCAGTACAATAATGTGGTTTTAATAGCTAACAAGTGCTTAGGGACATGTTATTTATTACACAGATGCTATTGTTTTTAGGATTTTGACTGATGTGCTAACAAAGGTACGCGATTTATCGTGTGTCATTTGTTTTTGTTCGTTTATTTGATTTTTGTGGTTATGAATGCTTACCTACTGGTTGGCTGATAATAAGAATTAAATTGGTAAATTTATAATCGACATCGATATAATCGATGGAACGCTTCTAATTGCGAGGATTTTTCAAAGTTTATATGCGGCAGTAATTAAGTGTAAATTGTGTACCTACTTACTTAAATTAAAATTATGTACCTGCCTAATTAATTATATCAAAAGGGGTTGGTACTTATGTTTTGATAAACTAGATCCTTTGTCGTTCTTTTACAAATTATTAAATGAAAGCATTGTGTTATAGACAAATTACGAGTATGTACCTAATACGTACTTACCGCTGATGTTGTAGGTTCATACCTACATTATTATTTTACATGTAAAACCACTCCGTACTTACCTACCTAAAAAATAACTTGTTTTGTGGCCACAAAACAAATTAAAAATAATGGTTTAGTACTTAATTAAAAATAAAAAAATAATGTGCATTCGTACTACAACATCTGCGTTCTAAACGCATCAAATTAGCCGACCTATTCCGTGATCGCATGACATCGACCCAATAAAACGCATAATACAACCCCGATAGAAGAAAAAACAAAAAACAACGTCACCTGTCGTGTCATTTGGCCCCAGTAAAATGCCGCCAAAGAAACGAAATTAGAAAAAAAAGGAATCTACGTAAACTTGTCTACGACAGTTTGCCCTAGCGTGCGACATCCCGTCAGAGTGAGTCCTTATTGGCCAGAATTTAAAGTTGATTTTAATCGACTTTATTTTTCTTAAAAAGAATCCGTAAACTGACCAAACTTGTCTTATGACAGTTTACCCTAGCGCGGGACTAAGCAGCGCCATAGTCCCTTATTTAACTACCTTTAAAGATGATTTTCGTTCGATTTCAATACAACTTGTTTTTCTTATCCCGTTTTGACTGACTACAATTTACGATGTGAAACTTTGGGCGAAATAAAATTATGGTCGGACTTCATTAGTTGTGTTTTTGTGACAATAGTTGTATTGTGAACTAATAATAGTGTTTTTAGACTCTGGCTTTGATGATGCCTTCCGATATTTTACGACGTCGCTGACGTTTGTGAGTGCCGAATAAATGGCAAGTTTTTGTGGGGTCTTGTTTTGATGATAATAAAGGCATACCATTTTTGTTTGGAATTTCGGGCAGAGTTGTAGACACATAGACTCCAGCGGTTAGACGCTAGTTCTTTGTAAAAGAAAATTTACATTGCAATATAATAAATTGTTTAAATTGGTAATTAAAAACAAGTTGAGAAAAAAAGGATATTATAAAATATCAGACTATTTAAAAGAGGTTAACTTGGAGTTAACAGGTACGTTTAGTATTAAAATTTTAATGGTTTTATATTTAATCATAATGTTATAAAAAAATTATGATTACAAAATGTTGATGTTATGACGTCATAAAGTGATTGTGAAATCCTATTATGAAAAAATAAACATGAATATGAATTATGAATATGAGTAGGTAAGTAGTTCGATTTCAACCTACTTACATAAAATACTGAACGGAGTCTCTTCCAACATCGACTTATTTAACTGTACTTCGACTGAATTCACAGAGATCACAAGTAAGCAATTGTGTTACCCAAATGTTGGATAAAATAACTTAGTTCCATTTGGAAATGTAAAAGAAGTGTAAAAGTTTATATTGTTAGTTTATAGTGTTTTTCTTTAAAAATGTAATATATATCACGTGTTGGTTGTATCTGTTAGTGATATTGATATGTATGTATTTATTCAATAAATAAAAAAAATCAAAAAAAATCAAACTTTAAAAATATGAATAAATCTATAGGTAAGGTAGGAAAACCCATGATATTGGAGACATTAATTTATTATGTGATGTCGTGAGTCGCCTTACATTGAGAAAGGATTTTTGTAAATGTAATAGGTATCGCGTTCAATATTGCATGGGCAGTTTATGGGGTAAAATGGGTGCGTTGGGATGAATTTCACGAATTTGAAGTTCAACCCTGGATTAAAGTTGATAGATTTTTATATGTGGCACGTTAATTTATATAAAAAGTGTTCGTTGTATGTACATAACTTTTTCAATGATAAACTGTCATTTAATTGCATAGATTTTACGATACACACAAAATAGTATGAATTTTCAGCACACTTCATTACAATGAGTGAGCTGGCATTTCGTACTACTAAAAAAAAAAGTGACGGTATCACGAGTTATACGTAGTCGTTAGCGACTGCGCGATTCGAAATCATACTCTACTCAATCATAGTTACTTTCGAATCGCGCAGTCATTAACGACTACGGTTAAATACAACTCATGGTACGCACAAGTTGAGTTGCCAAAAAACTAAAGTATGTTTGTAAGAATATGATTACTCTGGTTTAAAAATACCAACCCACCCCTCTACCATCCCGCTTTGCCCAATTTACCCTAACCACCCTCCTAACCTAACTACCCTCGCAATCTCTGTACTCACCCCATTTTAAGTTTAGTTTTTCTTCGATCCCTAGCTTTTAGGTGAACGCTATTTTTTCCGTTAATTACTCGTATTTGTTAACTCACATTGCACGTAGAACTGATGGCCGTTGACGAGCGGAAAGGTTCTCGAGTGGCAACCGCGTACCGGAAGGCGCAGCGTGGGTAGGCCCCCCACAAGGTGGACTGATGACCTGGTGAAAGTCGCAGGAGTCCGCTGGATGCGGGTGGCGCAGGACCGGTCATTGTGGAAATCTTTGGGGGAGGCCTATGTCCAGCAGTGGACGTCTTTCGGCTGAAATGATGATGATGATGATGGATTTCTTAACTCCTAGGAGGTCAATAGGTGTTATTTTATTACGCAATGCTTTTATACCGATAACGTCAACTACCCGCAATTGAATGTAGATAGTACAATTGAATTGAACCAATTTAATAGCGGTTACTTTAATAACTGTTAATTAGTTAACAGCTTTTTTAAGTGAGGCGATGGGGTGATGGATGCATAGATTGATAGCGTTGTTTTGGTTAAGTAACTAAAGGTTTAAGATAGAGCTAAATTTAGCATGCTAAAATTAGATAGACAATCGGTCTGGCACTGTTTACTTAATGATAACTACCTAACCAGCCAAGAAAGGGCAATGATTTGCTTAGTAGGGATCTTTATTGGAACCAAAAGGAACAAAAATGGTGCAAGAAGAGACAATATAAGATAAAATAAAACTAATACCCTTTAATAGGTGTATTGGGATAAATTCAGATACCTACTTATAAAAAAGCGCCGAGTAATTTACAAATATGACTCTCAATATGATGGAATTATGGCCAATGTTTCTGTGATTTTCGAAATTACCATAATACATATCAAAATTATCGCAATACACCTAAGTTCGCCCAGCAAATTAGGGCCTTATCACACTTAGGCGATTTGAAAGCAATCTCTATGCAAAACTTGTATGCGGCGAAGTCGCCACGTGTTCGCCGCCATACAAATCTCGCTCGCAAATCGCAAGTGTGATAACGGTCTAAGCATTGCCTGGCAACGTGGCAATGCGGCCACCAGCCTTCTTGGCACACTACCCACTAGAAGCGATCTAGTTGACATTTCAAAATAATAGTTTGTATTTTAATGTCTCGTGGTGTTATTTTTATGTTTATGTAGAGTCGTGTTCAAAAATGCATGGACAATTAATGAATGCGTTTCTCCTTTCCTTCTAGGAAATTTGTTTTCGTTCGCTGACGTTTCTTCTTAAATTTAAAAATACCTAATTCAAGATAGTTTGTAAAGCGACAGAGATTTTAGACCGTGAAAATGCTGGCTGCATTTCCCCGCTGTATAGCAAGACTAATGCGTTGAGCGAGGTAACTACCAGCTCTCCGGTCACCTGTTACCTCCCTAAGTCTCTTAGATAAGACCCCAAAAAGATACAAAGCGCCCGGGCCCCATGAACCCAGTGTCTCGACGACAAACGGAATGAAAGTATATTGGGCACCGAGTCCACTGTATTTCCCACCTTTGCATTTACAGCCGCCTCCGCCGCAGCTGCTGCCTTCACCGATCGATGTTCGGTCGAGATGGGACGGAGCCAGCGTGTCCACACAGGTTGCTTCCCACACCAACACCGGCCCCATACTCCACGGAATCCAGGATATCCCATCCGGTCTTCTCCGGGCCGGTTGTTTTGGTGCGGTTTGAAAAGTATGTAGGTACCTATATGTTCCTAATTCCAAAACTCTACGTACAACGTTTTGCGTTGTCAATTGTCATTCAGTGTCTACGTGCGATGCGGTAGTTTAATACACTTTATCTACACACATATCACTAGTGCTCTAAAATGCGTTCAGAAACCATACGCAACGACCAGCATTCCCAACCAGCAGAAATTGAGCGAACTACAATTTTAACATTACCTCCTGAAAATAATAGGTTATGAAGTTAAACTTGGAACAGCTATCAATTCTAGCGGATGTCTATTCTAGATTCGAAACGCCGCCATTCCCAACTATCATTTGTTTGTTGGCCTTTACTGTTTACGAGTGAAAAATTGTGAAAATATGTGTCTGTGTGTTTTTAATCTATTATTTATTGCAATATTTAACAAGCAGCACTAATAATGCAGGTAATTTCCCTACGTTTCCTGAACCCATCTTAGAGCACTTATGATATGTATGTAGATAAAGTAGTGTATGTAACTGTACATAATTTGGCATTAACACACTCGTGTTGTAAATGTTGTAATGCCCTTCATTATGTACAGTTGCATATACTACTATTAGTTATCATAACGATTAAGAACCGCACTGCAAATTAAACAAGTCTATAACGACATAGGGTAGAGGATCCAAAAGATGAACAACCCCCAATAGATGAACGTTGTTCCTAAAAATCCCAATAATTAAATCCTGACGTACTTTACAACCTTAGGAATATTTTTTACTAAAACTTTAACATTTACCCTTCATAGACCTTTAAACTTTTAAATAATAGATCAGTGTATGTGGTTGTGAGAGCTCACCGAAAATATGCCTCGCGCCGAAATCGCCGTTTGTATGGAATTCTTATTAAGAATGGCGCTTAAAAATTTAAGGAAATAAATTCGTATAAAATTGAATAACGTTTCTACTGACATGCTTTTGCTTGGTAACGATTCTAGACTAATCCCGCTACCCTTTACGTTATTAATAAAGTCATAATTTAACTTATTTTATTAAATATTAACTGTTCAAGTTATGGATCCAATATTGTGTGATTTATCCAATAGCTGAACAGCGTTCAACTTTTGGGTAAATGTTAGTTTTTTGAAATACTTATATAAATCCTAACGGTAACGGTAGATACTCCATTTATATCTTAAATTTCTAGTTTGCTGTTCCTTGATTTTTTGACTAAAAGATGAACGGAACTTTCATTGTTTAACTCAATTATTACGGGGCATATTTTAGTATGGAAACGGGACTGTTCACTGGATTAAACTGTACCTAAAACATGATCGGGAAGAGTGGAGAAGGTGGGGGGAGGCCTTTGCCCAGCAGTGGGACAGTATAGGCTTGCAATAATAATAATAATAAAACATGAACTAAGAGAATTTACTAGTTCATCTATTGGGCTGCATTCCAATACATGAACGATTGTGTTACTTTTCTTAGTTCATTTCATCAACATCGTGCCCAAAACTTGAACGAACTAAATTTATTCGTCTTATGTTCATCTATTGGTGCCCAGCTGTTCATAATTAGGGTACTCCCTTTTGCATTTTTACTGTTTCATCTTTTGGGGTAAAAATGTTCAGAGTTAGGGCACTTTGTTCATGTTCTGGGGAAAATGGGCCATTTCGGAACATGATCATTTTTATTAAAATATTGGATAGTTTAAAGAGGGTTTGGAATAGTTTAATCTAAACTAGACTATATGTAGTATAGTATAAAAAAATAAATCTTAGTGAAAATTGGTTATAACATACGTAAAAAAAATACCAAAGTGAGGTAAGTCGCTTAATCGTTCATTTATTGGTTCCCCTACCCTAGCGTATCTGTAACTCGAAATACATTATCCATCTCTTCTTCATTCGGGTAAAAAACAATGAACAATCACACAAAGCGACGCATTACTGCATCGCTGCGGTAGCCGTGATTGCAATCACACGACCAGCAATCAGAAATCACACTCTTTGTCTGCGGCTGCTAATATAGTGTGATTGGGAATCGTGCGTGATTGCTGGAGTATGTTGACGAGGCGTCTAGACGTAAATGATAAATAAGTTATATTATTATGTTCAGAACTTTGTGTTCTGATCTTTGTGATGTTGGGTTGGAAGCGTTGGTGGCAGCTTCAAATCCTGTCGGCTCGTACCAATGAATTTTTCGAAACTAAAGTGCTATCGCGTTCAAAATTGCATGGGCAGTTTATGAATAAACTTATTCATAAATTAGACATAGACATAGACATAGACATAGAAAAGTTTTATTCAACACCAAAGAAAAAAAAGCAAAATGTACAAAATTGAAATAATGTTACAAACTAAAAGTATAACTTAAAACACCACTTATGTGGTGTATTGTTCCATACACTTTAAAATACTTATATCGGGTTACTCACGTCAATAACACGACATGTTTCGGAACAGTCTGTGTCCCTTAAATACCTATTCATGAGACATGCGTCTGGTCGCGGCGGCTGCTCTACACACAGGCTCTGCTCTGGGCCGGGGCGGCAGCGCTGACACTCACGGGAGTTTTCTAATTAAAATTGTTCCATATACCTTTGAACGCGACTGTATGTCTTCTTTGTCACGCTTTACAACCCGCTTCGTTTGACTAATATCAATGCTTAAAAACTATTAAGTAAAATTCAATTCAATCATAAATCAATTTTGATGCTTGAACTCCGCATTTCCAAAAACTTACTACTCCAGCACATAATCCTCTTAAAAGAATATCCACAACTGCTAACAATTTTCTCATATCTTGGCCAGATTGTAGCAGAACCAGTCTCCCCCAACAACCGCTGGTTCTACGTGTGATGTGACGTCTACTGCCATTCAAGTCTTCTACTCTCGAAGGCACTCAAAACGTTGATTACAAAATCCTCTGTTCTTAAATCCTCACCATCATCACCACCAGTTCACCGATCACCATCCTAAAATTTATAATGATAAATCTTAATTAAGTAACCAATAAAAATATGATGTACGTTATTCGGTTGAAGCCGAATAAATAAAAACCTAATTAACGAAGACACATAAATAACGTATCAACATTGTCGTGCTCATTTGTTGTAACGGAAAAGGCGTATTTAAATTATAATGGTTGTGACTTGCATTGAGCGCTGAGCGCTGACGTTAAGCAGCATGCCTAACACGAACATCGAAAATTGGCATTGGCGGAAAAACCTCTTTGTCACTCTAATATGCAAGTGTGACAGAGATGGACATATAAATCCGGAATCTTTCAATTTTCGTGGTACTAACCCATGCAGGATTTTAACCCTTGACAGATTAAGACGAGTGTCACAAAATTAACGCTTCTGTCTCTGTCTGTGGCATTGTAGCTCACACAGGTTGCTATCCCATCGTCCGTAGCACAATTGAACCCATTATCCAACAATCGACTTCTATGACACTCAAGGGAGGAAAGGGGTGGTGAAATTCTTAACCCGTTCTTGTACAAATTTGAGTGCGATAAACTTCAACCCAAAGTACGTCCGACGGGACAATCTGACAATTTCTATAGAAATAATCACGTCCGAGCTCGGAACCCTCGGTATCCGTAGTCACGTGACGTTTTCTATAGAATCTGACAGATCGGCCCGGTCCGGTCACATCCCGGCCTGTTCTAGTATGAGTCATCCTTAAAACGGGCTATTTACCTTGTATATGTTTGTTTTACTGAAGGTAGGTAGAGGTAGGTCGTTAGGTAAGTTACACTTACTGTATATATATTTCGAAAATAAATGTTTTACCACCTTTACTGAAAACTCGATATATTGGCACTGTTGCAAGCGCCATGTTCACGGAATAACAAAATAAGTAAAATCGTATATTAAATACAAACGTCTTATCGACCCAGATGACAGCACTAGATGACGCTTTCTAGGTTTTCTGTCTGAAATTAAATAAAAAATTGAGTTGAATAACGTGTCTATAATTAGATATTAGTTACCAATACCTAACCTCTTAAGCCCTACCTCCATATCGGTCGCATTACGATAAATCGCAGGGACAGTTGTGGCGTGACAAGGGCGCATAAATAAGGAAGCGGCGTTATGGGCAAGGAGACACGCAGGGCAAGATGACCGTGTCGTAAGTTCTGGATGACACTTACATTGGACGGCGTAAATTTTCTGTGTATTGCGAACAATTTCTGTGCACTGTTGAGTTGGGAATATGTTTGAGTTTTGAGACTTCCTCTCCGTACATGTCGTTAAAACGTTTGAACCCAGCTTTCTAGGGCTTGCATCCCGGAATTCCGGAATCTCGAAATCCCGGAATCTCGGACTATTTTTCCGAGATTACAGTTCCGGGATTGACACCCTCAATCTCGAAAATTCCGGAATTGAAAATAACCCTACTATTTGACGGAAACGTTTAATATTGACATGGTTATAAATGTTATAATATTGTTTGCTGTTACTGCCATGGTTATTCGTTGAAATTAATCGCGTTTAATTTAATGATAAATAAAAAACCCTGTAAAACATACGTACAATTTACGAACGCTTCCCTAACTGGCTTATGGGGCAGAAAGAAGCGGCAAGAAAACTGTAAAGGGCTCGAAACGTCGGGTCATGGTGTTAATAAACGCGATTTATCCGTTCAATTGGCATAGTTATTTCGCAAATCTGCCACTTAATGTATTAGATTGATGAATTATATATATTCCGTGTGCAGATAAATGTTCCTTACTGTTGGACTCAGAAGGCTTAGGTACCACAAGCATCAATACTTTGAATCTGCACATCTTTCGCCCAAAGAAGCAAGTGCTTTAGAGCAGGATAAATACATTTTAGATTGTTCTCTGTTAACGGTAGTAGACCAAAAGGTTGAAGCGAAAAATATCTTACCTTTATCTTTTTCAGTTGTTGCTTTTCGGTATTTAAATAATGAGTTCTTATTGTAATACTGTTAAAAAATTGTTGTGAGGGTTGTGAGTTTTTAGCCTTAAATTCAGTGTTTTGCGCGCAAAATCTATGTAATTTAAAGATTTGTATTCAAAAACTTTGCCGCTGTCGCCATACCATAACATGACTACCAGCCTAATATTAATTTGTAATCGTAACGTTGTAGGTAACTAAGTTTTATGTGTATTCGACAATACATAATAGACAATTTTGGCCTCTAATCTAACATATTTTTTTAAATGTTTTCTTTGTGTGTTCGACAGAAGTTCCAAAAAAATGGAGCGATGATTGCCTTACATTGTTTTTTTAGCCTTAGCTTGAACACAAATTTTATTTTGATAACCTTACTTGTTTGGCTACGCAAAAATAAGTGTTAAAAATATTATTTTTTAGCACTTTTGGGAATTAATCTGACACAAAAGAAAGAAGAACGTAGGCTGACGTTTTCCGGCAAAAAGTACCACTTAGTTAATCGATAAGGTACAAATGCCTAAATTATTGATTCGGAAATTAACCTTATTAACAACCGAGAAATTGATCAATTAAGCATAAAATTTTCTAAAGTAGGTAATTCCTGCTGCTACACCACTTTAAACTATAACCAAACTCTTCGAAATAGACAATCTTAGCTTGGTTTGTGAGATCCTTTATTGATTATTAAAAAAAAATATAACAACTCTGTTAAACCTTTGCTTTTGTTTCTTTAAAGTAGCGTAAGATTACACGTTTTTATTGATTAATAAATATAAATCCAACAATGTTATGTACTAATCGTAAAAACCCGGTATTTTAAAAAAAATTGCCATAAAATCATATTTTTTCAAATCCCGGAACCAGTTCCGGAATTCCGGAATTGAAGGCCAATCTCGAAATGAATTCCGGAATTGGAAATTAGTTCCGATACTGCAAGCCCTACGAGCTTTCACAAACCCCCAATATTTGACACCTTCGGAGGGAAATGTGCACAGGGCCTATAAATACCACGAAAATCGAATGATTGCGGATTTGTACGAGTATCTCCATCCCTGTCATACATTGGAGTGACAAAGAGGTTTTCCCGTCTATGCCAATTTCTGTGGTAGGAGTGCTGAAACGCATTTCTCACACGTTACATAGAAAAACCAATTTGTAATGACGACACTTAAGGGGATGATGACTCACACCAATCCGATCCGATCTATCAGTTTCTATAGAAAACGTCACGTGTCACGTGACCTCCGAGGGTTCTATGCTCTAAACTCTCAGATCTGACAGAATGTCAATGAAAAGAAACTGACAGATCGTCCCGAATCATCGGATCGGATCGGTGTGAGTCATCCTGAACACACAGCAAATGATACAACTACTCTAACAAATCTTGCACACTTTTTGTGTCATAACACAGACACGCGCATGCCCATATGGGCTTGTATCTAGGCGTGGGGAAACGGTACGTATGCGGGTTTCCATCCCTATTTTACTTGAAGTGTAAAGTTTAATGTCATAGTCCGTGAACAACATCTAAGTTTAATACAATTATTTAGACCTTTATACATACCAGGCAGTGAATTCTGATAGGAGTAGTTGTTTTAGAGTAAACGTCAAATGATTTATCTTGGTAATATGAAATGGTCCTTTCCCCTCGCAAAATGTATGAAAAGGCTCTGAACATACTACTTCGAGTGTTATCTTCTTTGCATATTTAAATATTTGATCGTATCGTGTACTGTAAAGATGACATTAACGCATTAATTAGGACCCCGATGGCCAATAATCGGAAAGTGCTTCATCACATTCATTATGCTAATATTATATTCATAATCTGCTGATATGTTTATGCAATAATATTCAAGTTTGAATAAATGCAGTATAACACCTTGTGGTATGTGGAAGTTTCGTGACAATTTATAGGAGTAAACATTATGATAGCTGTATCTAGCACGCATACGTTTTGCATATAAAATTATTAAAATACATATTTATTATTTTTATCTACTTATACGTCGAGAATACTACAAATTTTCTACGTGTAGCTGAAAATAATAAAGAAGCAATTGTAGACTAATTTAATTACGATATGGGTCAAACAAAACCATGTCATACTCATCATACCTACGACTTTCCTGTGGACTACCCAAAAGTTAAGGGCTATAAAGCTTGATTTTCTTTTGTGTTTGACCCATATTCAGTTGTACCTGCTCCTGGCTCTTGATTCCATTGAGTGTAGAGGTACCTACCCAAATCATAATAAATTAATTCATAAATCTGATGATATGCAAGTAAATTATATTATTAATGAAGTTTGACATGTATTTAGTTATCATCTCTTTTTTCTACTATCCTGCATCAAACTAACAGTTTCGGTTTAGCCCGATGGTTGACTGGTAGAGAAAGCCTAAAGGCGTTAAGTCCGCCATTTTTACATTAATATAATTGTGCAATAAAGTTTAAATAAATAAATAAATAAATTGAATGATTAAATTATCCAAAGTCTGTCCACGCCTGACTCTATTTCGTTTTGAAAAAACAATTTTGAACTAAATCTACCTCGCAGCATGCCTAATACAAACAAGGAAGCTTGGCAACCCCAGCGGTAGATCTCGCAGGGTTGTCGCCAGCGGGCGGTCGCCGCGTGTCGCCGCTTTGATGCGCCGCGCCGTCTATCATGTATGACAAACGGTGCTGGTCTTTAAGCGAAATTAGATGTAACACGTTGATGAAGTTTTGCTTTTGGTCAATGCAGGGAGGACATGTAACAATACCAATGTACACACGCGATCAGAATTGCATGGGCAATTCTATAGTACCTATGAAAAGATACAACTCAAATATTTGAATCTAACAATTAAAACGTTAAGAATGAGACATACTCGTAAAGGAGGAAAAGGATCTAATCCACACATCAAATTAAACTATTTTATAAGGGTGGAACCTTTTCACCAAACTAGGCCCGACATAGGAAACCACTTTTTCACTTATCTAGTACCAAGTACATATTTTAAACATAGACCCTAAACTAAACACATCTTCATTTTAGTTTCAGTAGCAAGACATCCAAAAACCCATAAATATCTGCTTTGCCATTTACACGACACATAATGTAAGCAGGTTACATACCCGTTCAAAAGGGCATGGGCAATTTATGAATAGATTCATTCATATACCTAGTGCCCATGCAATTTTGAACGGGTATGTAACCTGCTTACATTATGTGTCGTGTAAATGGCAAAGCGGATTTCGATCTAATGCATTTATGGACGATGTTATTGTGTGAAATGACGTACCAAATTTTAAAACAATGCGTAAAATACTTTTTTTCTACGTTTATGAATTGGTTTATAAATATAGGAGGTACTTATAGTTGTCGGTTTAAATAATTATTTGAATACTTTAGCTCCAATCTACCTTGAGTTTCATAAAATAAAAATGATGACAAAGGCGGCAAACGAGCAGACAAATCGCCTGATGGAACGAGATTATCATTGTCCATGGACACTCGCAACACCAGAGGTTACATTCATAACGTGTAAGTAAAATTTTAAGAGTTTTTACATGTATCTACAAATTATTTATTAAAATAACGGTGTTTTTAAACAGAGATTTCACAGTCTCAGAAACCCAGCTTCAAAATATAGATCTTAGCTTACTTTTATTCACGTGTCAGGGATCGAAAAATGCACAATTTTATGATACACTGCCCGCAGGAGGGCTTTGAGGCGCCGAGCGGAATGTCATTAGTTCGTTGTGTGTGACGGGTGACACTGACAGTCGAGCAGCGGGCGGTGTGCGGCATTGCTCAATATAGTTGACAACTTGTGGGCTTTATCGCCATGGCATAAGGTCCACCAAAATAGTTACCTACGTGATGCTATTAGAAATTAAGGCTGATCAAGTTTTATTGGAACATTAAAAATATATTTACATAAGAAATATGAATTAGCACAATAAAAAATATGAAATAGACGCGCAATTAAATAACTAGTATTTATAATCTTTCCTAATTTTTCTGAAAATTTGACTTTACGTAGAAAAGATTCGAAACGATTAGGTATTATTAAACTAAGTATATATTGAAGGTAATCATAATAGTTTCGAATATTAACTAATTAAGGGCAGAAGTCGTTATAATAGGCTAGACGACTGAAAAAATCTATTTAGTCCGTCTTTCAGATCATAAAAAAATATTGTACACGTATTTTTTCTTTTGTTCGTCAAATCAAAAATGACAAAAATACAGTGCGTTCAAGTTTCGCGTAATGTCACTCCTAGGTAAAATTCTTACCTAGGAGTGACGTCACAAACCCCCACCCCGGAATTTGGATGCTCTTTACCTTCGTCAATTTTAGTTTAATTGAAAAAGGAAAAAATACGTGTCTAATTATTTTAGATATTCTGACGGACTAATTAGAATAATAGTTTTTCAACCTAGTCGTCATCCCTATTTTAAAATATCTTAGTTGAAGTGCTAAAATAAATAATTAGGTAGGTATAATAGGTAAGTATCTATAGCATGTAAGCGTAAATATAATATACCTACACATCTGATAATTTAAGTAAAATATAAAATTGTACAGGTGCTTCGAATTAACAATAACCAGTTTTAAATTTACAGAAAAAAGGTATGTAATGGGATGGGTATTAAAAAGTACATATGTACTTAGGTATTGACATTTACTTACAAAAAACGTAGCCTTCTGTTGACAATTTTGTGTGTTATCCTACGTAACATACCGACCTAAGACCTTAACACAAGTTGTCAAACTTTATTTTCAACCCTAGTGGTCCTTGCATGATAGGGTCGTCACCAAACCACAGGCGGCCGCTTTGAGGCGCCGCACGGAATGTCACGCACCGACAACCACTCGGCATCCCTAGCATGCCAAAACAGTCCTTACTCCTTTGACATAAGGTATGTGTCTAATGTATATATAATATTGTTTTGACTATGTTGGAGTCGTGATGTGTGACAGATCGCCCGATTTGCAGTGGGCGGTATGGTCAAGCGATTTGTAATAAAAATGTTTTGTATAATCTGGTCTCTTATTGTAATAGAGTGCCTATTGGGAGTTTGTTACAAGGTCATAAGGGGAATATAGGACTTTTACTAAATAGGTACACAGTTCTACTTAATCCCAAATAAATGTAGAATAGGTAACAGTGGTGGCGCGTGTATAGAACTCGATACCTGCCGGCTTGCCTATAGTGGAATAGAAATTAGCACTTTTTCCTAATATATCTTGAAGAAAATGTAGACTATAAGTGTCCCCAGCTTGCCTAAGAACATATGTCCACGCGCCGCCGCTGGTGGATAACATAAAGTTTGATTTGATTAGGGGATCAAATAAATAAGTACCTAATTAATAAATCAATATTATGGGCAATTATAAAGCATGAATTAAATCATTTATTAAACATGATAAATGTTTTGATTCATGTTTTTAAGTAGTCACACTACTATATATAAAGTATAAATTGAAAGAGAAAAGAGTTTTTTAAAAACAAGAAAGGATTGCATATACTTAGGAAATTTCGGACTCTGGTTGCCGTGATCGGGTGGCCCAGTGGTTGGGGCGTCTGCCGCGAAAGCAGGAGGTCGCTGGTTCGATCCCAGCCCTGCTCACCGGGGACCTTGGTCACTTTTTCTGTAGTATATGACATCTCTTTCAATTTACAATATTATGGGTCTAGTTCACATATAATATGAAAATAAATAAACCATGTCCCACAGTTAGCCCTAATGTTTATATGCAATAGGTAAATACGTATATTGTCAACCGTAGGCAAGCGAAGCTTGTAATCGATTTTGATATTAGAGACTGCGCAAGTGATATTATTATAAACGTCAAACTGCTATGAAATTATGACATTTACTTAACTCTTTCACAGTCTGTGCTATCAAACTCGCAAACTTAGCGTAATCGGACTCTAAATGCCCTTACCAGGATTCTGACCCTTTAATATGAATATACATATTTTCTAACATAACAGTGTCTTTGTTTTTACCTTATTTTTCGAATCATCTGCGCGTTGCTGATTTTTAAACATACAACCCAAGGATTGACATTGTGTAAATATAACAGAGCTAGGCAAAGATTGCCAATACGCATATATTTAAAACTGTAAAAGTATTTACAGTAAGTACCTACTTGGTGCTATATTACCACACTAGTTTCATAAATAGCACTTTATGTGCCTGTGTTAAACATTCAAAGACTCATATTACGGTAAAACGTCGCACGATACACGTGCAAATAGGTCATTTACAACACGTCTCGATTTAAAACAATTCCTTCGGTCGTGTTTTATTCTATCGCCACTCATAGCGAATTTCCTCTTTTTCGCACTTGTATGTACAGAACGATAGTAACCTTCACTTTACACGTAATATTAACAAACTTAAAAAAACCCATAAGTACAAACAAGACACGTTACACACGCGTTCTTTTTTGATCACGATCCGTTTAACCCGTTATCAAGAACACTGACAACCAAAATACTCGAAACCTACATCAAATGCAGCGGCGCCCGCGCCATGCCAAAGAATCGTTCATATCAGACAAGCCAACGTCAGCTATCCGGAGATGTCATGTGTCTTCAACTCGCAGCCTTTGAAGGTTTCATCCCTACCAAAAACTGAGCAATTTTTTGTTAGAATTCTTCTTCTGCTTTAAGACAAATCTTGTTTTTCAAGCATGTTGCGGCAATGCATATGACCCTTGCAGTAGCGCCTTCGATAAGTCTAGAAAAAACAAACGAACATCAGGAAGCCGTAGGATAGATGACTCACGCTAGAACAGATCGGGTTGGGCCGGGTCTGGCCGATGTAGGGAGCTACAACGCTCCTCGAGTGCCAGGGCTCTTCTCATTCTTCTTGACCCGGTTGATCCGGGAGAAAGGGAAAGGTTTCTGGACGGTCCTCCCTGGTGGCAATGGTAAGCGACCTCTTGGAGGACTCCGAAGATTTCTTACCGGTGCTGCAAATACCCAGTCAAGGGGTTGGGGGTTCCACGCAGGAAGTACTTTAGGGAGGGAACTTCCGAGTGTTGGCAAGAGGGGGCTTTCGGGCCTGGCGCTGGCCGCCAAGGTGCAGGAATGCCGCTGTCCTGTACAAAACTGCGGTCCCGTACCCTCTGTCTAGGCAGAGGGCCTATGATGGCAGGCCGGGTGTTGCTACTGCTGGCCGGTGCCAGCGTGGTGGTTGATGATGACCACCTGTATAAAAATCGCGAAGGCAACCTGAGGTCAGTTGGTTAGCAGACTACTCTTAATTATTTCTGTACATTGCATTATTCGCTTCTACACTAGATAATCTATGGACATCAGACAGATGCCGTGTCGACACATCCCGTGTTGGTTTAGCGGCCTACAGCTCCCCGCAGCGTCCTTTTTATCCCTTTCTTTTTTCATCCGACCACAAAGGACGGCGACTTTTGTTCCCTTGTCTCTCTCGTTAATGATTTCCACAATATTAATTGTGTACCAAGATAAAAAGCGATTGAGAAATGGTGATCGTTATACGATTTGTTCGATACGTTTAGGAATAAGGGTGGCGGCCATATGTTGGGATTGATCGATATTTGGATCGTTTATGCGTCGACAAAGGTGCGCACTGTCATTGAGTAATGATTTAGGGGCTATTAACGACGAATGGATGATCGACGTAGGCGGTAGACTTGATAGACAATATAGTTTTAATTGAAAGATGGATTTAATTAAAATCGATTGACAATACGTATTATACATTTAAGGTAGACTCACGCTAAAACGGACCGGGACGTCAGTTTCTATATATAGAAAACGTCATCGTCACGTGACCTCCGAGGGCTCCGAGCACACAGACAAATCTTTCCGTCCCGCCCCGTCCCGTCCCGTTCTAGTGTGAGTCATCCTTCAATGCATTCTAGTCATTAGTTATAGCACTAAAAATGTAAGGCACCTTTTCCCATGTTCCTACGAGCTTTTTATCAATTAGGTATACCTTTCTCACCGAAGGATGATACCTATATAATAGTCCATTTTGATCTGGCTTTATCATATGGTAATTATTGTAGATATTTTATAGAAGTTAAGCACATTAATTTATATTGCTATGTAAGAATAATAAAATCATATTTACAATTAATATTGGAATAAAGTTTAACCAAAAAAACTTGCAGAAACTGCCATAGGAATATCAAAACCATCCAATGGGATCTCATAACTCGACATTAGGGCTTGTAGATCCGACATGTATAGAAAATTCGTTGGATAAATCCCTACATTTCTTATACGGATCGCAATACCCTTGTACGGTTGTTGTGACGTATGGTTATATTATCAAAATATATTGATTAATAATGACTCATGTTTTGGCTACAAAGCAACCTCACCTTTAAGCTTGAAAATAAAGAACAATTAAAAAAAACATTATAAACATTCTCAGGTTTCAGGATCAACCTAAGCACCGGATCTCAATCTCAGATGGCATTACTTAGCCACCCCATCTCCCAAATTAAAGCGTGAACGATGTGTTCACCTCGTTTAGAGCTTCCAACCTTACCCAGGCATTCGGCAGTGGCGCTACCGTCGACATGCACCACTAAACTTGGTTCCACTAATTTAGTTCCAGATTTTTCCACCAGCTCAACTAAGTTTGTAGTGTCATAAGTGCTGTGGGTAATTTCCTCAGGATGATATACGACTAGCGCCGCGACCCGTCCCCGCTTGTAATAGCTGGGCGGGGCCCCATGTATTTTAGGACGTCCCATCGGTGAAATAAATTAAATAACCTCATGTCTAATAATTAAGTTTGGGACGTGGAATTTTGATTAATCGTGAGACGATGTCGTTAGGTATTTGGGGCTGATGATGTAGCGTGATAAGCCAGTTCTGATTATGAACGTTGTTAATAAGATATTGTTAGAGTTTATTGGATGGGATACGAATGTTTGCTATTTTAGTCTGACTGCAATTAAATAACCATGCAGTTATTTCTATTAAAGCTTTGTTAAGTAGTCCATCCTAATGATTGATGATATACACATGCTCTTTTTAAAATAAACCAGATGGAAAATCTGAAGTATCTGAACACTTGGCCGGTTAGATACAATTATCTAGGAAAATGAGGGAAAACAACATAGACTACCAAAATGCACGCGAGCAAACCCGCGGTTTAATATTAACTACCTTGAACTCCTTGAAGTCAATGATGATTCACTAACTAAACACTTGGTTTATAAAATACTGTTACAGGAACAGTGTGCGTAGCCAAAATGTCAATTGCTAACGCTTAGTCACGACCGAAACACAACTGTCATTGTCACACTAATAGGTAAGGTAGAGTGATAGAGAGGAATAACAACGATACGCTTTTGAGCGTAACGGATTAGCATCTTGGCTACGCACGCTGAAATAGTTAGGTACACATTATAACTACCTACTATTTGAAACGGGATAATCGGGATTGCAACAGTGTCGAAATATCGGGTGCTCAATAAAACAAACATACATGGTAATTATCCCGTTTTAAATAGTAGTTATAATGCAAATGACCATGTTAGCTTAAAATCGTATAGTTAGGTACACATACCAATCGCTGACACTATTCGCTTTCTGATTAATCTACGAAGTTTTCTAAAACCCTGTTTAAAAACCAAAAGTTTATTAGCGGATAAGTTCTTCATTCATTTAAGCCCTATTGTCCACTTCGCAAGATAACCCAAGTTGTCCAAAGTTCTAGTTCTAATACGTAGAAGTAATTAGCAACGGCGTAGTGCCCTAAAACACCAGCTGACAGGACATCGGTCCTCTGGGTCAGCAGATAACCTTATCACGGCAGACGTGCCCTGGCGACGATAATGTTCACAGATGCCGCTTCGTAGAACCGATAGTGACGTTGGTGTATTCTGGAGATAAAATGTTTGTATCCGTGTTTAGGGCTCTTAAAAAAAATCTTATAAAGAAAGGTGAAGTGGAAAAATTAATGGCCTCGGGCGGGACTCGAACTCGCGACTCTAGTATAAACTAGGTGTGGTCTCGGTAGCTCAGTTGGCAGATCGATGGGCGAAGAATCGTTTGCTCCTTATGGGGGTGATTTATTTTGGCAAAGCGATGGGCGTGAATACCAGTCTCGGGTTTGAGTCCCGTCCGAGGTCATGAATTTTTCTATTATTAAGACATAATGGAAAATCGAACGATGAACGATCGATGGAACGGTAAGCTACTATCAATTTAAAAGGCGAACCTTTGACGACATAATCGGATAACCAAAATTTTATATGGCGGGTTTAATTTGAACATTGAATGAGATCCTGTGGCCAGTTCCAATATGAATTGAAGATCTTGGAAACGACTGCTTTTATGACCACTAAACATATTTATAAACTACTAAGACTACCATTTCTCTGGTTATCTATTTAAACAAAACGCACTCGAATACGTTCTTACTACTCGACCTACTCGTCTTCGGGAGTTACCTACTAAGCCACAGACAGTAACACAATACACATGTTAATAGTAGTTTATGCAACAGTGATATAATAAGGGTTCTTAAAACTTGAGGGTGAGACCTGATACACGATTATAGGCGGTATTCTTTTTTACTGGACGTCAGGAATGACCTCGCCCTCGAAGCTGCTTCAGAAGGCTTTTTTAACCAAAACAGTAAACCAAAAACGAGAGTTAATAAAAAAGGGGCTCTTTCATTATTACCTTTCATTATTAACCATTAGGTATACGCCTTCTTAAACTAGACACAAATGTGCTTTGGGTACTTATCACTATCAGCCAGGTCAGGAGTACCGTCTGGTGTCTCCGACCATGGAGCTTTAAATCCGGGGGTTGGGGCATTTTCAGAAAAAAGTATACCATTTTGAAGAAAATGTGTACTCGATTTTTCATGCAAAAAATGATTCCATTTTGTAACGGCCCATATAAATTAAATTTGCGTTACGAAACTGACCAAAAAAAAGAATACTCTTTGTCTTTTTTCAAAATATACCCGTGATTCTGGTTATGAAAAGCCCAAAACATCTTATATAAAAAAAAGGAATGGTACACTTTTTTTCGGAAAATTCCAAGCATCAAATTTTTCCTCATACATTTCGGATAATCAAATCAACACACTTTGTGGGGGGTACTATGTATGAGGTCAGCCAATATTTTTATTACGCGATCTCGTGGTTGGTCCCATAGTGAAAGAGGCTCAGTTTGGAGGGTTAAATCAAACCCTGGATTTAAAGCCCCATGGTCGGAGACGCCCTTTAAACAGTCTTCAATGTCTTCTATTATTGACGCCTCCATTGTATTTGAATCTCATTAGAGATACATGTAGAACTCTGGTTAATTTTAAAGGAGGTGGGATCATTTTTACCTTGGTACTAAAGAAAAAGCGTTCAAATTTGGAAAAAAATTTGAGTCACATAGAGCATAATTTGGAATTAGGTAGGGTTAGGTAGTTGAAAATAATGCCAACCTAAAATTTTAAAAAAGATACTTAATAAAATTCTTATTGGAAATACTACCAATATTGCCAACAGTATCCCGAGACATCAGCCACAAAAATGACATTCTCAAGCTCCATAATTACCTAATTGGTCACAGACTTGTTTATGATCGGTAAAACAAAACAATAATTAGCCATAACTCGGAGACCGATCCACGCACGATCAGCCGATTGAGACTAGGGTCGCCAGACCGGGATCGGGATTTCCCTGGGCGCTTTGATGATTTTCAGGACAAAAGCAAATAAATGTTTCAATTTTTTTTTTTATACTACGACGGTGACAAACAAGCATACGGCCCGCCTGATGGTAAGCGGTCACCGTAGCCTATGGACGCCTGCAACTCCAGGGGTGTTACATGCGCGTTGCCGACCCTTTAAAAACTTTAACACTCCTTTTTTGAAGAACCCCATATTGTAGTCCTTTGGGAAAACAGTGGCAGGGAGCTCATTCCACAGCCGGAGCGTCCGCGGGAGGAAGTTCCTCATAAACCGCACGGTACGAGACCATTTAGGCTCCAGGGTATGCGGGTGAACACCCTGCCGACGGCGAGCGGTGCGGTGGAATGAATGAATGAATGCAGCCGTTGGCATCATATCAAACAATTCCTCAGAGCACAATCCATTGTACAAGCGATAGAATACACATAAGGAGGCGAAGTCTCTCCTTAGACTTAAGGGTTCGATATCGCTCGTGAGTTTGGGATCGTTGACAATTCGGACAGCACGTCTTTGGATCGAGTCAAAGGGGCCCAGCTGGTATCCAGGTGCTCCCGCCCAAAGATGGCAGCAATACTCCATATGGGGCCTGACTTGAGACTTGTATAATAACAGTCTTTGCCCCGGAGAGAAGTATTGCTTAGCTCTATTGAGCACACCGAGCTTTTTGGATGCCAGCTTGGCCTTCCCTTCCAGGTAGCTACGGAATTGGACGTCACTGGAAATGTCAACACCCAGGATCCCAATACTCTCTGACATGGTAAGGACTGTGTCTTGGAATTGTGGGACCACAGTAAATGGGGTTTTTTTAGCGGTGAACGCGCAAACTTGTGTCTTAGTGGGGTTAAATCGGACAAGATTTTCCTGGCCCCACAGTGAGATATCAGAGAGAGCACTCTCGATGTCTGACACAAGCTTTTCACGACTCTCTAACACAACGGGACGAGGGATGTTAGCACGGCCTGTGTAATAGGCATCCCCAGTACTGTCGTCTGCATAACAATGAATATCGCCAATGGACAACATGTCATTGATATGCAGCAAAAACAGCGTTGGGGATAGCACAGAGCCTTGTGGGACACCAGCATTTATGTCCATGCTATCGGAGCAACTTCCGTCGACAACGGCTCGTATGCATCTGCCGGACAAAAAGCTGGCAATCCATTCGCATAATCCCCCGGGCAGTCCGTAAGATGGTAACTTCGATAGAAGACCCCCATGCCAAACCCGATCGAACGCCTTCGCTATATCCAGGCTGACTGCCAATGCCTCACCTTGACTCTCAATAGCTGAAGCCCAGCGGTGGGTGAGATACACTAGAAGATCACCAGTGGAGCGACCATGGCGAAAGCCATACTGTCGGTCACTGATCAGATCGTGATCCTCTAGGTATCCCAGGAGCTTTGCGTTGATTATGCGCTCCATCACCTTGGAGAGAAGGGAGGTTATAGCGATTGGCCTGTAATTCGACGGGTCTGATCTGTCACCCTTTTTAGGCACAGGGTGCACAAGGGCGGTCTTCCACGAAGACGGCACCTGCCGTTTGTGATATGAGAGCGTGAAAAGGCGCGTGAGCACTGGACACAACTCGGGAGCACACCGCTTGAGCACCACCGCTGGTATGCCGTCTGGCCCGCTCGACTTGTGGACGTCTAATGATAGCAGCTCCCGCCGGACATCAGTTTGCCTGAATATAATGCCGGGCATGGAGAAACCGCACCGAGGGACGGTAGGCGGTGTGGTACTGCCACCATCGTCCATGGTCGAGTTCGAGGCAAAGAGATTGCCCAAGAGATCAGCTTTCTCCTTTGCACTGTGGACCAGATCACCATCAGCATTTCGCAGTGGTGGTAAGGACGACCGACAAAAATTTCCCTCGGCAGCTTTGGCGAGCGACCAGAAGGCACGACTCCCAGAGGGATAGCCCACGAGCTTCTCACCAATTCTGCCGACGAAGTCGAATTTAGCTCTGGCAATGGCTCTTTTACTGGACCTCGAAGCAGCATTTAATTTGCGTTTCACATCAGAAGCGTTAGGATCCTTATCAGTAACGGCCTTGGTCCAAGCCCTGTAGGCAGCTTGCTTATGAATTGTCGCCTCTTTACAGGGCCGGTTAAACCAAGGTCGTTTCTTAGCTCCTGCAGCTATTACTGAGTTGGGAATGAAGCAGTCCATTCCCATTAAGATAGTCTCAGTGACCTCAGCTGCACAGGAATCAGGATCATGTGATGCGAAACACAGCCGCTTCCACGGGTACGATGCATAGAACTCACGCAATCCATCCCAATCTGCTGACCTATAGTGCCATACGCGTCGCGAGCTAGTAGGCCGAGGTGGATCAGGCCGCGCGCAAGGTGGCAATGTCCGGACAAGACAGTGATCGGACGAGCCGAGAGGTGCGTTCACTGAGACAGAGTATCCGTCCGGACGAGAGGTCAGCAGAAGGTCCAGTAAAGAGCTCGTATGGTCCTCGATGTCTGGAATTCTCGTGGGAGAAGTAACCAATTGCGAGAGACCATAGGCCAGAGAAAATTCGAGAGCAGACCTCCCCGCGTGGTCAGTGGACCGGGAACCAAGCCACTCCACGTGGTGGGCATTGAAGTCCCCCAAGATTACCAACTCCGCGGATGGGTACTGCTCAAGAACTTTGTCGGACGTCACTTGTAAGTGCTCAAAGAGCCGAGTTGTGTTCGTGTCCCCGCTATGGGACCTGTATAGGCACGCGTAGATACGAGTGTGGCCGCCGTAGTCCACACGCACCCACAGCACTGACAGATCCCTGTCTTCATAGGCATTGAGACGGCGACAGCAGACATCATGCCGAGCATACATGCATACCCCAGCTCGCCGCAAGAACTTATGTTCGAGCATATAGCCGGGGCATAACAGGTATGATGTATCAGCTGGGCAAGATATCTGGGTCTCTGTGAGGAACAGTAGGGTCGGCTGCGCAGTCTCCAGGTGGTGGTGTACTGCGTTTAAATTGGAGTGAAGTCCCCTGATGTTGCAGAAGTCGACTTGTGTAGAAGGGGACGCCGCTGATGAACTATTCCTTTTTTGTTTTTCGGCCATATTTAGGGAGTGTGTTAAGAAAAAATTTTTTAGGTAAATAAGCATTATTTCTTTTGTAATTATTTTCAAAACTTTGATAATACAAACGTTTCGTGTTTTGAAAAGCGAAGTACTTATTTTAAAAGGGCTTGTACCGATCAAGGTCACGGTTGTTCACGTGACCTTGATCGGTAGTTGACATAATTTGGTGGCCAACTGCAAACTGTTTTAAACCAGCAAGGTCACATTGGTCAGAAGAAGTTGCAAACCGTGTAGTAGCGCGTTTAAAATTTAACGTCCAATACACAACATAGCGTCACAATCACATGTTGAATTGTTGATAATGATAAGACAGAGTCCGAAGTTCCAAACACTCTAAGGGCCATTTGCACCGACCGGGGCTAGGCAACTAACCCGAAAAGTTTTTGTATATGGAATTTGACAGGTAGCTCCGGGTTATCGGTTAAAGGATGACCCACATTAGAACCGGAGGGGACGATCTGTAATTTTTTTATAGAAAGGATCACGTGGTAGCTCGGAGCCCTCGGAAGTCACGAAGTTTTCTATAGAAACTGACAGATCGGCCCGGCCCGGTCACGTCTCGGCCTGTTCTAGTGTGTCATCCTTTACCCTAGTTGGCGCAAGTGGCTATAAGTCACCGTCCAAGTTTCAGGTGAAGCATGGAGAAAACATTGTCACTGCCAAGTGCACAAATCCGTGCCAATTAAGTGTGGCTATTGTTGGTATATATTAAGAATATCAGAAGTTTTGTACTTCATAATTTGGAAGTAGGATCAGCCAGAGCCGTCTACAGCAAATTTTTATTTTTCTAGTCGCTCAGCTGGTAGAACGACGGCGGATAGATTTTCCGGAGTAGTGAGTTTTATTGTCACCATACAACATTTTTTTTTAATATCCAAATCTTTTCTGAATCACTCACGTATGTGGCCAGAACTTTAGAAATTGTCTGGTAACCCTGATTACGACTCAGAGGGGGCGTGAGTGTAGCCACAGATTTATTGTTAATGGTGTCCCGAAGATAATTAAAATGGTTGATGTTTTGCTCCGACAGTACGCTGGGAACAGAATGGGATATAATTATCGTGCATATCGCACCTTCGGTAAATTGACTACGGGATTGTAGTGTATATTGTCAACAGAGGTTTTATATCTAGTGCTTTTGGTTTAATATTCATCATATTTCAAAGACCGTAGACGGAATCGATTTTTAATTTAACAAAATCGGTTCGATATAAATGAATTGCAAAGATTGATCTTAAATGGTTGTCCTAAAAAATAAACGGTTCTATGTCTTTATATTCGTTATTGATCCATACGATTTGGTGGCCAACTGTCTACTACATGGTCGGCAACACCTTGTTGGGAGCATTGTGACCTTGAAAAAAGCCCATTTCCTTCTTCTTCCTATTGTTATCTCGTCTTATGTCTCAGCTCAGGGAGCATGGGGTCCTAGCGGGGTCAAAGCGGTTTGGAAACTAATCCCAAGATTTGGCGTAGGCGCTAGTTTTACGAAAGAGACTGCCATCTGACCTTCCAACCCAGACGGTAAACTAGGCCTGATTGGGATTCGTCCGGTTTCTTCACGATGATTTCCTTTAACAATAAATACATTGGTAATTCAATGATATTTCGTACGTAAGTTCCGAAAAACTCATTGGCATGAGTCGGGGTTTGAACCCATGACCACCGGGTTGGAAAATACAGAATCTTACCGCTGGGCTACCAACGCTTTTGGATAATTTTTTTATATTATTGGTTATGAAGACCGAACGTACCTAGGAAGTGTAAGTGACGACTACGCAAGAAGTGAACTTTCAGCGGACATATAGTGCCACATGGTCGCCGACATAAATAGATTCCGTTGGTCCAAGGTCACCCTGTGGTCTATAAAATTAGTTGCTACCAACCGTCCGCTACACGTTCAGCAACACCTTGTTGGGACCACCAACAGCACCTTGGGAACACAAGGCTTTGCAAATTAAAGTCCATACATTTAATGTATCCCTTAAGGATAACACACTAGGACGCGACGGGACGGGACGGAGCGGGGCGAGACGGGACGATCTGTCAATTTCTATAGAAATAATCACGTGATAGCTCAGAGCCCTAAGAGGTCACGTCCCGGATCGGATCAGATTGAATCGGATTGGTGTGAGTCATCCTTTAACAATTTGACAGAGTAGAGAGAGACAGACAGACTGAATCTACAAAAGACTAAAGAGTTTTTTGGACAAAGAGTGGTAGGTAAACCATAGCAAGTGCCTAGTTGGTAGTGCAATTTGTATTTTTAGGGATTCCTGCTGTGCTGACCTGAGACTAGAACTACCACTAGTCGAATCCCTCGTCATCAACTTAAGAGTTGTTCTCTTGTCGGGGGAGTATCTTCCAGCTGTCTCTGTGCTGCGCCAGCACTTTGACCTTTTGATACGACACGGCATCTACTTTTTCCTTCACTTAGTCCATGTAGCTTCGTCTTGGTTTGCCTATAAGTATCTCTCTTGCCCTCTACCTTTCCCAATTATTTTTTCGCGTCTCACTTCAATGGTACTCAAAATCGTTTTTCTCTCATCTACAGTGATCGGTTTTTTGGATTCGACACGGGGTGAACGACCTCAATCATTATGTTAGTATGGATATGCCCCGGGAATCCGGGCTTTATGTTGTTAGAAAAGGCAAAAAAATACAATGTGTTTGTTTTATTACACTTTAAAACATCCAAGTAACTGATAGAAACGCGTACTTACTCTCCGTTCTTTTATCGAAATCGAACAAATGAGCACAAGAGTTTACAATGACAGCTCATTTGCTGCCTCCAAAGCGACACATTTTGTACCGTTTGGATAAAAGTTCGGCGAGTAAGGATTGCATAAATAAACAGGTATTAGCTGTATAATTTATACTATAATATTAGGTTACATGTTATCGTATAAGTGCCAATACATAGATTTTATAGCTCAAAGGCGATCCAATAAATAAGTATCCACGTTAAGTTCGCACGCTGTGATTTATGGTTCAATTTTCATTTCATCGACTTGTTTCATGGACTCTAAGATTATCTTTTACGACAACTGTAGCTTACTTTAATTAAACTTTTGATTCGCATATGATTGGAATATTCTCGATGAGAGTAAAAAAATCCTTAGAAATAATTTAAATAGTTTTATTTTTGAACGATTTGTTCGGTATTGCGGGAAACTGTCGTATCTATATTAACTTTTCTACTTGATATCCCGCGAGGGAGAATCCAAATAACCGATCACTGCTCATCTATCTACGCACCATCTCCTCATTCGTTAATCTTACTTTCCAACTTATGCTTTCCTTATCTCTCCAGAGTCCTCTAGACCTACATTTCAAACGCTTCCATCCTTCTCGTCGAATCCCTATATGCCTACCTATTATTTTTGAGCTCTCATTTACTATATCCAACCCTCGAAATTCAAAAATCGCCTACATGTATGAAGTACGAAGATCGTATGAAGTTCCCGGGATAAAGTTCCCGGGCCAGCCATGGTTTCGACTAACATTATAAGCATATTTGAGTGCGTTTATAAAATTACCACGTGAATTTAGAATGTGATATTCTAAATTCTAAGATAGTTTCGTTGAAAATATCATTGAATGCAGATCGCGACAGCATTGCATTATGTAAACTTTAGCCATGTTTGAAATACTTAGCTATTAATGTTGTTACATAGGAAAGCAGCGCCAATAGAAAATTCCACATTGCCCAAGCAAATATTTTCCACATCTATTTTACAAAACGGGCCACTAGTCCATAATAAACAATCACACCATTTCTAGTTTATTTTAATGTAGTGAGTCTTGTTTGCATTAACATAAATCGTGGTAGGCGGCAATAGCGCCCCTGGCGGCGAAATGTGGCAGCTCAACAGAACATAAATAAGGCTCGATCGACGCGCGCGCTGCTATTATGACTTATTTCATTTCGGGCCAATAACAATGAGTTTTGTGCGCATTGAATGCTTTGTTATGAGTAGGTGTTACAGTCTTGAGTAGGAACTAAGGTGTGTTCTAAGTTTTTAACCGTCGATACCACAGAACTAATATGACAAGAACGCTTGTCATACATTTAAATCGTGACCAAAATCGAAAGTGCCAAACGCGGTGTTAACTGTCATTTATAAAATTGATATCGAAATTAATAATTATAGGTATGATTAGTATGATTACGTGAATTATTTTATTTTGTTACATTATAATCCAAGACGTATCCACACACCAAGATACATTTTTATATTTCATCATCAAGTGGATGTTGTGTACCTTAGGCTTCTCTTTTGCTAACTTTGTTACTCTTTAAGCGTGACTGATACTGAAATACTCGCGTGATAAATTGACTTGACAAACTCTAGGCAACTCGAAACGTAACGAAACGTTATGGTATCCAGATCTGCATCGGTATGTTAACTACGTTCTGAGCTTTGATATTTTGCAGCCGCGATCTTTTTTGCTTTCAGTTTCAGCTATAGGTACCTACGTTCGGGTTCTTGTGCAGTAGCAGAGTACAAAGAAGCCTTGTGGCGGGGAAACTCGATAGCACGCGACATCGCCGACGAGAGGAGGTTGGGGTAAAGAGGTTACTAATTTAAAATGCGTAAATGGTGAACCGTCGACAAGCGTGAACACTGACAAGATTCCAATTGTTAACGCTCAAACTCGAGTGAAACTCCTATGTCATTGTCACAGTCGTAACGTAGAGTGGTAAAGAGAGATAACTACGCTACCCTGGAGGTTAAAAAATACCGGTATTGCAAAAAGGCCGATATTCCATGCTCGAATCCAGCCGGACCAAACCATTGTCAATTAAACATATATTCCTTAAATCTCGATTTAACCGGATGATAAGCAATTTAAGTGCTTGAATATAAGCCTGAATAAGGAATATGTTCACATAGCCATCAATTGGCCATTTAGTGACATTAATAATATTGTTTTCTTCGTTACAATTTTCTCCTTTGTTTCATTGCAATTACCAAATAATTTCATACTGTACTAATTACGGCACTGCCAGTAGGTACTACCTACTTAAAATTTACTTCATTACTAGACAAACATACCTAGTCTAAACCAATAAGTACAGGAACGGAAACTTTTAAAATTGCATTTTTTTTTTCCCGCATGAGATGGTCTGCTCGGCCCCAGCCTCCCCTCGCTACACAAGGGCTCGTTGTGCACTAATCACTTTCACGTGCCGCTGTCCCGCACTGTCCCGCCACTGTTCCAGTGCACTTCCTAGCACTATCTGATTGCATGTGGACGGTATCAGTATATACAATTATGTAATCCTTTATATAGGTATGTCTAAGTATAATAGCATTTATTTTCGATCATTTAGGGTGTTTAGGGGATCATTCAGGGGGTAGGTAAAATTGGGCCTCTGCCAAGACCAAGAAGCAATTTAAACCATAACTTTGAAAAATATTATTTATGTCAGGAAGTATATCTACACCTGCCTCTTGGCAAAGGCCCATTTTTATCTATTAGGTAGATTATTTTCCATATTTTTCATGGTACCTACTATAGAAATCATCTAGTGATAAGCTCGGAGAACTCGTGACGCATTATATAGAAAATAACACATCACCCTGGCCCTGCTAGGTCAAGCGGCAGTCATTCTTTATACTCCTTGATGAGGGTCCCCTGACGTAGAGTAATTTTTTGGAAAAAGATCAGTAAATCCTTCTGCCTGGTGTTTCACCATTCGTGCATTCATTCCGATCTTAGTCATCACGTTTGACTTGTGCAGCTTCAGTTTTTAGGTGTGGATTAGAACCTCCAAATCTTCTGTGTGTCTGCGGAAATAAAAAAAGTAAGAAGTACTTAATAATTTTGGTTAAAGAATATTACGCAGAGTCCACACTTGTGTGGACCCAGCGTTGTATCATTTTGCCGTATCGTATCTCCGTCGCGTAGCACCGATGCGTATCATGATCGTTAGTGTGGACGCAAAAAGATCGCGATCATTTTCGTCCACACTAACGATCACGATACGCTTCGGTGCTGAATATGATACAAGTCTACACTTGTATCCACACCCAGCTTTACATAAATCCGACGGTGCATGTCTAATGTCTACCGTAGTTTTTCAAGCAAATTGAAAAAGTTGTTAAACAAAACTCCATTTTATTTCCTAATTGGGAAACGCTGAAAAAAAAGAATGCATTCTTTGTTAGCATTGGACAGCCGTATTAGCGGCACTTGGCAATGCAATTCCAATAAGTTGCTAATTGATTCCCGGCACTTCCAGTTTAAGAAGACATTCATTATAAACCAAGTTGAAAGCTTTGACAGGTCTTCTCCATCTGGAGCATTCATAACGCCAAATCAACTGGTTACTTTCTCAAGATCCGATCTTGACGACTTGGGTTATTGGAAACACCACCTGATATGTTACCGAATAAAGTTTAATTTTCAAAGAGGATGTGAGGCAAGTTAGTGCACTTGAGTAAGTTAGGAGGAAAAAAATTGTGAAATCCTTGGTAATTGCAAGACAATGGTGGCGTGGTGTTGGTTTTTGACGCGGTTGTGTTAAGGGTTGGACAATGAGGTCACGCGTGCTGCTCTGGCATAAAGAAGCTCAGTTGCAACTTTGTTTAGTGTAAAAAGGTTCCTAAAGGCAATGAAGACTGATTATGAAGTAACTTGCAAACAAAGATTTTTTCGGAAATTTGAGTCTTGCCATGAGTTTACCACGGATTTAACCGCTAGCGCCCGCATAAAGTCACTGTTAGTGTAGATACTCGTATCTCCGTTTGACGAACATATTAGCACGAGCGAGATACACTGCGCGTGAGTTTACGCAGTGGCTGTGATAAACGGTAGACCTGTCAATACTTTCCTTGTTTGGAAGCGAATCATGACTTGTAATTCAATGGAGCCTTACCATGACGTCTTAACGCGATTCAGTTTAGGCTTAGTTGTATGATAGCGACTCAGTTTAGGTCCTAAACTGAATAGCGTTAAGATGTCATGGTAAGGCCCCTGGAGTGAGTTATCGCGTGGAAGACTTTTTTCTGCTTAAATATTCTTAGCGCCACTTGCACCACCCAGGGTTAGCCGCTAACCCGGAGTTAACATATCAAATTCCAAACAACAAAAGGCTTAACTCCGTGTTATGTGGCTAACCCCGGGTGTAGCAAGTGGGCCTTAGTCATCATTTATGACTAGAATAAAGTTAAAACAATATAATGTATGCTGTACTTACTCGTATATAAATAATTTACAAATTAAACACGATAATTAGCTTTTAATGATAATTTTATTTGAAAATGAAGTTCATATCTGCTTTTCAATAATGTTATAATTTTTTGTTACCCTCGTGTAAGTACTTACATAATTTTATGCATTAATCATTAAAAGTTACTTGTGTTATATATACGAGTGCTTATTTTCTAAATACAGAATGCTTACAATTTTGGGGAAGTCTTCACTTATCCCAACAATTAGAATTGTGGCCAATTTGTCCCAAATCAATTCAAATACATATATGAAATACTTACGATCAAAGGGTCTATTACTAAACATAACTAATAACTCAATGAGAAACCTTTACAAGCATTACCAACCCCAATTTGCCAACAGGAAGAGAACACTCAAATTTTGCGCAAACACTCAAGTATCTTTATCGTAAACGAATAATAGAAAGTACTCGAAAACCCCCAATTTCGAAACAACCCTCAAAAAAGTTAAATGGGGCAAAAAATAATACGCAAAATGAACAACGGGCCTATTCAATACTTCATAAAATTATGATTGACATGTTTCTTAATATGACATCTTTTGGAGCGGTGATATTTTTTTGTCGCCCGTCTATCCTAAACGATCTAACTCACCCCATTCCCCCCAATCACCAAGTTACTAGCACTCTTAATTCAACTTTAATCTTTTGACTTAAGGTTCATTTTAAAGTAACATATCTTGTGATATACGTTATAAATATTTGTGAAAGTATTAGAAAGAAGATATTAAGTGCTCTGTAATCCAATTTCATGTTCTTTGTCAAAGTTAGGATGTGGATTATGTTTCTATAGAGCTACCATGTTTGTTATACATGTATGTACCCTGTTTTGTCCCTTTGTCCCTTTTAGGTACCTATGTACAAAGGACACCGCGGAGGATGTGATTTTTTGTCGTTTCGTCGTCGGTTATAAGTATACATGTAAGTATATTGTATGGCTGTTTAGTCTCTATATGGATGCATTTAGGAATTGCGTGCAAGAACGGAACTAAAATAGAATGTAACTGTGATTCTGTTACTCTACTTCCAAAATATAATAAAATAATTGGTTTTAGTAATACCTTTTGCGATTTTGCTTTGTAAGCGTTAGGTGGTCCAGGATGCGTAGGCAAGATGCCAATATTTCAGGCTCTGTAGCGTAGCGTTGCCGTTGTTATCTCTCTCTATCACTCTTCTTTATTAGTGCGACAAAGACAGTGCGTTTCATTTGCACCCAGATAAGAGGGTGCGACTTTCAATCCAAAATACGAGTATGAGTATGACTAAGTACCTACCTATGTACGAAATATAATTTTATAGGTACCAATCGCTTTTCGGTGAAAGAAAACGTAGTGAGGATACTGGTTAATTCCAATACGGGTTAGTTTACCCTCTGGGCTGGAAGGTGAGATGGCAGTCGCTTTCGTAAAACTAGCACCTACGCCAAATCAGGCTTGCAAAAGCGGACCCCAGGCACTCTGAGCCGTGGTATAAAAAAAGAAAAAAACGGTAGGAAGAAGAAGTTAGGTACTTAGGTACTAGTGGTGACAGATAGGAATCAACTTGTGTAAAAATATTCGTATTTTGATGAATATGTTGATTTACATAGGTACCTGTTATACATATTTATTTCAGTTACAATGGTTCATACTTTTATTTACTGTTGGTATTTATAGTTTTTTAATGTTTTTTACACATTATTATGTAAACTATACTTACAGATTTGTTTATGGTTTTATTCAATATTGCTAATTAGGTGTAAAAAGACAAACGAAACTTTGCATAAACATTCCTATACAAAAAATCTTTAATTTCTCTATTTATTCAATTATTTTTTAATCCTTAAACTACCTTGTAAATTGAATTAATTTTTTTGATTTTCGCCAAGTATACGCATAATCAAAATCATTTTAAGGGACAAAAAATCACACGCGCGAATCCCCAAACCATCATTACCATGATCCCGTCATTCCCACGTCCGTAATTACCTACCGCTTCATAGCGCACCGCTCGTGACTGCCCTGACAGCTACCTCTTATCTTGCCTTTCTTTCTTTTGTCTTTCGCGATTGCTCTCTTTGTGTGTATTTACGTGCGCCGCGCATGGGCAGAGATGGCAACTGGGGTGGCAGAGGGGCGAATAGGTAGAAAATGACGAGAATACAAAGGCATGCTAGTGATAAAGATGACTTCAATATCGAAAAATGGTGGTATAACTATATATTCTTAGGTTTACATTGTTAAGAGATGCGGAAGGAGTGCTGAAAGAAAAATATAAAAAATATAAATACTTATAACGACAAAAAATTAAAATAAAATCATCATAACCGTAATTACCTACCGCTTCATAGCGCACCGCTCGTGAATGCCATGACAGCTACCTCTTATCTTGCCTTTCTTTCTTTTCGCGATTAATAGAGCTATTTGTGTTTATTTACGTGCGCCGCGCATCGGACAGAGACGATCGAGGGTATGGTAGAGGGGTGAATAGATAGAGAGTGGCGCGAGTGCTTACTTGAAAACTTCAAATGTATCAGCTAGCAGCTCTGCAGTCTATAGAGCTCACAGACTCTTCGGCGATGACGCTGCTGTCAAGTCAAAATTACAGAGGCTTTATCGGTGTTTTGGACTGTCAAGGAATAGAATGCGCTTCCACCTTCTGTATTCCCTGACAAGCACGACCTCGGCCTCAAAGCACGAGTGAATAGGTTCTTTTACTGAACAAGTGAGCTCCATCTTAGTCTCTGTCTTCACCTGGAGTAAATCACCAGTCAGTTTATTATAAAAAAATGTATGAAGAGTGATCTGACAATATTCTAATGACAGAAGACATAAAATGATGAAAGAAGGAGATAAAAAATAATTATCCAATAGGGAGGACGGCTAGGTTGAAAAACTATCATTCTAAGTCCAGTTAGATTATCGAAAATGATTAGACACGTATTTAAGTACCGACTAATGAAAACAACTTTAGATCTTGAATCGTAACGTTCCATTCCTTAAATCACTGAACAACAGAAATGAAATGACCAGTCTGCACTCATTATTCTTCGGTAATAATGGCGCTTGTCCCGGGTCCTTTACTCGGAATGCCATGGGAACGGCCCGTACATGACACGAAATTGAGACCATCTAGTGCATGTATCCCTGCACTGCACATGCACTACTTCTTGCGCTGACGTAACGGGCTATTATGCACGGTGGGAAAGGAATGCTTAGGGCTCGCGAAAAATTTATACTTGACCATACAGATTTCTGTACAGGTAGAGCCAGTTTTTTTCCCAGTAACCTTATTACTATTTACGGCGGACAAACGGCAGTCAATTTTGTAATAAAGAAGGTTGGCTTTAACTGTTACTTCGATAAAAAAGTAGTAAAGTTAAAGTGAACTGTTAAATTGAGAATGCAAAGGAAATATGACAATTTATGACACGATATTGTGTCAAGTGGCATATATTTCTTATATACTAGTGGTTTGAGCCAATTTAGCTCATATTGGAAGTTAAAAAAAAAACTCATCTAACCACCTGACAAAGTTCACGACGATTCGATCAACAATACTCGAGATATTGTCAAACAAACATTCATACATACAAATGACGAAGTGTCCAAGTGGTTTGGCAGACCTCACTCGTTTCGCTTATTAATATAATCAATATAAATAAATAAGTCACTACCGACTAGGCTAGGAGGCCGTTAAAAAATGACTGTTTAAAAATAAAGTACGTATGTAGGTACAGTCGCCATCATATATATCGGAGCGTCCGAGGTGCTCAAAAAACCGAACACGCCTCTATTGTCAAGACGTTAGAGTGCTTGTTAAGATATTTTGAACGCGTCGGACGCTCATATACATATATGTGATGGCGACTGTACTCTCCATTCTTAACGCTATGCACTAATTTACTGGGTTGAGGAAAATCATAATTAGGAGCACCGGGACCTTGGTAAATGTTTGGCAGTTTGCAGTTTGGAAGCTAATTTTTTTAAGAATTAACTTGGACAAGCTTGACATTAATTGTTCGATTCACGGATAAGTTAAATATAGGTTATAAGTACCTATTAAAAAAGGGAACCATATGTTTTGCCCGAATTAAAATCAACTCGAAATCGGCTTCGATCAAGTTCTTTGCTTGTTCTTTTTCCATTGTGTAAAATTCTTTTTGAAATTTTTATTATTTGTTGTAGAAAAATCATTTTTTTGCTAAATTTGTTTTTTTTTTTTTTAATATATTGTCTATTTACTCAGAATTGCGAGCTCTTTCAATTCTAGTAAGAAAAAAAAAGTGTCCTAAAATTCTACGCATTTTTCAAATTTTCCATTGCGCTATCGCCATACTGAATCTATAAAAAAAAATGGTGGCAAAATGGAAAAAAAATATCTTAGGCACTTTTTTTCCTACTAGGATTGGAAGAGCTCGTATTTTAAGAAAATAAAAAATAAAAACGCCCAATTAACAGTTTTCACAACTAATCAATATAGATTTTACGGTTGTTACGCGGGGCGCGGTAGTAGAGTGTGTATGGCTGGTGGTAGAGTCCCTAAATCTGTGTAAATGTTTTTATATTGAAACCATTTTATGGTATTTCAGTCTGTGTCAGTACTAAATATACCGAGGTCGATTGAAGTAGCATGACGAATACGAGCGTTTCCGAGATGATACGAGGGAAAATCATTATTCACTACATTTGTATATTTTGTACCTATGTAAGAAGACGGGACGACACTTGGCCACTGCCACGTTGCCACATAATTTCTTATTATTATTAATTTCTAAGTACCTTTTTCTGTCGCACTATAGCTTCTTCTATCTACGATCTGCCACTATCAACTTTTTCTCAAGAACGGTGCCCACACTCTGACACTACCTTTTTGCCATAACGCGTGACGTACTTAGTGTACTCTACCTATCATTTAATCACGCGACAAACCTGACCATAGTTGTCTAAAGTCATTTCCAAGCCTTTCGCAACGCGGACCATTTAAAAACAGTATCAACTCAGAATTTCTTTTTATTTTACACCGAGGCATTAACTATAAGTGGACGTCAGGTGCTAGGGACGGTCTAGTCACGACTCTCTGACCGATGCCAACGAATACACCATTACAATACCAACAAACTAAAATCGATCTTAAACCAAGACAGGACAGCTCATTTTTGAGTGGTGAAACTAAATGAATTTTTCGAAATTCGTCAAATGAATCTCGATTCAAGATATTTATAGCTACGGTTGCTTTTTAATTGCAGTAAATAGTTAATGCGACTACGATCGTAATAAGTGGATGTGTTGAAAAATTATCAGTACGATCGGAGGCTAAGACGCGTGACTTTTTTGCTTATGTATTGGGTTTGAAAGTTCAATTATAGAATTAATGGAATGGACAAACAGGTAGTTTTGAAACTGATCATATTAATTATGGTAAATAAAGGGACTCGTGGCAGCACGTATGAGGTTGATTACTGGCAGAGTGCCCTTTAGGGCGGACCACCGCGTGTGACCAACATGTTACTCGTACCGTTAAAAAGACAGTGCCGGTCATCGTTGGAAAAACTTTCCATTCGTGACAACTTTAACAAACCTTTTTAGCTGTAGGTACATTATGCTTCAGCTAATAATTACCTACTGCGTAAACAATATGAAATGACATGCCTAAATATATGTATACAGGTAAAATGGAATTTTGCTTCCTGAAAAAATTACCAGACCAAACCAAATCGTTGAAGTCCATTTTTCTAGAATTGCCGTTCAAGATCTGATGTCTCCTCCTCAATTATATGAAGTGCTCATTGTAGTTAATATTCTATATGAATAGGTGTGGACCTAAGTATAAGTAGTACATAGATGTGACACTCTGAATACTAAAATTCAACGAAGTACGTATTGACTTACTTCTGGGTTCTACATAATCAACAGTTTTATATAAACAGGCCCGACCAATATTACCCACCAACAGCCAAATTGCCACTTCCAGATAATGGAGCACGACGGACCAGCGACGTCGTGCGCGGCAACTTCACGCCCGCTGCGCCCGCGCATCAAATGTCATCCGTTTTCGGACGGCTTTGACAGCGAGCATTACTTACTTTACCATAAAAATTTGTGCCCACTTGACTGCTTATACGTTGAGTGTTGTATGACCGTGTCAATCATGGAAAGAAGCGTTGCAGTGGTACAAACCGCTGTGAATGGATATTTTGTTACTTTTTACTTTTTTACTTTGCTACACAGTCGAGTGCATATGCCCAGTTTCCCACTGAAGACTTATGTTTACTTGACCTTTCTATGACTGTCCTGTATCAAGCTCGGAAAAAAGCATTGTAAGGGCATAAACCGCGCTTGACACGTTTTTGTTGCATAGAGTGGTTATGCCTAACACAACGCAGTTATGAGCGGTGTTGTGTCCTTTCGATATATTTAAGCATGTTTTTCTACTCGCCGACTTTAATCTGTCAATTACGAGTACATACACAAAACTATAAGCTCATACTTTTCGATATTAGACAGTCCAACTCAACTATAATATCTCATTTCGATACGCCGTAGGCAACTATAATAGAACTTCATACAAATTCTATACTTATTTGCGATGCCGCCTGAGACTTTGCCGAGCGCGCGCCCCGCGCCTGCGCCGACCGCGCCCCCCGCGCGCAATTACATATTTTTGTGTTACATCCGTGTTAAGTCAATGAAATTTAATGATGAAATTGTTCCTCCATAGAGGATGATGATGATGACTCGTAGAAAAAGTATTGTATACAATCGTAATATAATTAAGTTTTTCAATCTCGTACCTTACTTAGGCCACTCAGCAAGCTTCGTGACCTAAACACGGTACTCTACTGAAAAACTCTTCATTATATCACGATTGTATAAAATACTATTTCAGCAGTGCGAAATATTGGCAGCTCATAAGAATAAAACATATTATGTGGTAAACATTCCGTTTTAAGTTGTAGTTAGATATCAATGACGAGGCGTTCATAGAACGATTCCTCCTAGAAGAAAGATTTTGACGGAATCTTAAGCTATATAGCTTAAGATTCCGTCAAAATCAATATTGGCACTCGTTTTATATATATAGTTTCATATGATGATGGTATTGACTTATTCAAATATGACCTAGTCATGATTGACTTAGTCAAATATTAGATAATCCTAATGAAAAGAAATCGCTACAGGTGTCGAGCTTCAAGACTCCGAATAAATTGAAACGTGATACGCTAATATAAAAGTTAACATTTAATAAGTAACAAACAGAACTCATCAGACTGACAAGGTAATTAAAAACACAAACATACGCTACCTTTGATTTATTTATCGAATGGACAAAGTTCAAGAAATATGTAAGTAGAGATTATTGCAAATACATATAATATAAATTTTACAAGGTAGAATATGCTTACACGCAGTCACTAACTATAGAAAATATAAAGGGATATAATCTAAGTAAGTAGTCGGAAAAAAAATTTGAAAAATATTTTTGTGGCACGCCAAGGGTATCTAACTATGTATGGTGCAATAACTATGAAGTTAAATTGGTAATTAAGTTTTTTGTCTTTAAGGAAAAAAACGTTTGAAAAACAGAATTAAATGAGCACCAATAACATAAACGTGACCGGGCCGGGCCGAACTGTCAGTTTCTATAGAAAACGTCACGTGATTTCGATTTTCCTTTTATTTAATACTTACTTACATATTTGTAGAAGGCAAGCTATTTACTTAAGTTGGAGAAATAGTTAATGAATAGCAGTTTAGCATCATTTTCTGAAGGTGTTGAATTAAGCAACAGCAAACATTTATGGACCAAGGATTTTTCCGTAAACTTTTGTTTTCCTTGTTATGATATCAGATAAATAAATGTTTAGTTTAACTATTATCCGAAAATATTAAAGGGTACTTAAAAAAAAAAAAATTTAAAATTTAAACTGTTTATTGCATAAAAAAACAAACAACAAGCCATACAATTAAACTTAGTGTTAATCTTTACATTTTAAGATTATATTACTAAGTGCTTATATATTGAGGAATTTGATCCCCTCTATTATAGCTAATTAACTACAATAATTATTATCTCTGTAATATATTTAAACTTTTTCCATCCTTAATTTAATCAGTGCTTTTTTTATAATATTCTTAGCTCTAGTAGGGTTCTCAATTACATTATCAATAACATCAATAGGAAAGCTGTTTAGAGTTGTTGCTATGTAAGTAGACCATATTCTGTTACCATATTCGTTATTATTTTTTATGCTTGTGAAGTTAGGTTCATTAGAGAGACTACGTAGATTGCCAAACCTTTTGTATCTATTCAGGTTTCCCATACAATGCTTGTATTCTAAAATCACAGATAATTTAGCCTTATCATATACATTTAGCACATACATTTAGCACTCTACAGTAGTACACTCTAAGGGGGTGAATCGGAAAATAACGGGTTCATTCAAACATTATCTTCGGTAGCCCAGGTAACAAATACATATAATTTTCAGATATATGTTTCTTGACTAATATGATCTGACCGTTGACACAAGCCTCACACATGAATGCGTAAAATTTTCTCGATAGACCAAAAATCCAAAGTTACGTCTTCAATTATCTTTATTACCAAAGTTTGCATAAATAATACATCTTAACGTAACCAAATCTACTTAAAAATATAGCTTTTTCTACTTACCTACTTTATTCTGTCAATTACGAGTACATAGACAAAACTATAAGCTGAAACTTTTCGATATTAGACAGTCCAACTCAACTATAATATTCATTTCGATACGCTGTAGGCAACTATAATAATTTCAAAAATAGAACTTCATACAAATTCTATACTTATTTGTGATGCCGCCTGCGCCTGTGCCGACCGCGCCCCCCGCGCCTGCGCCGACCGCGCCTCCCGCGTCGGCCTGCCGGCGTGCGCAATTACATCTTTTTGTGTTACATCTGTTTGACACAGAATGTCAATGAAATTGAATGATGAAATTGTTCCTCCATAGATGATGATGATGAAGACTCGTAGAAAAAGTATTGTATACAATCGTAACATAATAAAGTTTTTCAATCTCTTACCTTACTTAGGCCACTCAGCAAGCTTCGTGGCCTAAACACGGTACTCGACTGAAAAACTATTCATTATATCATGATTGTATAAAATACTATTTTATCTCAACTAAACAATACCGTACCAAATAGAAACAAACAATAATACGCGTTGCTTTTACATCCTCTTTAAAAGCAATAATAAGTTCATCTATAGCTCATTATCTTTCCATCTCGAAGACAGTAGGCTTTAGCAAGCTCACCTCACCTGCTCGCCTATCACTGTCCGTCTGTCTGTCACGCAATCTTGACGCCTAAATTAAGAAGTTACGACATAGCCTAAAACGTGGGTTGTGCAACGGTGGTAAGATCGGTTGTTAATTACTGATGACACGTGGATTGATGAACATGGATGGCCCTGTGGGTGATTTGTCAAGGATTCTTCAAGTGCAGTTCGTGCAAGACGGCTAAGGAATAGTTAAGAAGCGTCGTTGTGTCTTGACGCAGTTAGAAATGCTTTTATTTATCGCCTTCCTCTTTGCGTTATAGGGAGCATGATCGCGAATATTTTACCATGTTGATCCTCCGAAGATGCGTCACTTGTAGGGTGTTCATACTAAGAATCCCGAAAGTCCAAAAAGCACCAAAAACTTGGTTCGCGCCATACAAAACTAGTTGATAGCCCCGGGAGCAAGCCCTAGTCCCTTGCTTCGAAACTCAAACCTCTCTGCAAGGTAGTTGCCGGACACAAAATACACTCTCAACTTCCTCAGACAAAAATTCTTTACTCTGTGCGGCGGCTACAATATAAAAAATAATAATAATAATTTTATTTAAATTACTAACTACTACATAACTTAGAAGTACAGATCATACATATCAGATCAATATAGAACGGGCTGGGACGACCGGGCCTGGCCGATCTATCAGTTCCTGTAAAAAACGTCATGTGACCTCCGAGGGTTCAGAGCTATTACGTGATCCTATAGAAATTGACAGTTCGTCCCTTCCCGCCCCGTCCCGTTCGAGTGTGAGTCATCCTTAATTCGGGACTTTTCATTTGAAAAAGACGCATCGCTTTTTTTTATTTAAGCTTATTTATATCTTTCATCTACACTGAACAAAGGTATCCAGATGGCATGCGAAGCTGAAGCAAGCGTGAACATAGATGCCCTTTCGACAGTAATAAGGGGTGTATGGTGTATGCTGCCTCTGCCTGCAGGCGTGGTTGGTACGCATTTAATTTTGTTGTTTTATATGTACATAGTTTCCATCTTTACTTGCAAAAAGTGATATTTAATATATGACTTGTAAATCACCCAAAGTAAACGCCAGAAATTGTTTAGGTATTTTTCAATTTTAACATCAGTAATTTAGTAATTACATTGTTAATCATCTTCTTTTATAATATACTTATTCATTTTGAAGGGAAAATTATTAACCGGCACATAAAAATATTAAACGTGCGAATAGAATACTAACTGTACTGTGTCAAATACTCGTAGTACGGAAGTAAATGAGCATTCGTAAAGTTAGTATTTCAGTCAGTACGCTTAGTATTTTGTGGGTAAGCTTAGTATTGTTTCGGACGTTTTATTAACTTTTATTAGTATCCATTTTAAAGATGATCCAACGAAGAGCCAAACCAAGACACGTCAAATGCAATTTAAAACCCGTTCGAGCCATTAATTTGGTATTAAAATTAAAATAGTGTGTAATCACAACGATCGGTAAGTACATAAAATTTAATTAGATAAGAGGCTGTGCGCTGGCGTTACTCACATCTATGTCACGACGGGCCACGTTAGGGCAACTACACATGTATACTGGTGATTTATTAGGATAAGTAATCATTTACTAGGCATACTCAAATAACTGACATTATTTAAAAAAATCTGCCTTACCTTAATATTGTACTAATAACAGACGCCAGCTTGCGAGTATATTACAATTTTTAAAGTAAGTAAATGAAAGACCAGTAAAAATTTACTTACGGGACCTCTCGGAATCGTTTGCTCTGGCAATTGGGCTATTGACGCTTAAGAATGAATCACACTAGAACGGGGCGCGTCGGGAAGAATTGTCGATTTCTATAGAAAGAATTACGTCCGAACTCGGATCCCTCGGAAATCACGTGAGGTTTTCTATAGAAACTGACAGATCGGCCCGGGCCGGTCACGTCCCGGGCCGTTCTAGTGGGAATTATCCTTTAATCGACCTTAGGCGAATTCTTCGATTGGTTCCCTCTTGGTTTATAGGTACACGTTAGACCTACGAGTATGTATACGAGTATTCGAGTAAGAGTCGATAGGTCAATTGTCAGAACAATCATCTAGAGATCTGAGAAAATCTTACACAAGTATTCATTCTCCAAAATTCGATTTAAGTAAGTAGGGGAAACTGTTGAACCTTGGACATAGTTTTACCTCGGACAATTGGCAATATTTCTACCTTGCCAGGGTAATTAAAATATTTTATTTACTTTATTTGTAACGTTATTTGATAACTAATAAAATCAACTATCAACGAAACTTGAGGGCCGGTAGTATCTCGAGAAAAATAATTAAATATGAATCGTGTCATGAAAAGTTGGTATTTAGAACTTTACATCAAGGCTGATGATTTCATGTTTTGCTACTAGACAAAAAACTTTTATATAATAGGTTAATATCAAGATAATTAGCTACTCGATGGTAGGATAGTTTCAGCCTAATCTAAATTGGAAGTGCTAATACGAAGCTTACTTGTCCAAAAAGTTATTTTGTTGTACCTCGGACACCAAGAATATGTTGTACCTTGGCCCCTACCTAACTACTACTGCATTTTTTTTTTTAACTGAACGTTCAATATTTACTGGATATCTAATTATTGGTTACCTGCGTTTTAAGTTATCAAGTAATCAATCTTAGAAAAACGACGTAAATTGTTTTAGGCAAAAATTAAATATGTGAATTGCTGAGTAATTTATCTAAGATAATTTGTACTAGAAAACTTTTTTGAATGGCATAAATGTGCTAAAAATAGCTATAATTTTATAAATAATACCTAATAATTTTATAAATATAATAAAGTTAATAAAAAATATCGTGTCCGAGGTACAACGGGATATGTCCAAGGAACATCAGGGGTGTTGTTCCTTGGACACTTTTCCCTTTTTTTTTCGTCGACGTAGCCTATCAAAATAGACATACCAATCCTTTTATTTCGTATTATATTCGATAGTTTATTAATCTATCTTATAGTATTCGGATAAATAATAGTTTTGCGCTTATTAATTTATTTTCTAAAAATCATAAAAGAAAAAACTGACCGAGGTAGAACAGGTTCCCCTACCTATAATTCAAGACCAAATCTTCCAATCCTTGTCACTTACGCGACGCAGCGAAGTGTTCGCAAAACAACCGCGAGCGCATCTCACTGATGAAGGGACACTGAGTATTCCGAAACATGTCGAGTTATTTATTTTCGACATTATTGACGTCCGATACAAGTATATTAATATTTCTAATACTCTTCTCACGGGAGTTTTCTATCTTTTCACTTATTGTATATATATGTAGATATAAAAGAAACGCTAAAATATTGATTTCTTGCTATTCTTTTGTCGTATTTTTGTAACTTTCTAGTATGTAGCCAACCTTATACTTCGTTAATTAGATGGCCGCTATTTATCATCAGAACGGGTCCCGATGGAGTTGAGAGGTCGCGATACGCTTACACTGCCGAGAAAGTCACCATAATTGATCATCGTTGATTGGTCGTTGTATGTTGTGACAGGTTATCAATGCCCGCCATTTTGATTAGCAGGTGATAAAGTGTCAAGATGACCTTGCTCCTCATTATATTTTTGTGTTTTTTGCTGATTGCCCTTATTGAAACTAACTACGCTGGTGTTTTAATTCATCAGTTCTCAATACAAGCAGGAGACTACACGAGTAGGTACCTTAATGATAACTTTGCTCCGTTGTATATATAATAGAGTCCGGCTATAAGTTTGTATTGATTTTGATAGCACAGACTTCGAAAGTATTACGTAAACGCCATAATTTCGTAGAAGTTTGACGATTAAAATAGAACTTGCGGTTTCTGATAGCAAAATCGAAGCAAACTTAGCGTGGTTCGAGTCTAAATAAAAAGCTTTCGGTTGGAGTCATTAGATAATAAGCTTTATTATTATATCTGTTATAGTTCAATTCGTTGATATTCCTTTTTAATAAAATAAAAATGCAATTGTAAAGCACGAATCAAATAATTTATAATTTGCAATAAATATTTGATAATTTTTTTATTTTTTCAAGTAGTCACACTATTATACCTTGGTTTCGCAACTAAAAACACTTAAAAACTATTTCTAATATACTGACCTCCTTGTCGGGGATTCATAAACTCGCCGGCAAGAAGAACATAATAAGAAAATCTGTCATTCACTTAATGTCAAGAAAAATATAAAAGACACATGCATGCAAATATTATAAAATTAATCTGAAGAAATCACATAAAGGATCCTAAATAAATTGCGATACAAGAATTGTTCCCGCTATATTACAAATATGTCTACTCGGCAAGGAAAGAAGGAATTTTAACGAGAACCAGATAATTCGGTAAGTTGCACCCCCATAAATTGGCCATATCGAACCGGATTTTATATCTATTTATTAATTTAATACCATAATTCAACCTTGTTGCTCATTGAATAGCGGTTCAAAATTGTATCGGTTTTATTTAGGTATCTATAATTTCATACAAATGTTCCGTATTCGTTTCAAACATTTATGTACAGTCAATCTAAGTTATTGATATTGCCTGTTAATTTTGTTTACGCGTAGCGTGTGGGATTATTCATCGCGCTAACTTATTAACAAATTATGCATTATGTATAATTAATATTTCGAATTCGACATATTGTCATATTGTTTCACGGGACATTTTTGCATGTCATGTTGCCTTACAATTTCAGTGTATTTAAGTTAAAAATACATTGAGTTAAACTGATAAAAACGGGTAAGTTATTCCTAAAAGCCTCAGTTTTTTCTTCAACTGTAATAAACGTTAATTGTTTCAATTTGCGACCTATCTTGTATTAAGCTATTATACAAGGTAAACGTTCGTATTTATTTAATTCTCTTCGACTTGCATTAAGATATTATTCAAGTTGAATATAATTTATATTAATTGTGCGGTTTAGGCATTTTTTTTCATTCTTTTTGAGCTGTCATTATAACAGCTAACCATGGCAACGCAAAAATCTGAAGCGAGACTCAAACTCGCGGAAGCAAAACGTGCTCAATGTTTCATGCGTATTCAAGGCATTTATGATATGATTCCGAAGCTTAGCAGCGACAAGAAGACTTTTTCGCAGTTCATCGCGCAAGCTCGATTGGTGGATCAACTGAGGACAGAATTTATAGAGCTGATGGATGACGTCAATCTTCTGAACTTGGAGTTGGACCCGGAGTATATCGTGAACTATAGTGCAATGAATGCATTTGAAGATATCTACTGCGTAATTAAATGTCAGATTACAAAAATTGACGCACCTGCTGCGAGCTTCTCGACATCCAGGGATTCAAGTCACTCTTGTAAAGATGACTCTATTAAAATTCCACGGATTGATCTGCCCTCCTTCGATGGAGATATTCAAAATTTTCCATTCTTTTATGAGACATTCAAGCGTGTCATACATGAAAATAAAAAACTTACGGATTCCGAGCGCGTTCATTACCTATTTAGTCATCTGACAGGAAAAGCAAAGTCCATCTGTTCGGGAGTTATACCTGCCGCAGAAAACTATATCACAGTTTGGGAAGCTTTGATCGAGAAGTACGATGATAAACGGGCGTTAGCTACGTCTTATTTAAACCAGCTGTTCTCAATGAAGCCTGTCAATGTCAACGGTCCTTCGGCATCTAATTTAGAAAAAACAATTGATTCTTTTGCTGCTACTATTTCAGCAATAAGGCAACTCAAGCTCGAGAACCTAAGCGATTTTATTTTCATTCACCTGGGTCTTAAGTTATTAGATTCAGATACAACAAAGAATTTCGAGATGTCTATTCGGAATTCTGCTAAAATGCCTACATACGATGAATTCATTCGTTTCGTTAGGGAACAAGTGAAGATTTTATATCGGACTTCGCAACGTGCACTATGCAAGACTGAAAGCTCCGCTGCCAGTACTGGCGACATGCGAGCTCCTCTTCCTCGCACGCCCCAGGCGTATGTTAGCACGCAAGGGCATGGACCCGGACACCCATGTGCTATGTGCAAGAGTCATGATCACTCGCAACTTTACAGTTGTAATAACTTCATAAAACTGACGCCTAACGAAAAATTTAATTTCGTTAAGGAAATTCACGCGTGCACAAATTGTTTGAACATGCAACATACTTCATCTAAATGTTCCTCAAAGAAAACTTGTCGTAAATGTAAAGGCAAACATCATACAACTTTACATTTTGATACCCCGAAAACTACTACGAATACAACTGAGTCCAAGTCCTCACACAAGAATGATAGTGAAGCTACCACAAGTTCATCTGTAATGGACAACGGTGCCTCTGTATGTACGTTGTCGGCATCGGGACAGAGTAAGTTACCTACGACGGAAGTTCTCGCCACTGCTCAGGACAGGTACTCGCTAGTGGACGTAACGGCAAGGACAAGGTTTTGAGATGTCTGCTGGATCCAGGTTCACAGAAACATTACGTGACACTGAAGAGCTGCAAGAATTTAGGTCTTACTATACACAGTAGCCCCGTGACGTCAGTTAGTGGATTAGGTGGAACAGCAATTACGAAACCAATCCGAGGAACTGTATGCTTAATTTTTAGGTCAAGATACGATCCTAAATGTCAATATACCATTGATGCGCTAGTTCTAGACGAAATTACGCCCGATTTACCTACCTGTCATATTGATCTATCAACTCTATCGTCATCAAATCTGCTTGATAATCTACCTCTAGCAGATGATACATGGGCAACCCCGGGCGCAATTGACGTGCTTCTTGGTGTTAAATTATTCACCAAATTGTTAATCAACGATAAAATTGAGAACGAACCTGGTCTGCCTGATGCTTTGGAAACTACATTGGGATACATCATACTAGGTGATGCTCCCGCAGTCAATGATTCCTATTCGGCTGCTGGGTATTTTTCTTCTGTAGATGTTGGGAAAGTAATGTCAAATGCGTCAAGACACACTTGTTTCGTACCATAGGTAAACAAATATTGTGTTTTGAAGAATTAATGACAGTTTTAAGTCAAATTGAGGCTTTGTTAAATTCTCGACCTCTATCCGTTCTAAGCTCTGATCCAGCTGAACTTTCTGCATTGACTCCAGCTCATTTTCTTAATGTTACTCCATTGAAATATCTACCAGCTACGTCTGTTGCGGAAGTAACATCTGATCATCTTTTACAAAGATATCAATTATTAGATCGTTTAATGCAATCATTTTGGAAGAGGTGGCGCGATGAGTATTTACACACGCTGCAAACCAGACAAAAATGGAATACTCCTTCTCAACCTGTTAAGGAAGGGACAGTTGTAGTCATCCTTCAAGAAAACTTTATGCCTCTACATTGGCCGTTAGGTCTTATAACTGAACTAATATCAGGCAAAGATGGTATTGCCAGAGTAGCTATGGTTAAAACTAAATCTGGTATACTTAAAAGAACATTAGTGAAATTATGTCCTTTGCCTTCTCAATAATATTAATTATATTATTTCTATATATATAATTCGTTCTTTGTTTATTTTATGTACGTAGGCTTAATTTATTTGCATTAATTTAGTTTTCTTTGAGCAATAAGGATGCTATTATGTAGTAAATAATTTATTTGTTAACTCTTTTGAAAGCTATTCCTTTCAAGGCCGGGGGAATGGTTTCGCAACTAAAAACACTTAAAAACTATTTCTAATATACTGACCTCCTTGTCGGGGATTCATAAACTCGCCGGCAAGAAGAACATAATAAGAAAATCTGTCATTCACTTAATGTCAAGAAAAATATAAAAGACACATGCATGCAAATATTATAAAATTAATCTGAAGAAATCACATAAAGGATCCTAAATAAATTGCGATACAAGAATTGTTCCCGCTATATTACAAATATGTCTACTCGGCAAGGAAAGAAGGAATTTTAACGAGAACCAGATAATTCGGTAAGTTGCACCCCCATACCTACTTATATAATTTTTTTTAAGGAAATTCTAAATATAACGATCTATTTAGGGTGACAACTATGCATTTCAATTATTGCTTTCATTGTACATTTAATGTTTAGAGAGCGCAGCGTTGGTAGCCTAGCGCTATGACGTGCGTGAGACTTTCAATCCGAAGGTCTCGGGTTTAAATCCTGCCGGCTCGTACCAATGAGTTTTTCGAAACTTCGTTTGGTACTTCGTACATAACGAAGTACCAATCGCTTTTCGGTGAACGATAACATCGTGAGGAAACCGGACTAATCCCAATAAGGCCTAGTTTACCCTCTGGTTTGGAAGGTCAGATGGCAGTCGCATTCGTAAAACTAGCGCCTACGTTAAATCTTGGGATTAGTTGCCAAAGCGGACCCCAGGCTCCCTGAGCCGTGGCATAAGAGAAAAACGTTAGGAAGAAGAAGGAGTACATTTAATATTTACTTGAAGATCATGATAAGTATTAGTATAATTTTGACATTAATGCAAATTCTAGTGTAATTTTTATCGTGAAATAAAGTTGTTTCTAACTATTCTCTCAAATAAACATCCCAGAAAGATGATCCTATTTTACAAACCAAATAGTAATAATAATCAGAACCAATTCCCTTGAAATCACAGAGCATGACAACTTGACGCGTTATTTTCTTGTTCAAACTAACTATTAGGTGCCATTGCGCATCTCTTCGTCTTATATCCAAAACGCTGTAAGAGTATTGCGACTTTTTTGGTTTAAAACGTAGTAAGAGTAAGAGCGTTATCACACTTGCGATTTGCGAGCGTCTTGTCTTTATGAATTTATGAATGTTTAAAATGTACCTATATGCCGAAAAATAAATAGTACCACGATAGGTACAACTAAGTGATTATCAACCTATCTACTTAGTGATAAAATTGTTCAAAAAATAGAATGGCTTTTCAGAAGCTTTATTGCTGCTTTAAAATCTTTAAAGTACTGATAAAAAATGACAATAAAAAGAATGAACCACGAGAAAAAGATTAAAAACAAGAATGGTTCCAAGCTTTGGCATATTATGACATTTGGGAATAAAACAAATGGCAATCAAAATGTTGAATAAGTATTATTAAATTAAGCAACTTAGAGTTTGCGAAAATGTTCCAAGTGTACTCTCTAGTTTTGTTTTAAAATCTGACTAATTAAATCGTTAATTCTCAATTGAGTTAACTTTATCACCTATTTATCTACCTATTTACACATATAACAGCTTAACACACAAGCATAATTATGTTATATAAAATAAGTGGTTCGCCCCGAACGTAAACTCGCGACTCCTATATCTCCGCAACCCCTTGACCGATTTAACTCATATTCAAATTTCGAAGTTCTATTTATTTCATCTAACCACCTGTCAAATTTCACAATGATCCGATAAACGATACTCGAGTTATCGGCAAATAAATATACATACAAAAGACAGATTGTCCAAGTAGATTGGAATTACACTTAAATGAGCAGTCTCCGTTGAAACTACTTGAAACTCACCATCAGGTTCTTATGTCCTTTTCCATGTAAATGTATGGACAGGGAATAAGTCACGTACTATACTGTAATGTTGTATGAGGACAATTTGTAAAATTGGCTTGTTATTCTACCGATGTTGTTTCTCGATTCCTATGAGGTGGTAGCTATTTTTACTGTATTAAAAAAAGACCGGCATCAGGCGTCAAGTAAAATTCGCTGTAGAAGCTATTATTTTTCTGATTGTGTATGTATGTAGTATGTACCTAGTTAACTCAGATACAATTCAGCAAAATAAATTACCTAAAAGTCGTTCTTGCTCAAATTCATAAAGTGGTAGCTTCACTGCAAAATAGTGACATCTCGTGTTCACACAAAGGGGTAAATTTGCAAATTGACGAATCACACTTTTTTAAAGTATCGCGGTTATTTAACATCCGGGTCCATCCAACATACGGGTTCTAACCACGGTTTTTTTATTAAAATTGAGCTCCCGATATATTATGGGCGATGTTTGGGAGCTGGAGGATGGCAGGGAGAATTTTAATAAAAAACCGTAGTAAAAACCCGTATTTATAGTTAGAATATAGAATCAAAGTTCTATCTTCGCGATGTTTACATTGACATTCGTAGTACCTCTATGCTTAAATTATATCGTTTGCTGACGGATTGTTCCGGAATAACACAGTATTACGTAAAGAAAAAAAACATTTATTTTCGAAATATATACAGTAAGTGTAACTTACGTAAAGTAAATACATTGTAGTCTTTTCTTCACTCGTCATCTGATTTAACAACTCCAAATACCTATAGCACACTTGTCTTAACTGATTACCATACAAGCAGTGTAGGGTTAAATTAAATAAACAAAGTCCCTGTCATTGTAACGTTAAGCGGACGGCTGTCAAAGAACAGTGAAACTTCTCAGCGTGTATTCAAATATCCTACTCTATGTCATTCGATACTGACGTCTTTATCTTACAGTAAAATAAAACATCTTATGTGAACATCAGACCAGAGGAAAATCAACCTTTTTACTGAGGCTTACAGTCTTCAATCGAATGCGGAAAGACAGTTTTTTTTAAGAATTCGTCGCTGTAACTATCACTCTCAGATCAGATTGAACTTAGGTCCTAAGCACTTTTTAAGAGTGACCTTATGTGTTTGGAATAAAGTTTAGTTTGGCGTGTGGATAAAGTTAACCCTTGAAAAGCAGAAGGTGTTCCGAAAGGCGCTTGACGGCGTCACAATGTTTCAGTTCGGTCAAGTGTGATGATCCTCGTTAGTTTGTTATACATCTGTGACAAGATAATGCGGGCTTCAGTCTTTTTTATAAGAATATATTAACATTTCATTTCATGTTTGAGCTGCTTGTTTTAACACTTAGCTAAGCCGAGGTTAAAGAGAACATCATTTAAGACATATTATATAAATTCATTCTGTAGGCATTTTATTTCATAAGTTCTGGTGTCTCTGGTAGGTAGTAGAGAGTATACTGTATAGCGTATAGTATAAAGTAGACTATATAGGAATTGGAACTGAAATTCTCCGGCGTTATGAAAACTTTTGAATTTGCCTAGTGGTTAGCCCAGTGCCCAGTGCCCCCCAATGCCCAGGGCTGGAGTTGAACCAGCCTCCTATTGGGGGCCTTGGTCACTTTTTCTGTACTCTATAATACATATCCAGTTAGGTAGGTCCAATTTCGAGAAAGAGGTTAATCGTCGAATTCGACTCGGTTGGGCAGCGTTCGGGAAGCTGCGACACATCTTTTCGTCTAATATTCCGCAGTGTCTGAAGACGAAAGTCTTCGATCAGTGTGTGTTGCCAGTGATGACATACGGTACTGAAACGTGGTCGCTTACAATGGGCCTCATAAGAAGGCTCAAAGTCACTCAAAGGGCAATGGAGAGAGCTATGCTAGGAGTCTCTCTGCGAGATCGTATCAGAAATGAGACCATCCACAGCAGAACCAAAGTAACCGATATAGCTCTCCGAATCGCTAAACTTAAGTGGCAGTGGGCGGGGCACATTGCACGTAGAACCGATGGCCGTTGGGGCGGAAAGGTTCTCGAGTGGCGACCGCGTACCGGAAGGCGCAGCGTGGGTAGGCCCCCCGCAAGGTGGACTGATGACCTGGTGAAGGTCGCAGGAGTCCGCTGGATGCGGGTGGCGCAGGACCGGTCATTGTGGAAATCTTTGGGGGAGGCCTATGTCCAGCAGTGGACGTCTTTCGGCTGAAATGATGATGATGATGATGATGATAATACATATATATATATATATATATATATGGCGTCTCTTTCTATTTATAATTTATATATAGTAGTGTGAGTGTGACTACTTAAAACACGTTTATTATTAATAATAAATGGATAGATTAGATAGATAGTTATATTAGTTATGAATATTATTATTGGCAAGCCGTAGTTCTTCGATGATACAAATTTTTTAGTTACTCATTGTTTAGTTAAGAGTGATCGGAACGGCTAACTGCGCGATTGTTTGACACATCCTTTGGCTGCTGAGGCTAGCCAATGAAGTCAGCTGCTGCTCATAAGCATACTCACCCATTAGAGAAATAAGTATAGCAAGCCGTTCACCACTCTTCACACTATTCGCTGTATAATACATATCCAACCTTTCCCATCACTTCCCCCTCACCCACCCATCCTTGAGATAGAACTCCTTAATACTCCCGATGGACATTTTCGGCTTAAATTTATTCGTCGCCAATGAAAAGAATTAAACTAATAGCTTAAGTTGCTCAAATTGATTCTGATGGAATCATGAAAATATATCAAGTTAACATGCTACCTAAACCGCTTTAAGTAATTTAGTAATATGTTCGATATTTTCATGCCCATAAAGGTACTGAATTTCTTTCTGAAAGCTAGCACGTCGTGGCGGAACAGAATTGAATTCAATTTCTAAGCCGTGATGCAATCGACACTTACACGCTACCAATATGAGAGGCGAAAATTGGTTGGAGCCAGATAGAGACCAGGGCTATACTTAGGTATTGCACACACTGTCGTGGCGGATGCCAAAGGCACAAGAAGGAATAGAAGATAACAAAACAATAACAGACCTAATACTACTACGAAAATCGAAAGGTCATATTCAAGCGATAAACAGGTCATTCCGTCAATGCCTACTTTCAATGTTCGTGATAGGCCCTCAGAATTCGGACATGTTAACTGTTTTTGAAGTTTAAATTAATAGGTATTATAGCATGAATTTGCATAACAACTGAGGGAAATTTACTTCAATTGTATATGTTTTAATTTCCACCTCACATTCGTGTTGCTTAACTTCAAACTCGAGTAGGCAAATCCATTCGACACTCTCTGCAAATAGGTATCTACCTTATCACCTTCTGACAACAAAATCTGACAGATGGATTTACCCAAGTTTGAAGTTAAGCGACTCATTTGTTCAATCACTATCCGTCACACCATTCTAAAAATTATTTGAATTGGATTTGTGGAGACTATCTGGATTACTTGTAGCAAACTCATCTTAAAAAGTACAAAAGTAAGGTTTGAAACATTATTGAAAATAAAATATTTGTAGGTACTTATGTTGTTGAAAAAAAAACCGCTGACAACACTGGCTAGCAACTTACTTAGTATTTTAGCTCGTCTAAAAACATTTATTGTACCTAATAGTTTATCGTTATTCTTTGTTCTTGGTGAAAACCGAAAAATTTACCTGAAATGATGACAAATTCAATAAAAATCCTTTAACCTGGTGCTGATTACCTATACGCTCCGTCCGTATGTCTCGCTTGTTAGTCCACACCTCAAGCATTACTCGTGAAACGATATTGCCATATCATCAGCACCCAGTTATTTGCTCTCGAATCGTGTGAGAAAAACGTTACCGACGCATGGAACCTGCAATTTGGGCCCAAGCGGAATGTCAAACGTTTCTCAACTCTAGTTACCTAGCGACACATACGGTTACAAAAAAACCCTTCTACCCTACACAATAAGGTTCATTATCCTTTCTTAAGAAAGCAGTTAATAGACGAGTATGTTTTTTATGGAATGCGACGTGACTGTCATTTGTTTGGTTTTTATGTTAGATGATTATTTCGAATTTGGAATCAAATAGATACCTTCGAGTACGTGTTGTTTATACGTCGTCTAGAATGACAAAACTTGTTTGACTCGAACTCAATATGGTATGGTTATATCTCTCAATAGATTTACAATAACATTAATCCGAGATTTAACCGCCGGCATAAATAAGTTTGCGGCTCTGCTAAGCGTGAATGGTATCGTTATGGGCACTTATGGACCCATTGTATTATGTGTTGACAGGCAATTCGATGAGTTTTGACAGATATATTTTGAAAACATTAAATTATTTCAAATAACAATATGAGCTGTTAGAATCATTCTTTTTTTTTGATAACTGGTGAAACCTAAATACTTACCTAAGACTAAATTTAAGACTCCCATATTATCGGCCGCTGGGCTGGGAGCCAGGATGGCAGTAACCCTGCCGGATTCGAATACTGGTCAGGGCAGGGACTTGTCTATTTTCAAACCGTTGAGGAACATAGAGTTCAAATAAAAATTTCGATACTTCATCAGAACTACAAGTTCAAATAAAATGTTAATTAGAATGTATCGAAGTCAATGAAAATTTTGGGTTCTTGTTTAACCAATGCGAAATTAGAGGAGGTTGAATATGGCCTCAATGGCTTCGAGAAAAAGATGGTATGGCCGTGCCTTCGTTTTGACCTATATATTTAGGTATATAGGTAGGTACTGATTGATAAATTAAGTACGTAGATATATATATTATTTAATCTTGAAGTATCACGACTTTACTCCCGGAAACATCTGGAAAATGTATCTCTCAAGAGTGTACGATTACAAATCATTGTCGGTGTTTCTTGAAATGTCAATTTTTCCTCCAAGACGATAAAATTGCCCGGTGATTTACTGAAATAGGCTCCACACATCTAACACAATCGTGCAACAATCCCGCAGATTGCGCCAATCAAAAACGGAATGCGCCATAAACAGCATTCGCTTGCATTGTCACTGACTTCCAGCGAAATAGAGGCGTCAGAGAATTAGATACAAGCAGTTAAAACTCGCGGATTTTTATCACAACTGACGTGATACGTTTTGATTGCGTTGGGAAATCATCTTCGGACAGAGTGGTGTCACTTCCGCGTCGTAGTTAACACTCTCTCTAAAGATGGTGGCTCGACGCAAGAATCGAAACATGTCACGCCCCAGTTGTGATAACAATATCTATAGCCCACGCAGTTGGGCTATACTATGACATGACTAACGAGAGCTTAAATTATAAAATATGTGCTAACATTAAAGTTTTCCCTATCAATCCCGATACTAAAAGCAAGCTATATTATGAAGAACGTCTTTATCTTTAATGTTTTGGTAGCGGGTTACCCCAAGGACGCAATCTCGGTCCCACAATGTACCTATTGTATAAATTGACTCCAGATTACGTGCGTATTGTCTCAATTCCAATTTGTCTGGTATAAGATTGCTAAAAATAAAGCAAAGTGGACAGGACGCAGTAGCCAGCGGTAGTCGCGTCTATTCTGCGTGACATCGTGGTTCTCAAACTATCAGATATATTGTTAATTTTAATTTTATTTTTTATACTTTATGGTTATACTTTTTTTCTAATACTTTACATACGCACGTAACACCTTGATTTCTTTTTGGGGACATGTGTTGTGAAAAATAAACGTGTAAGTACAGTCGGCTTCATAAATATATATGCATCTGTATTCAATTTAGACTCTTCTTCCCCTGTATAAAGTGTATAGATATTTATAGACGTGACTGTATACACTGAATACCATATTCACAATATTTGTAGTAATCTGCCTTCGTGGCTACGGCCATGAAGAAACTACACGATAAAAAAACTGTATCAAGGACCTTTAATGATTCTCATGACATGCTTTTGTTCCGATATTTTAATATAAACTCCGTGTTTCATTAGTTTCATGAGCGATCAACAAAATAAGTGTGCTCGATTGCCCCTTGTCATTTTAAAGTAGTTTTACTAATATGGGGCAAGATAAGGCAAGATGGTCGTAAAACTGCGACGTAAAAATACTTTTTATAAAGTTTTAGCAGCAGCTGTCTCATCTTGCACATAAAGTACAAGCTGAATGAAAGTCAATGGAAAACGTGAGTACAGTTGGTGACAATATGTATTACGTATAGGTAATAAACAGTAGACAATACTAGAAATAGGTGGATTTTTATTATACATTGCTTGCATGTATTAATATTTAACGGCTAGGGGTTGAAGTTTCAAGGACCTACTTTAGATTTAAGGTAGGTAGAGGAAGGTAGTTAGGTAAGTTACACTTACTGTATATATTTCGAGAATAAATGATTTTATTAGTTTCAATTTTTTTTTATGTTGAAACTGCTGCTGGTTGTAATCAAAAATTTACCATACCATTAAAAAAATAGGCACTCCGCAGTACATTCACAAAATATCCTTAAATGCCACCAAAAAACATTATAAATTCAATATGTTTATTAGTGAGTCATCTGTCCATCATATGACATAAGTACGACACACATTTAAAAAAAAAGCGATGAAGTGCGTGTCGGACCACGCATTAGGTAATGCAGATTAAAAATAAGAACTTCAAAATCGGTTTCATTAATTGAATGAATGAGTGAAGCCAGCGAAGTTCTCCGAGCCTACTGGAATAATCCGGCGTTTCTAGATATGTTTGTTTATTTGTATGTATGTTCGACTTTAACCCAATTATCGTTGGTCAGATCGTTGTGAAATTTAGTAAGTCGCTAGATGCAATCAATATAAGTTTTATTTTCGAATATGAGCCATATCGGTCGAGGGGTTGCAAAGATATAGGGGTCGCGATTTGACATTCGGGACGAACCAACAGTTGTTTTTGTTTGTGCGTGTCGGTACCATGTAAGTACCGCGTGGACGCGAGCATGCCCGCGTAATGACATTCCGTACCTGCGTGCACCAATCAGCGGACGATGTGGTAGGCAAACAGCTACGCGCCACCGGAGTCACCGGACAGCGCACGGGTTAAGGGGACTTACTAGTACAAGCCATAGCTACTGATAATGTTACAGTTTCAGCTAAAATATATTTTATTCATCGTACAAAAGACAATAAACTGTACGCGTTTGTGCGTGACGGTACCGTGTGCTGGTCGCGAGCACAGCATGTCCGCGTAATGACATTCCGTACGTGCGCCAATCGGCGGGCGACGTGCGCAAACAGCTATGCGCCACCGGACAGCGCACGCGTTAAGGGGGCCCACTAGTACAAGCCATAATTACTACTGATACTAGTACTTTTAGCTAAAATATCTTTGTATTAATCACACAAAAGACAATAAACTGTACGCGTTTGTGCGTGACGGTACCGTGTGCTGGTCGCGGGCACAGCATGTCCGCGTAATGACATTCCGTACGTGCCCCAATCGGCGGCTGACGTGCGCAAACACCAAACAGCTACGCGCCACTGTACAGACTGTACAGTACAGTGCACGGGTTAAGGGGACTTAGTACCTAAAATCTTTATTTTTTTCAAAAATGGATACTAACTAATCCTAGTTGTTATACGTACAGTCGCCATCAGACAGATCTGATGGTGAGTGTACCAAAGATTAAATCGCGCTAATTCAGGTTACTTTTTCTTCAATCATATTATATTTATACATATGTTTTTTTTTAATAAACTATGTTAGGTATATCAGAATAGGCAAACGCGAGTCGTTACTGATTTAAAAATAAAAATTACATTTAGGTAGTACCTACGTATTATGTTCTACTAAATCGCCTTGAGGACGTTTTGGCTGTCAAACGAAGCCTATCATAAAGAATGACACACTAGAACGGGCCGGGTTGATCTGTCAGTTTTTATAGAAAACGTCACGTGACCTTCGAGGGCTCCGAGGTATCTCGTGATTCTCTCTGCAGAAATTGACAGATCGTCCCGGCAGTCATCCTTTAAGTAGACTCTTTAACGTATCAGGAAAAATTATTGACTGGAGACTCAACTAATGAAAAATTGCAAAATTTGTTGATTCAGTTCCCCCTTAACACGTAAACGTTCGACCCATGTCCATACGCGGGCAAATTTGCTGAAATCGTAATGCGAAGGTCGAACGGGAGTCCGACACGAGACGAGACCTTTGTGATTTGCCTCTAGATGGAATACGCCGAGGAATGCGCCGGCTAAAAGGGTTTCGGTAAACCCTTTTTAGTCGAGCCAATAAGAGGGTTATGTGGGAAATGGTCGACAGCGTGTACCTACTTCGTGTTAAACAGAAACTTCATCAATAATTTAGTAAATATATGTTTTAAGCTGACTTAATATTTACACGAAATTATAAATATTACGCATGTAAAATAATAAAATAACAAATGTGCGTTTTATAAGATTAGTTCATGCGGGAGGGGACAAATTTTTGTTCCAAACACATGTCTATCGAGATTCTCAGATCGGTTTTAAGCCACTTTTATAATTTTTAACTTTTAAGTATCAAAGCAAAACAGTTGAAAAATATATAGCTAAGATGTTTTTCGAGATAGAACAACAATTGTATGTTGGACACATGTTGGACACTAATGAAACCATTGAAAAGCATATCTATAACTATGCCTTTTCAACCAACTCTTATTAAGAAGAAAATAAAAGATCTGTTCTAGACCTGATCGTTTCAAACATTTCAACTACGACACCAGTCTTCTTCTTCCTAGCGTTTCCCCGGCTTTTGCCACGGCTCAAGGAGCCTGGGGTCCGCTTTGGCAACTAATCCCAAGAATTGGCGTAGGCGCTAGTTTCACGAAAGACATTGCCATTTCGGTATCTACCAAGAACCGTAACAAATTTCGAAGTATATATTTCGACACGTTATCTACAGTTGCATCCCGCTTCCACCCGCAAGTGCGAGCAAGATGTACTGGGTGCGTAGCCAAGAGGCCAATCGCTCACGCTTAGTCGCCAACGAAACGCAACTGTCATTGTCACACTAATAAGGAAGAGTGATAGAGAGAGGTAGCTACGATACGTTATTAAGCGTAAACGATTGGCATCTTGGCTCCGCACGCTGACCTACTGACAGTGCGTTGATGTAGACGCTAGCGACTATAGATATCTACAGAAGATTTTCAACTCGTGGGAAACACACTTATTTTCCAACTCAGAGGGTAAACTAAGCCTAAGTGGGATCAGTTCGGTTTCCTCACGATGTTTTCCTTCACCGAAAAGCTATCGGAAAATATCAAAAGCAAACCCGCTATCTTCGGATAGAAAGGACAGAAAGCACGCCTTGCCGTTAGGCCACCAACGCCCTCAGTCAACCACGACGCCAGTATCAATATTTATAAACCAATCTATAGCGACAGTAGCATCACGCGCGATGTAATATGTTTACAGCCTGTCCACATCATGATTGCTGTGATTGCAATGATTGCTCACGTCTCCAGTCCACATTCGTGACAAGTCTGATTGCGTCGTGATTGCTGTACACGTGGACGTGGACAAATCATTGGTTAAGGACAAATCATAGGGTATGTGATACGTGGATTTATAAGGATAGGGGAAATATGTGCTATAGGTAGGTTAGGTAAGTCGCATCTATTATATGTATCGTCTAACTAGTACCCACAACACAAGCCTTATTTAGCTTACCGTGGGACTAAGTCGGTTTGTGTAAGATTGTCCCACAATACCTACTTCTTTATTTATTTTAATAAATAGTTTTTTTGGTGAAGTCTTCTATGACAATTGTCACGAGAAATAATAGTATTTTAATTAAAGAATGTTCCGAAGTTTTTAACATGACACTCTTTCTGTGTCGGAATTTCGTGACATTATGTCGTGTTTCTTGTGTCAATTCTCAAGAAGCTCTTCACGAATGCATTCAGTGGTAAAATTGATGTTTTTATTTCTAAGTGGCATGTTGGTGGCAAACAAGCATACAGCCAGTACAATTGTAAGCGGCTATCGTAGCCCATAGACGTCTGCAATACGAGTAACAATGATGCTGAGAATTGTCACACTTGTCACCGTGGTGAAATAGGGGCCTGCTTAAACGCGTGTTGAACTGTTGTTATTTAATTGAATAAGTACCTACCTGGGTATTCTGGGCAAATAAGCAAATGTCGGAAATCTCTTAAATCCGCGTAGGTATCAGATAGATAGTGGAGCTAATATAAGGATTTTTTCGGTTTTGACCGAAAGAGAGGGAAAAGTTCTTCTGATCTTAGCCCACATGCAAGTAAGGTTTATTCGGGTAATTCCGAATGTATTTTTGGTCTTAGTTATTATAATGTAAATGACCATGCTAGCTTAAAATGGTATATTATGGGTGTTTTCAGTGTTTTCCAAAGTTCAAATCGACCTACACCTTTTACCTATTTTACCCCACACAAAAACAAAACAATTCAACCCAAGCTCTAACCAGTGACGCGTAAAATAAATTGATACGATTAACATCAAACGATTGTCAACACACTAATCTGCATACTAATCCCTAAACAAACGGTATGCGACATATCAAAACGCAGTCAGCCGTCGGCAATCCGGAGCTCACGCACATGACTTCCCTGATGCAATTACACAGACCTCCTCAATATGCACGCCTAAATATTTGCTAACTGATTAAAAGTCAAAGCCAAAGAGCTGTCGTGCCCGGAGCAACCGAAACAATTGCCAGTCTAAATCATCACCCTACAAGCGAAGAGTCGTATGTCTTTAGATCTTTGGTGTGTGAATAGGATGTTTTGGTTATGAAGAGATGAAATAATGTTAGGATAGATGTTCACGCATCGGTGATCACAGGCGGATATTAAAATTGGCGAATTGGTACGGTTATTGGGTAATGTTTGGGCACCTTTATTATGTGAGGACGTATCGTATATGCAGAAACGTGGGTAGTAGGTATAGGAGCAAGGTATTAAACGAAGGTATTACGAAAAATCGACGTTTCCGACTCTGTTAATGATCGAGTTGATGAATGAGCGAGTCATTCCTTTTTTCAACTTTATATTATGGATTCATGATAAAGAAGATTATGTTTCTTAGTAAGTATATATTTAAGGGCGTTATCACACTTAAGATTTGCGAGCGAGTTTACAAGTTTTCAAATCGCCTAAGTGTGATAAGGCCCTAAATATATGATAATGTTCATTATTTTCATAGTTCACAATACAACCCAAAAAAAACCTATCAAAATTTTAACCATAAGTAATATTTTTTCGGACAACTTTATTAAATCTAATTTTGAACACATTATTAAAAGTAAGTAAGTACATTAAAATAATAAGAAAGTTATCTTTAAGTAGCGTCTGATTCAGTAAATTATTTAAAAATCTTGCTAAAAATTCTGTAGCAATTCTATTAAATCAAAACTCTCCTTCAAGATGTCATCGAAGGTAATTGAAAACCAATATTGATGAAACTCTTAAAACGGTATAAGAGAGCGCCATTTGCAAGCGAGGGGCGAATTTGTTAATTTGTTTACTTTTCAAGTCTAATACAGATGGCAGCGAAGTTAAGTGAGAAGGGAGGGAGATATGGAAGTAATTTCTATTGTAAATATTACGTACGATTTTTTCTTTCGAATGAAGTTTTAATGTCTTTTGTGTTCTCTCCTCTCCTATTCTTCCTAGGAGTTTTCCCGGCTTATTCCGTGGCTCAGGGAGCCTGGAGTTGAGAGCTAGTTTTAAGAAAGCGGCAGCCATCTGACCTTATTGGGCTCATTCAAAAATCATGTGATCGTTTTTGGCCTTATTTCGAGAAAAAATACTAAAGGAAAGGCCTAGTATAAATTTATACTTACTAGTTGTATTTGACATTTACTTCGCGATCGCGTCAGCGTATCAAAAATTCAAATTATGCTTGCCGTTTATATCAATTATCCGGCTACTTTCATTTTTTGACCTCTCAATACGCAAAATTTATACTAAGCCGACTTTCGTGTATTTTTAAATGTGAAATGTGGTTTATCAAGCAAGAAAATATGCAAATGATGCACCAGATGGCGAAAATAAATGGATCGCCTACAGTATTTTTTGTTTTGCCCTAAGCTGTGATGTTGACTGGTATACAAATACGATAGATATTTCTTTTGTGCAATAAAGATTACATAAATAAATAATAATTAGATAAAATTGGTGTTACACGGTATCTACCGTTAAGGGTAACTGTCAAGCTTCAAACCACGAAGAGAGCACCTTAGGCTTGTCCAGAAAATGGATTATAAGGTTTAGTAAAAATCCCCTGGTGTGCACTTTTTGCTCCCATGTAACAAACGTGATTTTTTTCCCGTTGGTACGGAATTCTTAGTGCGTGTGTCCGACTCGCACTTGGCAAGTTTTTTTTATATATTAATAATTACCGGACAACCTGTATATCGCAGGGGCACATAGACAAACGGATGTAAATTTCGATTTTACCTTTTAAACATTTCGAAACTGTAACTCATGTATTTAATGTGTGTATACTTCATGAATGTTTTCTTTTATAAAGACAGCTAAAAATTATCATTATATATTACATAATTGGCAATTGGCAATACACAAGACTACATGAATGATACAGCACCATGGGATTAAGGATTATTATTATTTTTGTTTAAAAAAGTTAGTTATTAACTGTAATTTTAATTTTAGTCTTAACTAATTATATATTTTTTATGACATTTAGATTTCATTCTAGAAACTTCTAGACAAGTATTTTTTTTTATACAACTTTTACTTTTAAGATGACGATCCTATTGTGAAATTATTATTTTTAATTTTGATATCTGTGTGTACAGCATCAATAAATTGCTCTAAGTAATCATTTATAATTTGTTAAAGATTCTATTTAAAATTGAACTGAACTGTATTTTTTTTTTCAAATTAATGCATGTTAGAGCCGGTGTGTTGCTTTATTTATTTTTAATTCGACGTTCAAAAGTGCACTGTAACATGCCTACTTGAAAAATAAATAATTTGATTTGATTTTGATTTGATTTGAATGATTCCTTTATGAGAAATCTACGAGTAGATATTTAGGTGTGTTACTTCTCAATCATGTATTATCCATGTTAACCATTAAGAAGTACTTTTATGAATAGTTATTTGTGCATTGTGCGAGGAAATAAACAATAACTACTTATTAGCGGTTGGTAATCAACCATTTTGACCTCTTTACCTTCATTGTTTTTACAATTTAACATAGTTTTGTCGTGTCCATTATTGGTTCCGTCCTTGCGTATGGAGGGTAGAACGGCAGATGTGCCAGGTCGATATAGGGTTGGGTGGCGTGGGCGAGAACTCGATAATTAATGCATGTTACTTGTTTAAATAGCAAATAGTAGGACAATTTCAAACAATGAGTTATTACCTACATCAGGGGACGTTCTAATAAGAGGTGATGATTATAGGAATGTAAGTGATAGGTAAGGAGGACAACCCAAGCAAAGTGCCCAAATGATGTAAAAGCAATATTACCTTGTTTTCTCAAGAGTAAAATGAAAGATTAAACTGTTTTCCCTTTAAAATCGCCGTCAATCCGACTTCCAATCAATGTAAACAAACCGCCATCGCCATATTGCTGGTAATAACCCTCATTTTATGTTTTTAATGAAATCTCCAAGATTAAGTTATTTATCTTACGTTTTGTATGTTACAATAATAATATCATATCAATAGTGAACGTCTTCAGTGGTGTTTGATGAGGTAGTGTGAAAATATAAGGAGAAACAGTGACAAATCATGTGGTACCTTTTGTTTACATCGTTTGTTAGTTCTACTGACGGCGATTTTACAATGTTTTTTTTGCACTTATTTATATAATTTTGAACACATTGTTATGTTTTTTAATTCGTGAAGAAAATGCACAAATAGAAAACAATACATTTAGTGCTATGTCACAATGTTATTTGTAACCGCCGCATTTGGGGTAGGGCAGCAGATGCATTGTCTAATCAATAGAGGGTTGATCGGACATTGTCTGGCGTGGGTGCGAACTCGATAATAAATGCATGTTCAAATACTAATAATGACCCATTTTAGACACCATTAAACGATACTTCAAGACGACAAACGCCAGTTATGGATTTTTCTTTTAAAGTTCATTAATCACTGCTTAAAAAAATCACAACCTTTAGTTTTCTATAACACTAAGGGCCGATTTTTCAATTCCGAGATAAGTCGCCAAATAGTTATACCCCAGATAAAATTAACTGACTGTTTATTCGTTGGTTAAGAATTTTAAATTTTTCATTCATCTTTTATCTAGAGAATAGTTATCTGTGGTATTATCCAGCTAACTTCGTTTTGAACACGTGCGAGCAAGATGTGACGATACAGAATTCGGCATGTTAGAGTGAAATAGAAATACAACGCCATTTTGGCATTTGACGTTCGGTTGTTGCTAAACAAATTATAACCACTTATAACTTATGTCGTGTTTCTCCATTATTATTATATCCTCTTGCAGACTTAATGTTTCATTACGGGTTTGAGGCAACGAAATATACCTTGTTCGTAATGAACAAATGGCCTCCGTTACTCGTCTCACAATTTTACACAGCGTGGAATTATGTAACCACCATAATCTCCGACTGTGATATAAAAGCTCCCCGTTCCATAGAACCGTAAAGTGAGTAGTAGTTGCAGTAGTAATGAAACACAATGATTTCTGAAAGAAATATTTGACTGGCTTTACTTACCTGCTGCTAAGTAATTATAAGAAATTTACCTACTGTTTAGTTTGATGTTTAATTTTGTTCTTATCAATGAAAGTAGGAAGGTTACAGTTTCTTTATTCGGACGATATCATTTCCAAAATTCATGATCATCCCATGTATTAAACGTATTTCTTTAGGTATTCCAACACAACAAGAATTTGTCTGTCTTCTTCGATAGCTAAATCTTCAACGGCGTCAAAAATATCCATAATTAGCCAGTTCAGAGTTGTATCTTAACCTAAAAACGTCCAACTTAACAGTAGGATAGATGTTAACTGGCCCTTGAACGGGCAGATAACTTTATCCTTCCGTTAACAGTTTTATTCCTCAGTTATCTGCTATCTGACTGTTGAAAAACTGAAGTTACCGCTATCTATAGAATAAAACCTATCTGATTGTTTAACTGGGGATTGAAAAATCGGCCCTAAATATTACGGAACGATCTTAAAAAATCGACCTATACCTCTACCATGAGTTGCTATAGATTTAGAAGGATAGATTTCTACACGTTATCTACAGTTGCATCCTACGTCGCACTTCCACCCGCAAGTGCGAGCAAGATGCACTGACAGTGCGTTGACATAGACGCTTAGAGACTATAGATTTCAAACTCTTGATTATAAACTCGTGGTAAACACACCAGGATTCGAACCCGGGACCTCGTGCTCCGTAGGTGGGGTCACTACTAACAGTAGCCTAGTCTTAGGTTCTAGGAGGCCATTACTAATACCATTATTAGATTTTTGTTCATTAATGGTGCCATCTGTCATCATGCAAGCGACCTCTGAGTGTACCCACTACAAGTAAGTATTCTTGGCCGTTATTTCCAAGACTTTCCTTTAGCAAACTTTACATTTTAAGCCTGCATAAGCTGATTAGCCTGGTCGATCGGAATTTATGATTTTATTACGCTTTTACTGTTTGCCGAGCATCAAATAATTATTAATGATAGGCTTTAAAGAGAATTGTGCGAGAGGGAGTTGTTAAATTTTAATGTCTTATAATGTTTTATAATACTTTGACATGGCTGAGGCTTCGATGGAATTAATTCTCAATTGCGGCGATTATGGAAGTTTATTTGTTTCTTGGTCATATATTTTCCTGTTCAATGACGTGTCTAACCTCTTTTGTAATGTTTCGTGAGCACTTTGTAAGTTATTAGAAAACCTTATAATTAAGCTATCTGGGGCCTTACCATGACGTCTTAACGCGATTCAGTTGACGACCTAAACTGAGTTGCTTCCATACAACTGAGCCTAAACTGAACCAAAACAAAATCGCGTTAAGATAAGACGTCATGGTAAGGCCCCAGTTCATCTTTCATTTGCAACATTCAGAAGGTAAAAAAATTTACATTTAACTTAGTACAATATCTTAAGTTTTTTTCAAGTAGGATTTTTTTGTCTTATTAAATTGATTGAGAACAAAAATATAAGTTTAACCCAATTAGTATATTGAAATTTGAAACATTGGAACTTGATTGGAACTTCCATTAGAAACAAATTTATATCCCTTTTTATAATTGGCATTGTGAGATTTGGATATATTCCGACAGAATGCCAATACTTATTGACAAATATTAAAATAAGGTTAGTACATGACACATAAGTGCCTTAAATGGAGCTATCTGATCTGTTATGTCGTCAAAAGTAATTTTGAGAAGGCATGGTTTAAAAAAAAATCGATACATACCTAAATGCGCATACGCTAAGTGGCAGCAACCATCAATACAATTACTCTATCAAGCCCGCTTCTCAAAAAAATAAAAACAATGCCAATCACAAAACAAAAGACCAGCGAAAAGGCCAATCATTAAATACCGGCCAGGAACAATGAACCAATTACATCAGCCAGCGTGTACTAATCCCTTAAAAAAAAGAAATACGAAAAAAGGTGCAATCCCTCGGGATCTATGGTAAGAGATTTGGCGAGGGGACGTTCAGAAGTGATACTTTGTCTTTTTAAACGGCCTTTTTGTTGAAAGACGGGATTGGGGAGTGAGCTGTTGCGTTTAGGATTTTAATAAGCTCGTTATGTTTTCGTTTTATGCGTTTGGTGGAATTAAAATTTGTGTTTGTGATCCATAAAAACTGACTACATGTTACATATTTGATCAGAATCTGTCATCTCAGAATCTGTGAGAGTAATATTGTCTTTTTCTTACGTTTATATTGCTACTTCGAAAAAAAGGGAGGGATAGAGTATTTTTTAATCTTTTTTTTTATCTTGTATTTGGTTTTTCAAACTATAGTTTACTCTTTTTGCAACATTCCAAGCTTTTTCACCATTTTACCTTTTTTCTCTCATTTGGATCTGCACGCGGCTAGTTAGCCACCATCAGATTTTCAGAATACCTACTCAACAAAGACCGAAAATCTGATTAAAATTAAGCACAATTTTTTTCAAGTAAGTATGTAGTTAGTTTTGGGAAAGTACGGGGGTCTCGGCCCCGAATATAATTTTGTTCCTTTTGGCGTCGAGACCTTTGGTCCGTGGGGCCCTAGCGCTCTGAATCTCTTCAAAGATCTGTCAAAGACACTCAAAGACGCCACAGGAGACCCAAGAGCTGGCAGCTTCCTCGCTCAACGTGTCAGCTAAGCAATCCCGCGAGGAAATGCTGCCCGCGTCCTCGGTACCTTGCCACAGGGGCCTGCTTTAGATTTATTTTAGTTTTTATTTAGTTATATTTTAGTTTTTATGTAGTTTTATATTAGTTTTAGTTTAGTTACTTATAGTTTTAAATTTTCATTGTATGTTTTAGTTTAGTTTTTTACTGTAATTCATATAAAAAATATTAAGTTACGTTCCTTTTTTATTTCCATTAAACAAATTAAATGAACCCTTAATAAAATAGTTAAAAACCTGAGTCACGAAAAAACCCCGCCTAAATTGACCAAGAAACATTTCCACGGCATTACCAACAATTACGTCAAAAATCGCTTAAACCCTCAACAAGCAGTTGATAAATTAACAAGATTGTCCCCTTGTGAAAAAGGTCCGGAAAAAAGAAATAGGGGAGGCCGGATTACGTGCCCCCGGCGTATCTTGATGTGACAGATTAGTCTGTAATTTCCTCTAAATTGATATCTCGAGAGGAACACGTTTTTTTCCTTTTTTCCTGCTTGCCCCAAGATTGCCAGTCACCGAGTTAAGGAAGTGACGTCGATTGCGCGAAGTTTAACGGATTTGAGGGGTAAGGTATGCCATTGGGTTTCAAATTCTCTAGTTTTTCAATGTTGTGTTATGCATCGTTTGGTTCCCTTGTGATTAATAGTTTGTGAGGTAGGTAGACCGTTCTTTTTTTATAGCGACAATGATCTGTCTCCGCGCTGGAAAATTTTGGATTTAGAATTAAATGGTTATGTTTTTTATAGGAGTTAATTGCTCGATATTTTGGTTTACGTTATCGGTTGGTATTTGTTACTTCTTTGGTCAGTGACTGTATATAAACTTACCTACATCATTTAACTAAAAACATTAGAGTGGTCAGTAGGAAGGCTTTCTCCGCTGAAAAGAGCTCCTCCGTATTTTCTAGAAATCCACTGACGAGAAAAATATGATACCACTACCAACATGAAAGGAATTATCAAATTGTCTACTTCAAACACATGTTATTTTATTTTATCAGTTCTAACTTCTACCGTTATCCTTTCATACATGATGATCGAGAAAATCGCGGTTCATTGTCGGTAAAAACGGAGATCGGCCCGGGTTATACCTTTTAATTCTTGTGACCTTTGTTGACTTGTGATACGATTGTGACACAAGAGTGTTAACTATTTGAGAGATTATTTCAGAAACTACATACATACAATTTCAATATAATTATACATAAAATTACTAAACTAAAATAATAACAATAAAGAAAATAAAAAATTATATGTCTATGTTCAACTATTTACAAATAAAAAATAGGAGCTAGCTCAGCGCCAGACGGTAGGGTGCCCCTAAGGCTGATGGCATATTTGCCCCGCTGTATTAACTGTATTTTTAGTAATTGTGGATATCTGTCTATGTGGATAATAGTGACTTATACGTAAACTTTTGTGTTGGTTTTATTAACATATTGGTTCGCTCTTAATATTTACTAAGCTTTTTGCTGAACTTAACACCTGATTCAAATTATAGGTACTATAACTAATTTTTAATCTTGACATTTAAATGAAGGTTCTTGACGATTAAATGATGACGTATCTAACTGACAAATGCTCACACCTCACGTATTTCGCATTACATTGCTTCATATGACAAACGCTTCTAAACCGTAACGATGACGCAACATACCATCTGCATGTCTCACAGTAATTTGAGCAGCACTTCATCAAAAGCAATAATAAATAACACGTTCACTTCAGCCAATTTTGTTCACGCAACCTCCTACCAGAATAACTTGAGCTGCCTCTACCTTCAGTATAATTAACGACTAAGGAAGAATGCGCAGAAGGTGGGTTCTTCAACGGCTGGTCAAGTAACGTATTGGAAGTGGCGCTCTGATTATCATGTGGGTCGGTGGATCCTTTGCCGTTAGTGATTTTTCTATCGCGGTACTTGGTCATACATTAATTTGGACTGTTATAGGCTACGTACTGTAATTAAAACAAATAATTATGTTGGGGAAAGTGTATACTTGGGGACGTTTACTGGTATTTAGCAATTTTTTGAACTATTAAAATGATAGCCAAAATAATTTCTATATTCTGAAAGTACATTCCAATTTATCTTATATAAATTGTGTCAAAAAATTACTGTGGTTTACATTTTTCAATAAATTTCTACCGTTTTACATATTTGTTGCAGGAAATCTAGGAAATCTTTTACATTACTTAATTCACCAACCAATAGTTTTGAATTGGCTAGAAAAATATTTATTAGAATGAATATAGATTAGTTGACATTATTATAAAACATAGTTTAGTTTAGTTTATTTATTTCACGAAGAAAATTATATATACAATTTAGTGTTAATGTAAACTATACAACTATATAGAACGGGGAACAGTAAATTTACCTCGCGATAGACCCGTTCTATGTTTTATCTATCCTCCTTTTTTTTAAAGGGTCGGCAACGGGCATGTAACACCCCTGGAGTTGCAGGCGTCCATAGGCTATGGTGACCACTTACCATCAGGCGGGCCGTATGCTTGTTTGTAACCGTCGTAGTATCAAAATAAAAATAAATTATAATAATGTGTACAAAACGCGAAAGTTTAAAGTGTTGATTAGTTGAGCCTACAGCCTGCTACATTATCGCAAGAAAAATGACAATTTCCTCAAGAACTTGAGGTACGACTACTATTATTTATTCTGTGGTACGACACCAACATCAGTACCATAATGATTGCCAAATCCGGCGATAGTGCAAAGCTGTCGAATATGATGGCTTAAAAACAGTAGAGATTTATTGACAAATTACAAATCGAAACTGGCAAAGAGAGAGGGATACTAAAACTTGGCCACCAAACTCTTAAACGTATCCCCACATCGCGTATACCATTGAATACCATGAAAGCAGCAATCTACACACAGTAAAGATATAATCTACCAAATAAAAAGTTCCCTGCCAATGTCACTGTTGCTATTGCCACCAACAAAGCTTTGATTGATAGCCGGGGGTGCCACAACTTCCCTTCCGGTTGATACTTTTTTCACTTTTCACGTTTCCGGTGTCAGCTGTCACGGAAACAACGGAGAGTTTGGAAATTGAATTTTTAGTTTCACTTTTTGTGTGCGGTGGGTAAACGTTTTTAGTACGAGGGTAAGGGATAATAAAACAGTATCTCTCTGTAGAGACAAATCAGAATAATTTCTGTTGTGTTACTTATTCAAATTTCTCCTTAAGAAATCAGCTTCTTAAGTTGTTAACTTAGTTGCTTAGTTAGTTGGGTTGAAAATCTTGCAGGTGTAATATATTTCCAATTTTCTTTGTTCTTCCGTTGCTATATTTCAGAGTAAGTAGGTGTAGGTAATGTATGCAATTAATCACCACTCGATGCGGACACTAACAAGAATATTATAACACCAATCAAACCACAGTAAACAAACGACACAGTAAACCGGCTAATTGCCCGCTACCGACTCTATAAATCGCGAACGTCGTCGTAAATACGCTGCGTAGGCGACGATGGCTATAGAGTGCCATAGAGTACAAGGAGGTTGAGCCTAGTGGTAGCGATTAGCGGGTAGAAGAGCGGAGTAAGTAGTAGACAAACGACACGGTTAAGGATGACTCACACTAAGACGGGACGGGACGATCTGTCAATTTATATAGAAATAATCATTTGTGATAGCTCGGGGCCCTCGGATGTCGCGTGACGTTTTCTACAGAAACTGACAGATCGTCCCGTCCCATCCCGCCCCGTTCTTGTGTGAGTCATCCTTTAACAGACCGATTGCCCGCTTTGCTGTAAATAGGTATTCTGCGTAGGCGAGGACGGCTATTGAGGGCCATTGAGTAAAAGGTTGAGCAACTGGTAGCGTTAAGCGGGTTAGAGAGCGGAAGCGAAGCTGCAGTAAGTAGCTTCATACATATTATGCTTACAAACGGCAAGTTTGTCTAAATGATAGGAAGTAACTGCAGTACTTAAAACGTAAGCAATTTTTTCTAAATAGCGAGTCCATAGGAAGGGTTTTTGAAGTACTCGAAGATTACTGACCAGAGAGCCACTGATGGACTAGTATATGTATTATATTGTAAGTAGTACCTAGTAACGAGTGTTCCTGCTGTCATTCACACCAAACCCTGAACCTACAGCTTATCAGGTACCTAATTCACAAACCATGGAACATTTTGGTTGAACTGCTAGATCATCCCCAATACAACTTGACCTTAATATCTCAAGTAAAGTAAGTAATTGGGTAATAGTATGCATTCGATTCGATTCATATAAGGGGTTTGGGTCCTTGTTGATGTGAAACTTACGCAGTATTATCACAGCAACGCGAAACAGTAAATTAGATAACGCTATGTGAGTATTTAGCGATGTCCCGATCCAATGTACAGACTGCTTCTGTACATTGGATCGACACTCTTGTAATAATTCGGCGGGTTTCGAACGGTATCTCCGTGTGGTAAGCAATGCCTGAGAAGAACTAGCTATACACGTATGTAGCGAAGACCTGTTTGCACACCAAACCAGCATGCGGATCCTTGTCCAAGTCAAAGCAGTTGTCTCGCCTTGCACTTGTAACCATTGGTAATACAGTCTGGCATCTCTGTCCTGACCAGCATCAGCGACGCCTCAGACAGAGCAATTCGCGTATTAGCAATGTCTCGCTTGCACACCAAAGTAATTTCCGGGTGTGCTTAAGAGCCAACAGGTCATTTCTCCATACTCGTACTTGACTGTTTCCTCCTGGGATTTTCTAGCTACAGCCATGAAATTTTCAAACCAAATTTATACTTACTTTTAATATATGTTTCGGACTAATTTGTTTTTTAGGTGTTTTGTTTTTGAAAACAATCCCACACAGATATAATAACAATAGATATACTTAACTCTGATTTGAAAAAATAATTGTTCTAGCTTCAAAACAAAGGAGGAGACAGTCGACTGCGTTTATGACCCTGTCCAGAGGACTCTTATTCCGATGTGTAGACCGTTCAGTTACCTCTCGACTGCTAACACTCTTGTAACCATTGGGAATACAGACAGGCATCTCCGTCCTGACAAGCTACGCCTGCATCGTGTTCAGCTAACAATTGTCATATTTATAGCCTCGTAACTTACCATCATCAGGCCGAGGCTTCCACATGCCAGGTACAGTTACTTGTTGTGCAAGTTGCAAACATGTTCCATAGATTGACGGGTTGATTATTTGAATATCCGAATTACCTGAATGATTCTTACCTTATCACTTCGAAAATGACATAACGAATAACTTTCCGAATATTCATACAAAATGCATTTGCAAAATGCCTAAATAAATTTGAAAAAAATGACTCCTACCCCGAATTGAGATAATGTTGACTTTAGAAATAATGATTCAATCCTGTCTTGTAACCTCGAACAACATTCTTTCCAAATCCCTGATATTACGGAGCCAGATCTAATTAGCCTTCTCGCTATATTCTCCATGATGGTTTTCAGGAACGTTCCTATTGAAGGCATCGTTGTCTGGTAAGGACAGAGATAGATAAATTTCTTTTAGTTGTATAATGTGTTGAATCGTATTCTTAGATTAAATAGTTGAGTTTCTGATTCACACTTTCGGTTATTCCCTATTCATAGCAAAATAACTGTAAATTTGACTTATCGGACCCACAATTTTACAAATAGTAATCAAAATCATAGTTAAGTAGAGGTGTCATCGGGTTAAAGTGTACCGTCAGTAGACGCTCGTCCCGAGGTCGGTAAAAGTTGTTTACAGTTTCCGGGTGCGGCGCGGCGCGGGCGCATGATTTCGTGGTTATAATTTTGTTCGCAAGACAGAAGCGGTAAGCGTAGGTACCTATACTAATAAATAAATACCTGCAGTCAGGGCAGTATCACGGTATATAAACACAGTCAGTTTTGGTAATCAAGGTATTCAATTTAGACGACGATAAGTGATAACATATAGGTAATATAGGTATGAATGTCGAAAACATTTTTGGGACTGTAAGGAAACCTATTGGGGGCCGTTTAGCCTTGCCTAACGTACTTATGTTTAATTATTTATGCAAAAGTTTACATAATTTCTTTCGGTAATTTATGTTTCTATTCACATGTCATTGAAAGTTAAGTCAGCACACACCTAACCATAGTTAAGACAACGAAAGCTCAGAACTATGACTAAGTAAAAATAATATTTCTAAAATTAACAATGACTAGGTACTGCTTGCTCTTGTGCAAACCCAGAAATAAATGGGAGTGGTGCTCATTAAATGACTTACTTATGTAAAAGAAATAGATTAGATTGGACGAACTAATAATGAACATCCGCCAACTTTTATGATTTACACCGCACAACAAATGTGACACCTTGACAGACAAGCTACCAAACACATTTAATGGAGCCATCGCCCATCATCGTATTTATCTATCTCTAGTAACTGCCCAATCTGATTCGAACTGAAAAGAAATAAGCGACAATGTTTAGTTATTCGTAAGTTTTGTACAGGATTGGATGTGATTTGGATACAGATGGGGCAACATGTCGGCAAGAAGGTATCTACAGGTAGATGAAGGCCTCTCTTAAGGATAAGCACAATGATCGGTCTGGATATCCATTTGATGCTATAATATTACTAGGTACGCAGAAGTCATTGAGTTCAAGTCCCTCTCAATCCAAAAATCCGGATCGTGCCGGCGATGTGTATTGGCCACATCTTTGTATTTCCAGCTAGTCCATTATAGTCGGGTTTTTATCGACTACCGCCGTAGATGCCACGTTCTAACAAGTATGTAAGTGTGAAAGTGACGTATGGCGTGATAGTCGATAAACTGACGACCATGCTAGTACTCCAGGAAAAGTGTTCTCCCGATGTCATGGTGAAGGTAACGATAGCCTAAGACTTATTCTATAGAACTAATATTATGGCACTTAACTTGATAAAAATGTGAGCTCTTCAGACCTACATTTTCATACCATTTGACATTCGTCGACCGCCACTGCCTTACAGAGGTGGCTAAGCTAAGAGGGTGCTTGTTCTATGAACTTTCTGGCGGTTGAGCTGTTCCTATATTGAAAGTTGTATGATTTTTTGTTCAGCCGGAAATAACACATCGATGTTATTTACGATCGAGACAGGCGGACCCGGTCAAAATTGAGTACCGACTGTTTGATCTCAACCGTAAGGATTATAGTTAATGGGGCAGTATAGTGATCATGTGTGATTTGATAGATCTTTGAAGTTTTTTAATAATATCAGGCCCTGTGCTTTGGTTTTATGGCCCGCAACCTCCGTATATCGACACTTTAAGTTAGGTATGTAGATATTTTGATGTCTTTTTCATATAGGAAGCAAAGTGTACGGCGTTTGTCATAACCTATGAAATAGTCCGTTTCCCCCATCTAACCTAACCTAACCCATTCATCCATTTTGTTCATAATTGCGCAAATAAACTATGTAATCATTTTTTCAACAATTTGTACAATTCCATCGTGTGCCATTTGCATCCAAAATCTCCCTTCCCACTGCATCTTCCGATCCGAGGTTACCTTTTGGCCTCAGTGGCCGTATGTTCTACGACCAATGAATGTATCTTTTATAATCAACTTTGAAAAACAAGGATCACACGCCCGCTAGATGCCGGAACGGCTCATAATAGTAAAATCCGTTTTGTAGTAATTACAGGGTATCAGCGTTCGCGTGGCAGTTGCCTCCAGCCACTGTCTCTGCGCCGGACGTAATGTACAGACACTCGGGAAACAGTACCACTACCATGAAACATCGAAGTCTATCATTGCTTTACTTATAGTAGCAAATAAACGGCAAGACTCTTTAAAAAAACATAATCCTGTATTTTAAGATGCTGCGGGATTTCTTTTACAGATGATGTATAATTGTAACTTTTTCTGCCTTTTAAAATAAATTTTCTAGGAATAAACATCTACTTGAGTATATAATTTAAACTTTCGTGAGACATACTGATATTAAATTGCAACGGTTAACACTCACGTCTTTTATCACCTATTGTGATAAAAATACGTGAGTGTTAACCGTTGCAATTTAATATCTACTTGAGTAGATATTTATTCTTTCGGTTAGGTACACACGCGTTCAAAAGTGCATGGGCGATTCATGAATGAGTTCATTCATAAACTGCCCATGCAATTTTGAACACGATAGAACATAGGTAATTATACGTTTAAATATTTTAACCGTATGCAAGGAGCAGCGTGTGCGCTGGTAAAATTGCGTAATAACAAGAAAGCGTGTTAGGGAGTGGTGTTGCCAACCTACAAATATTAAAAGTCCACATGCTCGAGCAAAATAGAGAGGGATAGATCTAATTGCAAGAGCACGCGAAAAATTAAAGAAAAGGCGATAGTAGGCGGGCGCGTCATAATGAACCGCGTAATCAGATGATTGCTTCGTTTTTGTTGAACCACATCCAATTCATTTTAAAGATTTTTTTATTTGTTATTAAAGTAGTAACACTTTTTTTTTAAATACCTACTACGACGGTGACAAACAAGCATACGGCCCGCCTGATGGTAAGCGGTCACCGTAGCCTATGGACGCCTGCAACTCCAGGGGTGTTACATGCGCGTTGCCGACACTACTATATATAAATTAAAAATAGTTGTCATACTAAAGAAAAATATCAAGTCAACCGAAGGCCAAGCCGGGGATCTCACCCGGGTTTTCAGCTTACGCGGCTAACGCCATAATGTCAAGTTAAAAATCATGATTTGGGCCCATTCAGAGATACCTTACAACTGCCCAAGTTTTCTATTTACCGCAGTCCGCGCATTACCACGAGAATAACAAAGTACAAGACAAAACAAAGAGCGTTTATGCAACACACGTCACATGTGCTCCCGGCTCGTGTGCTGAAAGCGCATCTATCTCAAATTATTTACCTCCAAATCACATAAAAAACACCTTATCTTTATGAAGTTAAAGACTCAGCTAGCTGTATTAAAACTGAATCCTTGCATCAGGCACTGTCTTGGTCGCAACACTACTGGATTTCAATCTTAAGGACTGAATCAATTGAGTGCATTTTCTTTTGTAGCATTGTCTCGCAACCATTTAATCTGATTTGATTCGCGAGTCAAATGTAAATGAGATTTATTTGTATGAGAGTAGGATTGAAACAGGCTGTAAAAGTAAGTTTGTAAGAATAAGAGCATTGCTCCAAAGCATGTCAACGTATGGGTACGCGATCATATCACGCCTTAGGTGCTTTATTGTGCAGTTCATGTCAAAAATATGTTGGCACTTTTGAACTTTAAGCCACTGTAATAAGGCGAGGGTTCCGCACAAAGGATGCTGGGCATTTATGACCTTAGGTACTTAAAAATTTAACGGTTTTCGGATTTTTGGCTGTACTTGTGCTTCAAGCTCTTGCTTTGTGCCAAGTGCGTTTTCGAGTTAAAGGTTCTTGACAGACAGACGGACGAACAGATGGACGGACAACAAAGTGATGTTATAAAGTTTCCGTTTCTTCCTTTTTTCTAAAAACAGTCTAAGTTGGTTATATTTCAAATCAATCCAGAAAACCAGACGTGGCATAAGCCGGGAAAACGCTAGGAAGAAGAGAGACGGGTCAATGTTATATTTTTCCTGTAATATTTATGATAATTAAATTTCGTTAATAAATATAAAAAAATCATTGTAATAAAAAAAAACACTTAAAATGTGCAAATTTATCCCTTTCAATTTTTGCCTCTCTTTTAACCGGCATTTTTCATAGAAAATAAATAAAAAGATATAATAAATCTTATCTCAATGTGTCTGGGTCAACTTCGTTAACTACCTAGTCCAAATTTCAAATCGATAGCTTAAGAAGTTGTCTAGATTTTTAACGATGTGACAGACAGACTGACTTGCACCATAAGTATTCCTTTTTTACCATTTTTTTGGTACGGAACCCTAAAACGCACTTCTGTGCGAGACTAAGTAAGGGCAATTTCTTAACTTTTTTGGATATATTTACCTACAAAGTAGGACCTTAGATTGTATTTTTATCGATACCAGTACATTAAACGGAACTAACTGGTGGTCTATTACCACCATCGTCGCTAACAATATTTACAACATATTTTCGTGTACCACACTGAGACAAAGGCTGATCTTCACCAGTCTACACATGTATTCCGTCCTTATTCTACTGAAAGCCGTTTTAAGATCGATCCTTGCGGTATGGACACACTGCACTGGTGTTATTGCAAGTGCTAACCAAGGTTCGGTGATTTTGAGGTTTAAGAGAACCGGCATTTGTTGTAAAGTTCGGAATTTTAAGCAGCACAATTCCGGGCGTCTGATTGTGCATTGAAAAGAACTAGATAGAGTCTCTACAGAACATAACGTGTTGTAGATTTGACGAATAAGTCTGGTTGTTTTATACTAGGAAATTTCAAATACCACACAACCCATATCGTTTAGTTCAGTTTGTCATTATGCACAGAGGCCTTATTATTATTATTGTAGTTTTGGGCTAATAAAGATGCCGCGTCGACCAGTTGTGATCTATTGTGGCAGCCCTTTATAATTCATTACTGATTCCCGTTGAGTCCAGAAAGTTCCAGATTCTTTGGGCTGTAATGTTGTGTATCTCATGAGGTTGCAGTTCGTGCCTACCAAGGTGGATACTTCTTTTGTACATTAGTGGTCCGCAGGAGCAGAGGATGTGCATCGCGGTTTCCTCTGTTTCCTGGCAGAACCTGCACAGAGGCCTTAGCATGACGTCTTAACGCAATTCAGTTTAGATTCAGTTTTATGGAAGCGACTCAATTTAGGTCGTCAACTGAATCGCGTTAAGACGTCATGGTAAGGCTCCAGGTGTTTTCACCAATAAATGTTGGCTTTAGATAAAAAAATGTTAAGATATAGAGAGATGTTTAATATTACGGATTATGGGTGACAAAAACAACACTTGATTTTAGAATATTAGAGCACGAGTTGCACAGCAAGAAATATGCAGATTATCAGGTTAAACTGGCCAGTCCAAGAACATGTGCTTGCGCACCCATCACGAACATGGCGGGTGACAACATGGGCGCGACCACGTGTAAACAGCGTTTATTATCGACGCCATAAAACGCGCGTTTACCGCGCGTGGGTGGTCCTTCATGTGAACAAATAGACGGGAATAGCGAGTGTTTGGGAGTGACGGAAGATTATTATATACAAACACATATTTCATAACTGAGTGAGGAGAAAATTTAGGGTGTGACTGCAGCTATGTTGCTGTTGCTGTTGCGGCGTTGCGGCCGCAGCGGGAGACGTGCGATGGCACCTGACAACTTTCTTGTTTTTTGATTAAATTTGTATTGGACATTTCATTATTTGTGATTGAAAGTGCAGCGACGATGGTAAATAAAAAAATCAATATCATAGAACAGTTACAGAAACATGAGGAATCCTTCAGTGCTTAAATCATAACTGGATTGTATTGTAACCTTAACCGGGTATTCATTCCTGTATTTACTAGTGAAAACGCAATGTCCGTTCAAAATTCACCGTTTTACATATAAACACCAGTAGCCTACTGGATAAATCCCAATTCAATTAACCATCGGCAAGCTGTGATCTACCCGCTACCCTAAATCCAAGAGTTAGTTGTCAGTGTCACACTAACGATCTTGCCTTCAGTGCAAAACATTGGGATACTATCTACGCTATTGCCAAACCAAACCAAACTCTATTACATTCCAATAAGGTATCGTTGGCTACTTGACTCTGGTGTCACAGTCCATATAATCAACGTCATACTCGATCTAAATTGAATCTAAAGCAATTGCCTCAAAGTTTATTTTGGGTTGCAGAGAATTGCGTCTTGCGACGTTTTGGACTTGATTTGAATATTGAAATTAATGTCGTAGGTTAGTATAAGTTTTATAGCGACAATTAAGCAAGTTTTATGCATTTATTGTGACTGTCAACTTCTCGGAACGGACCATTAAGGGTTGTAAAGCGAGGACAGTAACGAGGGACCGATGGGACCTTTATGACACCAAACTGTTTTAATTGAGACGTTTGACGGGCTACCAGAAATGTTGGGAGATTATTTTTAATCTGTTATTAAGTTTATATTATAGAATGGTAGTTTTAAAAGTAGTTATTGATGGTCAAGTGCAGGTGCATTTATGTTAAGGGCTAGTGTAGGTAAAGCGACACACGTGATATACGACATTGTAATAACATGTTACTAAGTAAAGATTGCCCCAGCCATTAAGACATTTATAGGAAAAGGTGCTTAAAGTAAGTAGTACCTACGTAGGAAAAGTCTAGCATGTACTAGGTCACGTAAGTAATATGGGTCAGAAAAAGTCGGGAAGCAAAACCCTGCAGGCCTAAGATTATCTCATGTCATCTCATCTGATAATGATATTTGATTCAAACAAGTTGCACGAATAGCGCGAGGGTGATTGCTGTCAAATGTAGATAACGGTTTTAAATGATCAGAAATTGTCATAAAATTCAAACCCACAAAATTACCTTGGTTTTTTAAACGATTGCATGGCATTGCAGCGCCATATGCGAAAACCTAAACGACTTAAGTATTTTCATTTAAATCGGCCTAAACTCAGCCTTCATTTCAATATCCCATTGATAATTTTATAGCTACTGCATAATTAGTTTCCCAGCCAGCCAGCCTCAATCTTTACAAGCAAAAATTAGTTAAAAAGAACTAAGCCATTATGCTGATCTATTCATGTCTCAGCTCGGTGTTATTGTTGCAATTATTCCCAATCATCAAATTAACTAAACTTCATGCCCAAGATACTGCACCGAGTAATCAGCACACATCGACCTCGGCGTCGCGTGCAGAACTCGCCTTGTCTTTGTGAATCCTCAATTTATTGCTCTTATCTGCTAAATCTGTTCTAATGTGATGTACTTGCAGATATGCATTTAGATCATTCGTATCGTGATTTTACGCCACAACTTACATTTGGCTGGGTGTAATTAGATTGTGGGCACGAATCAACGCACTTTGCTATTGTTCTTCAAGAGTTTGGTAATGTGATCGACATATGGTCGGTAATATGAGCACTAGATATAACATTTATAATAATATATACCTACATAATAGTAACGTATACGCTTTGATCTTTTGTAAATCGTTTGATCATGTTTACGAGTGTAAGAGTTAGATTAGTTTAGTTTAGTGATTTTTCGTTTGTTTTTATGGTCGTACTTAAAAAAGGCGCTAAGAGAAATACAAATAGTAATTTTATTGTCTGTCCAGTAAAAAAAAATGTACGGTGCCTACCATATACTGCAGCAAAGCCTACTGAATGCAGGTAAATATAATTTTTAAGAAAAAAAAACCGACTTCATTTGGTTCCCGGTAAAAGTGAAATTAAGAATTTGTTTGAGTTAGCCAGTTTACTTCACAAATATCCAATACACCGCACGTGTACGATTGAAAATTGAGGAGCTTTCTTAATGTCCTAGGGCTTCCATCATTACATTTGAAGTATAATCAAACGGAACTCCCTTGTAGACCTTTAAACAAACAAAATAACAATGTGTTAAATTGGATGACAGACTGTAAATTAACGAGCATATTCATTATGCCATCCCTGATTATCAACATCAGGTCCACTCCAGCAAAATGATGGCCACAGTAAGAAAATGCCTAAGCTAATTATGAACACCCTCTAATCACAATTAACCTGCCGTTCAAATTTGAAGAGTTCTTTGAATTCTTCTAGAACTCCATCATCAGAATATAAATCAAATCAAAAAGATGAATGTCACAACTAGGATAATAAGTAGAGCTAGGTTTATTAACCAGTTCCACTTTGCGATCCCTGGTCTTCATCATCAGATCAAGTTCATCAAAATTTTGGCTCGGCCAAAACACTGTTTTAGTTACTTAAGGAAACCCTCAAATCAGAATGCATGTGCCGTTAAAATTTGAGGAGTTCTCTCAATCCCTCATGAAGCCCATCATCAAAATAGAACTATAATCAAATAGGACTATCTTGAAGGTATTTCTTTACAAAGAAAAGATGAATGTCTCAAATCGGATGATAGAGCTGGGAATTAACAAGCAGTTCCACTTTGCCATCCCTGGTCTTCATCATCAGGTCCACTCCACCAAATTGATGATGTTCGTAAAGAAATGCTCGAGTGTCTTAAGAAACTACCCAAATCATCATGCATGTGCCTTTCAAATTTGAGGAGTTCCCTCAGTTCCTCATGGATCCCATCATCAGAAATTGATTTTGAAAAAAACGGGACAAACCTGGAACCATCTATTTTCAGAAAAAAAAATATTTTTTTTAAATCTGATGACAGTCCTGGGAATTGCCAAGCAGTTCCACTTTGACATCCCTGGTCTTCATCATCAGGTCCACTCCACCAAATTGATGATGTTCGTAAAGAAATGCTCGAGTGTCTTAAGAAACTACCCAAATCATCATGCATGTGCCTTTCAAATTTGAGGAGTTCCCTCAGTTCCTCATGGATCCCATCATCAGAAATTGATTTTGAAAAAAACGGGACAATCCTGAAACCATCTATATACAGACAATAAAATATTTTTTAAAATCGGATCATAGTCCTGAGAATTATGAAGCAGTTCCACTTTGCCATCCCTGGTCTTCATCATCAGGTCCACTCCACCAAATTGATGATTTTCGTAAAGAAATGCTCGAGTTTCTTAAGAAATCACCCAAATCAGCATGCATGTGCCTTTCAAATTTGAGGAGTTCCCTCAGTTCCTCATGGATCCCATCATCAGAAATGGATTTTGAAAAAAACGGGACCAACCAGGAACCGTCTACTTTCAGAAAACAAAAAAAAAATTCAAATCGGTTCAGTAATGACGGAGTTATGAGTGAACATCCATTAAAAAAAAAAATAAAAAAAAAAATTCAGTCGAATTGAGAACCTCCTCCTTTTGAAATATTGAAGTCGGTTGAAAATAATAAGCCTTCTCAAAAATGGAGCACCACCCATGCAGCCCTACGTAAATAGTACATTTCGATGCTAGTGCGGAAAGTATGTCATTACTTGACATATCCGCACGTGAATCGAACGACGTTTTTCAATACAGATGCGAAAAAAAAACATAAGAACGAATTGAAAGTGTTTTTATTATTTCCGTGACACGATTGTAATACAGTTGATAAGAACATCTTCAAAATGTTTATCTTATCTTCTTTACTTTCTCATTTTCAATCTCATAATAATTATTTCTCTAAATCGCATGTGACAAATCGTATCGTCATGTCTTATAAGTCCCTCGAACATGTTTACCTGATTGAAAAACGCCTCTACTTTGACTGACGTTTCGTAGGCTCTGTTGCGTTTCATACACACAGATTTATAAGAACTGTTTTCAATGTTAATATTTTTAATGAATGATCATTAGTATGATGAAGAAGTAATTATTGAAATATGAAATATCAATATCTTTAATATTATTGCGTTAATAGTAGGTACATAGGTATTTAGTTTTGTTACGGCTCGGTAAAGTTAACGAACAATAATACTCCTCGGTAAGCAGTCATGAATTGGAACACAACTAAATTTAAAAAGATTGGAAAAGTAAAAAGCACTAGTTCGCAAAAACAAACTTTGCGCACGCAATACAGCCAAAAAAGGGCACTTTTTGAGCAACTGTATTGAAAAATATGTATACAGTAAAACATGCCAGAATTCGTATGCTGTTACCTACGGTTCAGTGTAATCGCTGACATCCACACGTGTTGTAATATCTATATTGCACGAGATCCTATGTTTGGATTAGGTTTGGCACCGACTCCCACACGTCAGATGAAAGTCATCCGCTGACTCACAAGTCACCAAGACATCGCGCAGTCAATGTTTAAACAGTATTACCAGTGTGCTTACCATGAGTTTTAAGTAGCCACGAGTCGATAGCAACTGCGCGATTCGAAAGTATTTGCGATTTGCTCCCTGCAGTTAAGAAACAGTAATATGCAAATACTTTCGAATCGCGTAGTCGCTAGCGATTGTCATTCTACTGCAATGTATTTATCATGATTTTTACTTAACCACGATTCGATAGCGACTGCGCGATTAGAAAGTATTTGCAACTCGTTCCGACCAGTTAAGAACGAGCAAGATGCATATTTTTCGAATCGCGTAGTCGATAGTGATTCGAAAGCGAGAACAACACAAAAGTAGGTCGGTACATATTAAACATGTAAATCTTCTTCCCAGTCGTATCATTATTGAAAGAGCATTTGGTCTTCAGTTCTTCATTTTGAACCGACTTCAAAAAACAAAAGAATGGAGGTTCTCAATTCGTCGGATTTTTTTTAAAACTAACGGAAAAAAGTAACATTCGAATAATAACCATATTTTGTCGTGACCGTATTAAGTTCTGCTATTTTCCTCTATATTGGGGTTAGAAACATCGAATACCGCTATTTCTTCATTTATTACCTATTCGTTCATTGATGATTGATATTACCTGGAAACGTATTCCGGCTGAAAACTGCACAGTTATTGCTGCATCGGATTTGTACCTCCATCTCTATCACACTAACTGCCCTGCTCCTCTCCGTCAGTGTCAATCGGTTGCATCGCTAAAGGCGAATTTAAACAAGTTATGGTTGTGTGACGATTCTTCATCTTAAAGATGTATGCGGTTTTGTTTTGTTGTTGCTTTTTTTTACTATTATTATTGACTTTGTATTTATGTGTTATAAGTATATCTATGTATGTATGTATATGGTTGTATATATTTATTGTATTTTCTTATATTATGGTGTGTAAGTAGTATATGTCTTGTAAGTAGGAATAATTTAGCAATAGGAAGTTTTTGGTTTTCTTTTTTTTGCCGCGTTGTACAGCACGTGTGTCTGCCATCTCAAATTCTCCCTCAATTACTCAAAGGTTAACTGGAAGAGATCCCTTAAAGGGATAAGTTCGCCTTTGTACAAACTTTGTATTTCTTTTTTATCCAGTTTTTGTTTATCTTGCATTTGTACAAGTGTTCTACTACTACTACTACTACTACTAACATATTGTGATAAAAAGGTTTACCCTTCAATGCCAATTTTCGATGTTCGTGATAGTTCAGTAGTTTGGAAATCGCCACAACGTTGCGATCGGCGTAACGCCGAAAGGCATTTACATTATCTTACTTAATTTGTACAAATAGAATTAGGTGAATTAGACAATCCACTTCCAAGTTCAGTATGTTCAATTGTCCACTTAAGGAATATAATTATTAATTTCTCTTTGAACCGCGCAACGCGAGCCGATTATTATATTAGAATTAATGTAATGTGTTAATGTATATCAACCTAAAAGGACGCCAGTCTCACGAGATAAGGTAAACGTAAGAGTGCATGACACTGCCCCAATAGTTGCCATCTGAAATGTTAAGTTGCTAGCGATAAAGGTGCCAGCAGAATTTCAACTATTAGGCACTAAAATGTTGAGCACTGGCATCAATACCTGAATTTATAGCGACAAGAAACGCACTTACCTACAACAGCTACTTGCGCTAACTCCGGGTCAGTCAAAACTTAAATTTCATACTAAAAAACGCTAAAATCTCAGGTTAATTGGCTAATCCTCGTTGCTGCAAGTGACCCTAAGTGGTGTTGTACACACGGTTTACATTTAGAGATAATTTTTAATAATATTAAACCAGCCGGAGAACCAAGATCATCGAAGTAGCTCTGACAAATGGCGCCATGTTTGTTGATTTCAGTTCAGTGCCCCTAATATTGCTATACTGTTTGTACTCTCACTGCGGCAGCAATGTCGCAAGTGACCCGACGTTGGCGCGCCGTGGGTGGGCAGTGTCCTAATTAACGCCCTTTCAAATCTAACACGCTGTAAAATGGTCGTAAATGTCCCTAACCCTGCAAAAAGTGGGCGAGAGTGTATTATATAGTGTAACATGTGTCACAGAATACATATTAGTACAAGCATGTGTGCGAGTGAAATTTTGTTAGAGAGTGTTCGCTCTATAGCGCCGCTCGCTCTGAAAAGTAATAGACACAGTAGTGGCATCTTATGTGAGAAATGTGACGGATATCTCCAATTGGTTCAAACCATAGACGACACGGAAGCCATATACATAAATAAGCGATCGTGCTGCCATGCTAAATTAGTAAATAAGTGACTGCATATCGGTGGTGACTGTTGACCGCAGGTTGTCTTATATGCTCCGTCTAGTGCTTGAGTTGAGGTGGTCTGTGTCAAAGTCTGTCTGTTCCTCAAAGGCAGATTTAAGGATGACTTACATTAGGACGGGACGGGACGGGGCGGTAAGGGACGATCTGTCAATTTCCATAGAAAGAATCACGTGATAGCTCGAAGCCCTCGGATGTCACATGACGTTTTCTATAGAAACTTACAGATCGTCCCGTCCCGTCCCGTCCCGTCCCGTTCTAGTGTGTCATTCTATAGACGGTAGTCAGGTACCATAAACAACTCTCCAAAATATTTCACACGGAATTATTGTTTTGAATTATTTTACTGTTTAATCTCCTTAAATATATACGCAGAATCTGTCTTTATTGAAGTTCTAATGTAACATAAACCCAAACCCTGTATTAACCCTCTCAAATAACAATTGAACAGAGCCACAGCATCATACTTCAAATACCGCCTTGTCATATATCTGCTTCGTCATTACATTAACATAACTGTTCGCTGCGACAGCAATTGTTTGTCGGCAGGACATTGACGCGATGACGAGCACGAATCCGTTCCCACGTGACGTCATGGTGTCATGCTCTTAAAATGTCCTTAAACGTGTCACTATCGACGTGACAGCGTGATGTCTGTGTCTGTCACTTCGTGTCAAGCAGTGTTGGTGACAGTTGCTTTGTAGCTTTGTCGCGTTGGTTACTGCGTTTATCATTTGCTGCTGGCAGCGGCGGAGCGGCAAAATTTTCATTGGGCAAGAGGGAGCTGATCTGGCCTGCTTCTTTTTAAGTCGTTAAAGTAAAATGTGCTAGATTGGCTGACGCAAGGGCCGGCAGCAATTGAGTTCTATAAGTTACTGTTACCTACAGCTACCGTTAGCTCAGTCGTAGCGTCAGCGACAAAAAAGTTCACTGTTTTAGGGTCAATTTCAACAGGTCTAAAATTTACCTAATTTTGGTGGGATTTTTTATTTTTGTTGTTTATGTCTAAATTATGTGTCGATAATACGTAACTAGTCACAATAAATATTGTGTAACAATGGCCTTTCATAATATAGTAGTTTTAGAGATATTATGATTTTTGTCATTTGTTTGCCACCAAAATTGCTTCGCAACACCAAAATTAGATTTACTGGCCACTAAAATTGCACAAACACACCAAAATTAGATATTTATGATAAGTTAACGTACATTTACCTAGTTATGCGCTGAAAGTGAAATGAATGCAAATGCTTTGTGATTCGTTTAAAAGTACAATTTTTCCTCAGGCAACAAAAAAAAAGCAAATCAGTTACACCGTGAACATGGCACTTGTAACAGTGCCGAAATATCGGGAGCTCATGAAAACAAATGTACATGGTAAATATCTCGTTTTAAATAGTAATTATAGAACAAAAAAAAGTTATGTAAAACAGAACTATATTATCAATCAATATTTGAAATCGTTGACTTTTCAAATACAATTACAATGAAAATTAGTCTATAACACCAAAAGATCGCCCAAGTCGCTTCCTGCGGTATTATGGGCAAATTGGGCACCTGCTCATAATATTTACTCGCTACATTTTCCAGCTAGATGGCAACGCCTGACCTTCGGCAGAGAAATAAACCAGCTCTACGGTCACCCGTGGTTTCAAAGAGTCTTTCATGGAGTTTCAGTTCTCTAAACAGCTTGAGACATTCAGGACCCCACAGTCTCCAGGGTCTCCACTGAGAAAGCCGTAAAGTCGTGAATGTTGGAAAGGCCAGCATATTTTTAGTCATTTTAAGGACTCCGGAGACAAACTTACCCTCCCTTCTCTCCCCATGGACGAATTTGTGGCGGAAACGAATGCGATGGTGCTAGTTACCCAAGCACGTAGCATCCCAAATAACCGGCCAATGGCCATTTGCCACGGAATAAGCGTCATTCCATCGTGTCTTTTGCCATCGAGTCTTTGGCTCATGGCCAAGCCAGTTGGTTACAAGGCCACTGGCACGCCCACGTTGGCAGAGACGGATGATGTTATGTAGGTTGGCGTGCCAGCGCTTCCCCGACAGGAGAGCCCGTGACCACCCCATAGTCTACCTCACTACCGTATGGGCAACGATGGGTGACAACTAATCCACCCCCCAGCGATGCCCGACAGCCAACCTTAGCGAATTATTATCCAACATCATAGCACAGTTCTGAGAAGGGTAATCATGCAGGCAATAATCAGATTTCCTCTACGACACTGTCCGCATACGGGCTTTTTCAGCTGTGGAGGGAGCGTTATGCAAGCCGACCTGTGCCTTACGACAGAAGCTCACCCTCCGCCCTCTAAATGTCCCGCTTTAGATAGAGGCTTTTTAATATCGACCTTATTACTATATTGTACGAGTAAACTAAGGAAAACATGCAGGGTAGTACCCTGAATGTTTTCCGAACTCTACTCGTTGTATGAAAGTGAAAATTTAGGATTTTTGCACAAAACTGAAAAAATGCTGAATATCCGACTTGTCAGAAAACTTAAAGGTGAAAGTTTCATAATAACAGAGAATCCTAAATCTTAGAGCAAGTACAACTCAGATTTTACTCCCTTTTTGAAAGCATATTCATAATTCGGAGGTGGCGATTTTCTGTAAGTTTACAAGTATTGCATACATTGTTATTTAAATTTGAAATTAAACTATAATGAACGTTAAACAGTATTAAATATGCTTTCATGTGGTATTTATATTTTTTTATCAATAGGTATGATTTATAATGTTATCGGGTAAAACACCTTGTGGCAAAACTTATTAGCTGACTGAGTTTATATGAAATTTTCAATTTTGGTGGCATTAAGCAATTTTGATGGTGTTCAAATTGCCACCAAAACCACCAAAATTGATTCACCAAAATTAGGACCATGGCATAAAAATATATTTAAAAGTTAACCGTAGCATTCACTTCAGTTTTCAATTTATATTTTAAAAAAGAAACTATAAACAAGTTTTAAATACAGTTCACACAAAAACAATAACTTAACGGTCATTAGTTAGACACACCACCAAAGTTGCATTAGAAAGTATTAGTATACACCAAAATTAGATACTTTCGCAATTTATTGACAGATCTAGCCAGGAACGACAATTGTGACATCGCTCAGTGCAGGAGGGGAACTGAATTAACAGGTTATACTACGTTTGTAAGACTTGTTGCTTTTTGTTCGATCAGAAAATCATTTTCAACTTTTACCACCAACATTTACTTAGTATTTTACCCGGACAACTATTAATGCTGAGTTTAGAGTATCGATTTATGTAATAATCCTTATTTATTTTTCTAATAATATACACATACTAATAATGAGTAAAAAAAGTAAGGTTTTAGTTAAATCAATGGATGTTACGGTCCTGGCAAAGAAAAAATGAAAGAAAAACGGATTCGGGACACTACACCAAAATTATTATTTCGATAAAAAATTTTTTTTTAATAACTATCTATAACTTAAATAACATTTTGCGATTTGGCTTAAGATAATAACTTGTGTAAGGTTTTCAGAAAGAAAATATGAATCTGAAACGATTAGTCCACACTGTCATTATCAGCTCCGCCGCATAAAAAGTGCGCTGAGATAATCACCCTTTAATCCTATTTTACAATTTTCATGTGTCTCAGCCTCAGACTAAATATAATCAAATGAATATTTAACGAATGGCATTTATGATGTGAAAATTGTTACATTCATATGTACGAGTAGGTAATTATTTATTTTGGCGTTCCTAGTCTACACATCCCACAAGCATATAAACTTTCTATTAGATACTCCATCATGTACGCTGAGCTCGCGACATGAAAACAAGACTATGCGTTGTCATTACATTAACATAATATATACAACCGTGATTGTTTATGTTGTCAGGACACATGACGCAATGACGCGTTCCCACGGTGAAGACGTCAAGATGACTGGATGTCCGCTTGATGACGAATACTGTAGTCCTGTGATCAATCTTAAAACAATCTAGAACCTGACTGTGCAAAATAAGCCAATTTTTTTACTTTAAAGTTACTGTCACGACATTTTCAGTTAGCCATTGGCAGTTAGGTAATAGTTTGGTAAACAATTCTCATGGACAGAGATAATGAATGGTGTCTTTTATTTAAACTATTTATTTTGTCAAATATTTTGCATAAATAAATAATCCAATTGAAAATTAATTTACAATTTTCACAGATAAATAAGAATATAAAAGAATTTGGTATGTTTTGCAAACGTCAACTCTTAGGTTGTTGAGCTAAGCAGCCGCGTCGGGTAATATGTAGCCGTAAGTATAATGCCGAAGGCAACGCTGGATAATATGTTCCATGGTTTGGGTTTCTTAACCAAGCACAGTGGTCTGTCATGAAAAACGTAAGAGATCAGAATGGTTTTCTATTACTGCTACTACGCTACGATAGCTACTAACAGAATGAGTGAGTTAGCTTCCTAGTCTTCCTACACAAACAAAACAAACACAAACTTAGTATACAAAACGTATATTCATTTATTAAAATACATACAAATGCAATATACATAAAATCACTAAACTAAAATAATAACCATAAAAAAAACATATAACTATGTACAACTATTTACAAATAAAAAATGGGAGCTACTAGCTCAGCGCCAGACGGTAAGGTGCCCCGAAGGCTGGTGGCATTGCCCCGCTGAATAGCGATGCCGATTCGCTGGGCAAGATACGAGCCAGCCCTCTGGTCACCGGACGTTTCTACGAGGCGCTTAGCTAGCTCCCTAAAAATACCGTGAGCTCCAGGTCCCCACGGTCCAAATGTCTCTACCCCAAACGGCTCAAACATGCAGCCAGAATCGATGGCTGCATATTTGCGCCGCTTGAGGCATTCGGTTGTTTCGGCAGCCGCTCCGGCTCTTGCCGACGTCCCTGAAAGGTGCGACGGCGCAACAGTATCCACACAAGTGGCGTCCCAAACTAAAGGCCGTCCCAACCGCCAGGGAACGAGGGTCATCCCATCAGGCCGCTTGCCGTCATCCCTAGCCAGACCTGTTGGTTCCAAGACCGCAGGTGCCCCGGCACTGACAAAGGCCCGACGGAGGATGTCATTAAGGCTTGCATGCCGAGGGATCCGGCCAGCGCTCTTTGTGCAAGACAACCCGTGTAGGCCTCTGTCAGTGACCATGACACCACAGTGGCATTGATGCGGGGCGACGCACACAGCACCAAGTCTTAAAGCGGTTGCAATCCGAAAAGTCTCATTGCTGAGGAGAGTCCCTAGATTTTTGGAAGGTAAAGCCTGTAACCAGGTCCCCGACTCCCATCTGGTACAAGCAAGGAAACGAGCTCGCTCCACAGGGCTGGTAAACGTTTCGTACAGATGATCCCGTACCAGCACGCAGAGCGGCTCGTCCCATAGGCGTTGCGAACAGGGATTCGAAGGCAGATCAGAGTTGGGGCAATTAGCCCTCCAAAAATCTATGGCATCAGCTGAAAAAGAAATTTGAGCATCAGGGTTTTTTAGTATTTTAAAAACTAAATTTTGAGTACTGTGAATTGATGAGATGAAAGCAGGTAGCGATATGATTGAAATTTTGCGGATCCCAATACCTCCATGCCTAATAGGAAGGGAAGCTTGGGACCAACAATTGATGTCCAGATCAATGTTAATGACAGATGACAGAGTTGATTTGATGACGTTGTCGAGTTTTTCCAAAAGGTCGGGATACATCCAAAGGTGACTGCATCTAAGTGCATACGTGAATTTAGGGACGAACAGGCAGTATTTCATAATTGTGTATGCCATATGAGCATTGATTTGGCGCAAGCGGTCTGAAAAGGAACTAAACTTGATATAATTTTGATTACTGAAGTCCGGAAAAGATTCGTCTAAGACGGGTGAACCTAGGAGATGAAGTGATTTGCTATCAATAAGTTTAATGTCAGGGGCTATTGTACGAAATCGTGATAACGCAACAGAAGTCCTAGCACAAGAGTGTCGGCGCAGTATCTAGCACTCGATGACATATCACTGTCTAATCCTAACAGTTAGAAGGTGACAGGTGTCTAAGTAGAGCGCGAGATAATGTCGCGAGAACTCTTGTGATAGGGCTGGATCGTTCCACGCTATCTACCTACAGCTGATGGAACTGTAGTTAGGTACAATTGTCGTTCTAATTTAAGTCTCCCTCTCTTGTAAATTAATAACATTAACTTTGAAATAAATGAAAATTACGGGGTGGCATTCGTATTTTGTACTTACATAGTTACAAAGGTAAAAAGTTATAGCGTTATATCAATGTCAGAAATAACTTCAATTTGCTTCATAAGTGGTGTCAAAATTACCAGAAAAATCGACAGTAACCAGTGTAGAAGTGACAGTAATTCTGATGCTGTCAATCTGTGGTATAAAGTCGAACATATAATAAGAACATGTACTGACGATTCTCGGGTCGGAACGAAACCACAAAATTTAAATTATATGTACTTTACTGGTTCTTTGGACTTATTCTTGTTACTTGCTTTATTTTATAATTTGAGGTCTCAATCACAACAATACAAGTCTACATTTTGCATACGAGTATAAGTTGCAATAAGGTGGCGGAATTTACGGAATAAGAAAACCGGCCAAGTGCGAATCGGCGTGTCATTAAGTTTGTTTTTTGGAAACCTCTTAAATATTTGCTTTATTTTAATTTACTATCTATTTTTAAAGTTAATGTTTAACGGAATATTCTGTGAATATTTCTAGCGTCGAGCAAAAACGAGCAAAAAAAATCACGTTTGTTGTATGGGCCCCATTCAATATTTATTTTATTAACTGAAATACATCATCTGTCAAAAAAATCACCTATCACGGTTCATGAGATATAGCCTAGAGACAGATGGACAGCGAAATTTTACATAGTAATAAAACCCTATGGGCGGAACCCTAAAAACAACTGGGTACCTACTATATGCTAGAAGCATTAAAATAGCGCTCTGTGACAGAAAACACAATCGTTATTGCCTGTTCATATAGCTCTACTAAACCAGCATGAGAAAAACATAATTAAATGATGATAGGTGTAAATAATACTTAACTAGGAAAATAGCCTGATACCTAAATAGGTAACCGAATTCCCAGAACCTACCAACAGCCGACAGCTACACAGTTTTCAAATCACACTCAAATCGACGAGTTCTCTAATAATTGTTTGTATTACATTGACAGTCAAACTGGCCCATCACGACGCTATAATTAAATAGGCCACGTCTGTCTGTTTGCGCGGTACTAATGATCGCCATCATGTGTACACTAAATGCTTGTCCAAACTCAGTTTCGGTGTTTAAGTGTCTCACGGATGCTTTGTTTAGCGAGTTAGGTACAATACGGTGGGTTACGTACTTGCGTTGAAAAAGAAAACATGATCCGTAATAAGACATACACACGTAGTCGTTTAGGGCCACTTGCACCACCGAAGTTAGTTTCAACTAACCTAGAGTTAAACGAGTACTAAAGTACTTCATACGGAATTTGACAGAAAACGCGCCGGCGTTTTCTGTCAAAGTCTTTGCCAACAGTGTGAGCGTTAAAATGGCCAAGTAACCCGGAGTTAAAGATGACTCACACTCTGTCAATTTCTATAGAAAGAATCACGTGATAGCTCGGAGCCCTCGGATGTCACGTGACTTTTTCTACTATAGGAACTGATAGATCGTCCCGTCCCGCCCCGTCCCGCCCCGTCCCGTTCTAGCGTGAGTCATCCTCATCTCTTAAGCGGGTACCGCGGGTGGTGCAAGTGGCGCTTAGGGGGGTGCAATCAGTGCTTAGGGGGGTGCGATCGACCACTAGATTCCTCGTCTTTGTCTATTTTTCAGCTAATTTAATATGTTAAAATACCTACTTAAAATTCGGGCCCACAGTAAATTATTTTTTACATCAAATTTTTGTTTGTTTTCCTCGTAAAAGTATATTAAGATATGCCCATAAATGAACCGCACGATGAAACATATTTAAGGTTTAAAAATATATAGGCCGTTTACCTTCGTATTTACGTCACAACATACACCCCACTATGTTCAAAGGTGGCGTAATAAGTACCCAGTAATTTTCACTAATAAATAATCCGTTTCCCCAAATCACGCCCTAAGCGATTATAAAGACGTAATTACCCCAAACTCATAAATTCAAGCTAATCACAACAAGTACTTAAGTTGACATAGAGTGAGAACGCCTTACATCCGGTCAACGGGACCGGATGTGGTGTGCCGGAAGTTGTATACAAAGTGCGAGCCTTCGCGTGCCGGGGATACCATCAAAGCCTTGGCGTATGTATTATGGGGTAAACTGAAAATGGAATATTAATATGGGAAACGGGGTTTGTAGTTCGTAAAAAGATTAAATTATGAATGTGCCGTGAAAGCGTCGTCAGATTGTCATCTTTTAATTACGTGCACGGGTTAAATGGGATAAAACAGAAACTATTATGGTAACTGTACCGATCATGGGACATTCAATAGCGAATACGGAGTTTTTTTTTATATTTCTCTGATACCTGTAAAGGTTATACTGGTAAATGCGTTAATAGTTAAAGTCCCACTCTAATTTTATATTTATAAAGTGTTACATGTAAAATATGTATATTTATAGGTTTCAAAATCGTGGCCAAATACAAACGCATTGTTTTTGACCCGATAATGGGATTTTCTAGTGAAAACTAGTCCAATCTCACTAAACATTAACGTTCATTCATGGTTAACTCAATAAATGAAGCACATGCTGGTTCAACAAAGAAATAAAGAATTGTACCCCAAATTTTAAGCTTAACCTTCTGATATCGGTCCAACCTCCTTCGTCCCACCGCCATTTCGAACCGACAAGACAGAAATGACCAACATCCTCACTCTTTAACAGCTAAATGACCGCTGTCAATATTAAAATGGTTTCAAAAACTATAAACGACTTAATGAAGGTTTTTTCATATAGCGTCTCATTTTCCAGACACCGGCCATTATCAGTGCGTTTACTATGTGTTTGAAACTTAATTGTTTAATTTTGTCGGTACTTAAGGAACTCTACCTACCCACCAAATTTCATTCAAATCTGACGCAAAAAAAAAACGACAACAAAATAAAAATATGCCCAAATTTTACCGACCTTACCTTACTTACGATAAGTCATCTTCCATTAATTCCACGATATCTCAAGCGATATTCAGACGTTTACACAATGTAGGTTAGAAATAACAAAACGTTGAACTCTCTTTTAGCTCTTTTGTAACCAGAATCAGATTAATAGGAACAAAGTGTCAAAGGCTTGAAGTCACTGCTTTTGTTAATTCGTACGCGATAATGAAACGACATATAATGTAACTCCAGGTTTCATGAATTTCATGATTCACCAAGCTAAATTCCCTGAATTTCCCGAGCCTCCTGTACAGATAGCGATCTGCCTCTACCACACACCGCTTGCCGTGAGAGATCGCTATCTCCGTAAATCGCATGCGATTGTCGCTACGATTTCGTTGATCGCGTGTTTAGTAATCTAGAAGGGTTTAGGGTAGGTTGGTATCATTTTATGATAAATGGAAATCTGAAATAGACACTAAGGCCTTTATTTGCTATGTGCGAAGTGTATGGGGAATAGCTTAGTGTACAGTTCAGGGAATGGTAAACGGCTTTTGAGGTAGTCCGAAACTAAAGCCTTTGAAATAACTGAAATTATTTTCATGATCCCTTTTATTTAACCGTCAGGTTGGCTAATGGTAAAGGATGATTCACACTAGGACGGGACGGGACGCGACGGGACGGGACGGGGCAGGACGAGGATGGCTCGGAGCTCTCGGATGTCACGTGACGTTTTAATCAAACCTTTTATACCATACATTATGCTTTTGAATCGCGCAGTCGAGTCGATAGCGATTCGAAAGCGAGAGCAAGTCATAGGTAGAGGTACTAATTCTGAGCAGAAGAAAGACTGTTATTTCACTGGGGACTGTTATTTCACGCAAGCAATAAATTGCGTCATGAAATAAAATTAATCTGGTATACGATGAATAATCATTATCATTTCCCACTAATAAAACAGTGCTGTTCATATTAAAGTTTCAAACCAAGGTGAGGTGACAAAATGTAAATAACTAGATACACACGCGTACAGAAGTGCATGGGCAATTTATTTATTAATTCATTCATAAACTGTCCTTGCCTTTTTTAACGCGATACATTGCCTTATAAAACGAGTCATATAGTAGGCATAATTGGTAATGTAAAACCAAATGAACCACATAAACTTGTCACCAATGCCGGCAATGCCGCATCTCACGTACTCGTACTACCTACTGCGACGACATATGGCAGGCGGGTTATGTTCAACATAAACAGCTCCACATGTCCCGACAGACAGCGACAAGGTCTTTCAAAACCAGTATTATAAGACCTTTATACGACTTTAATAACCCCTTGAGAGATATAACAGTTTAAGAAGGAAAGAGGGATGGGAAGGCATAGTTATAATAGTTTTGAAATGAGTTGTGACACAATAAGCAATATGTCAGATGTGTTAAAATGTGACAGTAGGTACAATTGTTTATTTGTTCAATATGAACATATGTATTTTGTTGAGAAGCGTTGGCTGGTGTTGGTGTTTTTCTAACAAAAGACACTTAATTATAGATACCTACCTACAGTTACATTGGGTATAATTATTTTAAGCACTTGCTCTTGGCGGAGTTCTACCTCACAGCTGTATATTATATGGTTTTTATCACGTAGTCACCTACTCGTAAAATTTTCAAGCTATGTATTTAAATACATTTCAAGCCAATTATCCTTTTGGGTCCCAGAAGCCTTTGTATAAGCCAATAAAAAAAAATTTCTAACAAGAGAAAACAAAAGTACCTATGCATTCTCAAATTTACAAAGAAAATAAAAATTGACAGACCCAAAATATACTTTGACGTATCACCTTAGCCTAGCCTTATTGAGCTTACTGCGGGACTTAGTCAATTTGTGTAAGAATGTCCTGTAATATTTATTTATTTATTTATTATTTATTTATTTATTACCTAGACTAGGATTGGTTGTAAAAGGTTCCAAAATATTTTTTATTACCCAGGTATAGGGTTAATTAACTACTTACCTATTTATTTTCACTAGTTGCTATGGTTGCGGTCTCCTAGGTCAGTTTTAAAATCACGGTTTTATGGCATTAAAATTCACAAAACATGATTTTTTTGTAGTTGTATCCCCTTTCCATGATTGGCCATCTACCAAGCATGTCAGCAGAACATACTAGAACGTATCTTCTAACGAACTGTGCTGCATTTGTGCGCTTGCTGACGGGACAGAATAACAACTGTGGGGAACTATGATTAAATAAAACACGTGTGTAACTGAGGAACGGCCATTCATGGAGGTTATTTAATGAATTTGATTTAATCTGGTACAGTCAATACGCCTAAACTTTCAAACGGGAGGAGATACACCTATGCATCCATCCCAATTTTTACGCAAGAACCTACAATTTGACTAAATCTATTTCAAGACATCGCCCTAGGCGCAACACAAATAACAAATTCAATAAACTATTAATTTACAAATTCACGCGTTGATTTATACGACTATTTAGTTGTATAACGGCTTATGTTGTTAGAAAACGGTATGGTAATAAGTTGTTTGAATGAGGGTAGTATGGTATCAGACACGATCGCGTTCGTGCGGAGTTGTGTAACAAATGACACCGGCTTATCGGCCATCTTTACGCGTAATTATAGGCAAGGGTCGTTCGGGGGTTTCTATTTTAGTGTTCGTAGGTTTGTGGCGTACAGAAGCAGTATTTGACTGTTTTTTATATATCATCAAAAGAGAGCTTTAAGAATAATATTACGTCAAATTATATACATAAAGGAAAAATAAAATATATTCGCTATGAGTAGTTGGGAAATAAAGCCCTTAATATTTATTTTATCAAATGTGTGAAAATCGTGAAAGCTTAAATAAGTGATTTACGATCATGTTTGAGAAAATATACATAGAAACATAAAATTTGTTTTTTTTTTTAATGTCGCAAGTATCTAGTGGTGGTTGGCTGTATGTAATTTTTCATTTGTCAGTTTAGTGTTAGTCCGCAAATTAAAAAAGTTAGAGCAGCGGACAATAATGTTTCGTTCATACTTACGCCATACATTACTCCACGGCCGCCGGCCAAGAAGTAAATAGGGGAGCCGTACACAAGAAACTTCATGGCTTCATTTCGTGACATAAATGCATACATTTACGATCACGTTTGAGAAAAAATGTATTAGAGTCTGCTGCTCTGAGACCTAAAAGTCTAACAGATTTCAATTTCGTCATAAATATTTCATGCTTTATGTACTTACATAGCTTTCGAGCCCTTTACAGCACTTGTTATCACAGGGATAAAAGATGACTGAAATAATGATAATTCTCCCTATCAATCAAAAAAGTTACTTGTGCAATCTACCTACATAGGTACAAAAAAAATCGCTGTTTTAAAGTGTATCATTTCAATGAATACTCTACTAATTGCGGTAACAGAAAACAATATTATGTTTACACAAGTCGTTAATTTAATAGTTAATAATTTTGCCTACCCTTATTGTGCCTCAGACCTGTTTCAACCCAACAACCTACTTAAAGGACGAAATTGAGTGCGAAGCCCTATCTAAACTACGATCGGTCGTCGGTCGTTGCGTGATGGCCGCAGTGTAGCTACAACCATGTAAATCGGTTTATAATGCCCTTTGCTATACGTACTAAACGAGTAATAACGATATTAGTAATGAAAACAAGGAATCATGGCTTGGTTTTCTATAAACAAAAAGTTAACGCATAAGCAGTATCTAGTTTGTTTGTTTGTTTGTACCCACTAGTTTATTTCAAGTTCACTAGTATTTTTTTGTTTAGGACCGCGCGATGCGTCGCTTAGTCGTTTTTTGTCAAAGTCGTAAAAAGTCGAAACCATAGATGCTATTGACATTTAACGGTTATAATTTGGGTCTATTAATCGTGACATAACTTAAATGGTTGAATGTTCTCATGTCCTTTTTATGATTAGAAGAAAAACAAAAACGGCAAAAACATAACCACCAAAACCCAACTAAGGGGCATTTCCAGAAATAGGTACTACTGCTCAAAGTTAGCGACACCCGTTATTCATTATACACTGTATATAGTCACAGTATACGATACCAGTACTTACACCGTACACAATAGTAAGTAGATAGGTAGTTACACAAAGCACCTACGCAGTACGCACAAAAAACACAATAATGTCACCGCAGCGAAATGACATCGTTTAAGGGACATTATCCGAACCGCGCTCTGATTGGTCCGTGCTGTCCCCATTTGTCACCAAGCTCCGGCCAATCACAAGGCTCGATTCCAGTATAACGCATTTGAAAGTGTCACCTTTATGTGTCTTGGGATTAAAATGTCGTTTGTTAAGCTACTGGTTTTCAATCGAATCCAATTTATGTTTAAATATAGCTAGGTAGACACTTCGTATTTAATATATAAATGGTTTTATATAATATTTGACAATTATAAAATGACACAAGGCAGTTAATTCAATTTAAGGTAAATTCTTTGTTAATGTTAAAATGCAAACACGCTCACCATAACGTTGTCAAATTAGTTATGATATCTAATGTATTTAAGTCAATTGTGTATTTCATATTCATGTAAAAAAAACATTTAAACTAACATGGACAGATTTTTAACGGTTATTGAAATCCAGCACTTGGCAGATCAAAATTTGAAATAAGTAAGCATGAATTTGCCGACACAATGTTTACATAAATATGCCATACAAATTTTAATCCATAACCGATGGCACAATAACTTGGAAACGGGGACGGTTGCGCGCCATAACAAAGCATCCGACAATTTTTACACTCATAACGCAGAATGAAACAACAAAAAGACACAATTTCGCCCCAAATCAAGCGTGACTTTCAACAAAAGGGGACCCTGTACGCAATCGGTTACTACCCGGCTGAAAGAGAAAGTTATATTTTTTGGGTATCATCGCTTATACTGTTAACTTGCCGATTATAGACTCTTTTGCAACGGAATAAAACCTATCGATAATCATTGAAAGGTTGCTGTGTGCACGTTGTGAGATGGCTTTTGAATTTGGTCGTATAGCAGCCCAGTGTGCTGATTGCCTGGGGCCTGTAACATGGCCGTATCATTGTTGTATAAAAGGGCAGCTGTTCTCTCCCTAGGGGTAAAAAAGACGTTTTCTATGTTGTTTTTTTAAGCTTTTGCCGGTCACGGGGACAGCGTTTGATACAATGTCGTGTAACATTTGCGTGGTTTGGCTTTTATTGTCTTTTAATTTATAAGGGGTTTTAAATATTTGTAAGTTTATATTGAATATTTGTTACAGCGCTATGGTGTTTTGTATGTATTTAAGTATTTAGGTCGTATAACCTACCAATAACATACCTAAGCCTTATTGAGTAAGGGCTACAATGATTAGTGTAAGATTGTACACCTGTACTGCCGACGCCAAAAATGTTCATGCAAGTTTTTCGCCTTATTACTTATTAAAGATATAATTACATATTTATGACGTCGACTTTACCATATTTAATTATTGATTTTTTAATTAGATAGATATAACAGCTTTACGCAATTAAAGGTTAACGTATCTAAAAGTCCTAGAGTTTTTAGTATTTTGTGTGGTTGAACATAGACTTTCAGGCCATTAGTATATATGTACATAATTACTTACGTGTTAAGATAAGAGTTTGAAAGAAAGTTTGTTAATAACATAAGACGGAACGTTTATCATCGTCCGTCATCTTGCAATGTGTTAATAATGTCATTACCATGAAAATGTTAACTGCCTACGCATTAAAGTCAACTTTTACCTATGAATATATTTTTATGGCAAATAATGTTCATCACAATTTTATGGCAGGATCGTTCTTCTTTTTTAACTGATTTATCTGTGTTTGCTCTGGCGTACTACCGCGAAAATCAAAGAACGATCAAAAATTTGTATTACGCTTCTTGTCACACTTGTTTTTGAGTGATAAAGAGGTTTTCCGTCAATATCGATTTTCGATGTTCGTGGTGGGTGGTGGTGTGGTGACACGGGTGATGGCCTGGAAGATGTCGATGCTTTCTAATTTCATTATTATGTTTCTTACGTTTACCTTATCAGTATAGAATAGTTGTAATTTCCCTGGCAAGAGAATATGAACTTGACTAGATTATTTTACCTATGTAGGTACCTGCTCAAAAGACCTTGACAGATTAGTCAGTCGAGATTCGGAAAAGGGCCAGTCTGTCACGGTATTTTCGAGAAAACTAAAACGAAAAATACCTACGTTACCGAATTGTCGGAAAAAAGGGACTGTTGTCGGGAAAAAACTATTCCAGCCTGTGGTTGTCATCTACTCCAAACACATGCCTATTGTTTTTTTTTTACTGTTATCATTCTTACCATGATAAAAAACTGATAAATTGCAAAAGTGGAAAAGAACGACCCAGCAACGTATAATAAAGCTCAAGTCTTTTTGTCACGATAAATGCCCTTTTATAACCCTTACATTGCAAGCACCCAAGCCGCCATCTTGGTTTTATTGTTCGCCATTTTGAATATTCTTTTATTAAGTCCTTATTATAATATTCCATATCTCAGACCTAAGGGGCACTTGGTCTGAGATATTAGGGATGTCTTGTCGTCTGGAGTGGTTTAGAAGTGCCAATACCGTTTTCAAGTTGGTTAATTAAATATTTCATAAAGTGATATTGTAACGAGTTTAGTTGTTTGTGGTTATTACAGTGGATAAGAAATAATGTTAAATAAAAGTTAAAGAGCTCATACTGTGAACTGATAAAAAATGGTACCTAAGTGAAGTGAAGTAAATTAACATTTACGGAAATATTTTTTATGAGGTAGGTATAAAAAGTCGCCATAACTCAACACCAGTCTAGACTAGATAATTATAAATAAAAACGAATTGTTGTACCTACTCGTATTAATGAAATAGTTTTAAGTATCGTACGCCAGAAAGGTTAAGTACCTAGATGTGACATGTAAAATACCTACCCTATCACCTACATTAACTGTATTTACCTATGATGATATTGAAAATTATTCATTGATTGATTGAAATGATAACCTTGAACAAGTATCTAAATTAAAAGTTCAAGTAGGTTCAATTTAATATAATTTTAGAAACACCGACTGCAGGAAAAGTTTATGTTGAAAAACTTATTTTAAAATTAGCTATCTCAAATGCCTTGACCTTCATGATACCATTTTAAATCGCAGTAAAATTGCAAAATGTTAAACGAATCCCCACTAAAACTCTACCACGACAGCGATTACTGGCTATCAATGATTCAGTTTTATTTCTCTTCGAAATTTAAATGAAAAAAAAGCTTGGCAGGATACGGCAGATGCTTGGCTTTTAGCCTAGGGTCCTGTCAGCCGTTTATGTTATGCCGTCGTGTGATACACGCTTTATTAGTCTCAAGCTGGGCGCTTATATTGCAGCATGTAGACAGTTTTAAGAGCCTTTCTTTTTTATTGAGATTCGATGGTAGTTTGGGGAGTTGTGGTTGCATTGCAAGTTATGTAGTAAATACAGTTGAAGATGGCATAACATTGTTAGCATTCAAGAATGGTTTAAAATCATTCATTTGGGGGATATTTTGTAACATAATTTCGGCACCCTGATATTTTAAGACTGACAAAAGACATCCCGTATTTTCAATAAACTTCAGCTCATATATGAAGAAATATATGTAAGAAAAAATGTAAACGTACCTACATAAAAAATTAATTGTAATGCACACATAGAATGACAATATTCAAACATTAATCCTTTTTATTTAAACCCAATAGTATGTAGTATGTATTTGTGAATTTTTCGAGTTTTTTATTGAGGGTCTCAAAAAGATATGAGTACTTACAATATATTTTTTAATTTAGGTAGGTACTGCTACTGACAAAAATGGTTTGCCAAATTTCGTAAAATTACTAGATACGCCAAAGTAAAAACAAACGTTTCATAATAGTTGCTCATTAAACTCCTTAGTAAAAAAAAGGCTATTGTTTCTTTCCAAACTCTTCGAAAAAACAATGCCCGTCGACAACGGCTTATCTCTCCAGGATTACGACCCTCTGATTCTTTCCCCTCTATATAGGTCACTCGCAAATCCCTCCGAACCGGGCCACTAGGACATAAACCGATGATAAAGGATAATAAACCTTAATACGGTGGAGTAAGGTGCGTTTCTAGGAGAAAGAAGTGTGATTGTGTGAGTGTGAAGATAGTACGTTTGCGAGCGGGAAAATTTGCTAGGTACTGTTGTGTACGAAAGTAATTTTCTTATCGATCCGAAAAAATATTAGTTACGTAAACTTTATTTTTTATGGATTATTTTACGATATAGAAATGTGCTCTTTATACACAGAGGCTTCAAATTGCGTATTTCTTAATTTTCTTATCTATATTTCCTTGCATTTTTGTGTTTTTTTGTGTAACTCTATATTTGTAGTCTCAATTTTATTTTATTACAGGCTCTCTATCTTACTTAGTTCAATAAGTAGGAGTAAGTTTTTCCAGTCGGTCGAAAACGACCTGATGGTGTTACACAGGTTATAGGATACACTACAGGGCAGCTGTGAGATCACATCTATTATGTCCGACTTTTCTATATAGGGTACCTACTGACCATACTTTTCATCAATATCATTGTCCATAAAAATCAATAGGATGATGATTCAAAAAGCGTTTACAGAATTGCGACATTTACGTCAGTGATACCTATCCTTCCCATCGCTATAAGCATATTTACGTGGCAAGAGGATCTGCAAGTTATTAAATACAGTACAGATGTAGTTCACAATGTTTTGCCCTCTTATTTTTACCGGAAATGCCCGAACGCGCCTATTTCAGTCACTGTCAGTACTAAAAGTACTAAGGTCAATAAGGATTACCGCGAGTCGATTAGCCGCTAGGGGCGCTAGTGGAACGTAGGTCCTGCGGGAACAGTTCAAACGTCACAATTCACTCATTATTGACACAGGACCCACGCATGAGTGGCGCCGCCTGGTGAGCGACAGTACGGTAGCTCCCATTGAAGTAGCATGACAAATACAAGCGTTTCTGACTAAACATTATGCGCTTCGTCTGTACTTGCTTGACGTATACCTTTTCCTTTACATATCAATAATGATCACCTTGCCTTAAAAAACATATTTGTAACTGAAAGCAACAATATCCGGCCCGACTGTACTCACGCCCACCCTGATTTATGTGCGGGCTCGCGCAGCTGAAAGTTTGATGTGGGTGCGTTGACGGTCAACCCTCGCCGACTGTGCTCTCATCGCATCTGCTATGATGGACGGTTTCACATAAACCTCTACTAACATATATAAGCTGCTAGCAAATTAGTTACCGATATTTTAACACATGATACTTTATTATAAAAAACCTAAACTGAATCGCGTTAAAACGTCATGGTAAGGGGGCAGTTACGTGTTAGGTAAAAGAGGTATCAGGTAATAATCTGTTCAGAGAGTTCTCATTTAATAATCACATTGCAGGGGTGTTTAGGTAGCAAATTTGTATTCCAATTCCAGTATTCTCCAAAAAATCATCGTTAAACCTATAAAGGAAACCGATTACTATTGTCTGTTAAAATATTGTTAGCTTATTTACTAACACCTTATATACCTAATTCTGTATTTATCTATACCTATGTAAGTATAATCATCATCAGAAGATCAGCGCTGGAAGTCGCCAGCATTATGCTGAGATGAGTCCATTTCGTGGCACTTCTTTAATCTTGGCAATTTTTTGTTAATTGTAATTGTACTGTATATTTTGTGTGTCCACGAATAAATTATTTCTATTCTATTCTATTATAATATGTCTAATACAAATACCCCACTCCAAATAGTAGGTACGTTGTTTTTTTTATTATACGGCGAAAGATTGTAGGTATATAGGTATGTATTAACTTAATTTTAAAAAGTCAAAATAAATTTCTAGACGTGTGTAGGTATATCCTACGTTTTGTGCAGCTTCAAATATCTATGCTGTTACAGTTGTCAATAAACGCATTTCAGTACCTACACTGATATTTTACGACTTTTACAAACGAGTATAATAACTATAATAAGTGAATTGACAATAGTTAGGCAAAAATATTGTTATAAACATTTATAATTTCGTAACGTTCTTACTGACTAGACACCATAATAAAGAAGTAATTAATAAGTAATAACACAATATAAAACGAAATAATAATACTTGACAAGTAAATTGCGGAAAGGACACTCAAAAATCGGTTTGCCTTTAAAAATAAAAACAAAGTAAAGCAAATAAATCTACCTCAAATAACAGTGGCGCAAATTGTCCCGAAACGAAATGAGGTAACGAGCAGTGAACGACTGTAACATTTACAGCACTCAAATGACATGTTACGACAATTGACTGACTACAATCACTGAGTTCTCACGAACATCGAACATTCGAACTATAGTTTAACCTGCTCTTTCGCGCAAATATGCAAGTGCGATGGAGAGGCAGATTTTTTTTTTCGATACTTATGAGTTTTTGAAGTTCGCGGTAGGTATGTTGGACGTGTTATTTTTACGCCCGTTTTCAAGTTTTGATAGTGGACATTGATGATTGCCGATGCCAGAGTATACGGAATACAGATCGAAGTACTAAAAATTCAAGTAGGTGTGATCATCCAACCTCGGGTCCAAAGTCTATGGTTTTCTAAGTTTGTTGGGACCATTCATTCCGGCTAGTTGAGATCCATTTTCCAAACATTTCGTCTGCGAAAAAGGCCCAAAAAAGACAATTCTTTTTTCGCATCTGGGCGATTTTCTGTTGTTCTCGCTGAAAGGGTGTAGCGCGTGTTCAACGTTGAGAACATGGAAAGAACGGAAAAACAGCATAAGGCCTGATCTGTCAGCAGACCGTCTGTACGCTAAATATAACTCTATTGTGCGCGCGTGGTACCCATAGGTACCTACAGCTCTTGTCTATAATGATGGGGTGCGACCTAGGGCACAAAGAAATAAGAAGTTTTCTCATTTTTAAATAATTTTATAATTGAAAGGCAAATGGAAAAATTCCGCGCGTCGAGCACGGTTCGAAAGTGTTAAACACTTGTACGGCATCGATGTTCTAAGACATTTTAGAAATCATCGATAAAAAAACGCTACCCCATACTTACTAAATTAATTTTGTTTTGAGCAGAGACGTCTGCCAACGAACAATTTTATAATTGAAAGAAAAATTGAAAATTTTCCGCGTCAAGTAGGATTCGAACCCACGACCCCACGAGAAGTTTCTCATGTTTTCTCCGGGGTCTTCGAGACTAATTGCGCGTATTAAACGTTGAAAACATGAAAAAAGCAAACCTTTATCTGTCACACTTTAATATTATTAGATTATGGTTTGTAAGTACGCTAACTGTAGCTAATTGTGTGGTCGATACTAGCACAGTAATGCGCGCGTGGCATCCATACAGATCTTGTCTATAATAACTGGGTGCGAGCGAAGGCGATAGTGGCGCCCGATCAATTACGGCACCTAGCTTCGATCCTCGCCCCTCACCGCTTGTCTGAAGTTACAGACGAGTTGGGCCAGACTTCCCTCAATCAAAATAAAGGTCGCCACGCCACGCATACAAAACAATCCATCTTCACATTATTGTCTTCGAATATTACATTTTCGTTTTCCCAGGGTTTTAAAAATTTTGTGACGATTTTTAGTGGTTTAGATCCTTATTATTGAATCACGAATTTAATTGTTTATAAGTACAATACGTGCACCCTCGTTTGCTTTTTCACATACATTTACATATATATTATTTACATATATATTATATTATTTACATTTACATATATATTTCACATACATTTACATAGGCCGTGTGACATACAAATAAAAAACTGTACAAAAATATAAATCTATTAGAAGGCTTGCGAATTAATCGATTAAACACAGATTACTTCATTCTATTTTCGTGAGATTGGGAGTTTAAGAGAGAGAGAGAGAAGTGCATATCTAACCCACTCTATCTCAAATGCAATAAATGTAATTTATCTAAGGATCTGATGGACCCTCAACTTAGGCACCTACCTATTTAATCATCTGGGGACACTATGTTAAGTCTCCTAGATTATGATAGCACAGGCCGTGTGTGTTAAGTAAACGTCATATTTTCATAGAAATTTGACGTTTAAAATAATACTTTAAAGTTTGTCAGTTCACTTGCTTGGAAGAGATAACGTGTTTGAATCTAACGAACAGAGTGTCAGCCGTCCCACTCTTTCCTCAAATCTATGCTATTTCACTTTTCGCTCCCTCTCCAAACTTGCAACCACACACACCACCACCTAATATCATCATGAATGATTGCGGACTAATGCCCAATGATTAATGACCACTTTATTGTCTTTAACGAGAGATATCGGCCACGATTTCTTAATTCAGTAATTAGATGTGAGGCAAGGATGAGTGATTGCCTTGGAGGCTGCTAACCATTTGATGTGATTTACCGTCGGATGTGACCCAGTTTCAGGTAATTTTGAGAAATTAAGCTGGGGTCACGTACTTATTAGGTATAATTAGGCTATCAATTCTAATCTTTATGATACTTCATACATGCATGCAGGCATTACCGAAACGATTAACTGAAACTATTCTTATGGCCATGCGGGGTCAGTTCCAGGCTCATGAAAAAACTGAATGAAAACCATTAAATTTTCAAACTGCTCCTGTTATCCTGCGCCATTGACATATAATATCGCAAAAACACTGTGTGTTTTTCAACCAAAATGCGCCGAAAACATTGGCCAATCCAATTCACTAAACTTTTGAAACATAATCACAGGTTATATTTGTTCAATATACGTATGGATACGTAGGGAGTAAAGCTGCCATATTTTAAACAATGATGTAGTAGTAACAACTGCTCATAATGGTCTTATTTTCACCCGGCATTAATTCAATAATTTTTAATAAAAAGCTACTTTTAAAAATACGACGTCTCAGATCGGATTTAGTAGACTCACTTCGTAAATAAGGTAGGTATGAACCCTTTTGCTTTTCTTCCTAGAATTTTCCCGGCTATAACATTTAAAACTTTCGCGTTTTGAACACATATTTAAACATAATTATTAAACGGGTCTAACGCGAACGGCAGCCGCGACCATGACCAGTGAAACCTGTGTCGAAACGTCGGTAAATAAGGTAAACAAGTTAATTCGCGTTAGACCCGTTTAATAATTATGTTTAAATATGTTTTCCCGGCTACTTATGTCACGGCTCATGCAGGGATCCTGGGGCCCGCTTTGGCAACGAATCCCAAGATCTGGCGTAGACGCTAGTTTTACGAAAGCGACAGCCATCTTAACTTCCAACCCAGAGGGTAAACTAGGCCTTATTGGGATTACTCCGGTTTATTTCTTATTGAAAATTACATGTCATTTAGTGTTCTAAACATCACAGATTCACAAAAAGGTCGTCAAGTGTATAATAGATTAATAATAACAAATAGATAATAATAAAACAATTTTTAAAGACCAATGTCAATAGCAATACAATACACATTCAGAAAAAAAAAATCTTAATAAGGAATTTAAATGTCTAACCTAAATTTACGAAAAATTTCAATATAATTATTGTACATACATCTAGGTCATACCTAGTTAATATAATGTCAAATGTCAAGGAAAATAAAAATAATAAAAAAATGACAAAAAATAAATCACAATAATAAATTAAAAAAATAATACATCATTAATAATCTCTTGTTTCACTGTATTCCCTAACAGAATACAATGATTTTGTTAACAAGAATTGTTTCAGTCGTCGATCAAATATATCGTTAGAGTTTTCATTGTTACGAGCCGCCAAGATTTGAACCTGTGACCTTTGGATTGATTTTGGTAAGAGTGGTGACAAGCTCTTACCACTGGGCCACCAACGCTCTTATTTTCCGAACTCTTCAAAAATATTCCACATCTAAGATTTATATCAGATTTATTTCGTCGGTTCTCGTATCTCTTAATCGTACGCATTATGAGTATTCAGTAACTTTGTTCCTCACGTTCTAAGTGAAATTTCATTTATCAGATCATGAAACATTATGGTTTGCTAGAGTGATTAATTTAGAGACAAGTCAAGAGACATAATGGCATACATATCCTATAATCTTACATACTTTAACTCGCTACCTACCTCAATAAATTGTAGTACTCATAAATACTCAAACATACAGCAGATTGTTTTACCAGTAATTTACTTAGCAATTAAAGCCTTCATATTGATTGACTCTGCAATAAATTTTGATTAATAACACAAAAACCGAATTTCCTTGGTGAAATAAATAACTCAATTAAATAGTACGTTATAATTATCGATGGAGCGATTAAAATGATTAATAATCAATAGGAAAAGAAAGTACGGCTAGTCGTGAGCCAAAATTAGACGTGAAAATAATGAGCACATTAAGTGAAGCGAGTTAGCGGCGATCGGGGCCAGGAAGTTAGATGTTTGCTGTGAGACTGGCCAGCTAATTGTTTCAGTAGCACAGAATGCTAGCGGAAAGTGATTAGTGCCAATCGCTGACACTCATTCGCGAACGAAACGCGACTGTCATTGTCACACTAATACACATTGTACACATTGTACCTGGAGTGATAACTACGATACCCTTCTGAGCATGTGCGATTGACATCTTGGCTACGCACGCTGAAATATATATTATGCAAACTAAACGCTACGCGGATGCGACAGAGGTAGACGTGTGGACTTGTTTGGTTGATTCTTGTCCCAATTTTTCATACCATTGTAGATTGCATCGTATATACTATTACCCCTTTGCCAAAATTATATGCAGAAAAGTTAAAAGTATAATTGTATGGCCTGACAAGTCTTTTATTACGTAACCGTACGAATAGCAATACACCCCCCTGCAAAAATCTGCACAGTATTTTTGTAAAGGGTATGTCAGTGAAGCGTACTCCTATTATGACAGCTCTATGCCACTACCACATCTTTCAACTGTTAAATTTAATGTGTTTCAATCCTTTATAGTGAGTTTCAGGCTCAGTGTTGACTTCTTTATACTGATAATGTTAATAAATAGTATTATACAATATGAACATTTGTGTGTGAACAATACAGTATGAATGCAGTCCCGATAATTAAATATTCCAGTATTTTAATTACTGCATCCTGAAGCTACGATGCCAGAGATAACCATTTCCGAGGTCCTTTAATTTCCCTCGAACTTTGGTCCTTCAAAACCTGCGAAAGCTTAAAAGGCCTGGGTGCGTAGACATGATTGCAATTGTCCACGCTCCGTAGCGTAGCGTAGTTATCTTTCTCTATCACTCTTCCTTATTATTGTGACAAAGACAGTTGCGTTTCGTTCGCCACTGAGCATTAACGATTGGCATCGTGTCTACGCACCAGATATTATTTTAAACGTTTTTCATTATGAATATCCGTTCGTGTTTCGTGGCCACACACAACAAGTTGCGTAGATATCGAGTCGTGACAGATGCTCAGACGCGATCGTGTGAATTTGATATGAAATATCGAATGAGTACTGGTAGCACTGTTCTAGAAGCAAAATGTACTAAATCTTTATGAGTTTTACATTATGGTGCTTCTTTGTATGGTCTAGATCTGAGCGCCGCGCCGGCGCGCCGCCGCCGCCGGTAAAAAAACTCGCGCCGCCGCCGCCGACGCCTCCACCGGCGTGGAATCGGCGTGACCTTGATGAGGCATACCGAAATTACACTTATTTTGGAACTTAAATGTTTTTAATAGCTAAAATCGTTGTAAAAGCCACCTTTCGATATGTTTTGACGAATATTATGTTTAATACTTTTTAATTATTGATTTTAAAATCAACTTTCTTCCCGGCGATGTTTTTTATACACGATAATTTTTAATCAGTGATCGGATACTATTTAGTCTAACTCAGTCATTGATGGGAATCACGTTGCAGTCATAATTACACGGATTTTGTTAAATCAGAATTTTAATTTTGAGATAAAACTTATCCTTGAATGATCCTTCTCCATATTTATACATATGGTATGGTATGGTTGACGCACTGATACGACAAAGCGTCTGGACTACACAGTGGAACGTCAACCAGCCCTTTTACCGTATGTAAAAGGAGTGTCAGATAAGGTTGCTAATAAAATAAGAGAGAAAACTGTTGGGGATGGGGATGAAGATAGACTACGGACATCGAAGGACAGTTTCTCACTTGAACGTCCAGTGTTGAGTTTACAAAATAGTAGCTATGGTAGGACCTACATAAGACAAACTAAGCGTACAATCGCATGCCGTATAAAGAAACACATACAAGCGTTTAAAAACAACGAACTCAGAAAATCAGCAGTCGCCGAAACCGAATATCTTTTGGAGGCAGGAAAAAATCGCTGGATTGAGTTACATAACCCTCAGGTAATCTCAACAGGTAATGGCGTGTAACGTGTATGGTGTGATGGCGTGGCAGTGATGCTTCTGTGCTCAACAGGATAAAAACCGGTAGTGATCACCGAATGGTCAGTGGTTCACTGAATATAAATATTAAACTTGAAACCGACCCACTCAAGCCCACATTCAAAACCCCGAAAGCTTTCAACTCGAGCTCTCTAAGCGCTTTTCTTGCCTAGAGAACTTTGTTTCAGTTGACGAGATTAACGACGGGCTAGTGGAAACTGTGCACGTCGTAGGGTCTAAGTTCTAAGACCTCAGAAATTGACCGAGAAAACCTTAAAACTCATGGCTACAAGACGCTCACTACAGCTGCAGTCTCCAGATGACGCTAAGTCATATAGGCAGCTCAACAGACGTATATCTAAGTCCTTGCGACATGATCTGCGTCCCTTTAATACTAACGGTGTTAAAGAGACTATTGAGCGAAACCAAAGGACAAATCTGTTGGGCAAAGCCAGCTGACAAAGTTGAAATGGGAAGACGTCAGCATAGCGTCAGGAAAAGCAGAGGCTTTAGGTGAGATCGAGAGGTTCTATGGACAATTATACACCGGTCGCAAAGCCCGTTGACAGCTTGGTAGGAGACCCAAGAGCCAGGCTGTCCAGACACTACACCGAAGATATCCCAGACATCAGTTTGTACGAGATTAGGATGGCCCTAAAGCAGCTTAAGAACAACAAGGCGTCGGGCAATGGCGGAATCACCACAGAGCTTCTGAGAGCGGGTGGAACACCGGTACTTAAAGTCTTCCAGAAGCTCTTTAATTCCGTCTTGTCAGAGGGCAAAACGGAACAGAGGAACATGGAACAGAGGCGAGGTGGTGCTGTTCTTCAAAAAAAGGTGACAACAGCTTTTTGAAGAACTACAGACCCATCATGCTCCATCATACATCAAACTGTATTCAAGGGCCATCACGAATCGTCTCGAACACAAACTTGATTACTTCCAGCCTCCCGAACAAGCCGGATTCCGACGAGGCTATAGTACCATAGACCACATCCATACGGTATGGCAAATTATACAGAAGACCGAAGAGTATAATTTGCCACTATGCTTAGCGTGTGTGGGCTATAAGAAAGCCTTCGATTCGGTGGAAATATGGGCGGTGCTTGAGTCTCTTCAGCGATGCCATATTGACTATCGGTACATCGAAGTGTTTGTATAGTAACGCCACAATGTCGGTTCAAGTACAGGAGCAAAGCACGAAGGCGATTCCGTGGCGAAGAGGCGTAAGACAAGGAGACGTTATCTCTTCGAAACTGTTTACTGCAGCAATGGAAGACGCCTTCAAGCTCCTGGAATGGAAGGCATCAACACAAACGGCGAATACATCACTCACCTTCGATTTGCCGACGATATCGTAGTCATGGCAGGTCGACAGAAGAATTCAGCATGATGACCTCAACCGAGTTTCTCAATGGGTAGATCGCTACGGCATGTAGACCACAAATAAAAATTCGCAGTAAATCAGTTACACCGTGAACATGGCGCTGGTGGGAACTCACAAAAACAAATACCTCTCTCTCTTCTCTTGGTGATGGAGGTGTACGCGGAGCCAAAACCGACACGCAGAGTCCCTTTAGATCATATAATGAAATATAAGGAGAACACCGAGCAACTTATGCACCTTGTCCGAGTCATGGAACGCACGCAAAGGCAGCACCCGCCAAGGTGTATGGACTATCCAGAATTATTGAAATCTAAAATATACTGGACTATAAGGTGGATGGGGTGGATGGGGTGGGGTGATACTGAGTAATGGAGAATAAAACCGGACGCCTGCCTAATACAATGTTAAGTAATTTTATTTTCGGCAGACGGTGAGTCGCATATAACATAAGATGGACCCCCACAAAAAGCGACATCTAAGATGGCTCAAGGGCAGTATCACTATGAGGACAGGGGTAGAGAGGTGTCCCTGGACTTTAAACATATAGCCAAGTCACCACTTTGGTTTATAGATCTACCCTGGAGAACACAGCCCTCGCGACCCCACCCTGGACGGCTATTTAAGGCAAGCCAGAGGCAGAAGACTTGGGCGGATGACAGAGCCTCCTCAGGAGCGCTCAGGTTGTAGCATTACCTTATGTTTCTTGTAAGCTTCGGATTCATTGAGCGTCTTTCTAGCTCTATTCCTTGCACTTATCTTTCAGTTCACTGTATGTTTATGCTATTTTATAGTTGATTAAGCTGCATTTTGAAGATCTGAAAGAATCCTGTTATTAACTTCAATACGTAAAATCTTTCACACACTGGTTTGACCTAAAATCTCCTAGCGGCTAACCGGCTTATATGTATAACGTTCTTCCTTTTCAAGGATAACTGCTTATTTTTGTGAAATTTATCATAATTACTCATATTTTCCCGTTTGTTTACACTTTTTGATATATCTATTTATAAGTATCCATGGTTACATACTTTGTCGTAAATTGTCAATTTCTAAATTTCTTACCATGCAGTTTAGGTTTTCTACATTTGAATAAGTTTGTTTGATATTTAATACTGGTACTTTGTAAATATTTAAATTTAAATTTAACAATTCTAAATTCTCGAGCTGGGGTATAAAACCCCGGTAGCCGTCTACAGAAGTCAGTCTTTCGTCAGCTCTAGTCTAGAGCAGTTTTCGAAAATTGAGGCCTGTGCGGGGTCTAGGCAGGCCCCGCACTCTCAAGCGACCTCCCTTCTTGGCCCTCTTCTTTAACTAATCTCCTGAGAAATATAATTATCTTCGAGGAAGCTATCCTACTGCTGCTTTTCGGTTTTACTGACATCTACGAGTATCTTCAATTGACGGCACTCGGCGCAGGCGAATCAACGCCGCCCGAGGTTCTCTACGCCTGACGAACATCGGGCCTGAAGACATCACTTCTGGTGTCCCATTTCGGTGCAGGCGTACATACGCCGCCCGAAACTACCTTCACCTGCTAATACTATTCCTGGTAACCTGTCTTGGAACTCACGCCTTCCGGAACTACTTCGCCCGCTGCTGACTGACTCTTCTTCTACATCCTGCCCGAACCTACTTCAGCTTCACTCCGTACTTACCGCCATAGTGACCTTATGTTTACCGGCTGAAAATAAAGAACCCTAACCCTAACTTTCTTTCTTTTTCTTCCTTTCCTTACTCTAAGTTACGTATCCTCTTTAACGTCAGTTACGGGAGAATACGTAACGTGACAGTTTGGCGCCCAACTCGTTATTTTCAGCTTTTTTTTTTCTTTTCCTAAATTCTAAAAAAAAAAGACAAAACTCGTGTCTATAAATTTTACTTCTTTCGGCTTCTTTTTGGTGATACACATTTTTATTTAAGATTAACTCAGGTCACTATGGTACATCCTAAATTTTTCTTAGATCTGTTTTAGTTTTTGTTACCTCTGTTCTGTTTTAACTTTTCTTAGTTATATTTTTTTGCTTTTGTTAATTCTATTTTGACTTTGCTTAGGCCTATTTTAATGTTTTGATTTTTTTTTTCTCTAACTACAGTGGATTTTAGGTCAAGCCCTACCCTACACTTCCAAATTAAATTCACCCTCATCTTAGATTTTACTTCACTTCATTCCATATCTTTTATATTTTCTTTTCGTTTTATTTTCTGGCAACTACTTTGCCACTTTTCTCTCTTATTCTTCCTTTTCCTTTTCTTCTATTCTCTTCCCTTCTCTTCAGAGCGGTAGACTAACTCTCTAAAAAAGCCACATAGTCAAAATCTTGTAGAGCGGTAGGTCAACTCTTTAAATAAGCCATATGATCAAATCTTTGTCTGTATGTTAGGTAGACTACTATTGCTACCACATACTAAAGACTCTTCTTCTACCGAGCGCCTACTCTCATGGGTTCGGTCTATTTTATCTAGTCGGCTCTAAACCGGCTGGGCCTTGTACATAATCTATTTCATTTTTTGTTTTTAAGAGGAGCGGCTGACTACTTCTACAAAAACAAGCCTTAGGTCATTGGGGGAATTCCCTTAGGAGTGTGCGTCATAGAGTGTGAACCACATCCCCTTATTTTGTCAGAGAAGTATGTATGAAAAAGTGACAGAGAAGCATGGATGTGTAGGTAATTCCCTATATTTTATAACATTTTTTTTTTCAGCACTTCATCTCATAACATGCACTAACTCTTACTTGTATTTATGTATTACTTTAAAATCACTTAATAATAATATACAAAAAAAAACTTTCACGTCTAGTTCACGCAAAAGTTTTTTTTTTTTCCGAGGTTTTTGGGGTAATGTAGCATTACCTTATGTTTCTTGTAAGCTTCGGATTCATTGAGCGTCTTTCTAGCTCTATTCCTTGCACTTATCTTTCAGTTCACTGTATGTTTATGCTATTTTATAGTTGATTAAGCTGCATTTTGAAGATCTGAAAGAATCCTGTTATTAACTTCAATACGTAAAATCTTTCACACACTGGTTTGACCTAAAATCTCCTAGCGGCTAACCGGCTTATATGTATAACGTTCTTCCTTTTCAAGGATAACTGCTTATTTTTGTGAAATTTATCATAATTACTCATATTTTCCCGTTTGTTTACACTTTTTGATATATCTATTTATAAGTATCCATGGTTACATACTTTGTCGTAAATTGTCAATTTCTAAATTTCTTACCATGCAGTTTAGGTTTTCTACATTTGAATAAGTTTGTTTGATATTTAATACTGGTACTTTGTAAATATTTAAATTTAAATTTAACAATTCTAAATTCTCGAGCTGGGGTATAAAACCCCGGTAGCCGTCTACAGAAGTCAGTCTTTCGTCAGCTCTAGTCTAGAGCAGTTTTCGAAAATTGAGGCCTGTGCGGGGTCTAGGCAGGCCCCGCACTCTCAAGCGACCTCCCTTCTTGGCCCTCTTCTTTAACTAATCTCCTGAGAAATATAATTATCTTCGAGGAAGCTATCCTACTGCTGCTTTTCGGTTTTACTGACATCTACGAGTATCTTCAATTGACGGCACTCGGCGCAGGCGAATCAACGCCGCCCGAGGTTCTCTACGCCTGACGAACATCGGGCCTGAAGACATCACTTCTGGTGTCCCATTTCGGTGCAGGCGTACATACGCCGCCCGAAACTACCTTCACCTGCTAATACTATTCCTGGTAACCTGTCTTGGAACTCACGCCTTCCGGAACTACTTCGCCCGCTGCTGACTGACTCTTCTTCTACATCCTGCCCGAACCTACTTCAGCTTCACTCCGTACTTACCGCCATAGTGACCTTATGTTTACCGGCTGAAAATAAAGAACCCTAACCCTAACTTTCTTTCTTTTTCTTCCTTTCCTTACTCTAAGTTACGTATCCTCTTTAACGTCAGTTACGGGAGAATACGTAACGTGACAAGGTACGTGGGGTCACTACTCCCCAACGACTCGCGGCGAGCTGCCGTGCGTAGACTGATTCGAAACCAATGGGCGATGGGATCGTCAAATCCCTAATCCCTTCTTATACCATATCAATATTGTTTTTCACTGTAAATATTTTTCCAATAGATACTTTTATCGAAGCGTAATCATTCTGCATTTTAATCGAGCAAATACTATGACTTCTATATTTTTATGTGTTGAGATTTGTTTGAAATATTGTTACATTATTTGACATTGGAATTTGTAGAATAATCAATTATTTTACTACAAACTGATTATGTAACGCATAATTAAAGAAATTAGTGATATTTCTTGACTTTTAATCCCATAGACAAGTGTTTTCAAGGCCACGCCGCCGATTCGCCGCCGCCGCCGATTGATTTTGACCGGCGCGCCGCCGCCGACCATTTGGTCATCGGCGCTCATATCTAGTATGGTCTACTCTATGGTTACTATGCTACGGCAGGCAACGGGGGCGATTTGTTAGTTGTCTTATCATGAATGAGTCAGTTGCTGCGTACCTACATGACATTAAAATACTTATTAGGAGTTATATGCATATAACAAAAAAAGAAAGACACGACCTTCAGAACTGAAGAGTACGATGAAGAAGAGAATTCCACATTTTGAATTTTTTTAAATAATTTTTACAAGTGAAATAGCACTCCGAAAGAAAGGAAAAGTGGAAAAATTCATGACCTCGGGCGGGACTCGAACCCGCGACTCTGAGATACCAGCTCATCGCTCTTCAAACTGAGACCACAGCCGTGGCCCCGAATTTCTCCACCATATCCCTTACAAGTACGCACCTGCAGTTCTCGAAAATGGTTGTGCCACGTGCACGTACAGGACTATTGTATCCAATAAGCTTGATATCGTACTGGCTGATCGATCGCAGGGTCGGGCCGTGCTCGCCGACGTCACCATCCCCCATGATGGGAATCTCGTAAAGGCCGTGAAGGACAAGTCCAGAAAGTACCTAGACTCGGCTCACGAGATCACCGCCATATGGGATGTTGACTCGACGATCATTGTCCTGATAGTCGTTTCAGCGAACGGTCTCATAGCGAAGAGTCTTGACCAACATCTACCTAGAGAGAGTCTCGCTAGGTGGTTGGATTAAGGGTCAGATGTAAAAGGCGGTAATCCTGGACACGGTTTTTGCGTATAGCCCGGCGGTTCCTTTCTCTGCGGCCCTAACCACCGGCAGTCTGGGCCCTGCCCCGTTGCCGGCGGCACTCTAGGTTAAGTTTTTATAATATGTTTATATGTATTTTGTATTGCTTTTTGTTTTTTATACCATATTATAACAACCTAATCTAATAACATAAATGAATAAACTGAAAATAAATTAAATAAATTCAAAGCTGCATTTGCTGATAATTCAATGCATTTCTATCAAAAATATAAAATGATTTCGATTATTTTAAGTCCTAGACAGCCTATCAATTTCGACAAAGATTGACTAACTTGCAAAATATTTGCGCACGACATTTGACTCGGCAAGTTGATTGCCTCCTTATTTGATCGGTGTTATACATCAATTATCATCAAAAACTTGTTCTGATTGCCTTTTTGAAATGTTTTGAAATGACAAGACAAGTTACACTTCGTTATGGTGTAAGTATGTAACAATCTTTAGCAAAGATAAAAATGCAGCCGTCTACAATTTTTGGACCAGTAGACGCGATGATACTTTGTCAAGTAATACTCAGATTAAATTTAGCGGTGTATTTTACATTATATGTCCAGTCAAGTGCAAAAATACGTATCGACAAAATCGTCTTATAAATATGGTACTACGCTCTTATTACAATGGAATAAAATGCTATGGGACATATTTTTGAGTAAGATGTGTCCACCCCATATTTTTACACTTGACTGTAGAATACATGTAAAGAAAGCGTAAATTATAAATATAGGTCGCTAAAAATGTAGGCTTCTATAAAGGTAAAAACCTTTATAGAAAACAAAGTTAGCTAGGTAAGTAAATAAAGGAAGGGTTGCCATCTCGTACATTGCCGAAACCGGGCAAAAAGTTAAAAATCCCGGACATTTCAGTGAAATCGCGTTTTCTCTCCGGACACAAAAGAAAACGATTTTTGATAAAAAAAATTGCTAGGTATTGACCTATATCCAAAAATGACCGGGATATCCCGGGTTAGTTTGAAATTCCTCGGACTGACTTTAAACAAGGACAAATCCAGAAAAATCGGGCGGATGGTAGACCTGCAGGTAGAGGGGGACGGGAATGCTGTATTTTGGAAAAGACATTCAAACTTATACCAGGGAGTACCTATCTATTAGAACTCGACTTCCACCGACTTACCTTTTTTAAATCGTAAAGGAACACAAAGTTCAAATAAAAAACAGCAGATATTAAATAATATTTAAAACGGGTCACTCACGTCATTTAGTCGATTTTCGCTCGACATGTTTCGTTCTTTACGAAGAACGTCATCAGGAGCGACCACCCGCGACATGTCGAGCGAAAATCGACTAAATGACGTGAGTGACCCGTTTTAAATATTATTTAATATGTTCGAGTCTCACGAGAGTTTTATGTTAAAAAACAGCAGGTCGGTGGAAGTCGATTTCTATGGACACTACGGTACCGACTAAAATAACCGACTTTTTAGGGTACCGTGCCACAATTCGTGCAGTAATCACTTTGTTGTCCGTCCGTCCGTCCGTCCGTCCGTCTGTCAAGATCCATCATCTCGGGAGCGCGTAGAGGTAGCAAGTTGAAATTAATACCACATACACAGGTCTGCTGTTCCTTGAAGCTATAAAAAATCCAAACCTCCCGCCGTTATGTATATGAATAATCTTCATATTCGGTAGTTCGTGAGTAGAAAGTGTCTTTAATGTAAGTAATGACATTAAGTGCACGACTTTGAACCTTGTTATACAGGTGGTGTTAGAGTATTGCAACACGTTCAAACCAGATAAAAACTGGTCGATCCGTAAGGTCTTATTGTGATATTATACCAAATTATTAATTTTGACAACTGTTTAATATGATATTTGATATAAAAAATGTGCTGAACCAGCTTAATATGATGTTTAAAATATTATACCTACTTAACCTTACCTACTTACCTATTGAATAAATCAGTAATTTTGGAACTTTGAGTAATATTTAGGTATAGCGACGAATAGCAGACGAAATGCTAATTCAGCTTTCAAAATATTAAAGCCTGCTTTAAATAAGAAAATAGCGCTATTACAGTGCTCAATATAAAAGTTAATAATATAACAGCGTAAAATAATGTATGTAGGTACAGTACCTTGTTACCTATAGCGGTTTTTTATACTCGTAACTGGCTTGTAAGTACACGTTCTAGAATCTACAAGTCAAATAAAACAAAAAGACTAATAGGTATTCCCCGGGTTGTCATCGAATAAGTATCCCTCCATATAAAAGTAACAAAAAAAAACTACGCCCAAATTGCAAAAAAGGCATCAGGAAATGACCATCATATTTAATCGTAAAGCTTTAAACCAGTTACAACCCTGCGCAATTTTGTCAAAAACAAGCATTAATATCAATACACACAAAAAAGGGCCGTAGCATCCTGTCCCTTAACCCTTTCATGGCTGTTAAATTTCTTTTGCAGTAATTTCCGTGCATTATCCCGCTAAAATCATAATGGACTACACAATGCCGGTCTCATTAATGTCTGGGTTGTATTAAAATGTTACATTTTAGGGTTAAGTGGGGACGGATTTGTTAGTTATTGCGATGGTTTTTCTTTTTTGTTTTAAGCTCTACAATGTTGACATGAAACTATTAAATTATCCTTTTCTTAGCTGTAACAACCATTTATAAACTGAAATTAATTTCATATAAATACAATAGAAAAAGTGATCTGGCGTTCCGGTGCCCAGGGCAGGATTTCTTTGTGTTTGTCTTTGAGTTGTGTGTGTGTTTCTGTCTGTCTCTTATGCTAAAACTGCTGAATGGATTAAGATTAAAATTAAATGTTGTATGAAGGTAGTTAGACTCCTAGGAAAGGACATAAAATTGTAGTTTTTATTCTAAATTTACGCAGACGAAGTAGCTGGCAAAAGCTACTTTGTTCTAAAATATCATATGTATTGTTCACCGCCAATGAAGAAAAAACAGAACAACAATCTAGAATTAAATTGGTATACATTTTCACAAAATAGCAGCACAGCAACAGCAAAATAGCAACACTAATCACAACTCGAAATTTGATGCGTTCGTAAATTTGACAAAACAAAATGAAAACTAATTTTTACAATATATACCTATTAACTATTTACACTTCGCTACTTTTGGAAAAGCCTTATTTTTTATTACGAACATATAGTAAGTAAGTATAGGTAATTCCACGAGAATTGAGGTAAATGATTGCACACAAAGGTACACGATGTACTAATTGCAAGCGTGACCTCAACTCTGGTGGAACTACCTATAATAATTATTACCTACCTATACTTATTAATTAACTAATAAAATGTCATAATTATCTATGTGCATTTATTAACAAACTCTTCAGGGTACGCTCGGGGACTCTGAAGTATTTACAGAAGGGTTAAAGTTAGGAAAGGGTTAAAATTTAAGAACGGAATGAATTTTGCACAGCACATAAATTTAATATTCGAACCCCCAGTTATTAAGGAATTTATGTTCTTTTTATAAAGAAGCCCTTAAATTATTTGAATGCATTCAACTCAATTTAATGTATGTACCTACTAATGAATTCAGATCTTCTTCCCAAAATATTTGTTAAATTATGTTTAGTGTTAAACTAAACTGGGAGGAATTGTACCTAATTATAGAAAGTAAGAAAATAGTTAGGATATAAATGTAGTCTTATTTCAGAACCGACGATAATAGAACATTACGGTACAAGTGCGCAAAGAAGGAAATTCGCAATGAGTGGCGATAGAATAAAACACGACCGAAGGGAGTGTTTTGAATCGACACGAGTTGCGAATTACCTATCTGCATGTGTATCGTATGACGTTTTCAACGTTTGTACAGTACATAATTATGGCCCTTTGAATTTTTGACGCAGGCACATAAAGTGCTCATTATCTTACTAATGCGGTAATGTAGCACCATATGTACCTGTAAAATAATTTTTAATTTAACGTAATAAAAATACTGGTGATCCGTGAGCCTTATTACAATGAGATAAAGTTCACGGAGCACGAGTATTTTTGTTACACCCTGTATGTACTTGTGGCACATTGTTTAAATAGGTCTTTAAAAATGACAGTGAGATTTCTTAACTAACAATTTCATTAGTTGAATATTTTCAAATATAATCGCTATGAAATTCTAAAAAAGTGTGCCGCGATTTTGTTTTATTTTGACTGAACTAAAAAACTAAATTGCAAGTTTAAGATACTCATTCAACGTATAGTTGAACCCTCTTTAACCTTCCGCATACGAGGTGGGGTATTACAGACCCCAGGCCCAATAAATCGGGAAGTAAGTACAGTAACAATGCTGGTAAGATATTTATACCTTGAGTAGCTGCGCAGATGACGTTGCCAGATCTACAGTATGCGTGAGTCAGCTTGGCGTGTGCGTATTTGGAAGTTAGAAGTTTTTCGGCGTCTCAGACCCCACCTTGTACGGGACGTCGTCAAAAAGGTAAGTGGCTATCGTGAGGTTTTTACTCGTTTTTATGGTTTTTATTAAATAATTATAACTAAATTATTATTTATTTTAAGTGAAAATGCCGCACTGACTCAGAAATCAGGAAATTGAACGATGTTTAATGAAAAATAGTTCTGATTTGGAAGATGATGCAATTCACCCGGAGAATGATTGCTAATCAGAGCATTGCAGATTTGCAGCATCGTGTGTCCAGACACCCTTCGGAAGTAGACGCTGAGGGAGATGTAACGTATATGTACGTTCCATAGGAGGTACCTACTAGAGGTCGTTCTCTGAGAAACGGCTTTTTTTAGGGGTTGACTTCGGGCATACAGAGGAACTTGTAGAGGGTGTTCTAGTGGTTTTGGAACATTGTTTATGTGTGCGAAAATTGCGTATTTTACCTTAAAAGTGATTGAAATAGCTTTGTTATGTTATAATCTTAAATTACGTTTCTAATCATTGTTAAATTTATATCACAATCTCATTAAAACATTTTGATTACTGAGATACGATTTTTTCTGCAGTCAAAGAAGGACTACTTTTAGGTAAATGTTAAACAAAAGAATATATTTTTTATTATAAAAAAAAAGGTTTTAATAATAAAAAGATATACCCAAAAATAAGAAAATGTATTATAAATCCAAAATTATCATACATTTATAAATATCATACACTTATAAATGTGTGCAAATTTGACCCCACCTTGTATGGCACGTCTATATTTTCCACCTGGTATGCGGAGGGTTAATATCTAGTATGACTTTAATACCTAGTATACCTGAATGACTTTTCCATCCGACGACCATTTTCGAGCTAGACGCAAAAACCTGAAACTTACCTACCCAAAATTTGACGGTTACTTGGATCTCAAAAGTCAAGCTCAACTCCTGGAATTGTGCAAACTCGTTTGCCACGTCGTTAGGACCCAATGAAGGTATTTAAACGATATTCAGCTTGCTAGGAATTAATTCCTGTATAATATATGTACCTAAACACAATTAATTTATACTGTATGTAATGTATACTGTAGACATAAAATTACAAGTAAGAATGACTAATACTTTTGGAGCTTCGTTATGTCTGCTCACAGAAAAAGTACTTACTGAATACTTACCTATCGAAACAACCAAGGCAAATTTTCATATTCATTTTATAAACAAAACTTATAGGTATATATAGCTACAGGGGTATACCCCTCCACTTAAGCTACGAACTTGGGCTAAGTCGTACCAAATGGCGATTCTCATTATAATAATGACTTTCACCAGCAGCGGACCTTTTTCTTCAAAAGTCGCATTAGCGTACCGACAACAGAGCAACGCTTTCAACCTAATTTTCGTTTAAGACTAATCTGGTGTACTTTTGTAAAGATGCTAAAGAAAGTGAAATATGGTGTAAAATGGAAACTTTTTAGTATATAATATATTTGTATTTGTATCAGACTAGTCTTCGCACGAGACCTTTTTGTGTAAAATCTTTAAAATTTTGAACACATTTTTACAAGGGGTTTATTTTCCTTAAAATTTTCAGGATCGCGTTTAATTAAACGGTCTGTACGTGGTTTCTTTGCTGGCAGTTCAAAGAAAAAATTAATATCTTCAGTGCAAGAGTCCAATTTCTGGTGAGATATATATAGGTATATATATATTCTTACCTATAGTATGTGTAGGTATATATTTATATTATTTTATGTTTATATTTCTTAACTTAACTAGACGACTTAAACTACTTAGACTTTTTAAACGTCGCGTGAAAAAAAGAGTCTTAAAAGATAATATTACCTACTAATTTTCTGCCAGTACTAGTCGTTAGGCTAGCTGTGCTAGCAGTGGGTACACTCTATTTGCATAGCTCATTACGTTGCATACATATTTAATTAGAAAATTTTCTTCCTTCCGCAATAAAATGTAGGTAACTAAGATTTATTGTCTCGTCTGTTAAGTTTTATTGTTTCAAAAATCACCCTATGTAATATTGTGTGCAATTCTAAGAACTTTTAGTATTACCTTTGTTTTATTACGCTTTGTACTCGTATTGTTCTTTTTCGCACTTGAATTTAGGTAGCGTAGGAATAGTATCGTAGTTATAGTGCAACAGAAAAAAGCAAACATTTACGCAGGGCACAACTGAGCTATAGTAGGCAAAATTTTATATTGTGCACCTTCTGTCGCATAAGTGCGAGCAGTTTGACAAATTTTTGTTAGCAAAAATAATTACATATTTGACAAGAGAACTGCGTGTTGTTGTACTGTAACATTAGCAGTAATGTTACAGTGTTAAATTATACTACTAGCAATACATTTATTTTCAAAATTTAGGATTTATTTTCAAAATATAATAGTAAGAGTAATTTACCTAGCTACCTACCCCTACCTACCTTAAATGGCTTAAATCTAAAATAGGTCCTTGAGGCATTGTACCTCACAATGTTGGCGGCATTTTCACGTTTCACCAGCTCTTCGGTCACCAGTAACATCAACTATACGTTTCGCGATGGGACCCCACGGACCAATAGTTTCGACCCTAAATGGTACAAAATGGTACTTTCTGCCCAGGCTCTTATATTTATTACGTTTTAATAAACTGTATTCTACTTCTACCAGTGTATTTTAATTTAACACCGAACAAATAATGTTGCATTTACTAATCCAGTAGGCAATGTAATATTTTGTTCTTTGTGCAAAAAAAAAACACGATAACTATAGACAATACTTGTACACGTGTCATATTATTTACCATACAATTATATTACAGCATGTAAATATCTACACAAAGCTGCCAAAACCCACCGCACAGCGAAGTAAATACATAGAGCAGTAATCGCCCCCTCGTATTGACAAAGTGCACTTTAGCTCTAGGATTACAAAATGGCAGTGTGCCCGTCCGAAAACAAACTATAAACTGCTTACACTGCTGTCGGTTAGGACACAGCCACGCAATAATAGCTCTTATTATTGGGAGGTAAAAACTAGTATACTGTTGTAGGTTTGTAATGAATATATTTGAATAAATGGCGGCTATGTTATGTATAGTGGACGGACGTATTGACAAGTGCACTTCGGCACGGGATTATGAAATGCAATGGACGCTGTGTCGGGGTTGACTATTAATGATTTTTTAAGCCTCTGTATAGTTTTTTGTCTATACCCGTATTTAAATTCTCCCTCTTCAAATCATTGTACTATTTGTACTGCTGTTCAGCTGCGAAATGTGAAGAGTGACAAAAGAGCTGACATACAAGCTACAAGAGTTTGTTAATAAGTCTCTTCGGTCGGGTCGTAAGACTATAAGGAACGAAGATTTGAGAGAGTGCCTTTATGCCGACAGTCGCCCAAGAAGTGGCGCTGCGGAAGTGGAGATAGATCGGGCATACTGTTCGAAGAGGAGCAACGAACAGTGCCAGTATCGCCTTTGAGTAGAGGCCTCAAGGTGGAAAGCGAGCTGGAGAGCGAGTTGCGAGCCGTAAGACTAAGCTGGAGCGAAGCCAATATACATAGATCTGTGTACGTCACGTCTTAAAAATCTTAATACTGTGTGATTGAATTTTCTAGCTTATAACCACGAATACGGTCTCCCAGCCTACAATCCCTAAAACACAAAAACATACAACAACAAAAACAATATCTAAAAAGGTATAGTTATTTTTACCACATAGGTAAGTATAGTATTATTTTTTATCCTATCTTTAAACTATGTTTTAAAATCTTAAAACACGGCCGAACATCCAGTCTTGTGTACAGATTGTATTTTAACCCAGAAGAAATTAAATAACCAACAAAATATTTAGTAGATTTTGCATAACGTCATCCACTAATGTGACGATAGTAAATTCGATTCCCAGCCCCTTATGTATCCGAGAGGGTGCGTAGGATTCGGTTTCAATTATACGACTGGGAATCGAACCGGTTATAATGGCTGGATTATGAATGTGTATGAATGGCAGTTTTTAATAAGGGGGCTTTATATTAATCATTTTTGCTGATAGAATGCTATGATTATAGTTTAGTAGGGTTCATCATTTTGTCATGGGACGCAATTCAACATTGTTCTTTTATAGTTCTTGACATAGGCATTGACACACCTACCTAACTACTTTTCATGCAGTTTTGCTACTACGTAATAAAATTCTTCTTATGATTACCTACTTAAACTCTTCTGTGTGAGAGAACTGAGAAAAATATCCCGTTATTTATTATACTAGCGGGAGTAGTCTCTTTTTATAAAAAAAGGACACACGATTTAAAATACAAGATTACTTAAAACGAATTCTTAAAATAGCGTTATGGCATTGCATAACGTTATTTTATTATGCAATAGCATAACGTTATTTTACGAATCAACGTAACGCACTTATTTTCTTTTCCTATCATTCATATAAATATGTTTGGCCTACTCTATTTTTTAATGGTAAACTAATAAATATATCCATTAAAATGTCCATGAGTTGAAGCCATGGACAAATCTAGTACCAGCATTAAATCGTAAAACGTCGGTATGTCAATATAGATGTATTTCTTGGACGCGTTACAAGTTAATTCCAGATATTTTAAAGTAAATTCAACTCTCAATGGTACTGAATAAGGATTAAATCAGGAAGATGTGTTTTGAAAGGTATAGACGGTAATCCAGGATCACTCAAGACGCGATCACAGATTTCAAATATGCTGAGATGTTGCTAGAGATGTTAAAATTGTTCTTAGTTAATAGCGAGAGTAATTTAACAAACGTGTTTAGAAAACCAAACTATTTAGTCCATCTTTTACTTTTACGTTATTAAAAAATATTGTAACGAAAATACAGTGCGTTCAAGTTTTGCGTAACGACACTATTATGTACAATTCTTACCTAGTAGTGACGTCACCACCCCCCACCCCGGAACTTTGATGCTCTTTATCTTCGTCAATTTTAGTTAAATTGAAAAAGGAAAAAAATATGTGTGTAATAATTTTAGATAATCTAATTAACGGACTATTTAGAATGATAGTTTTTCAACCTAGTCGTCATCCCTATGGTAAGTGGTCAACGCAAGCCATGTTTTACTACATGCTCTCGTGGTTATTCATACATTCTCATTTCTGATCCCATGTCCATTCCCGAACCCATTCTTATTGCCGCTCCCTGAGCATGGTGGTCGAACATATAAACTTACAAAGAGATTTCGAGAAACAAAACGCCAACACAAAACAAAGTTTGTAAGCTAACATGATCATTTGCATTATAACTACAATCTGAAACGGAATATTTACCACGTAGTATGTTTGTTTTAATGTATTGAGCACCCGATATTTCGGCATTGTAACTCCGCCAACATGGCGCTTGCAACAGTGCTGAAATATCGGGTGCTCAACAAAACAAAGTTCTTTAACAAAGATTTACAGGAAAACCCGTTTCCAGACAAAGAAAAGAGTAGAACAAATAACGAGGAACAACGTTCCTAAATATGTACTTTTATATAAGAATATTTCAAGTTCCATTACATTCGCACTTCTGTTTTGAAATTCCTCGCTCCTAATGTACCCGTTCCGGAATGCTCTTATTCGGGAGGGCATGTCTTTATTCGGGAATGTTGAAGCTTGTCCGAAATACATAAATAACATATTTTCATTGTAACTAAAATTTTAAACGAGATATTTAATAGGTATACTAGAGGTAGGTATGTTTGTTTTACTAAGCACCCGATAATTCGGCACTGTTGGTAGCGCCATGTGCCGCCGTGAACATGGCGCTCCTGCTCAGTACATGGTAAATATGCAAATGATCATGTTAGCCATCGTATAACATATTTTCGTATTAACATCTCTAGATATATCCATCCTGAACGCGCACTGACGCACTCGAGGCAATGAGATTAGCACGCGACGTCCAGAGCCGGTGACTTAACCGCGTGTATATTTAAGCGGCGCCGACGTTACATCACGTCGTAAACGGTTATTGGAGGGTTATGACTCTGTATGCTGTGTATGTTCGAAGTACTTAAACGCGATAGACAAGATGTTGCATTTGGAAAGTAACGTATATAGTGACTCGATTTCATTGCTTTTGAGTGTGAAGTAAACAGTCAATTTTTGAATTGCTCTTCTATAATATGGTCGCTAGTATTTGTGCAATGAGAAAGTAAAATCTTTTGTTAACTTAGTCTTAAAGTAACCTTTCGCGTGTTCCAATGCTCTAGTACACACGCGTTCAAAAGTGCAGGGGCAATTTAAAACTCGTGTGTACATGTTAACAGTTGCTATCGAATGTTTCTGCCAATTATTGAAAAGTCCATGTTAAAAGTTAAGTTAGTTAACTCATAAGTATAATAAAAAATATCAAATACAATTTTGACCAATTTTCTAAAACAGTCATTGGTACGAGTTCGAGTCGAGGTTCCAACCAACGACTTGTTTTGTAATGGAAGTACGCTCTACCACTAGATACTAGATTATATGTTTACATGATATGTCGGTCGCATTTATAATTTTGATATGTTTTTAACTATTTTATAACGTTTTCTGCCAACAATTGTCATCTTGGCTAAGGCCTAATAGATGTCTGGGCTTGGTGTGTATATATTGTAGGGGCGCCGACGTTACATCACGCCGTAAACGGTTATTGGGGGGTTATGACTTTAGTTTGAGCTTGATGAGCACTTCTCTAACATTGTGTCAATACTTTATATGTATGTAAATTTTGTGTATAATGACAACTAATGTTGTACAATCAGCCAATAGCCTGATACGTACCTACTGATAAGTCGTCAAAACATCCCATTACAAAAACACCGTGTAGCTTCTATGAAGTTCTCAATAATACACAAAATATTCAATAATTTTCTGTGAAATTATAAATAGTACTATGGACAATATATCACTAAATCGTTTTAACAATTAAAAACATGATAATTATTAACAATAGTTAAAATATGGACTCCCATTAACATGGAAACAGACTGAATAATCCGAACATAGCTAACTTCTGATGCTTCTGATACATCCATTATTTTGCTCAATATCAAATCAGAAAGAAATTAACAACACATTTTATTCTTCGAATAAGCCTCTTACACAAATTTAAGTTGTAGTACAAAATAATATTTTACAACTAAGTAATTTTGTTATTGTCTTTAGTGAAAGAGCTAGTAAAATAAACAAGTATTTAAGTATTTGGGCGTTTTTATTTTTTGTTGTATAAAAACCATTTTTGGAATTTTTTTTTAATATTGTTTTCTATTCAGAATCGCCAGGTCTTTCAATCCTAGTAGGAGAAAAAAAATGTCCCCGGATTTGTTTTCCATTTCGCCACCATAATTTCATTGATTTAGTATGGCGGTAGCATTAATGGAAAGTTTGAAATTTGTATGGAAAATTTAGGACACTTTTTTTCTCCTACTAGGATTGAAAGAGCTCGCGATTCTGAATAGAAAACCATTAAAAAAATGGTTTTTGTACAACAAAAAATAAAAACGCCCATTTATGTTGTTATAATCATGTTACAGTCAAACAAAAGGATTTAAATACGATGTGCAATGTTTGAAAGTTAGTTTTACTTTCGTGTGGTACAGTCAAGTGCAAAAATAAAATACGTATCGACAAAATCGTCTCATAAATATGGTACTACGCTCTTATTACAATGGAATAAAATGCTATGGGACATATTTTTGAGTAAGATGTGTCCACCCATATTTTTAAACTTGACTGTACATACACGGTACACTTATGGCACACTTATTAAACAGATATTTAAGTAAAAAACATTATCACTGAAATATTGTATCCCTTCGTATCAAACTGATTTTCATAAACAGAGCAGAATGCAGATGTAATAGTAAAGGGCTCTTTCAAAAAGCATGTGATACAAGCATGTATTATTGGGCCGGGAAATCATAACAAACGATCAATGGGTCAAAGGTCGGGCAAACATTTATGAAACTTTTTGGTATATAGGTATTCCAGTGTGCTGCTAAATTTGCGATTGCTATAAATAAAACATTGCGTACGTTACTTCAATTCTGATGATAACTAGGTTTAAGGACAAAACAGTAATCGGATGCTATACCTACGTGTGCCCCAAAAATTTTTTTTACAAAAAGTGCAATCAAACACGTAATGAAATCCCCAAGGAGCAGGCATTTTTAAGTGCTCCTGATGTAAATACGCAATCAGGACCCTTATTTACCAATTAGGAGTTTTGCTCACGCTGCAGCGGTTGGGGTCACCAGTGATTTGGGGGACATTTCTAAACGGAAAGGTACCTGTACGGTGTATTTGGGTAATTCCGAATGTTGGAAACCGGATTCTGAAACGGGATTCTTGGTTGATTCACGAGGTTATGGGTGAATTCCGAAATACCCCAAACCTTTTAACAACATATATAATTATCTTGTCTTGTTTATTAAAAATTGGTTTGATACAGATTTCACGTTATTTGCTCTGGTGCGAGAAAATTACACTAGAGTTACCGCTCTATCTCTTCCAAGCAAATAAACGGACGAACATCTAAAGTATAAATAGTGTTATTTTATACATAAAACTTCTATGACTTTCACAGGCTGTAATATGAAAATATATGGAAACTTAGCTTCGTCAGACTTTAAGTGCCACTTGCAGCTTTCAGCAAAAATAATAACTATAAAGTACTTACCTATCCGTAAAATCTCATTTTTAATGGAAATGTGTTTTTTTGTAAAAACTAGTTAGCTTTGGCGAAACGCTCTTTCACTAATTTTCAGAAACGTCTTGGAGAAAATTACTTTTATAACTAGTTTTTGAAAACTTTTACGCGGTTTCTATGTGAGTTAATCTCGATACAGATACCGTAAAGTTAGACAGAAATGGTTCATTCTCATTCTACCATATCGTCCATCACGGTAATACCGAACCCAGATTTGTCAAATATTCTCATTAAGGGCACGTCCAATGAGGGTCTTCTGATATTATTTTTAATCCCTTCATGGCGCCCCAGATTTCATTACGAGGGTTGATTAAAAGGGTGCCGATTGATTTTTTTCCATGTGACGGGCTTATGTAGTGCATATATGTAGGGATGGTCATGTACCTAGTGATATTGGTGCACGTGTAAAATTGGAGCGTTTTATGCATATTTTATGTAAACTTTGTAACTTGTTCACTGTTTTCGATTGTAGATGGTTTTGATAGTATTATTTAGCATCGGCATGTCTGTTACGGAAAACGTGCGACATTGGTACCTGAACTTAGTGAATATTTTGACCAAGATCTTTAAAGACAAAAAGAAGACAAAAAGAAGACAAAATCGTTGAAAATTTAATTCGATGTCGATTTTGGATAAACACTTTTAGATTCGTTTATTTTTGAATTTACAGCTACGACTAATTCAGCCTTTAAAATAAATATATCTTGCTTTGAAACTTTGATTCAGTGTACATTTCTATTGAGCTTAGTATCTTGCGAGTAGGATATGATATATACATATTTCTATGATAGTACAATCTGATAAATATAGGACTACTAAAAGTTTCACATAATATTTGGTATGTAATGTACAGTCAACCAATTGGATCCCTAGGCCACTGTAGAACTATGTCATGGTGAACCTGTATAAATCAGATTTTAAGAAATCTCTAACTGCTTGTCATTTTGACATGGTTTTAGAATGGCCTAGGGTTCCAATTGGTTGACTGTACCTAGCTAAATAGGCATAAAACAAACAGGTAAAACGGTAACCGAATTACGAGGCCTCTATAGATCTTATCAAAATTACCTCCACTTGAGATAGAAGACACTAATATCGGACGCCTCCTATAATTCACATATCGCGTGACAAATACTACTACACACCATAGCCACTTTAATTTGACCTGTCCCCCCTAAGACAGCAACCTTATAATCACATTACGCCCAAAAGATACACGCAAAAAACGACTTTAAAACGTGTATGATTCGGTCTAGAATCTAATGGTGAAAATTACGAGATTAGGCTGTAGTTACTGTCGCTCTGATGGTATAAAGTCTAAATCCAATTGCTTCCCGAGGATTGGTCATAGTTGAACCAGAATATTCTTGAATCAACCTTACATAGATCAAGCTAGTCGAAAACTAAGAAAAACATACTTAAATAGATAAACACATGCTTAAATAATACATAATATTTACATAGAAACATCCAACCTATATGAGGAATAAATATTCGTGACAGTGATACAAATAAATGCCTTTAAAATCGCTTTCAATAGAACTTACAAGCGATGTAAACAAAAGGTATCATGGATGGTAGGCATGTTTTGTCACTGTTTTTTCTTATATTCTCACACTCCTCACACGCCTCATCAAACACCACTGAAGCCATTCACTACTGATGTGGTTGTATTATTGTAAATATAAAAACGTAAGATGAATTACTTAATATTGGATATTTCATTAAAACATGAAAGTTAGGTTATTACACTTATTACAATCAATATGGTGGTTTGTTTACATTGTAGGATGTTGGATTGACAGCAATTTTACCAGGATTTAAATCGGTCACGGGTTTTGCAGACAGAATATGTGTGATCGCTGGTGTCAATTGTCTAGTTTTAAATATTGGTTTTTGAGACTAATATTCTCTTCTGAAGGGAATGTAGCAAAAGGTGATGGAACGGGATGGTGGGTCTTTGTGAATTGGTGTGAGGGGTATAATGATAGATCTATGATGATAACACGCTTTATGGAGTTTGATACGGTTGTACATGAATAGGTATAACGGTTTCGTTTATTTACTTTGGGACATTCATGACTAATAACGCTAAGACGAGATAGTTCAACAAGCGGATTTCATATGGATTTCGGATGGAAAAACCTCTTTGTCACTCTAATATGCAAGTGTGACAGAGATACGGAATCTAGTTATAAAGCGTGTCCGCATATTCATACAAATACCATTGTATAATATTACCCAAACCAATAGATCCCGATCGTGATTTCCAATTTACCTGCTCTAGCAAACACTTGACACATGACAATGGCGACTTACGACACGACATATTTCAGTGCTTTTTATATTAACACTTTACCAAAAGACTCGTGCTAATTTTACTTGCGTAAAATACCCAATTCCGCGCATCCAAATGACAACTTTAACAGTATGAGAATAAAGAATTGATTCGCTTAGAAGATGATCAAAAGGCTTTGTATCTATAGAAGTTATTGTTGTCAAATTGTCGCAGAGAATGATGTGCTCGTTAACTGGGGTATTCTAACTGGTTGTTATAATAGATTCAATGTGGTTATTATTGCAATGTTTGCAGTTTTTGTTTACAGGGTCTATTCAGTAACACGTATTCCTACAATGCTCATTGTAGCTTGATTAAATAAGGTTACCTTTTTGTTTATAACTTATTATAAATACTTTAGTAGTTTACTTATTTTATCGCGATCGCGATCCTTCTTAACCATGACGTCTTAGCATGACGTCTTAACGCGATCCAGTTTAGGTTCCATACAATTGAGCACAGTTATGAACTTAAACTGAATCGCGTTAAGACGTCATGGTAAGGCCCCAGTTGTATGGAAGCGACTCAGTTTAGGCCGTCAACTGAATCGCGTCAAGACGTCATTGTAAGGCTCCTGTTGTATGGAAGCGACTCAGCTTAAGTCGTCAACTGGTAAGGCCCCAGTTGTATGGAAGCAACTCATTTTAGGTCGTCAACTGAACCGTTAAGACGTTATGGTAAGGCCCCAGTCTAAAATCGTGACCAACTAAGGGACTCTGAAGTTCGTTCGTCGTTTTATGCCAAAGTACCGCACTTTAGAACCACAACAGTGCTGGTACGGTCGCTCAAAAACACAGTGGTGTTTGTTGGACAGTTGTCCAAAGACTCCGAAGAGAGAAAAGATTAAAAACTTTTGCTGACGACGGGATCGCGATTAGTGTAAATACCTCTATCCTGCTGCATGCTGCTCTATGCTGCGACAATTGATAACCACGAGTTGTGTCAAGAGCTTGCGCGGTCAAAAACACCACTGTTCAAAGATAGAAAAGATTAAGAACGTTGTGCCGCCGCGGCGGATCGCGGTAAGTGTCCAATTAGCGGTGCAGTGTCAAAACGACACTGCCCGAATTTACACTGCACAAAGAATGCGTTGACCATAGCTTTTGGAGAACTAGACATGGCAAAGCTTTACCATGTTCGATGTTACATTCTACCACTGCACCGCTGACCGTTGGCAAAGTGTTCATCCTCACACTCTAAACCTAAATGACCGCGATGTGTCGGTTGAAAGGAATATCCTACTATCCTAATTAGCTCATCAAATCAAAACCAACATAATTTCTTTTCTTCAGAATAGAGTGTCATGGAGGTTTGAACGCATTAATTGTTGTCTAAGAATAGATAATTAAGTAGGATTACTACTTTATTGTTACTGCCTCTCTCTCTCTCTTGGTCCGTTTTTTTAATTATTCAACTGTGTGCCGCATCTAACACTTTCTTAGTAGCAAAAGCGGCACCACAAGGAATACTGTCGCAGCTTAATGCAAAATGGCTTCTTTGTCTGCTGTTGTCCTTTTTAATTCGTGACTTTTATGCGTCAAAGTGATTCACTTTAACATTTCAAGCAGCGATATGCACTCACCATGACTCTTATTTGTATGGACTTAAGGTTATTTTCAAACTGGGACAGTTAAGATTTAACAGCAGTAAAATGAGCTAATGTTTTTATTGGAAGAGACCGCGATGACAAAAAGCAGAACCGTAAAAGGCATGGATTGAAGCAGCCATTTACAAAACGGCGTATATCAATTTCGAATCGGCTTATCTTAAGTCGTTTTAGAAAAGTCGGGTAAATTGAGATGCGAGTTCCTGAAACCGAGTCGGGTTTTATATGTCGTATTTCGGTTCGGTAAGTCGATTGGGGACTATAAATTGTTGACGACTTTGTATTTATTGGGACCGATTTAATTAAATCCTTGTCGGTTTTTTATAAAATTTAGCTGATAGACAAATGGGCAGATCGGTGTGGGAATTACGCCTTGGGCCGTTTTATAAACAACAATGTTTTTAAATTTGATGTTAGGCTACATGTAAAACGGATAGTAATATTTAAAACGACCGAAAAAATAATAATCTATTCTACGAAATACTAAAAGTACTGACAGAAATACTAACTTTGCGAATGCTCATTTACTTGCTACCAGTATTTGACACAGTACAGTCACCAGCATAAATATATGACGGTGAACAGCCGTGCAAAAATATCTGACGCTCTATTGGGCGCATAAGTATCTGACGACACTACCTCGGTAAAAATATTTGATGATTTGTGGCCGGCAAAAATATCGTTGCTCCGTATCCGCATAAATATCGGATCGAGGCGCTTATAAACATGTGATTACTTATAAAAATCAAAATTATGTGATCACTCTCATCGGCAGAAATATCTATCCACTGCAAAAGCAAAAATATCGGATGACTGATGGATCGCCTGTATATCTGACAAGATATTCAAAGTTGTGAAATCAATCAGCAAAACAAACTCTATCTACATAGCATAGGGCCGTAAATTGTATGAAGCAATTTGACAATTCACGAAAAGAGTGCCAACTTGTCATTAGTTTGTCATTGCATATGTCTGTCTCACATTTTCCCATTTGCAATTTTAAATAGTAACATAATTCAAATTCAGGCATCAGAAGACTTTTCCTATGAGATGTGAGTAGTGAAGTGATCAACCTCCTTTTTCCAAAGCATTAAAAAGAAAAAATATATTAGGTACGTCAACATGCATCATATGTCACTTTTCAAAAAATATAGCATTAAGCAGGGATTGGAGCCATAAAACAAAGATTGATTGAAACAGGGATTGTATAAGTATTATTACTTCTAATCGAACGCCAATATCATGGCGACATATCGACTGGACGACCACACAAAACATAGAATCGTGTCAATGCACGAAGAGAATAAACCCGTTCACGAAATAATGGATGTATTGGGGGTTTCCGTAAGTTATTTTTCAGTTAATTACGTAACACTTTTTTAAGTTTACTTAATAATATTCGATTAATAGAGATCGCTTATTAGGGATTAGACCGCCTGATGTATTATTATAATATTGCTAATATTTGAGATGTTTGTTTTTAGAGAAATACAGTAAAATTGTGGACTACACGCTGGGAGGATGAAGGCAATGTCAACCACCATAAAAGCTTGGGCCGTCCCCGTAAGACTACTGCGATTCAAGATCAAAATATTGTCCGCGTATATCAAGGAAATCCTGTAACTTCAACGCTCGAAGTCGCAAATGACTACGGATTATCTCGTGACAGCGTTCGTCGAAGATTGAAAGCGGCTGGTTTAAGAAATCGAGTCCCTGCTCGAAAACCTGTGCTAACAAGAAGACATAGGGACCTCCGGCTCGATTTTGCGAATCAATATTTACACTTTGATTTTAGAAATGTCGCGTTTTTAGATGAAAAAGTGTTCCAGTCTAGCGCAGATGGTCGAGTGTCATTGTGGAGATTGAATAATACCCGTTACAATGAATTAAACGTGATGGAAAATAGAAGATCAGGTCGTATTTCATGTGGTGTTTGGGGATGGATGTCCTCTGCAGGCCCGGGTGAACTCTGCCAAGTGACAGGTCGCTTAAATAGCAGGGATTATATTGAAATACTTAACGATGTACTATTGCCTTCCTTGCATATCACTTATCCAGAAGTCAATCCTGTATACGTGGTCCAGGACAACTGTTCTTTCCACAACAGCCGTATTGTTCGCCATTGGATTAACGAACAAGAAAAAATTGAATTATTAGACTTCCCACCCAAAAGTCCAGATCTAAATGTCATTGAAAACTTGTGGGGCATAATGACACAGCTCTGGGACCCTACAGAGGCCAGAACGAAGGCGACATTAACTCAGCACTGTTTTGACATATGGGAATCCCTGCGAGGTTCAGACCATTGTTATAACATGGTCATGTCAATGCAAAATAGGCTGAACGATGTGAGAAATGCCGATGGTGGACATACTAGATATTAAGTATAAGTAATTTCACATATTTTAAGATTGACAAAAAATATACATATAAGTTACAGAGATTTATTTAAGTTACAGAGGTTTTCTATTTTGTAGTTAAAAAGTAAAAATAAACATTATTGAATATCTACCGTTTTTCATTGATTGCAACTGCGTAGGGCAGGTGTCCCACTTGCAGCAGTAAACCAAATGAAATTGGCAGTGGATTTTTCAAATGTCGTAATTCTAACCTATTAACATGCCTCTTACTACATTTGAAAGTTGCAATGCATTGATACCGACTACCAAATTACTACGATGTATTTAATTTGGCTGCTTGGACGAATTGCATCAAGAGATCAGCAAAACTGTTAATCGGAAAAATAACAAACATATATAACATCTCTTTTTGACACTTCCTTTATTTTGTAAGGACTTTGATGTTCTTAGTTTTGACGGGGGGCTTGGTTGGACACGCACGCCTGGTCCACTACCACGAAAGTCGAATAAATAAAAAAATGTAGTTATCTCCCTTTCTATCGCACTTTTACTTATACCTATTCGAACGAAAGAGATGCAGATCGAAAATTTAATTTTCGATGTTTGCGGTAGGCTCTCACGTCTCTCAGAGCAACTTTATTATTCTTATATTTCAGTAATTTTAAACGACGATTTGATGACAGAATAAAACGTGAGATAGACATATGCAATGACAAGTCTGCACTCTTTTCGTGAATTGTCAAATCACTTCATACAATTTACGGCTTTATGTCAGCCAGATATGGTATTCTTTTGCAGATCCATAAAATATTTTTATGTCAGATATATAGGCGACCCGTCAGTCAGCCGATGTTTTTGCTTTCACAGGGGATAGATATTTCTGCCGATGAGAGTGATCACATAATTTTGATTTTTTATAAGTAATCACATATTTATAAGCGTCTCGATCCGATATTTATGCGGATACGGAGCAACGATATTTTTGCCGGCCACAAATCATCAAATATTTTTACCGAGGTAGTGTCGTCAGATACTTATGCGCCCAATAGAGCGTCAGATATTTTTGCACGGCTGTTCACCGTCATATATTTATGCTGGTGACTGTACCTACAGTTAATATTCTATTCGCACGTTTAGTATTTCTGTGTGCCGATTTATTATTTTCCAAGTGAAACCAGCAATTTAATTTGTTATTTATATTTTTGGAGATATATTTATATATATATATATATATCTCCAAAAATATAAGTAACAAATTAATATATACACTTACCTATATTACACACACATAACTTGTCTAAACATAAAAATAGAATGGGACCTTTAATTTCAATGAATAACAATCGTGGTAACAGAAGACAATATTTAGCTAAGAGCTATAGAAAAAATTATATACTATCTAAAAATTAGGCAAGCCGGTGGTAGCCGATTTCTATGAACCATCCGCCACTGTTATCGGTTACCTAATAAATAGAGCTATAACTTTAAAGTGTAAAGAAGTGTAATAAAAGAACATGAACCTTAAAACATTTACAAAATTCATTAAATACTAACAACTTAATTCAAATGCATTAATTTATATGATTTATCAACTTACACGAGGTCACTCAAAACCTTTTAAAAATTCATTAAAATCCCGGTATCGTAATAACTTCTTAGACAACTTAATGTTTCAATTCCACCAACTAACCATTATTTATAATCTAACAAGACCCGCTTCCGTTAAAATTGTTAAAACATGAGAAAAGTAATTAAAATGTGCAGTTACACTATAAAACTATGCTTTATGCTTAACATTTTAAACGATATTGAGCTTTAAGACATTTTATATTGAGGCAAATCCAACCAAAAATCACATCACTATGTGTAACAAAATTATTATTCCGATCAAAATCCCACTTACATCCTTATTAAACCTACTGGACTTACAAATAAGCGTTACTATTCACTTCTCTTTTTTTGTAATTAATATAGTATCTTTGTATAATTACAAACTTATTATACCGTTACGAAAATAAATAATCTCCTTATTACATTTGCCATAAAGCTCAATTTCAAACGGCAGTTATTTTTACAAACTTAAGGAATATTATGTTTTTGATATCAATATAATGATGAGAAATGACGAGCCAAGTTAACAGTGTGTTAACAGCCTGAATAGGTCATAAATATACAAAACGACTTGTTACTTATAATTAGTTGTGTCGAAATTCATCTATTGTTTGTTTTTCACGTCGGTAATTTGTAGGTCGGTAATACGTACTTAACATACGTACTACAATCTAACTACCTCGGTAGGATTTCTAAATTAATTGGCATAAGCCTGGACTATAACTCAATTCATATAAATTAGGTAGGTATTACCTGAGTTATTTTTTATGAAGGAATTATTTAAAGAAACTATTTCACATACTAAGGTAGGCAGGTAGTCGAGGATCGTAAATGTATTTTTGTAAAGTATATTTTACAAAAAGTATGTAAGGAGACCAGTGACCACTTCGTATGAAACACTGCAGTTAATTTTAAAACAAAATTGGCTTTGATACTTTTTACGTAGAATATAGATATTTTGCGCCTGTATTGCATGTAACATAACAAAGAGCAAAGAAGAGCATAAAAGAGCCGCTGGCCTACTTTTAACTTTTTTATATAAAAAAAAGGCCGTAAAAACTACTGTCGGCGTTTTCGTACATGCGCTATTAGCACTGTCGTCTCAAACTACCGGGGTTCGCTTTGTCAATATGTACTGTGAGTCTGTGACGATATGAATATTTTGGGTGAAAATAATTTATCACATTCCTTTCCAATGTCATGCGGTTCCGCTCAAGCGTGATTGATAGGTATGCTTGATAATCGTTTATTGACCATATAACAATATATGGTCATACACATACCTACCATCAAACTTGAGGAAATTATTCGTATAATTAAATTACGGATAACACTCACGTATTTTGAATCAATATGCACGACATGTTTCTGACATCCAATGATGCCATTATCAAGCGCCGAATACCGGGCGCGGCGAAGCAAGCGGGCGTACTAAAAGCATTTCGCTTCGCCGCCCGAAGCGCTCTCGATGACAAAACTGCAGCATTAGGACTGTTTTCCATCCTCACATGAAAATAAGGTAGATGTTAAATTTAGATACAGATGTAGTAGCAGGGAATGCAAACCGGTAAAAAAATGTATAGGAAGTGCCGGTAAACATGTTCGGGCGTTTTCATGAAAATACCCACACAAAATACACATTATATCTGTACTTATGCTCATACCGTATAAGTTTCAGATTGCACCCCCTTTCCAGACTACCCCTACACTTGCCCAACACCCACCACGGCAAACACATAAAAAGTCGGCGTTTTCGGGACACTATTAGCAAGCTCCGTGTTTGAAAGCTACCGGGCTTCGCGTCAATGTTTGTCCTTTACCGTGGAGGTGGACACAACAATTAGGACGCCGGTGGGAATGGGCCCTTTTTGCGGGGCCATTAATGTGACTCATAAGACATATTATATTATGTTGAAGGCAAAAGTTTTTGTTTGTAGTAAAAATCGCGCATACAACACATTGACAACTTTAAGTAATTAATGTAGGGGAGGTTGATTTCAAAGCGGCTGTACAGTCTGACAAAAAAGGTAGAAATTAAATACAGTGCATACACGTATACATCTCTTTGACACTTTCTTTAATTGGTAAGAAAGTTATCGATATATCCTCGTCTTTTTGGGGTTCTTAGTTATGACGTTGGGGCTTACCTACTGGAAATCGATTCTGACAGTAGTGGAAGAAAAAAACTACTTACAGGTGTTCTCTTTTTATTTTTAGTTATTTATACCACTGCACTGTCACATACATAAGTACATAACACACTTACATACATAAGTTACCATGTCCGTGCACCGATGACTAGGCCAACCTACGTGAAAAAACGAAACCAATACCTATAAAACCTGCAAACAAGGACAAAATAAGAACATGACTATGGTTCTTTTCGATTTCCTCTGACATTTTCACTTACAACTAGAAAATAATTCGTACAGAATATAATATATATAGTTAACAGAATATAAGTATGGTGGAATTTTCTGGCAAAGTGTACCCGTTTTGAGTATATTCAAAGCTTGTGTAAAGGAAGATGTTTGAACATCGATAAATGCCTAGACACATGATGGCACGGTGAAATGTCATTAGACCCTTAAAACAAACAGTGAACGCATCCTTACCAAGCGCCGCGCTGCGGAGGTTCACTCTTACTAATCACTTGTACACACAGCCTTAGTCGAAAGATGCCGCCGAATGTGTGCAGGCCTTAATACATCTACGCCAAGAATATAAAAGGCATAAATTCAAATATCTGTCACTGAAGTTTCAACCAAAGCACTTCGTAATACGGTTGAAAACGGTGAAGCTCAAGAAATAAGTTTGCCCACATTTTCGAACGAACGACTTTCGAAATTCAAAAAGAGAAACGTCTGAACTCCAAAGCATTAACGTTTGACGTGAAGCATTTTTAATTTTTCTTTTTTTCTTTAAAACGACTAATGTATCCTTTATGTTTAAATACAGTGGGACCACCGTCGGGTGTTTGCCGATGCTTTTACAGATCTTCAGTAATAACAATATGCTCAACGTTAGGGCATAAAAGGGTGATGGTAACCTATGTTTATGGGTTAGCGCATTTAAAATCAGTGCGGTTTTGACGCTTGAAGACCACCTAGTCATTTGCTTGAGTTAGATCAGCTAATTTTAGTGCAGTATACACGACGATTTTTAATCGGTGATCAGGAGTAGGAATATATTACCTAATATCATTCCCAAATTAAACTTATTAGGCGAGGTCTCACGCGCTTATCTTACAGTTTAATTAATTCAAAGTTAAAACCTAATTGAAACGAAGAACCACTGAATACATGGTCATCCTATCCTACTCATCCTACATGAAGTTACTACGATATGTCAATTGCCATCGCTATGACAGGAAATTTGACGGATCTTAAGTCGACTTGGACAGTTTTGCCAACATCAAGTATTATCAAAATCTCAGTATATTATATAGATAGAATAGTATATTTTCATTAGCTGCATACTACTTCGTTAGTTCATTGCTTAATTAGCTATCAATATTACACATTAAACAACGTTTAGCAAAGAAAAAAACAAAAAACTATTCCAGAGACACCATCGCCATCTTGAGTATCAACCGGAAGTAGGGTTGCAATATCCGTCGATTTTTGATATCAGTATATTTCGGATATTAAAATTCAATGGATTCGGATATCCAGGAAAAGTTCGGATAATACGGATCTGTAGCAAAAAAGCTTGACGTAAACACGTCACGCTGTTAACGGGTTAACAATCACGACGCAACTGTTAACGGGTTTAAAGTTAATAAATTGGATTCGTATGCAAAAATAAGTAAGTACAGGCAACACAACGTTTTTCATTAAGAGGAAATAGGGATTCATTGAGAGGAAATATGCGCTCGCTCCATACAAAAAGTTGCATGTTGAGGTTCCGTAGTCCCCTATTGACTCCTCAAAAATTAAACCTATATAAATAGTTTTTGGTATCAATTAAGGTATCGTTTAAAGGATAGCCTAATTTCTATATAATATTATATTCATATTTTTTTCTGACTCTTGAAATCTAATTTTAATCATGATGTAGGTTTATAAATTTGATGCCGTGTCGAAATATCAGTGTCTTAGCGGCTTATATAGTCACAAAGAAGAGTTATCTACGTAATTAAAATAATGAAAAACCCATATATAACGAGCGACTCGATCATACCTAGTAATTCTAGATATTGATACATAGGTCTAATAGGTAATGTGATAATCTGTCAGCAATTTGCACAGGCTCGTTAGGGCGGGCTGCTTCTAAATTATGCATGTATGCGGCAGAACTAATGAGAAGGGTTGAAAGGGTGAAGCGAAAAAAAGTTGCAGTTTTATTTGTAAACTGTGGCGTTCCACTGGGTTCATTTCTAGGGCCCAATGTGTAGGCCTCCTGGGACTGCGGGTCGCCCTACCGAAGACGGAGGCCATGGTCCTCGGGGGGGGGAATTGGATGGAGGATGGGGGCGGGAACCGCCCTGAGAGTTGGAGGGGAGCGGGTCCAGGTTAAGGCCCACATAAAATATCTGGGCCTTATACTGGACAGGAGGTGGAGCTTTGAGGAGCACTTCGCGAGACTGGCTCCTCGTCTCGTGAGTGCTGCCTCGGCGTTGGGCCGGCTATTGCCCAATATTGGCGGGCCGAACGCCCCGTGCAGGCGGCTCTACGCGGGCGTTGTGCGCAGCATGGCGCTGTACGGGGCGCCAATCTGGGCCGGGAGGCTGAGCAATCGCTCCGCTGCACTCCTCCGGAGACCACAGAGGGTGGTAGCGCAGCGCATGGTGCGGGCGTACAGGTCCACCTCCCATGCAGCGGCATGCCTCCTTGCTGGCACCCCGCCTTGGGAGCTGGATGCGGTGGTGCTGGCAGAGAGGCACCAGCGGAGGGATGAGGCTAGGAGGAGGGAGGAGCCCCCAGACCCGGGGGAGTGGGAGAGGGCGGAACGAGCGGCAGAGGAGCAGCTCAGGCGTCGATGGAGAGAGGCGCTGGAGGATAGCCTGTATGGGGTCAGAACCATAGGGGCTATCCTCCCAAAGATGGAGGAGTGGGTCGACCGGAGGGAAGGGGCCCTGACCTTCCGGTTGACGCAGGTGGTGTCCGGGCATGGTTGTTTCGGACACTACCTGCATCGAATAGGGCGGGAGGAGGACGATAGGTGCCATGAGTGCGGCGACGAGGATGACACGGCCCAACACACTCTGGAAGAGTGTGACCGCTGGGCCGTGGAAAGAGCTGCCCTCGTCGCGAGGACTGGTTTGGTGGACCTCTCGCTGCACAGCGTCATCGCTTCGATGCTGGGCAGCGAGAGGAATTGGGATGCGGTGGCCTCCTTCTGCGAAGAGGTTATGGCGCAGAAGGAGGCAGCGGAAAGGGAGCGGGAAGACGCGGTAGATGCTCACCCGCTCCGTCGCAGGCGGCGGGGTCGAAGGCGCTTGGCGTTCATTCGCCAAGACCCTTAACGGGGCCAGCGGGTTCGGGTCCCGCATTGCACGGCCCCACGCCGTCGGGGGGGAGGTCAAAGCGTTTCTGACTTCCCCCTCCTTGTGCGGATGCCCCGGCACAAAGCCGGGGCCGCCGGAGGGCACCGAGGTGGAATAATATTGATCCCACGGTGCTCTCATTAACGGCCAGGAGGGAAACGCCGGTGTGGAGTTTAGTGGGTAGGGCCGCTCTGCTTCCTTCTCGCTAGGAGAAGGAGCAAGCAGCGGCGAGTCCCACACACCCCCCAAATGACCTACCCGAGGTCGGGGGACGGTGCGTGACTGCATTCTCCACACCGTCAAAAAAAAAAGAAAAAAAAAAAGGGCCCAATGTGTAATATATAGACGTATTGTTGGTTTAGGTTTTTGGATGTTAATTTACGAGTAGACTATTTTACTTCAGTAAGGTTTCTAAATGATATTTGGTGTCAGATTCAGCAGTAGTCAGGTAGACAACTATCTATTCACGTCAAGGTAACCACAGGAAAAAATTGGTATCTTGTAATTAAGTTTATCTCTGTTACACGAAGCGAATGAACTTAAATTACGTAATGTAATATACGAGTAGGTAGGCATTTATAGTCTTTCAAGGGTCGCATGAAACTGACAAGTAAAGTCGTATTTTTTTTAACGGTCGATACTAATAAGTATGGGTTTATATTGTACAGCTTGATTGAAATTGATAGTTGATTTTTCAGTCTATTTTACTTAATTATCACAAAATTGTTCATAAAATATTATCCTGCTATGTTTATAAACATCTCGCTATTCTGTCGGTTGTCAAGGAGCCCGCTAATTTGTTTTGCAAATTGAGGGTGACGCAGCCGAAAAGTTGTTTACAACCACACCGACTTTACATAAAAACCGGTACAACCCAGACCTGTAATCATCTATGCCTGTTACACGTCAGGGGGTCAAGATATACTAGATGCTATAGCAACAGATTTTGAGACAAAATATTTAGGAAATAGGTAAGGGGGTGCGCAGGCTTGCGATAACATCATTTATTATTAGTCTTTTAAGATTCACGATACCTTTAATTTTAAGCTGTTTTGATATGGGGTTTATTTACAGAACGTCGAAACGTATTTGGGGTGAATATTGTTATCTTTGATCTTATCGTAATATTTATACTACTTACTTAAAATTACTGGCAAAGGTATTTAGGGCCTGTGATAAAGAACACAATTTGATTACCTATGAGCTAGTTTAAGCTTTACAAAAAAAAAATTATAACTGGTATTAAGATAGGACAACGAATCAAATAATATCATACGGCATTACGGCACCTAATACTTATGCTACATAAGTATACGGTTACACACTGTAGGCCTTAAATGGTTATATACGCATGTCATCTTCGTTAATGACTTAATGTTACGTCGACAACGTGGAAAATTGTTTGAACGACGAAACAGAAGGCTTAGTAACTTAGTATACATTTTTACTTGTCATATTTGAGATTTACTTCTCGACTCCGTTAGCGTATCGAGAGGTCAAAATATGAAAGTAGCCGGATGGTTTATATAAACGGCAAACATAATTTGAACTAAAAAAGTAAATATCAATTACAACAAGTAAAGTTTATACTAGGCCTTCTGTTATTTATATAAGCATATTATCATCCACATGATATTTGCACCAGGATCTACATGATATGGTATGTCATTGTCACCAGCACATGCAGGTGCAATACCTAATCTAATAGACGTTACGTGTTTAATAAAATAATAGGGTTTAAAACTTCTCCTATACGTGTAATGCCGTCTGTAGCTGTAAACTGTAGCTCCAATATTTGACACGGCCTACCTAATGTAGGCACTAACAACCCCAGTGCCTTAGAATTCCCCAAAACACCGATAAGACCTAAACTGCCTAAGCTGATAGCTGTGCCGTGGGAAACGACATTTGGCCGATGTGATACCAGTAACTTCAGAAATTACTCGTTTTGGAACATTTTCAGAGATTTGTTAATATAAGCGTGAAATACAAGATCGTTTAAATAATACTTACATATGACATGGTATCAAAAGATAAGGGACAATAATGTTACTTTGCTATTCCGCCAGACGTGCTAGTGAATTAGTGCCAACCCGTTATACCGACTTGCGTATTTTTTGCATGCAATTAATTTTCCCACCCTCCCGCCGCAAAAAATAACACATCCACACTTTTTTTCAAGCAATAAATAAATACATATTAGGCATGTATATTTTAAGTAATATCTTATTCTGAATTCATTACATCCCAGAAATGTATTTCAAAAACGAAACCCAACAAAGGCCTCCAATGACTCCTCGTCATGTTTGCGAATCAGGCTTGATTAACAACCGCCCTGAATTAATAACTGCGGTAATTGAGATGTTTGCATAGATGGGGTCGCAACCCTTATTATTTGAGCAAGGATTCGTATTTAGTCATCCGAAATTTTGCTGAGACGGTGGCTTCCTATTATACACCTTTCAGTTACCAAAAGGAGTTAAGGTCCAAGTATGGCTCCCTGAGATACTCCCTTTAGAAACGGTGAAATGTATATAAAAAGGTATAACTGTGTGTGTGTGTGTGGAAAGGGGTAAATGTCGTCGTAATAGTGTGCGTTGGTTTAGGATAATGGATTCAAAAGTGATGAAATTTGGGGTTTGTAACCGTGGATATTGATAATGGTATATGAAGTCGAACGGTTTTGTATGATCTGAATTGACGTAAGTTAAAAAACGGGTCATTTTAATTGATGCTGCCCTACACAACAAATACTTGTAAATGATAGTACCTATATCTAATTACGAGTATACCTTGGAAGATTAAGGGCCGTTCTGGACCGAACGGAGCCGGGGCACGTCACGATGCCTGTAACTAATGACAGCGGAGCGCGGTCACGCAAACCCAACTGTATGGATATAAGTAGGTGATACTTGAGAACCATTTGTTTATGTAGTAGATAACTGGTATGTCGTTGTTAAAAATGGAATGTCATCTTCTTCCATAATTTAAAATATAAATCGAAATCAATTTACAACAACATACCCACAACACACTTGCACAATTGTGCACGTTATAATCTCTCTAAAAATATCCGAATTAGAATGTCATTAATATGTTTTATATACCTACCTACATATATGATATGGAGGCAATTGTCCATTATTTTTATTTGTCTAATCATTACGTACAGTCGCCACCAGATATATCGTAGCGGGCGAGGTCCTCAAATACTTAATTCTTCGATTTTTCTAGCCACATGTCTCTGTCTCTGAACGGCTTGAAAATAACTATGGAATAGTTTTTTCAAATACATTTGCCATTTTTTTAATATCTTTTTCAATTAATGAGTAATTGTTTTTTTTTTATATTAATCAAAAATCTAAAAACTAAGTGAAAATTGCGTTTAGCATTATCTTTAAAAATTAAAAGCGACCCTTTCAAACGTTTGTTATATTTCTAAACGCAAACGACATTTTATTCAAAACCAAAACACAAAATTGAAGCGGTAATCATATATTTTTTCAACCGTTTCACCCGCCATCTTTTTACATACACCCATAGCAATTAACCCTTCGTCTGTCGCAGCCCTTTGTTAACCCTATAATGCCCCTTTATGTCAACTGTCAGCTGAATTAAAAGTGGGTGTTTTTTGATCCGAAGGGGTTGAGAGGCTAATAACAGTGTGGAGTGACAGTAGTTTTGTTTGCTGAGTACCTACTTGGAGTATGTATTAGGGATATGCCGATTATAAAGAGCTTATATATCGGATGGCAAATTGTACGTGGGTTGTGACTATTTTTTTAACATGAAGTTATTGTTGGTGTAACAAGGTAAAATATGTTTCGGTGCCATCAAATCGGCTTGTGCAAATAAAGTCGTAGCGCGTAATCGAATATGCGCGTGTTGCATCTTGCACTTGGAACGTGACAAACACGATGGCAGAGGATAAAAGCCGGCCATATTAGACCGCCTTAAAATCTTATGTTCCGCCAGGAACGGAACTTCCTCTATTTGGGATATTACAATATAAACACCTAGCAGATGAAAAGAAAATAAATCGTTGGTAAATTTTGTGAATCTTTATGCCTTTATATTTCTTTAGCATATCATTAATAACGGAAATAGGTAAAAATATTTCAATATTTATCTGAGTAGGTAAATACGATCATAGATTGGAGAGGCCTATAGCTTATCGATAATCTTTTTTTTAGAAAAAAATACGGCTCGGTTCCCTCTATTATGTCGAAATAAAGAAACGTCAGCGTAGAATACCATCGTAAAAACAACACACGAAAGTGAAGAAACCCTTAAAACATCGTGTGCCTTAGTAGCGTGCAAATGTGACAAAACTTGGCGAACTCCAAACTGCCATACATCAGGGCAGAAGTTCTCAACTATTGGAACGCGTAGCATTCATAAAAAATGTTGTCTTTATTGTTATTATCTATGATTTTTGTGAGACACCCATTTAAATGCTAGTTTGGTATTAGGTACTAATACAATATTTGTCGTTTTAAAGACAACATTTTAAAAACGTGATTTATCTCAGGCAGGAGTTATCCTGACTCATAATACTCGTAATAATGCCTTCCTTACTGGGCCTACGTGATCTTAACAGATATACCTGGTAGCTATATTGATAGCTTTTTAATTGACGGTTAATAAAAATCAGGGCCCTTACCATGACGTCTTAACGCGATTTAGGACCTAAACTGAGTCGCTGCCATACAATTGAGCACAGTTAAGAACCTAAACTGACTTGTAAGGTCAAATTAAGGCCCTAGAACAAAAAAGTTCATTTCGTAAGGAGACCGATCATGTACCTAATATTTTGCATATTACATTTTAGGATATCAAAATAAAAGGAAAATCTCGATAGATACTCGTATGTCCAACTTTATTGGTAGTTTTTGAGCTAGCTGGCGCCGGCTAAAACCAGCATTATGGTGGTACTTATACTAATTAAATTACTATTACCGTGAACAAACAGTAACAAAAGCAACATAATTATGACGCAAGCTAAATTTTTTTCGTAATTTTAATGACTAACACACAATAATATAAATCGTTTTTCACGCGTATAGGTTGGCAACCGCTGCTAGGGCAAGGCAATTTGGGGCACAATACAGTAATTTGTCGCGACAAACGGCGCGACTATTTGACGCGCGACAGTGATTAATCGACGATGTCGCGATGTCGCCGGCGTGTGAACTCCGCCTTATGGCGATGGGTGTAGGCACCTACCTACGCGTGGTGAGTACTTTGACGAAGTTATAGAATAACAGGGTAAAAATAGCATTTTTCCCGGCTTATGACACGGCTCATTGCCCGCTTTGGCAACTAATCTCAAGATTTGGCGTAGGCGCTAGTTTTACGAAAGCGAAGTCCTGCCATCTGACCTTCTAACCCAAAGTGTACAGTCGGCCTTATTGGGAGTAGTCCAGTTTCCTAATATTTCGGTAATGATATTTCGTACATAAGTTCCGAAAAACTCATTGGTACGAGTGGACAGGACATAAAACTCGCGGTCCTTCGGATTGGAAGTCTCACGCCTTACCGCTTAGCCACCAACGCTAAACAAAAAGTTATATGCTCGTATTTCTGATGATTAAATACCTGATGATTAAATACCCTATAATTAAATACCTGATATTGAAGCACTTAACAAAGTAACCAATAATTTTTCTGTGAGATTTTTCGACGAAACAAAGTGAGTTCTATTGACTCTTCGCCAGTTAGTAACTCACAGGCCCAAACCAGGCAGATCTAGTGGGGCAAGTCAGAAATTGTGACAAAAAGCTGGTGATCCGCTTTAGGGGGTGTTATCAGTGTCGTGGTCTAATAAGGAAAAATAAGATTTTGATGAGTTTTTTTTTAAATGGAGGTTTGGCCTATTTGGACTCCAAATAGGCCGAACCTCCATTTTAAAAAAACTCATCAACATCTTATTTCAAATTTTGTCCAAATTTTGGACGTTCTGCCCATCTAATTATGTTTTTCGCGCTAGATCTTTTTTCCTTCTTTTTCCTAATTAGACTATGTAATGTATTGTATTGTAGACGACCGGTTGGCGTAGTTGGTAGTGACCCTGCCTGCTAAGCCGATGGTTCTGGGTTCGAATCCGGTGGGTTCCATTTATTTGTGTGATCAACACAGATATTTGTTCCTGAGTCGTGGATGTTTTCTATGTATGTATTTGTATGTGTAGGTATGTCTTGAGCTTAGCGAGACTTAGTCAATTTGTTTAAGAATGTCCTATAATATTATTATTTTGTACTAAAACCCTATGGATTGTAATAGTCCGAAAAAAAATGATTTTTTTATTATTATTTAATATTGATTTATTTATTTATGTAGGTACTAAGTATTAAGAAAGAAAGGCACTTACCTAAAGAATAATAGTGTTACTTGTTACTTCGTTACTCGTAGTTACCGTCCCGTCCCGTCTCGTCTCGTTCTACTGTGAGTTATCCTTAAGCGATGATAATTTCACCGACAATTGTACTTAAATTAAGCGAAATAACTACAATTCTTCCATTAACCGTTCATCCATTAAAGCGACATATTCTGCGCATGCGCTTGCGACCGCAGATCAACAAATGTCACTTTCTCAGAAACGCGAACACCGTTAATATCGCTTACGATCTTTTGCCACCAACTTCAATATACATAATATATGACTTACCATGTCAATAAGGTAATAAGCGCAACGGTGCGTATTATCAGGGAAAAAACGTCACAGCATGTTTTCAACCACTAATTGTCAATCGAAAACCGCATTGCGTTCGCATCGCGTTGTGGATTCCTATTGGCCGCCAGAGTCCGGGCGAGTTGTGTTCTCAAAAAGACCAGTGTAAGTTGACCTTAAGATCCGTGACAAGTAAAATGTGTTCTAATTTGCACGCCTACCACGATCACATCAAAAATTGGCATTGACGGGAAAACCTCTTTGTCACTCCAATATGCAAGTGTGACAGAGATACAAATCAAGTAGGTATAGTTTTTTATTAAAAAAAGTATAAGTAGTATGAAAAGTATAGGCCCTGGTTATATATGATTTAAGGATGACTCACACTAACACGGGTCGGGATATGATCTGTGAGTTTCTATAGAAACTTCAGGTGACCTCCGAGGGCTCCGAGGTATCACGCGATTCTTTCAATAGATATTGACAGATCGTCTCGCCCCGTTCTAGTGTGAGTCATCCTTTATGAAGCACGTACTTGCTGGGCGACTACAGAATGTGGATTAGTTATTGGTAATGGTTGAGATCATCGAAGTTAGTGGCGGTTATGATTGGATATGATTTAAGGATGACTCACACTAACACGGGTCGGGATATGATCTGTGAGTTTCTATAGAAACTTCAGGTGACCTCCGAGGGCTCCGAGGTATCACGCGATTCTTTCAATAGATATTGACAGATCGTCTCGCCCCGTTCTAGTGTGAGTCATCCTTTATGAAGCACGTACTTGCTGGGCGACTACAGGATGTGGATTAGTTATTGGTAATGGTTGAGATCATCGAAGTTAGTGGCGGTTCCCGATGGTGGCTTGTCGCCGACATTGAGTCTCTTCGCGCTAATCTGGCTGGTACTGTCAAATAACGTCAGATGACGTCACGCCTGGCAGATGAGGTCGGCTGTCGCGGCATGTTTCTGACTATCTGAAACTCAGAGCGCACTGATAATGGCTCAATTGATTATTTGACTGACCATTACTTGGTAAGCCATCACAATGTCACCCCAAATCGAATTACATTCGATAATTTCGGATATTTTCAAGTTTCTCGAATTGAAAATGTTTCTCGTTTATAAATTACTGGCACGCACGCGTAATTTGGACATTGGTTAATGTTCACGACTCAATTTTGTAGTCACATTTAATTACATTTAATTTAATTGTAAGGTCAGAAGATCGAAAAGCAATTAATGGTAAGTAGCATAGTACTTAGGCAGCAATAATCAACAATCCAGAATTGCAGAATTGCAGATGCATGCACTAAATAAATACATAAGTCCCTCAGCCCACAGGTCCGTACTTAACTGCTAAGACTTACCCATTGGTAACGTGTTTCTCCACAATATCATTGGTAAGTAAGTAATGGTTAAGTCTCGGTAGCTCAGTTGATAGAGCCACGGGCATATATCTCAGTCACCGGTTTAGTTTAGTTTATTTTTATTCATAAAAAACAATATTTTACATGTCAAAAATATAGGTAAGCAATTCATAATTTTACTAGAATACTAGGTAAGTAAGCGCTATACAGGTACCTACCTGTATAGCGCTTACCAGGTACATCGGTATTAATTTCTAGTCCAGTTCTAGTCTCTTCGAGACCGTGAGTTTACCCCTTTCTCTTTACTTCTAAGCATTGTGTTATCGTTAGCAAACGTATCTGCTTAATACATCAAAAGTTACCATTCAGCGCACGAGCTGTAAGAAACTGCCAGAAGAGAAACTGTGGTAAGGAGGAGCGGGGCTAAAAGTGACGGGGGTAAGTTGTTCCAATGAAAATAGAAACTCAAGTAAAAAACGGAGCAAGTTGTATGACGTTTAACTCGAAACGTTAGGTTGAAAGAGTCGTTTTAGTTGGTTTAATTATTTTCTCACTCCACGGTGCAGTGGTCGTTTATATGCGTAAAATGCCATGCATCTAATTTAGCATAAGATTACCATGTGATGAGGTGATGACATAATTACTACAGGTGACACTGACACCCGAGGCGGCACGCGATGACAGTTATTAAAGTGTCGTAAAATTGCTGGTTATCAATTTCACTTATAAATACATTCAGGAATAAATTTACTTGATAGGTCCCTACTGGGAATAATCTACCGAATAACCCGCCTTCGTGTCAAATTTCGATAGGTAAGTAATTTATACTGCGACAATAACGTACCTAAGAAATAAATAAAGAACAGTTTATGGTACACAAAAGGCGAACTTATGCCTTTTAGGGATTTCTCCCAGTTAACCTTTGAATATTTGAGAGAAGCGCTGAAATAAGGTTGGTTATTAACGCAATTAAATTAGGGATAAATACCACATGTTTACAGGATACTGTCACTTTGTAAATTATGGAAAATTTGGGGGACAACTTTCAAAAGGCGATATTATTTTCAACCTACTCCAAAAACGTATTAAAAAGTTTGAAAATTGTGAAAAATCAGTGAAATAGGTACATGCCTATTTATAGTTGGGTATATTTAGTAGCCCCTTTATAATTACACAGGCTCTCATCTTCCCAAATTAAAGTTTAAATGCCGTTTGTACATACCGTGGGGTGAAAAAGGACGGGTTAATAAAAGGGTATCCGAGGGTGTATGTATGTACGGATATGTATGGAAGTTTTGAAACGCTTTGCATGGCCACGCTCAAGTTTGACAAGCAAATTTAACCCTCCGCCACAAGGATGTGGTGTCACTGGAAATGTCTCGGCTAGGTAGACACTGGGGGTAAATACCCAAACTTATCTCCAGTAGTAGAGAGAGATCCCTATCTCTACTACTGATCTGGAGATAAGGTCTTTAAAAGTGCCTAATGCAGATTTAGGTATTTTTCTGTATTTTCTGTCTAAAATATATCGTCAACCAGTGGCCAACATCTATCCCACGCAGAAGTATATATTTATGGTTTGTGATTTATCCGTTTCCATACACCAATGAGATTGCTCTAACGCAGATACATTTATGGCAAGACATTTTCTCTCACTGCAACGCACTATAAATACAATTTACTTCACTTCAGAGGTGCTATATGTACCATTTAAATTAATTTGTACAGTGACTTTACGTAGCCCAAAGTCGTCTTGCTCAAAGTGTTAAAAAAATTGGTCAGGAAAATGACGCAAAAGTTTATTTTAAAAATTCTCTCGTTTGTGGTGAAACATTTCGTTTTTTTCAGAGATCTCGAGTCCCAGGTTAGGCTATGCCTAGTGTGGGGAACACGGTCTCTTTTGTATTTTGCACTTTTCGTGAAACAAACATATTTGTTTTGTTTTTTCTTTGAAATGTTGGAGAACTTGGAGATTCAGCAAAACTTTTTTTTTTTAATTATTAGTAGATATTATTACGGGTTATGTCGGATCACTTCTAGTTCTCAACAGATCGCTGTTAACCCCGCTAATAAAGGCAGTTGCACGCGCTTCTTTTTGCTCATTGTTTGGCGACGCGGAGTGGACAAAATGGCGGATCCCATAGAGAATTAATGAACATTGTGGTGAAAAGGTCTTTTAATCACACTTGAAGTACTTAAACTGTGTAATAAGTAAGTACAACATTTAGAATGTTATGAATGTTTGACATAAAAAAAATCTTCCTAGCGTTATTCCCTTGCTTTGGCATTGAATCCTCTGATTTCGCGTAGGCGCTAGTTTTACTAAAGCGCCTGCCATCTGACCTTCCAACCCAGAGGGTAGGTACCTAAAGTAGGCGTTATCGGGATTAGTCCGGTTTCCTCCCGATGTTTTTCTTTACCGAAGAGCGATTGGTAAATATCAAATGATATTCCGTATAGGTACATAAGTTTCGAAAAGCTCATTGGTTACTTACGAGCCGGGATTTGAGCCAGCGACCTTCGGAATTGAATTGAAAGTCGCACGTTCTTACCGCTGTGCCACCACCGATATTTAAAAGTTAAGAATAACTCACGCTAGACCGATCCGGCCCGTCTCGGCCCGGTCTGATGCCGTGAGTCGTCCTTAATTTCTTATCAATTTAGCAAGCGAAACTTATCGAGCCAAAAATCATTAACGAGAAAATGTAAGTTATTACTCTTATTACTTAGTATAGTATGAAAAGACTGGTAAATATATTTTTTGCTTGATACAAACATGTCAAAGTTCTAAATAAAAATGTACTTAAATTTAGAGCAAGAAAGCTAGTCAAATAACCCGCCCCGTGGCATTAAGGTGCAAATTGATAAATAAATATTAAATTTGACAAATCCGTGTAATTATCGCGGTTCAAACGACGTAACCGACATGTAAATATACGCCATCGGTATCGCTGCATCCACAAAAACCGTTACCTTGACAATTCAAGCTAAATAAGTGTCATCGGCATCACAAAAACCGTTCACTTCAGAATTTAAGGTAAATAAGTGTCATCGGTATCACTAAAAGTGTCATCAAAGCTGATATTCGAGCACCGAAACCGTTTACTTGACAATTTAAAGTAAATAAGTGTCATCGGCTGTCGCCCGCGGCCGCTGTCGCAATTACGTTGATACGCGTAAAATTGGTGAGCGCGTAATTGTTACTCTGAACCGGTCGTTTACTCGTTATGAGCGACACTTGAGTTTTTCATAACAGAATTTAGTATTCCAATATAACATTGTTGGTGAAGTTTGTTTTACATTCAGCTAATTCGAATTCTTACTTATTTAAATCTAATTTGCTTTTTGACTTAGTATACCTAAGACCTTATTATTTTGTAATTCTGATGAATAATAGACTTTTTGCTAGATTACTAGTAGGTATAATTATATACATTAGCAGACTGGAGAAAAATTAGTAAGTAAATAAATTAAGCACAGATATTGTGCCTTCGCCAAAACTACGCCGAATCAATGTTTTTGGCGTGGACCAACCACGTCGAATGTTGACCAAATTATTGATTTCAAATTTCATATGCTAACCAGGAGTTTCAAATCTACTGTAGAAATCTATAGTCGCTAGCGTCTACGTCAAGGCGCTATCAGTGAATCTTGCTCGTACTTGCGGGTGGAAACGGGATGCAACTGTAGATAGGTAAATAACGTGTCAAAATCTATCCTTCAAAATCTTCAAAGTATTTGTACCTTCTTAGTCTTTTTAAATATATTTTTATGATGTTAATAGAGCATAGAGCACAAAAAGGAAATGCACTATGTTCTCAACTAGTTCAACATTATTACGCCAGATATTTTGTAAGTAGCTTTATTCAAAGAAACCCATATTTTTTGTACTTCAGCGTACTTTTCTGTCCCACTTCTGCTGGCATTGAGCAATGTAACTTAAAAGCTACTGTTGTTCACTTATCAACAGAATCTTAATACTTACCAACATTATGTAAAGTAAGAAGCACATAACCTCTCTTGCGAAATAAATGACAGAACAAAGTCGTTTGCAAGCAGAAGCGACAAAACAACTTTATCTAAAAACATCACTAAGGTCACAACCTCTAACTATTGGGTGCCACTAATCCGCATCCCGCGAAAAGGCAGCCCAATAATCGGCGACCCAATAATTGGCGACCACGATGTACATGGATTATTGGGTCGCCGATTATTGGGCTGCCTTTTCTTGGGTCGAGCAATCTCGAAGCGGGCCAATAATCGGCAGCCCAATAATCCATGTACATCGTGGTCGCCAATTATTGGGTCGCCGATTATTGGGCTGCCTTTTATCGGGTCGGACAAGCTCGGTAGCGGGCCAATAATCCGAAGCCACAGTTTTTGCAATACAATAATCGGCAACCCAATAATCCGCAACCAAAAAAATGGACACGAATTATTGGGCTGCCGATTATTTGTCTGCTTTTTATACAGACTCCTTAGATCGAATGTTAAGGCAGGTCGGTTTAGGTACGACGACGAGCGAAGCGAGGAGGAGTGTTAGGTAGAACTGCGACCTAACAGCAAGAACCGACTTTTTTCGCATCCCGCGAAAAGGCAGCCCAATAATCGGCGCCCCAATATTTGGCGACCACGATGTACATGGATTATTGGGTCGCCGATTATTGGGCTGCCTTTTCTTGGGTCGAGCAATCTCGCAGCAGGCCAATAATCGGCAGCCCAATAATCCATGTACATCGTGGTCGCCAATTATTGGGTCGCCGATTATTGGGCTGCCTTTTATCGGGTCGGACAAGCTCGGTAGCGGGCCAATAATCCGAAGCCACAGTTTTTGCAGTACAATAATCAGCAACCCAATAATCCGCAACCAAAAAAATGGACACGAATTATTGGGCTGCCGTTTATTTGGCTGCCTTTTATACGGACTCTAACTATTGTTGTGACCAAAACCTATTACAGAGAACAATTTTAAAACTAAAATCTATTCAAACTAATATCAACTCTATTTCTTAAAAAATAGAACTCAAAACAAATTATCGCACGCGTATTTAAACGATGAAAATCGAATTTCAAATTCAGCGATCCAAAGCTCTTTTCAAGATGATTTAAAAACAAAAGAACCACGTTCCGTTTGAAGCAAAACTTAACCGTCCTATACTCTTATTTAAAGCTGATTTTCGCTTGGTTATATTTTGTAAGAAAATTACCAAGGTCCAGATGTTATCTGTGTTAGTGAAGACACTATAAATTAGTCAGATATTGAATTCAATTATTAAGTGGGCACGTTTTGTGTTATCAGATCATGTCCAGTTTGGAAACTGTGCACGTGACGACGGTATTGCGTCATATTTGGTACATGATAATGAAGTACCTGAAATAATTTGCGATTGGAATAAATTGTTAAGGAAGTAAATGGTGATGCGCGGTCTTGATAAAGAAATTATCCTTCATTTATATAAATCGGTTGTTTAATTAAGTGTACATATTTAGAAACTGAAACCTGTATGTATAGGTACCTACATACTTACATTTACTTAATCTAACAAACTAATGTTGCCAAAAACAGTAAAAAAATAACTTTACAGGTAGGTCCCAACTATTTTTTGGGTAACAGTACTGAAGTAAGAAATAGTAGTAAGTATGTTTATATTATCAGTATACAGTGCTGTGTGCCAATTTTTTTACATTTATCTCTATTAATTCGATTTTATAAATAATTACAGATTATTTGTAGGTATCAAACTATATTTTTACGTGTGTAGGTACCGTAAAAATATAATTTGATATCTACAAAATAAATAAAACAAAATTAAAGCTATGGGTGGCAATAGTACCGAGGTTATAGCAAACCATTTTCTTCGGTAGGTTATAACTATAGGTAGGTACAGGTACAGGTACTACCAATTTAATCTGTTTTCGAAGTGACATCCATTATAAAAAAAACAATATGATTCCTAATATAAATCTAGAACAACCTTCACAACTTAGAAGCAATCTGCTTTCATTTACATCATAAACGTAGGCACCAAAAATTATTGCGCCTACTCAAAAAGAGGTTACGCACTGGCCACAATAAAAGAAAAACTTAAAATCAATTCCGAATTTGAATGAAGCACTGTCAAGTCGCGTCCGATACAGACGCGATCAAGATAAAGAAATAACGGTGACAACCTCGTATCTTGTGTACGGTTAGCAAACGAATTTTAACTCTAACACAAGAAGGCAAAATCGGGTTTTGTATGACAGCATAGTGAGATTTGCGAGCGTTATAAAGATATGAATCGATAAACGTTTCGCAGAGCCGATGACAGTTGCCAGAAGTGCTGGGTAGATGGCGCTTGCATTAATGAGTGCGCGTGTTCGGCGTGTTCTGACGAATTGACCGTTGTACCAATTGATAATACTAAGAATTTTAATAACAAGGGCTGATAAAGTAAGTATTATGATCGTAAAATTTGGTTACAATTACATACTCTGTGGTGTTTACATACTCGCGTATGTGATCACCATTAATGATTTTCATTCTATGGCATACTAAGTTATAATTTGTTTCAGATTTTAACTAAGTACATATTTGTGTTTTTGTTTTTTTTTTCAGTGATATGAGTTCGAACACTGTCAAGATGAAGACAAAGAAGCTGCATTCTATCAATAGCCATTGGCAGTATTGGCACCCATTTAGACCACGGCAAACATTTTGTTTGGATGCACAACATAATATGTTGTTGTTGTTTAGTAATAGATAATAGGTATGTACAAAAAAAATTAAGGATATTTGTAGTAACCATTGTAATTATAGGTTACCAACCTACACATTCATAAATAGAGTCACTCATCTTTTTTTCTAAATATCTTTCTGTTCAATATAACCTAACCTTTAGAAACGTAATTCAAAGGAATATACTTATGTATGTAGGTACCTACACTACGCCTAAGGCGGCGGGTGACTGTGATGATTTATGACTGATGGTACAGTCAGCAGTACTTCGCTTGCTAGAGAATAGACAACGCTCTAAGGTTTGACATAGACAAGATAAGTTAGCTTTGCCATTGCCACCGACGGCGTTATGAACGGCCAAGGTGTGTGTTGTCGGATACATAGGTGTAACTGGTGTAAGTATGTATACTATTGTATTAATACAATAGTAAGTATTATCTAGTACTTTTGCTGTCGTAAAAATAGTCTGTAATCGGTCCTTAATATCACTTGTTTTTAGTGAATACTTACAATTAATAAGTAGAATCATAATTTTTAATCGTTTTTTTGTTTTCTGTTTCTTTTCTTTCTGTTTGTTACTTCTGTGCCTATGATGTCAATTGGTTGATCATTGGTTCATCGGAAGATTAGCACTGGAAGTCACCATGCAGCATCATTCTGAGGTGAGTCTATTTCGTGGCTCTTTGTCTTTTTACTGTGTTTTCTGTCTGATAACTACGTTGTCTTGTCGGCCGGGTCACCGATGTGTGCCTATAAATAAAAAATATTTATATCCCAGTACCTAGCATTAGTTAACTGGGTGTTCATAATAATCTTAACATGATCTCAATAACCTCTGTGTCATATATTGTCCATTTAGGTCTGCAATTGATTGCTACTGTCAGACTCCGGACTATGGTTAAAAGTTATATTTGTAAAACAACCGTACTTGACACTTGCGTTTTTTTTTTAATTTTACTTGCATTGAATAAACTGGAAAAAACATGAAAACTCAAAAACACGCATTTTCTCAAAAATAAGATCAAGTTAAACTAGGTAGTTTTGTGCCCCCAAAAACCTGCATACTTACATCAAAATCGCTAGAGCCGTTTCTGAGATGCCTACTAGAAAAATAATAAAATAACCAAACTTAAGGTACAAAAAAACAGAAAGGTTTTTTAAGCTTGGTTATTATTTTTTTGATGAACTATCTCTGTACTGATCTTAATATTCATATTTTCAATTCATCCAATGTCATGTCAAATAACAGACGCAAAATGAAAACAAAAATCAATTAATACGCCATTTAAATAATAATTGAACCACGGCATGTGTTTGTCATCGGTTTAAATCGAGATCTTTAATAACTCCCACCATAAAAGGAACAACAAAGAAACCAATTTCATCCCATATTGTATGTCAAAAATTCGATTATGTCCGGTATTCCGATGACAAAATAAACAAAAAACACAATACGTCGAACGAAACGCATCCTTCGAATAAATAAAAGGGTAACGGAACGTTTTTTTTTTAAGGAGCGTCGTTTATTTTCCCGCGCGAACGAGGCGTGACATTCGAAATTCGGTGTTGCGGGTGGAAAAAATTGAAAAGTGGGGGATATCTAGTTGGAATTTTATTAATGTGTGTAACGGGTTCCTTTGTGGCGTTGCGTCATCACCTTTTGTATTCGTGTATTAGGTAGACTAATGACGTTTTGAGATTGATATGGGAAGAAGGTACCTAAATCTTGTCATATAAATTCAACAGTTGGTTAAACTTACTTAGGTATACCTAGGTACTTCTGCTCTGCCATACCTAATTTGTGTTGTCGTTTATATTAAAGGCAAAAGGCCTTTTAACTCATTATTTTTGGTAGCACATACCTACTATAATCAGGTTCAGAATTGCAGGGACTAATAATGAATGAATTCTTCTACTCGTGGACGTTGGGCACAGGCAGGGATCGTAACCGAAATAGCGCAATATTTTAAATTGCATAATGACCTTCACGTAGAACTCTTTTATTTTTGGTAGGTACATCATCCCCATGCCTTGTAGACACAGCTGTGTGCGTTGTGTTAAACTCGTAATTTGCCACTTTTTTCTAATGACGAAGATTATATCTCTTTATTTTCAGATTTTTTATGAACACAAAATATGGTTGATAACATTTATATTTTTTGGTACATCATCCCCTTACCCGTCGGGCATAAGCACAGCTGTGTGCGTTATGTATGATTTACTCGCGTTCCGCTCAGGTGGCGCACGCGCATCTGCCTTGTTAATAACCTATTGTGCGGAGGATATTGATTTTGTTTCCAGCCGGACTTAGATACCTAATATAGTAAGTATACAGCGTTTTTTTAAACGTTTGTCCCCATCGTTTATCTTATTGTATTTTCTCATACTTTCTATAGGTATCCATTGTGTGAATCATTGTGTGCGAGTCGGACTCGCCCACGAAGGGCCCCGGAGGTACCTACCATTAGTTATCTATAAAAATAGCAAACGAATCACGTTTATTGTATGGGAGCCCCGTTGAATATTTATTTTTCATCACACTTGCTCGGTAATGGTGTGATAACGCGCAGGCGTATAGAGCGGTTAGAGCCGATTTAGTCCCCTCTGGAGTTATGGATTTTAGTACAATATAACCCCCGAGGGAGTTATAAGAGTTTAGTTTTAAAATATCGTACGTCATTTCACTTTAGACTAAGGAGGTTTTGCATCAGCTAAGGCTTATTTCAAATCTTCAAACTTAATAATAAACCAACTTTACTGTGTATTATTCAACTTTAATAAATATATTCATTTGTATATTTATTTTTTCCCTTACAAGTGTGATGAAAAACATTGTATGCATCACGGTCGGTAAGATGATTACAAACTCGAGTCATTAAAAGCGCTCCGCCTGCTGCGTCGAGCTTCTAACAGACTCTCGTTAGTAAGCCTGTAATTACCTCCCTAGATGCACAATGTAGGTACTATTATTCTGTTTTTTATTTGTTGTTATAGCGGCAACAGAAATACATCATCTGTGAAAATTTCAACTGTCTCTATGACGGTTCACGAGATACAGCTGATGACAGACTCACGGGCGACCGACAGCGGAGTCTTGGTAATACGATCCCGTTTTTATCCTTTGGGTACGGAACCCTAAAAATCTGATTTTTAAACATCGAATGCCGCTTCAGCAAACCCCGTATTGCATAGGTAGGTCCTCCTCTAATAAAGTAGAAAGCAATTGCATACCTTATTAAACCTAGGAATTAAATTCATCGTCAAGCACTTAGAAACCTACCTATGTCTGATCTGAAACGTGATTGTAAAGAAGCGGACATTTTATGTGTTTTAGAGATCCGTGAAAGAACTATTCAAAGGATGAGTGCTCGCAGGGAAGGTGGCTGCGTTTTACCTACTACTGATACCTACTACTTATATTTATTGTAAACCTAGGTGCATATATCAACAAAGGTTTAGCCTTTCTTGGTATATTAAGGTGTTCCAGCGTAGCATGAGTAGTTTTTGAGATATAGCGATTGCCCAACTTATCCGCCTGCTCAACATGCCCCTCCCTACCTATATTTTGATAAATACCTATCTTGTATTAAATTGTGGGTATATTTATACCGCTCTACCAAATACTGAATCTTTGTTAGTACAGTGCAAACTCTGACTTGACCGATATTTTATGTACCCGGAAAATAGTAAAAATCTAACAACTTGTTTGTACCTACCTATTCTGTCGTGACCAGCGTTATACCCATGACTTCCTTGCTGTAAAGTTATCTGTCGCAACACTCGCAACGTAACATGTCAGTGTGAAAATATGAAAGTTTACTAAATAATAATTATTAACCGTGATCGGAATGAGGTGAGCTAAAATACCTAAGTATATATTCTTCGCAAGAGGACATAATATAGAGTAGTTACTACTCAGTAATAAAGCCTTTTTTACTACAAACTAACATTAAACATCCCGTACTGGGGCCCTTATTACCTATCATGACGTCTTAACGCGATTCAGTTTAGTGGTTTAAGTAAACCACAGAATAAATAATAGTACAAGTACAGAAGACCCTCTGTTTTGATGTTCACGAATGCCGCCTTTTTACTTGCCTATTAATTATTATTAGCACGGACCGCACGCGAGCCGCGCTGTCATTGAGTTCTATTGCCCGGCGCGAAGGTCGATATTACTCCGCACCTTGCCGAAGATAGGGTTGTCATTTTTTTAACCGACGTCGGTGGCAAACAAGCGTACGGTCCGCCTGATCATAAGCGGATACGGTAGCTTTGCACTATTATCTATTCTGTGGCGCAAGTATCGACTATGTCATAAACGAATACTTACGCGAATTATAAATATTAGATAGCACGCGTGGTATATCTACATGCATAAATTATTACACTTAACAGCTACTTAGGTAAATAACACCGAAAACATAACAGACTTGTGACTGCGAACCGTACCAAAGATCGTAAAGTCTATCCCCGTCTCTGTCACACCTACTATTCCAGGGACAGAGACGGAGATAGACTTTACGATCTTCGTTACGGTTCGCGGTCTCACGCCAGTTGTACTATTATTTATTCTGTGGCCAGGTGTAAATGAGTCCAATTGTACCGATTTAATCACGATCTCGGGATTTTCGTTTGATGTATACATATGTAGATGTGCCGTTGACAGATACCTATTTAATTCAAGTATAACACTGTGCTGTTGGGGTATTTACTTGATTCTTGTGTTCGATTTACTTGAAAGTATAGGTATAAATAAGCATTTAGTGCTTATTTATACCTATAAATAAGGTCACCTTTCGGTATCCTTTTCACGCGTCGAAACATAGCAAAACGTGCAATCCGAATTTCGGTCATTGTTTCTGCCACCCGCAGCAATGCAATATTTCATTGCCCTTATTTTATTAATCGTATACAATACGCGCTTGCGACGTTGGTATGCGGGAGACACGCGCGCGAGTGTCGCGGGCCACGGCGAGGCAACCACTGAATAAGCACCCTCGCGGGTGCCGCCGGCATGTACTTATAATTTTATGCAGATCGGCGGAGTGAACCCCCCCTGCTTAAACTGAGTCACTGCCATACATAAGACGAATTGTAAGGCCCTTGTAAACAAAAACATGTCATGTCATATTACGTTGTATGTAGTACCTACCTATCTGAATAAATATCGAACAACCGGTGCTCAAAAAAGATTTTGTTTGACCCGGTTGTAACCACTCTTTATTATGTCCTCTCGCGAAGAAAAGGTATTTTAGCTCACCTCATTCCGATCACCGTTTATTAATTAATTACGTTAATTTAAAATCTCCTGATGAATTATTTTATTCCTGTGAAAGCCAAGCCGTCACTCTTAGGAAAGTATTTCTTCACATACCTACGTAAAGCTACCTAAAGGTTGTCTGGAAGAGATCGCTTTTTAGCGATAAGACCGCCTCTTGTTTTCCTCTTCTTTTGTTCGCGGTATTCTCTGTATTTACTTTATTTGAGGAGTGCAATAAAGAGTATTTGTATTAAGTATATTGTACCTACCTATTAGGTACCTACTTACTAAAACCGCTTATAGGATTTTGATAGAATTGGTAAAATGGTAAGTAGGTACCAAAGATAAAGTAAAAATAAACTAATGAAGAATCGTCGCCGGATTAATGGTTTCAGAGAAACATATTCGTATTTTAAATGCTATGAAACTAACGATAAAATTTTAGCGGATTCCATCAGGCACGGTTAGCGACGGTTTAGTGCAACCGGGCCTTAATGAAGTTCATCAGGACTCGATTAACAGTCACCATTAAACTGTCGTAAAGTGCCAGACGGTGGCCAATGGTTTCGTTCCACTGGCCCGGACGCCAAGACCTAAGAAATACCTACGTAGGTACCTAAATTTTAGGGTTCCGTACCCAAAGGATAAAAAAAAATATTACTAAGACTACGCCGTCCGTCCGCCCGTGTGTCTGTCACCAGTCTGTATCTCATGAACCATCATAGAGACAGTTGAAATTTTCACAGATGATGTACACACGCGTTCAGAATTGCATGGGCAGTTTAGAATGAATTCATTCATAAATTGCCCATGCAATTCTGAACGCTATAGTAGGTACCTACCTATTTATCTTGCCGCTATAACAACAAATAAAAAAACAAAATAAAATTAATATTTAAGGGAGTTCCCATACAACAAACGTAATTTTCTTGCCGTTTTTTTAGATAACAGTGCCCGCGACTTCGTCTGCGCAATATCTTTATAAATTGTAGCCTATGTGTGATTCCCTATAAACTAAATTATTGTAAAGTTTCATTAAATACATTCAGTAGTTTTTACGTGAAAGAGTAACAAACATCCATACAAACTTTCGTGTTTATAATATTAGTAGGCTGGCACGGAATCCTTCGTGCGCAAGTTCGACTCTCACTTGGCCGGTTTTTTTTTTTAATATCTTACAACGGAACTATTATCAATGAACTTACAAACCTATGGTTACCTATCATTTTTACTTAGGTGAGTAGGTATTATATTAGCCATCCAAAATCTAAACTTGAATTAACCCGTTTTTGAGTAAATTTTAATGAGCCAGACTTGCAACGTCTGTCGTTTCCTATTCAAAAAAGTTAGCAATTTTTACGGGGAAGGGCAAACCTCAAAGATTGAACCACAATAGAAACTTGTCGCAAAATGTCTATATCAAAAAAGTACCTAAGTACCTAGGTAGTTATTATTGAAATTTGTTTTTTGACACGGCGGTAGGTACCTACTTTACTATAACAGCGTTGTATGGTGGGCATGGTGGCTCAGCAATTAAGTACCTAAAGTAAGTGTACAGTAGTGACCACTGAGCAGTGATCTTTCTCTCAGTGGATGGATTACCTACCTGTACCTAGCTAGGTAGTAAGTAGAAGTACTTATAGATATACTGCAGTCAGTCAATAAAAGTTGATGGTCGGTGCCGTCGGTGGCGACGGAACTAACGCATTGGCCACCCGTCGCTGCACTTTATAAGCTCATCACGGCTATAGTAGGTACCTACCTATAGGTAGGTAGTAGGCAGGTAGGTATTAAATCGAATACCTAGATGTGGTAAATTTCTATTAGGTATTTATATCAAGGTAGGTACCTACCTAATTGTCATACAATTACTTATACCTAGGTACAGTAGGTACTTATACCTAACCTACTTCAATTTACGATTATAAATAGGTAATAGGTAAGTATATAAGTAGGTATCATTTATGTTTGAAGGTAGTTAGATACCTAGTTAGGAACGTAATAGGTAAATTTTGTGATAAGTATGATCTTGATCTTTGAAGCTTTGTTATTTGTCGCAATGTTAAAATACGCGCAATGTCATGAGCAGCTAAAACAAAGTGAAATAGTGCTCCAGCGCCCCGCGCCGCGGATCAATACCCATGCGACGCAAAAACGTCTCAATGTTGCGTCCCAGGAGTAACTTGAGATAGGTATATTTTCTTCTACAAATAACTACTTATGTACTTACTTATGAGTAGGTATAATCTACAAAGAAACCTTTTAAAAAATAGGCACAACACTCTCTTCTTTCGTCTCGTTTGTCCTTTGAACTAAAATTTAAAACTTCTGATTCGTCGCCTACTTTTCTTTTTCTAAACTGAATTCTTTTCATTTTAAAATAAGAATGCCATAAGCCCCGCCCGCCGTGTGACAAAGCGGACCAATGAACGATGTCGCGGGCGTAAGCAGGCGACACCACCGACCAATCAGGAGCGTCGCCTGCGTCCAATGACATCGTGGTGACAACGCGACAGGTCAACGCCCTAGTCACGTGTATGGCTTTGATTTGAAGTACAAACTAAAATGAACTTTCGTTTATTACAATAAGGTCCATTTAAATTTTTGTGTTGAAAATAGAATTTAGTTTTCTTGTGATTCAGTTCTCATTGGTTGAGATTTGAAATTGGAATTAGAAAAGCATTTTCAATTGTTTTAAGTTTTATTTTCTCTCTTAGGATTGGTTTATTTCTAACTTAACTGGAGTTCGACTAAGCTATTAAGATTGAAAAAGCTCACGATTCTGTATTGAAATTACATAAAAATGTCCAATCAAAAACTAATCGGGGGGGACAAAAAATGTATATACTTATACCAAAATCAATGCAAACTGAGCTTGGTTTGACTCTACTTAGGTCGGTTGGGGCCTATATTAGTCTGGCAAACCAAGTTTAAACAGTATTAAATAAAATAAAATAAACTACTGTCAGACTTGGTTTGCTCTACCTACTTATAGGTACTTACTTGTTTCATTTTCCAATTAGATTTTATTTATAGACTACTTATAGGTTTTTTTAACGTTATTGGCTTTTCGTTTTTTGTAGGTAGGTAACTATTATTAGTATTCGTTTGTTGTGCATTTTTTTTTCATTTGCATGGCACAGTTCGGCTCGCCTAACTAAACATTCCTACCTATTATGTACAAATCTACGTTCCCATCTCTAGACTACCTATAGGTAGGTAGGTAGGTAGGTGGATAGTTGGATACTACCGGTACGGACACCCGACCCGGAAGTAGTGATATCAGGCGGCGGAAACGGAAGTGTAGGTGGGGTCGGCGTCGCGAATAAATCGCAACACGGGTCGTTGCATGAATATATTCATATTTAGGTACATTTTGGAAATAAAAACCAACCTACGTATCTACTTACAATCTACTTATTCTTAACTAATCTGGTATCTTATTTTCTTCTGGTTCTTATTTTTAGAAAGGTTACCTGTTCAAAAGCTTATTAGACTTAGGCCCAATAAGACATAATGCGCTTATTAGAATATTCAGAACTGGTACTGCTATAATATGGTAGTCAGACAGAACTTATAAGACAAGTTAGTGTTTTTCTTCGAACTAGCTTAGAGTAAAAAGAGAGACCTACTTCTTGTAAGTGTGGCGATGTTTTGTTTTGATTTAAGTACATATTTATTCAAAACTTTAGGTCTATGGGTCCCAGCACACGCAAGTTTTTTTGTAGAAATCGCGACACGTCTGGTTGATGTAACTGGTGACCGAAGAGCTGTTGGCTTCCTCGCACAAGGTATCAGCATTGCGATACAACGAGGAAATGCCGCCAGCATACCTAAAGGTAGGTTCAATGCCTCAAGAGCCTATTTTATATCTAAGGTATACAATAAGTTACAAGCTACCTGCTTGTTACTTATTGTAAGTATAAGTATATTTTCTTACTGTAAATATTTTGCTGGTTTTTGAAATAGTTATGCAAATTTATATCAGTATTTTTTATAACAGTATTTTTCTTTGTAGAATTGTCCCCCGACATGTTATCAATATAAAACAGTATTGTAATATTCCTTGGGGGTGTTCGCCATCTGCGCCGGATTGGCCGGCGGTGACGCGGCGACTTTACAATGATGAGTGTGTGTGTGTGTTTTACTCACGTCTATAATTATCTATACACTTCGGAACTTATTACAGGGGAAGAATCGTCAAATTTGAATACAGATGCATATATATTTGAAATTTACTGTAGTAATCTTTACTCTCTTGGCTCTACGTCATCTCACTCTCAGTGCATCTTGCTCACACTTGCTGGTGCGAACGAGATGCAACTACTTATAGATAACGAGACGTGAACGAGACATCGTCTGCTACAGCAACTCGTGGTAAGCACAATGTAACAGTACCTAATCGATATTGCCTGGGCGTTGATAGTATTTGCATCCTGCTCAATCGTAACTGGTGGCAGCGAAATGCAGATACTATCGAATATGTGGCACGTATCGACTACGGTTACGTAGAACTCATGTTAAGCAAATGATTGTGTAAGTTCTCATTGATAATTTTTGGTAAATTATTGGAACGAAAGCTAAAGCTTGCTTTAGCCAATCAATATAATAATAGGAACCAATCTTCAAGACCAAGGAAACAAAGTAACTATACAATGGATAAAAGGACATAGTGGCTCAAGGGGAAACGATGCAGCGGATGAACTGGCAAGAAGAGGGTCAGAGACACCGGTATACGGACCAGAACCCATCGTACCACTACCTTTATCATACATTCAAAACCTTCTAAACCAACATCACAGGCAACTACACAACAAATACTGGGATGGTCTTGATACATGTAGGCAAACCAAGGAAGTCCTGCCAGAGCTAAACTACAAGTTCACAAAAACTCTACTGAGGACGCCCCGACAACAACTACGGAAAATAGTAGGACTACTAACAGGACACAACACACTAAACAAACACTTACACAATATGGGCATCACGGACAGCCCGATGTGTAGAGCATGTATGGATAAGGAAGAAACAACAAAACATGTTCTCCTTGAATGTAAACAGATAGAAGTATACAGGAGCAAATACTTAGGAACTCCCAGCACACTAAAGGAGGCAATTTGCAACCTTAAAACGATGATAGGTTTCATAGACGAACTAGGGTGGTTAGAGTAGTGCTACCTCGCTATCACGCAAAAAAGGCACAATGGATGTCGATTTGCGGAAAAAGCCCAGGAAAACTAACTAACTAACTAGGAACCAATCTTGCCTTTTTAACTGCAATTCGTTTCACAAACACAAAATTTTATTTTTCGGAAACCAGTCATAACTTATTGTCATAGAAAATTGTCTATAATAACCAAAGTTGTCTATGCTAGCTTCCGTTTCACCCATGTACCATGAAGAAACCATTTAGATTTTAAAATATATTTTTACCCCAAACAATTTTTTTTAAATTAGTTTTTAATATTAAACACAATAGGTCGTTTTTTAACCAACTTCAGTTTAGATTGCTATTCCAAAGATAATCAAAATCCAAAAAAAAACATGACATGTCAAGCGAAGTCATTTCATGCAAAATTAACATGCCGTCCCTTTTTTCTGTCGCAGACGTGTGAGGACATGCTTTTGTCTTTTTTTTAAATAACGGTCCTTAGCAAAAACCCTCAAGTTTGATCTATTTACCACTTACCGAAAAATCAAGCAAAATACAACTCTATTATAATGCCTTTATGGATGTGCAACTGTGACCTATTATTCCCATGTACAATTAATTTGATCAAATTTGAGCCTTATTGTATGAACAGTAAGGACATAATAGAAGCAGTAGTAAGCTGGTATTATTATGCGATGTCATCGTACCGGCACAGGGAGAATTAAAGACGAAATTAAACTTTTTTTTAAGTTTGGCGATGTGACGAAAATGGGTGAGTGGAACAAAAAATGAACGCGACAGAAATGTGATTTGACATGGGTTTGTCGCCTCAAGATCAACATCCACCAACCTAGTTGCCTCCACTGAGTATAATTGATTCTGGTGGATAGACAGATGTAATACCTATATACGGACTTCCGTAAGGCTTTTGACAGAGTCTCTCACAAACTTCTGAGTTATAAGCTATCCGTGTATGGAATATCTGGCTGTCTGCTGAAATGGCTGTGGTCATATGACAGACGGTTTTATGTTGTGGTGAACGGTTATCAGTCATCTCTGTGTAGCATTACTTCCGGCGTGCCGCAAGGCTCGCACTTGAGCCCTATCCTGTTTAACATGTTCATAAACGATATACCCCGCCTGTTTTCAGCATCCTAAAGTCTTTATGTACGCAGATGATTTAAAATTTGCCAGAACGATCACAACAAGGCAAGACGTTTCTTATCTTCAGCTAGACATTGACAATCTTTGTCGATGGTGCTACAAGAATCATATGCCAATGTCATTCTACCCACATTTTTTGACGTTTTTGTTCTGCTTTGTTGTCTATTTCTTTAAATATGTCAATGATATCGTGTGATGACATAAACGAATAAATTATATAAAAAAAACTAATTCCAATAACTCCCAGGACATTTTACACTCACAAGCAAATCATTTAACCGGTCCATTAAATCGGCAGCCGGTTGAATTAGTTGCATGTCACTTGCCGTCCATGCAGTCAGTGACGTCTGTCAACGTCGCCTTTAAATGTTTGAATCACTTTTTGTTTTGTCAATTGCCAAATCGAAACCATATAAAAATTCACTAAGCAAGTAAGTATAGAAAAGGAATTTATTTTATGTATTACCATTTCCTACTTTGACACTGTACCAGTGTACTTAAATCAAATTATTTTGCTGCTTTATTATCTAATAGGCATATACTTCAGTGCAAGAGGACTGCAGATTGTGATTTTATCAATTAAGTTAAATTAAATTAAAAAATTAAGTAAATTAAGTAAAACAGAGTCGAATTTCGAGAAAGAGGGGAGGCCTTTGCCCAGCAGGGGGACACTTAAGTAAGCTATAAAAAAAAAAAACAAATGAAAATGAAAATAAACTGAATAAAAAAAATTAAATATTAAGTAAAATATTAATCAGGTACGTTTTAAATCAGTTGTAATGTCATCCTACTCATATATTTATTTACTTAAGTAGGGGGTAAATGTATCTGAATCAAGAGAATTTGTAAGTAGGTAATAGGTAGGTAAGTACCTATATATGATATTCATTAAACCAAACTTTGAACTTATAAAGGGCACAAATACTCCTCGAACGTTTTAGAATCACGAGCGAATCGTTTAATCGGTCCATTAGCCGTTTAAATTAGCTCCCGTCACTTGTCACTTGTCACCGTCAGTGACGCCTGTCGCCGTCGCGTTAAAACGCCGGTGTTGGGTGGCGCGTTTATTTTCTTAAGGTCGATGACTTTCGATAGTTGGGTGGTCAATCAAATCATAACCGTCCATATACCATCGGGCATAATCGCCGGATCTGCTAATAAAGGATGATATACTAGAACGGGCCGGGAAACGACTGGGCCGATCTGTCAGTTTCTATAGAAAACGTCACGTGACGACCGAGGGCTGCCAGCAATCACGTGATTCTTTCTATAGAAATTAACAGATCGTCTGGTCCCGCCTCGGACTTCTTATTTTCTAGACGTCTAAATCAAAGTTAGGCTGAGCTCCTAAAAATGTGTTCCCAGACATCCTCACACCCATCTTTGAAGAGTCGGCGAGCACAAGGCTACACTGTCCACTTACACTCGTTACCTGTTCGGCCCTATTCGACGTCACATATCCCACAGTTTATCAACACTTCACACATAAAAACATAATGCCCGCTCCACACAAAGCGGCCGCCTCATCAGGCAACATGACGGACATTTTTGTCGCGTTGAGGAGATGACAATATTGCAGCAATTATTGGGGTTTGGAGGTGTGAGCCGGCAGTATCAAAGGATGAGATAGGGTTCCGCGGGCTTTACGGTCTATGCGGTGCGAATTCCAATAGATAACCGTAATTTTAACGGCCTCCTAGCCGAGTCGGTAGTGACCCTGGCTACGAAGCAGGAGGTCTCAGGTTCGAATCCTGGTCAGGGCATTTATTTCGTGTGTTTATCATGAATATTTGTTCTTGAGTTATTATGGATGTTTTCTATGTATTTATGTATATATCTATTATATATATCGTCATCTAGTGCCCACATCACAAGCCTTGTTGAGCTTAACGTGGGACAAGGTCGATTTGTGTAAGATTGTCCCACGATATTAAAAAAAAGGTCATATTACACTATCGGGTTTAATGTCGTCAAGGACACATCGGTAATATCCTCCTATAAATATTAAATTTAAGGCAATCATTAAGCGCGGTATTCAAAAACGTACTTCAACAACAGTTTAGCTAAATGATTGTTTGTCCTTATCTGTCACTTTGACAATCGGGTTTGTCAGAATGGGAGAAAACATAATTTAATTAAAACTTCTGTTAACTTTTTTATGAATAAGGCGGTAAGGAAATAAAGAGTCATGTGAAACTTTAACCAATTCCTTATCTGCTTATTAATTTGACTTGACCGTTATTCGAAGCTTATTAATTGAGAGAGGCACGTCGTTTCCCGCCATGATATTGCTATCTCTTTCTAACATATAGCCATATTTCTCTCTTTTCCCCCACCATTGCTGGCCCACCACCGGGCAGTGGGGATGAGTTTCAACTTGGACGAAATCCCAGGTTGGTTGGTCTTTGGCGTCTCGTTTCCCGCCGCGGAAGGTCGTGCTAACAAGAAGTACGACTTTGATTTAAAGATTACCTTTAAAATAATTGGTTGTACCAAGCAAGTATATTTTACGATAAAACGTTTGAAAAATAGGTGATCAAATACTGTAATATTCGCACGTTATTTGTGACGACATATTCACGTAAGTAATCTTCGAGCATCTAGTTATTATTAGATTTTTGTGACGAAAGTTTTTCGAATCTACCCTCTATACTTTATTGGAAGAATTGAAGTTATTTAAACGGTTTTTGCCGTTCGATACTTATTGTAAATTTGATTTGTAGAATTATGGAGGATGTAGACGGAAAACCTGAAGACAAATCGGATATACCAAAAGCAAAACGTAAACATGAATGCAGTGAATCAAGTAGCAGTGACTCGTCCAGTTCCTCAGATTGTTCGAGGTCAGATTCGAAGTACCATGCTCGCAGCAAAAAAAGGGGGGGCAGAAAGAAATCCTCTCGTAAACTCCATTTATTAACTAAACAGATAAACGAGCTGCGAGCACTTATTAATCCTGATTGCCATTACAGTCGTAGCAATGATTGTGACGCATATTCCGTAGTTTCGGACACTGTCAGTCGAGATCTTTATGCTGAAGTCGAACCTCAGCCAGGCCCATCGAAACCTTTTGTTTTGGGCCTTGAAACCAAATTAAAGGAACCGACAATACCCGAGGCTACGGAACAGCAAATAAAACTCTTATGTGAGGTACAACGTCTCGATAGTAAGGGCTGGAATGATATTCGGTATTCCGAGACTCAGAAAATGTATAGTAGGTCTCCGGGCTACACCGATTTAGAGGTAAATGAGGAAGTTAAGCAGTATGACTCATACCCTCATTTGGTTCATTCGGACAGAGCGTATGGCGCCCTTACGTTTTGCTTGATAAAACAGCAAGAAGCTCTGCACGCTGCAGTGGCCGAAATACTTGGTTATACTAGGTCAGGTGGAGAATTTTCGTATGAAAATTTTTGTGACAAGGTGAGTAGCGTCCTTCTCGGTGGGGACCTTTTCAAAGTCTCCGAGGACATGTTACAACTGGTTTGCGGACACAGAGCCGAGGTGATAAACATGAGACGGAATGGAATCACGAAGCATATCAAAGAACCACTGCTTAAGGCGGCTATACGCAAGATACCACCATCTAGTTCCGCGCTTTTTAATACTGAAGCATTTACAGCCAAGATTGAGCATCATGGTGGCGTGCGTAAGTGTTTCTGGCCCCTGAAAAAGACCACCGTTTCGCAAGCGGATGAGTTTAAGGCCGCCACAGGCGCTCCCTCGCAGGGAACCACGCTTCACAAAGTGCCCTCGCAGGGCTTTTGCAATCACGCGCATGCAAGCAATACTTTTACGTGTAATGCTCATGCTTGCCAGGAAAATGCTGCCGCGCAGCCTACTCATCCCCAGCGGGGAAGCTATAAGCATAATTATCCTTCGCAAGGATATAACAACGCATTTAAGACTGGGCCCAGTGGTTCCTTTCGGGGGCGCCAGTCTAAGCAATACCAGCAAAGACCCCATCATCAGCATGGAAATGCGAGAAAACGAGGAAGTTCCCCCACGGGGCATAAATACAATAAACGAGGTAAATATTGACATGAGGTTCAAGGCAGGCCGCCTGGCACAATTTTACAGCGTATGGGAGAACATGAACGCACCGGATCACTTACTGAGGATATTAAGAGGGTATCGCATACCCTTCACACAAAAGCCACCTCTAGTTTACCCAAATCGTTGCCGCAGCAATCTGGAATGCCCACAATCAGAGGAGATGACGCAAATTATCAATCAAATGAAAAGTCAGGGTGTGCTAGAAGTAGTGGATCCGTCTCCCAGTTTTCTGTCGACCATGTTTATAGTGCCAAAAAGCGACGGCTCGTCCCGACCTATTTTCAATCTCAAGGCTTTGAACCGGTATGTAATGACCGAACATTTTGGATTGATAAACGTGCACCGCGTGCCGGATTTCATCCAACCAAAAGACTGGCTATGCAAAATAGATTTGTCCCAAGCGTACTTTCATCTACCGATAAGCCAATCACACAGGCGATTCCTGCGCCTTATCTACAGCCAAGAAATCCTACAGATGACATGCTTACCGTTCGGGCTCAGTTCGGCGCCGAAGATCTTCGCAACCTTCACCAATTGGGTTGCGCAGGTCCTAAGAAACATGAATATACGAGTAATAGTATATCTAGACGATTTCCTAATTGCGCACCAAGACAGAAACACGCTTGCCAGGCAGGTGGAGACAGTTGTGAAGAACCTAGAAACCTTGGGGTGGTTGGTCAATTACGAGAAATCCCGATTGACTCCCCAGAAGGCACTGGTATATTTAGGTGTCTGGTGGGATCCCTGGCAAAATCAAAAACGGCTTCCGGAGGAAAAGATTCCTTTATTGACAGGCAGGATATATCAGATGCTTTCTGCAGCAAGAACGAGCCGGAAAGATTTAGAACGGTTGGTAGGGCTGTTGAACTTTGCAAGTTTTACAGTCCCAAGGGGCAGATTAAACTACCGTGCCTTGCTACACCTTCTCAACTCAGTCCCTCGCTTTTCGAGCAAGAGCCAGACGTATGCCATTCCATTAAGGGTGAGGAAGGACTTGGTGTGGTGGTTGAACCATTGTCGTACACCTTCTCCAATCCACGTGCCTCCGCCGACGCACTTCCTAACAACAGATGCGTCAGACCTGGCTTGGGGAGCCCAATTAGACGATCAAGCTCTGACTGGATTTTGGACAGGATCGGAGCAAAAGTTGCATTGCAACCAGAAAGAGATGCTTGCCATCCAGAGGGTATTAGAAGATCACTGTCTGTACCTGAACAACTCAACAGTGCTTGTTCAATGCGACAACAAAACGGTATTGGCTTACTTACGCAATCAGGGCGGGACAAAATCAAACCTGCTCTTGGAGTTAACGTATCAGATTTTTTACATTTTGGAAAATTACCACATTCATCTAAACTTATTTCACATACCAGGAAAATACAACACCCATGCAGATCACCTATCTCGCCTGCGCTTGCCACCGGAGTGGCACCTCCTCCCGGGGGCCACAGAAAAGGTATTTGCGAAATGGGGCGTTCCCCAGATCGATCTGTTTGCGTCTCACAAAGCACATGTAGTGATCAACTACGCCTCGCTGGACCAAAACGACCAGAGAGCTTTATTTCACGACGCATTCTCACGAACATGGAACTACAATCTAGCCTGGGTGTTTCCACCGCCTTACTTGGTGCCGAAAGTGCTGGCTCATCTCAATCAGGCAACAGGCGTGTACCTGCTAGTGGTGCCACGATGGAATCGTGTCTTTTGGCGAGCAGATCTCAGGACACGCGCCCTAGCAGCCCCCTTCACTCTTCGGACTCTGGAGAGGTTCCTGATCGATGTCACGACAGGCTTGCCTCCACCGAAAGTTCAGGAAATGGTGCTAGAAGTATGGAAGTGTGGGGGTGGTCAGAGAGCTTGACTGATTGGAATTCGGATCAGATTAAGTTGCTGGAACAATCCTGGCGTACTTCTACTAGGAAAACTTATGACATAGCGTGGAAGAAGTGGGTTCTCTGGGCTACTAATCACAAGGTGGAATATACAAAACCATCAGGTTCGGATTTAGCAAAGTATCTATCCGACCTCCATCTAATTCATAAACCCTCGTATAGAACCATATTACTTTATAAGTCCGTTGTGTCAACACTATGCAATGCAGAAGGTTCCGGCATTTTAAGTTCACACATTCTTGTTAAACAAGTACTCAAATCAATTGCCCTGCAGAAGCCCGTTTGTCAGAAACCTCCTATTTGGAATACAGAAATTCTTGTTGATTATTTGAGAAAGTGCAATTTAAACTTAGAAAGTCCTTTTGAATCATGTAGGCACACTGCAATATTACTACTCCTCTGCTCTGGCAGGCGAATTCATGACTTAACATTGTTAAAAATTGATGATCAGCATTATATGCAATCTAATGATGCTATTGTTTTTTGGCCGACATTTGGCTCTAAGACAGACTGCGCTGGTTATCGGCAGTCTGGGTGGAGATTGTTGCAAAATCCCGATTGTCAAAACTTGAATCCCGTATTTTGGGTAAAGCACACTGTATCCTTATTAAAAGGCAGGCGTGAGTTAGCAAACTCAAATGATTTATTTGTAACTTTAAGAGGTGAGGTTAGATGTGCCTCCCGAACAATCATTTCGGGATGGATCAAAAGCTTGTTGAAGGAAGCAGGCATTACGGCAACCCCAGGCAGCGTCCGCCCCGCTGTGGCGTCAAAAAATTGGGTAGACAATTTTCCCGTTGACGACATTTTAGCGCGTGGTAACTGGCGCTCAGAAAATACTTTCTGCCGTTATTATAGGCGTGAGGTAATGCCTGTATCCTCCACAATTGAATCTGTATCACACTTGTTTGAACCTATTATGTAAGATTAGTAAGACAAACTTTTCTTGATTCATTAAAAAGCTATAGTTGATTAAAAGCTTTCATTTCTGTTTTAAAACATAATACCTATGATTATCAGCACATTTCAGAACTCATTATAAACTTACACATTTTAACTATCAAATAATCATCACTTTGTTATGAGGTCACATTGGCATCTCCTTTTCCACCACCACCAGGCGATAACAAACACGTCTCAATTAATAAGCTTCGAATAACGGTCAAGTCAAATTAATAGCCGCGTTTTACCTACCAATAAAACGCATATTAATTTACTTACCTTATTCGAAGCTTATGAGTAAACTCTGCCTGGTGACATTAATTTCGAGCCAATGACCAACCAACCTGGGATTTCGTCCAAGTTGAAACTCATCCCCACTGCCCGGTGGTGGGCCAGCAATGGTGGGGGAAAAGAGAGAAATATGGCTATATGTTAGAAAGAGATAGCAATATCATGGCGGGAAACGACGTGCCTCTCTCAATTAATAAGCTTCGAATAAGGTAAGTAAATTAATATGCGTTTTATTGGTAGGTAAAACGCGGCTATTTGAAAAAATTTATTACTATCCTCCAAATCGAAAGAATACAAATACTAATTTAATGTAGGTACTTTCAATTCAATAAAATTATAAAATGATCGTTACGAAATTTGACATTTCCAGTTTATTTATTTATTTTGATATGAAACGGAACCCTCTCTATCTCGTACAACTCCCGCCTTTAGTTTATTTTAGATGACGAGTGATTTCGGCTGTCTGGTGTTTTTTTAATTATCCGACGTCAGGTGCCTCGTGGATGACACGAAGAATTGTAGGTACTAATGGCTGTGTTTGCTATACTTCTCTACGTTTGTGGCAGTTTCCTGTGAATACTTAATACCGATTAAGTATAAATGCTTTAGAAATGTAAATTGAAATAGATGTTATATTCGGTTCGAACCGCGGCTTGGCCTGCGATCGAATTGGTTTTTTTTCTTTAGTATATGACCTACTACTTTAACAAGATGTCAAAATGTTTAATTCAATAATTTGATTTGTTTCAACCAAAAGTTGCAATTAATACTTTTAGTTCAATAACAACAAAAACACATAAAACTAAAATAAAATAACTGTTAAAGTAAATATTCCCCCCTCGGCATGGTACCGTAGACGCTGGCAGCGTTTCCTCGCTGTATTGCAATACTAATGCCAGCTCTACGGTCGCCGGTAGCGCCCACAAGCCTCTTTGAAATATCCTTAAATATCCTTAGGAGCGTAGTCAATATACAATCCATATGCTTTTAGTGGTCCTAGGGCACTCCGGAAGTGCATAGGGCGACAAGATCTTTCTATCTTGTGCAACCTTCTTGGCTTCGCTCCAGCTCAGTCCTACGGCTGGCTCTCGCTACTCGTTCTCCACGCTCCGTTGCTACGTGTCTACAGTGTGTTTTTAATCCAATACGATTACGTACAACTCATGGTAACCATATGGCGTCCACGAGCTTCGTTTCCAGCTTGAGGCCTCTACTCAAGCTTAATGGATATGCTATAATTACTATTTAAAACGAGATATTTACCATGTACATTTGTTTTCATGAGCTCCCGATATTTCGGCACTGTTACAAGTGCCATGTTCACGGTGTAACTGATTTGCTGCGAGTTTTTATTTTATTTGTGGTCTACCCACACCCCGTAGCGATCTACCCGCTTACGGGTTCGTTTAATTTGCGCGGTGTCACTACCGCTACTAGCGTCTACTTTCTCACTTAGAACTCGATCACGTTCACGACACACGACACTTACAGTATCGACTGGTGCATTTCTTACCGAACCAATAACTTTTGGATTTTTGAATTTCCGAATCACTGGATGCCAGACCCTCGACAGTTGAAACCCGAGGGTCTGGCATCCAGTGATTCGGAAATTAATGGGTTTAATTTGCGCGGTGTCACTACCGCTACTAGCGTCTACTTTCTCACTTAGAACTCGATCACGTTCACGACACACGACACTTACAGTATCGACTGGTGCATTTCTTACCGAACCAATAACTTTTGGATTTTTGAATTTCCGAATCACTGGATGCCAGACCCTCGACAGTTGAAACCCGAGGGTCTGGCATCCAGTGATTCGGAAATTCAAAAATCCAAAAGTTATTGGTTCGGTAAGAAATGCACCAGTCGATACTGTAAGTGTCGTGTGTCGTGAACGTGATCGAGTTCTAAGTGAGAAAGTAGACGCTAGTAGCGGTAGTGACACCGCGCAAATTAAACGAACCCGTAAGCGGGTAGATCGCTACGGGGTGTGGGTAGACCACAAATAAAATAAAAACTCGCACCAAATCAGTTACACCGTGAACATGGCACTTGTAACAGTGCCGAAATATCGGGAGCTCATGAAAACAAATGTACATGGTAAATATCTCGTTTTAAATAGTAATTATAGTGTAAATGACCATGTTAGCTTAAAATCTTATATTAATGGATATGAACAATGAATGAAGCAATTTGGTATTACTATGAATATAAGATATAAATAAACTACATCTAAAAATCATTAAAAGTTAAGCCTTAAAAAATAAAACAACAAACCTACTTATACAAAAGCGATGGACAATTTTTTTGCGCCAATTAAGAACACGCACAACGCACGGACATCTGACCCCATTTGATATGCGGCTCCCCACTTCCTTAACAAAAGATATGGCGCCAGAGCTCCTACTACACCCAGATGTGTCGAAACCGAGAGGAACAAACAAATAATTGCCCACAAGCTCGGAGTAGGTACTTGTCACGCTTTCTGATGGCAGGCATGGCAGCAAGTTCAAGATATACTTGACATTGACAAAATTGTTCAACACTCGGACAGAAGCCATTATTTCAGAGAAGAAGAAGAAGGTACGTCTTATTTCTCCGAACGTCGACATAGCTCCAAAACTGTTAAAAATTATAAAGAGCCGGCGGAGTAACTAAACTGCCTATTCACAGTTTGATTAGTGATATTGTGCGAGTTCATATATTTTCTACTAACGAACTATGATCCCGTACTAATCAGTAATCAGTTTGAACAGACCATAATTGTATAATGTCAGCTAACAACGGGAAAACACCACAGGAAGGCTCTCTACAAGGTAGACCAATGATCTGGACCATTTAATGGTGAATCAACTATTTCTTGTTATTCCGTCTCGTCAACCGGGGACAAATGCAGCACAGTTTGACAGAAGAAACGTTGTAGTATGATCTACTGACATGCTTGGTAGATGGCCCATGATGGAAAGGAAACATACCCACCAAAATAAATCATGTTTTGTGAGTTTTAATGTCAAAGTGAGACGAGAGAAGAAATGGTTAACCCATAAAGCTATATGTTTGGTGTAAAAATTACAGACTTATAAAATGCGGCCCTGATTGGCTGTGGTGGAGATTTAGAAAGGCATACGACTAGAATCAGTTGCCTTTTGTCTGAAATGATGACATAGGTATTCAGGTGGTCACCACGGTGGTGGTGGTAAAACGCATGTTATCCATAACAGATTATTGTCCAAAATAGTTTCGATGACATATATCCGTGACATAAAAAGCTAACCTTAAAATGAACAACAAAGGTTTCGGCGCCGGCGATACGCCCCCCGCCGATCGACACGCATATCATACAGAGTGATCAGAAACCGGTGACATTTTTTAACCTTCTCTTCTAAGCCGAAAACCCGGAGTTAAGCTGTCAAATCACATACAAAAAAACGCGTAACTCCGGGTTATGTGGCTAACCCCGGGTGGTGCAATTTGCCCTAATGATGGTAACTTAGGGTCAAAGCAAGCTAAGTTTAGATCGAATTTGATATGAGAGCCTGCGTAAGTGCGCAAGTGCTATTTTAAACGTCAAATTTCTATGAAATTAATTATGACGTTTACTTAACACTTTCGCAGTTTGTGCTATCAAAACCTATGCAAACTTAGCATAGTTGAACCTTATGCTTAGTAGTAGGTGCTCTTATTGAGTATTTTTAACTCTTTGTTATTTCACAAAGTTAAAAGTGTGCTACGTGAGTACGTTTAGGTTGACAAGCATGCGGACTGCATTATGATAAGCGGAAGGCAAAGCCTCGACAACTGGTATCCTGTAGGAGTGACAGTCGTAGTAGGATTAAGTAGGTAAGTATTCAATCTGTTGTTGGCTTAAGGCCTTAAGTAAATAACAAATGAATACCGGTAGCTGTTTCTTGAACATACTCCTCGTATTTATTTATTAAAGCAAAACATTTAGAAATGTTTTCTCCAATTTCAACACCTGATAGCAATCTAACTGGATACCTACTAAAATTTTATCCAGAAAGTACGATTTAACATCTTAAAACTGAAAAAGAAATTTAATCTTTAACTTACTTTCTTCCTGTACCTACTTAAAGTTATTACAATACGAGTACTTTAACAATTTATTTAAAAAGATACTAAATCATTCGAAGTGAGCGTCATATCCTTGCCCTTAGGGTAACGAGGCCTAACAAAAAAGACGATTGTTAAATGTGATCGAACAAAAACATCCTGTATATCCAGATTACCCTTCATAATCCATATTTCGCGGCACTTTTTGTCTCTGATGAAGAAACTTCATTGTCTGTGGTCCGATTTGTTCCGGGTGACACCATCATAATCGACTATCGATCCACCTTAATCGATTAAGGCCTTTTGAGCGGCCCGGTGCCTTTATGTTTCTTTTTAAATTCAACCTGTTGTTATTTCCAAGCGAATCTCAACGCTATGGATACACACTAAGATTTAATTTTAGTTTACTTGCGTTTGAACTATGACTTTGTCACGCTGTGTTTAACAATTTGTTATAATCAATCGACACGATGCTAATTAAGAAGGGGTAAGGCTTAGATTGGTGTGAACAGATGGTATGTAGACTCTGGTGGTGTTTATGATATGTCGCCGATATACTAAAGCAATTTTCGTCCGCCGCCATTGTTATAAATGTTATCGCAAAATGAAATATTACAAAATTTTATTAGTTTTGTGGGAATTGTGTCGAGATGCGGAAGATACAATGTTGCGAATAAATTAGAATCCATAATCTTGGAAACATGCATTAATTTAATGACTTCATTAAAGTATGTATTTCAAAAAGAAAAATAATTGAGTCAAACTGACTCAATTATTTTTCTTTTTGAAATTTCAGTATTGGAAAGTCAGTTTACTCCGTGAACATGGCGCTTGCAACCGTGTCGAAATATTAGGTGCTCAATAAAACAAACATACATGGTAATTATCCCGTTTTAGATATTTAGTTACAATGCAAATTACCATGTTGGCTTAAAATCGTAATAATGTACCTAAATTGCTAAAACCGTTACGTTGCAAATGGTAAAATATTCAGTAAGTACTTACTGGTTCACATTGTAGGTATATCTGTAAAGCTTGTAAATCCAGAGCTTTCAGTGTGTGGTCAGCATCGCTAGAGGCCGATTTATTGTGATAAGTGAGCCGAATTATAGTATGAATCTTTTGAGGTAAATTTAACGGTTCGAGCCTTAATCCTTAAACAATGATACCATGGATTATAGAGAAATACGTGAGTGAAATAGAAATGTTTATTAGAAAACACAATCGCCCAATGATGGCGACACTGGACGCTATCCGCCCTCTTAAGCACCAGGATTACACCATGGTCTTCACATTCCAGATGATGAAAGATGACGTAAGATCCTCTTCTAGACGTATTAAAAGATAAAAATGTACACCACCGTGAGCACCGTGGGCATGTTGCGTGAGTCGAGTACCAAGTACCGCGACTACATTAAGACATAAACCACGTGTCGGATTCCGCCGCACTCGGCGACCGTCGGTCTATTTCGGTAAAAATAAATAAATATGCGCGAGCGCGTGGCTTCGATCTACGATCAGCTGAGGCTAGAAGTGGCTGGAGATATATTTTTTTAATAGCCTATTATGTTGTCTTTAAGGTATGTACTCCCGGTACTGAGTTTGTATGGCGAGAACCGGAAATTCCCGGTTCCGGTAGGTCCCATATTTGTATAACCAGTAATAATAAGTTGTAGCCGGTGTGCCTACCGTATAGGTAGTATACACTTACAGTGTACCTGATAGGCACGTGTAGTTGGTAGGAGCGAGACGGGCATACTTTCGAGTGCCGCAGTCGCAATCGAATACACCTTGTAGTAAGCACGCAGTACCACTCCTTAGTTGTGTCCCACCGCTCCTTCAATCGTCACAATTCGGAACATGTTCCTATTAGTCACTACATAGCTAAATTGTTTAGTCTGCAAGTAGGCATTAAGGGCACTTAAGTATATGTTGTCAATACATATTAAGTAATTAAAGCCTTTACATTCCTACAGGTTATCCCGCCATATCCTTCTTGTTATTGATTAGTTCTAGGATATTTTTTCATAAGAAAAATAATAAAGTAAGTATGGTGGAGTGTTCCAAAAATTAGATTCCAAACTAATTTTCAAATATTTCAGCCAGCATTGGAAAAAAAATTCAAATTAGGTCTAGTTCCGCCTCCACTGAAGTAAATCTTCACTGTTTTTCTTAGTCTTTGAGCATCCTCATATACTTATAATTCTTTCTAATTATTAATAATTTGGATCCACACGGCATTTTGAAACCCTGAAAAAGGTTCAACTTAGATCCCACCTTGATGATTTGGCCACTTCAGCGCACTGGGCTTTTTTCGTTACTTCGATTCCTTAAAGATACTTGCTTTCGTATAGAATAACTCGTGGTAAATACCAACAAGTGTTACCGCTATGCCACATCCAGACCAGCTATGTCTCCCGCAAACGACAACTCATCCCAATATAGCGGTGCTTGATAACGACGGCCTGAGTTACGCGTCCGGTAAGTGCGCGTGCGCATATAGGTACATATGTGCCACGGCATATCGGCATGCCGATCGGATATAGCGTAACGTAGCATGTGGGCTTTTTAAACAAACCCATCAATCTTGGTATAAAAATTTCAAAGGTGTCGAAGGTTTATGATAAGCAACATCCATTTTGCAACTCAAATATCGATGTTTTGTATGGATGAGCCAGTGTCTTCGCGACTTAGGGGTTGGTCCTATATCAAAAGTTGTTTACAATCGGTCTGTAGTCACCTCGCACTATATGGCTAAGGGTTGGAAAAACAGCATATACATCATCATCATCATTCAGCTGAAAGACGTCCACTGCTGGACATAGGCCTCCCCCAAAGATTTCCACAATGACCGGTCCTGCGCCACCCGCATCCAGCGGACTCCTGCTTCACCAGGTCATCAGTCCACCTTGTCCCCACAAGGCCTACCCACGCTGCGCCTTCCGGTACGCGGTCGCCACTCGAGAACCTTTCCGCCCCAACAGCCATCGGTTCTACGTGCAATGTGCCCCGCTCACTGCCACTTAAGTAAGCCACTTAAGCCTATACATTGGGAATTAAAACAAAGGTAGACCTGTATCCCAGAATTGATTGGTTGGCGGAGTTACGGTAGACGGTCGATGGCTGATGGACCCAGGAGCTCACTGAAAATCTTTGGTCGCTCTACACGTCATGATATCAAATAAATGTTTTGTCTGGTCAATTGTTCCAGGGCCTATACCACGAAAATCGAACGATTTTTTTATTAGCCTATAAGTGTCAGACTGCTGGACAAGGGCCACTTCTTTGGATCTCCATATTACCCTATGTTATGTTTTTTCAGACCAATAGCCCTAGCATATGAGGGCTGTTACGTATCTCATGATCAAGAAAGACACTAACATGCGTAGCCAAGACGCCAATTGCTATCGCTCAGTTGCGAACGAAACGCAACTGTCATTGACGCACTAATAAGTGTGCTTACCATGAGTTGCATTCGATTGCGACTGCGGTATTCGACAGTATGTCCGTCTCACTCCTGCCAAAGTAGTGGTAGGAGCGAGACAGACATACTTTCGAATGCCACAGTCACAATTGAATGCAACTCACGCACACTAGAAGAGATAAACGAAGCCTGAGCGATTGGCATCTTGACTTACGCACGCTGTCATTTTCGAACTATTCGGATTAGACAATGACAGTTGTCTTTCTCGCCCGCGAGATACTTATGTTGGTATTCTTGTGTTAGAGCTATTGTTTTTGACGAAGGTGCCTAAAGTCGTCCTGCTGTCTCCGCTTGGGTCTCCTTCATATCATAAGTCGAGAAATGAATTACTTAGTGTAATTTGTTTTTAATATTTGCCTGAACTTTTTTAACATATAAAACCTTACTTTACTAATACTTAAGACTAAGTCAGTTGGTCACTGTGGGAACTGGGAACGGGGCGGCGCCAAAGCATTGTTCTTCGTTTCCGGACGTCATTTAAAAAATAACCGAATTCGGTCCAAATGATTTATGCGCTCGTTACGTTTAATTTAAAAATGTTTAGTGGATGTTTATGTTACGCCTGTTGAAGGTTTGAAAGGGTAGGTATATATCTATATTCAACTTTTTATCAGTCTACAGATGGGTTATGCAATGATTTAAGTAGTATTTGCCTGTAAAGCTCGTGAGCGTTAAGGTTAACCTTCTTGGGGCTTGGGTTTCGGTGGAAACACGTGACGTCACGATGCGTAAGTACACCTCTTTTCTGCTGTACCGATGGCTTGAAAAACGTAGCTGAAGGCCTAGTATAAAAGTTGTACGACATTATCTCCTCGACCGCGTTAGCGTATCGAGGGGTCAAAATATGAAAGTTGCCGGATGATTTAAATAAACGGCAAACATAATTTGAACTCCCGATACGCTAACGCGGTCGAGGAGTTAATGTCGTACAATTTTTATACTAGGCCTTCTGATAGTCGATGGATGAGGGTTGCGAATGACCGTACTTTATTGTGGCGTAAGTACCTATACTTGGGAACCTCTGCTTGATTGATATACGTGAAGGTGATACTATACTGTCTCGCTTTAGCTCCGCCTCTTACCGATACTAGAGGTATAATTCTAAAATCCGAAGGTTTTTCTTGAAGTTCATGAACTGTATGGGTATGGGTTTGTGTCTCGAATTGCACTGTAGTATCAAAGTTACTGAGCCAATCGTGAATGATATGTCAAATCCATTTTATGACGCTGGTATTTATACCAACCTGGTTCTTTACCATCTATATAGGTATCATCACCATCTTACACAAACTAGTCAGGCGGATATATGTCACGTCACAGTGGATGCGGTTCACACTACACTACGGTTTCTGAGTGAGATAACGCTACGCGCGTGTATAGCGCTGTCCCCCTTGCACCTTGCAGTAATGCCTTAGTCATTTAATCATTGGAGACAAATCGCCACGTGATTTTTTCCTCTTCTTCATCCCAATTTGTGGGTGTTGTGTCCTATAGCCGCCAGGAAGTCGCCACCTTGCCAATAGCCTGCAAAAATAAAATAATTAATTGTAATTAAGTACCTACTAGTAGTAAACCTACTTGTAATTATAAACAGAGAAACAATTGTAGATCTTAATCAACGGCCTTCGCCCGGGCAGTTGTCGCGATGTCGCATCTATTGTTCATTTGCATGTACTAATTATACCACAAATTATGCAAGCCTTTGTCTTTTTCCATTTTGTCTTTTTGCAATTTGAAAAACAAATGTCACCTTTATTGCTTTGGAAAACGGTCGAATTTAATATTAAGAATGGCAAGTTATAATTTTGTGTGTGTTATAGGAACAAAGTTAAATTTATAGTTTTTAAAATGTAATGACACTTTTATCCTGCTAAGAATAAGGGTGAAATTTTATTTTATAAAAGGCAAACGTAACCTGGCGGTTTTGGAAATACCAATTTAATCATGCAGTCGTCATCGTCATAGCGTACCTCAATTGTAATAAAGTTGAAAATAACGTGTTTCTGCAGCAATATTAAAGTTGATATGCAAATATCGAATAAGATGTCCTTTTGTCACTTTATCAGGGCTGTGTGATAATTATTAATTGTCACTGTTTACTCTCTTGTTTGTTATGGATTTGAATCACGAATTGACAGCTAAAATGGCGTAATAATTGATTTGACATTGACATAATGACATGAAATTGATTTAAAATTCTAATTATACCTAGTTTATCGAAATAGATCCATCTTCAAAAAAATGTCATTGAGATAGATGACTTTTGATTTGACAGAAGGTTTTTTTACCTAAAAATTACCTATTTTTTGTGGATTAATCCTTTTGCTTAAACTACGTTAATATATGTCCTCAAATGTCCTAAATGAACATTTCAAAAACAAGAGGTTTCGCTTACGTTTCGCTTGGCAACATAAACATAAGCCCGACTTTTATAATAGGTAATATAATTACGTAGCAACTGTTTCTTCCAAAAAATCCCCAAAAACATGATTAATTACTACTTCGTCTTCTGTCCGCCCATCGCGGGACATTATGACTTACATACTTACCATATACTTTCGTCCTTACCCTAATCTCTTTACATTTAAGGTTCAAATTCGTCTGGCAAGGAAAGGGGGTTAAGTTAGCAAGTTCCTATGAGTTTTTATGAGAAACGCCCACAGAATTGTCGGTGACTTGGGAATTAAGGTCTTCAGTTAGATGTCACGATGTTAGAAAGGTTTTTATTAATTTATTTTAGTGTTGGTTTAGATTGAGTTTTTGTGATTTGTAATGTCATAGGTAGATTTATTCACACACTATGTATTCTATTAATACTATACCTAAATGAAAAAGTTTGTGTGTTTCTTGTTTGCCCGGTGTAAAATGAACTAGTTACTTAAACGAATTTCGTTGAAAGGTATTATCGCATTCAAAATTGCATGAGCTGATAGGAGTTTATCCATAAACTGCCCATGCAATTTTGAACGCGTGTGTACATGAATAGTTTACCTAGAAAAGTACAGGAATTCATCTCATACCATTATCACGAAATGTTAGGAGAGGAGCGATACCTATTGGAGACGATAAAGAATAGGAGAGGCAAGATGATGGACCACCTGATTCGACATCCACAGCATTTTTTTAAACATTCGAGGCCAAGGATTATATAGCTCAGGCAAATAGAAGAAAAACTTGCTGTAGTATCGTTTAAAAAAGTAAAGAGGCTTGCACAGTACAGAAAATAATGGAGTCGTAGCTAGGTGATGATTATGATGAATCCATCTCATGAGGTGCATTAACCTCGTCTTATTTTTAGGACAACGCTCAAAATATGATGTCCCATTTTTTAAAAACAGGGTCAATAATATTACAAATCGAGATATTTCCCTTGGAGTCTAAATAGCAAAAATACTTTTAAAAGGCTTGAGTCGAAGCCGCATGAGAATTTGGTATAAAATCTAAATCCATATACATACCTACTTATACCTACAAATGTTACCAGAGTCTAAAACAAAACATAAATAAACACCAAAAACAATGTCTCGTCAAAAATGAAAGACCTCCACAATATTCAAGCCTTAGGTCAATTTAATTTAGTTCCAGACGAAAAAAAGTCCAAACCTCATACGAGTGTCCCCGCCTATCGCGTTCCCGGGAATCTATTTAAATCAGGGGTTCCGTGATTAACTTTTTTGGAACCCTTGAGGGTCCGTAAATGAATTTCGCCATGGCTTTGACATTATAAATGCCTTTGTTTTTGGTTTGAGTTATTGTGGACATTAAGTTATGAGTTGAGAATATTTTCGAGGCGGTTTTAACTATAAAACTCTCGTGAGACTCGAACATATTAAATAAAGAACGAAACATGTCGAGCGAAAATCGACTAAATTACGTGAGTGACCCGTTTTAAATATTATTTAATATTTTCGAGGCGGTTTTGTGTTAATACTGTATCATCGCGTCGGTGGCCCAGCGCCAAGACGCGCGGCTTTCAATTCGAACGTCTCGGGTTCAAATCCTGCTGGCTTGAAGTAAGTTTTCGGAACTTATGTTGTACGAAATATCATATGATATTTACCAATGATGGCAGATCAGAAGGCAGTCGCTTTCGTTAAACTAGCGCCTACGTCAATGCTTGGGGTTATTTGACAAAAAGCGGACCCCAGGCTCCCTGGACCGTGGCATAATCGGGAAAATGCTAGGAAGCAGGACTGTATCTATTATAATTTATAAGGTACGTACTATCACCAGTGATCGTAAATTTTGTAGCAATTTCGGTGAAGCATAATAAAAATAACTCCACAAGGCTCCCCACAAGGTGGACTGATGACCTGGTGAAGGTCGCAGGAGTCTGCTGGATGTGGGTGGCGCAAGACCGGTCATTGTGGAAATCTTTGGGGGAGGCCTATGTCCAGCAGTGGACATCTTTCGGCTGAAATGATGATGTTGATGATGATAATAAAAATAAATATATTTATACAATAAATCACTGCCTATCCACGTATCAATGAAACTGGAACTTTTTGTAATATGGAAATAGATTTGATTAGCTTATTTATTCCATGAAAGAAAAACACCTACATTATTAATTTACATCAGTGTACATACAAACATTCGAAAACGAATAAAAATATAAAAACTAATTCTGAATACGAACGGATAATCAATTAAATAAAATGAATAATTTAAGCTCTAATATGGATTGTCATTACAATTAAAATTAAAATATTTGGAGAACACACGGGTACAAAATAGACATTCAACTAGATATCTCAGATATCTGCAATATCTGCATGGGCATTATTTATTTTCTCTGTCTCTAGACTTGAGAGATATTTCTCTGTCACAATGCAATAGGTACATTCACACGTATAGGTACTAATAACTTCAAAACATCGAAAAAAAAGTCTTTACTCTTACAATAAATATTAAGTTGCCACTTTACTTAGTAGGTGAGTGTTTGTTTGTTGGCAAATAAAATAAGTACTTAGAATACTGGCAACCCTGCTTAACGGTATAAAGTTTCCGAATTCAAAATATAAAACGGTATCAGCGGAAACCGCGTCACGTCCCGTCGATGTTTTGAAATTCGAACATGAAACGGTCAGACTCAAGACAACATGAACCTTACTGTCATTTGTTTACGGCGTATATTGGCGTGGGTAACTGATAATTCTTACTTTTAAAACGATAAGTGTTTACAGGGTAGGCACGCGCGTTGGCGCCAAAAGTCACATGTGACAATGTTGCCAACCTCGAAATAGATGCCACACATTGGTAGGAAGCGGATGCCCGTTGTTATGCTGGCAGTTCCAGGTAGGAGGTATTTTAATGTGCAATGGGCTAGAGGAAATTTAGATATTGCTAATTAAGTACCTAAGGTATAGGAAGGGGATTTTTATAATGGTGTACAATACAGTGTTCTCCGTGTTAGAACACTAGTAATAAGGGTGCTAGAACTTCTTTTAAGGATGACAAAGGAAATTCCGTAGACTTTTACAAGTCAATACAACGACTCCTATGAAATGAGATATTTTTTTTAAAACGCAAGGATTATCTCAGATCTGTCAGTTTCTATAGAAAATGTCACGTGACCTCCGAGGGCTCCGAGCTATTACGTGATTATTTCTAAGTAAGAATCGTCCCGTCCCGTTCCAGTGTAGTCATCCTTAACTAGGAAAGTGAAAAGCAACCAACTTAAGATATTTACATAGTGAAAAGTACAAATCCCTTTTTAAAAAATTTGCATGCCTTCTGCAATAAACATTAATGTACTTAATGGAAAGAAAAAAAAGAAATTTAAAAATTTCGCTTCAATATTTGCAGAAAAAATAAAAAGAAGTAAGTGTAGGTAGATAGTGATTAAATTTATTTTTATAGTAGCCTTGAATGAGTTACATTGCTGCGACTCTCGCTCATATCTTGCGGCACATCTCGATTGCTGTTATTAAGTCATAAAACTACGACTGGCTAGAGGACATTAAACTAGAATGGTACAGAAAAAATCTTTGTATTCTATTAACTTACTAATAGGTAAGTATAATAAATTGGGAAGTTGTTTTTAAATAAATAGTTTGGTCACTTTACGTTTGGAGGTTTGTTCGTCCTTTGCGAAAAACAACTGAACGGTACTGATTTACAGATACATTATAACCTTGAACTAAACGTATGCTACTTTTATCCCAGAATCCATCTCCAGTAAAATGAGGGTTCAAACTATGAATGCGAGAATAACGCTGGGTCCACAATTGTAAAATTTTGCCGTATCGTATCACTGTCGCGTAGCACTGGCGCGTATCATGATCGTTAGCCTGGACGCAAAATGATCGCGATCATTAATAGCTAAGAACTAAGCCAAAGATTTTAATTTGTAAACCACTTAAGGTCCTGTCAAACTGTATTGATATTTAAAATTCTTTTGATTTGTTTTTATTTCAGTGTTTGTGTTATCTTTCGTGGATTACCTTTTTCACCGGATGGGCTCATCGGAAGATCAGCGCCACATTATTCGTGTCACAAGAGCAATTACGACAATTATGAGCGGTGTCTTCATTATATGCAAATTTTACAGCACTCGGTAATAACGGGGCAAGGGGGAGAACGGGGGAAGTTGAAGTGTTTGATAATGTGACATTAACTTGAGTAATATCATTATCACATCATTGTGATTAACATATGAGGTATATCGATGGCTACTTACTTGTCTTTGTAAAACTTTTTAAGCCCTTATTCCAATTGTATTGGAATAAGTGCGATTGTAAGAAAACACAGTAATTTCGAAATGTGGCTCTTGAGATGATGGAGTTAAGGGTGATATTTCTGTGACTTTCAAAATTACCCTACATTCGAAATTATCCCATAACAACCTAGATGATAAAGTAAAAAATAAATAAAGACAAAACCGTTTAATGATGAACTTGAAACCAAACTATGCAATTATCGAGACAATTCCGTTTAATTAAAAATCGGCTTTGTCAAATTTCATGTGGTACTTTGAAGGGCCTTTTCTTTGATTGCCTGATAGGACACATCTACTTTCTCCTTCACCTGGTCCACGTAGGTACTTCTCGGCCTTCCTCTCTTCCCTTCGACTTTATATTCTATGATGGTTTTTTTTTAATGTATTCGTCGTGTCGTATACAGTGCCCTAACATTTTCTATCTTCTATCGGCAATGGTTGACACTGTTCTCAGGAGGTGCCTGTGCACCTAATGTCCTTAACCAATTTAAGCACTTCTTCGTAGGTTACTTTTTGAGTCCAACTGATTCTCTCCATCCGCCGCCAACATCTCAAACTACCTTCTAAACGATCTCTATTACGTTGTGTCATGGAGTTGTTTTCAGCCCCTCAAAGATGAAGCTAAACCGGGCGCGCCGGATACGATAGATACAAACACTATCGAATCGCACAGTCACACGGTTACCATGAATGATACCATAGTAAGCACATTAGTAGGTATCGCTAAGTGAAGTCCAGGAAAATATCTTGAAACAGGAATACCAAAGTATGAAACAAAATTATTTACAAAGTGGGTATAAACCAGCTACTCATAAATACCAAATGAATACTGAAACGTGACACTTTAATGCCCCCTAATGATGCAACGGTAGTGTTGATATCGCGTCGTCAGTCACGCGCGATAGCCGGTGACCATAAACTTGATAGTGCAGAGACGCGTCACGCGACACGGGACGGTATTCTGAGATGGTCACAATTAGTACAGCTTACAATGTATAGATGAATGTAGCGGTAATCTGGGGAAGCTGGTGATCACTGGGAATATCCAAAGGAAGAAGCCTCGAGGCCGTAGCCCGATACGCTGGTCCGAACAAATCCGCACTAGTCTTGACTCTTACCTGCACGACGCACTCAATGTATTAGTTAGTAATTTTTTATTATAGCTGAGGACCGCGGAAGGTGGGGCAACATTATTCGAAGGAAGGTGATCCATGGTGGATGCCACGACCCTCAGTAATAAGGAACACGATGCACGTAGGAGGATAATGTACAGAACTACTATGCTAACAAAACAAAATTGTGCAAGGACGCATTGTAGACAAATATTTTTTTTAAATTATTTTGTATCTAGTTGCGTTAATAATTATGACACAGGTTCATCATTAAAGTCGTTGCATGCAGTGAATCGATTCCTAATTAAATATTAAGTGTTCGAACCTTGTTTTATCACGCGCTCATGTTAGTCTTATACCAATTACAATTATCAGCAACATATTGTACCGATTGTCTTTAATAGAAATTAAAAGTACTAAATTAAAAATAAATCTCGAATTTATTACAACATGATGTGTTAAAGACCTTCTTCAAGAAAACCTTACAGTACCTATTCAATAAGCAAATTTGAAGAACCCCATACTGTGATCTTTCGGGAGGAAATCTCCGCTCGAATTTTGGCTCAGACTGCCGAGTCTGAGACCGAGACCGAGATCTCGTTCGGCCCTTATCGAGCAATCGTACGCGGTTGGCGCAAGTGGTCTAAAGAAAGTAATAAAATGCACATGGAATACAACAAACTGATTTCAAATACCACAACAGAACTTAACCAACCAATCAAGTTTCCAGAATACTCCTCCAACCAACTCGATAACCACTGAATTATATCGACAAGTGTAACACCCTTATTTGCATTTAATTAGTTAGTACTTGTCGCGTGATAACCCGTGTCTGAGATATAGCTGTCACGTGCGAAAAGGACGAAAGATTAGGTGGAAGTTGTGTAAGATAGGCCGTTTTGGAATGTGAAAAAATGCCATTTGCATTGAGATAGCGGGGACATTCTCATGAGTGTGAATTGACAGATGATAGTTTTGCCTAAATATATTATGTTACCAGCAAATTTTCTTTAAATAAATGTGTACTCATGTTATACTTATATATTTATAAAATAGTGAGATAGAATCATAGTAGGTATATCACGACGTGTCAATTTCTATGAAACCGTCACGTATTTGGATGAATCACGGTAGACTGGATCTGCCCGACCCGTCCCGGCTAGGTCTAGCGTGATTTGGGGCCGTGAAAACTTGCAGCTATGTTTATTTTTAGGGTTCCGTATTTGTTTGGAACGGGTTGTTAGTTACCCTTTTTGGAGTTCCATACCAAAATAGTAAAAAAGGAACCCTTATGGCGCGACTCAGTCTGTCTATCTGTTCACATCGTTAAATATCTCTAATGTTGATTGGAATAGTTATGAACTTAATTTATCATATATTTTAATTTATTTTCAAGCAAAAAATGACCGATAAAATAGGGGGCTAAAATTAAACGTTTATTAACTGGGTCATATGGGGTATCAACAACAATTTTATATATATTTTAGTGTTTTTTATTTATTTAAAAGCGAACATGTAAAAAAATTACCATTCTCCCCTTATCTCCGAAATATACGAAGGTAAAAGTATGAATTTTTTACACAACCTATTAATCACTATAAATATTTCAGGCAAAATTTAATATCGACCCTGTCTTCATACCTCTTTTTTAGCAAAAAAACAGGTGAAAGAGTAAACATTTTGCCGCATAAGAATGTTTTTTTTTCTTTTTTATATGATATCATGCTGTACGTAACATTTTTTAAATATATTAAAAAATCGGCTTACACGATAAAAAGAACAAACTCACACTATTCCGTGTAAACTGTCCGACACGCACTTGGCCGTTTTTTTTACCCTAATAGAGTAACATAATAACATGAGTTTATGTATAAAAAGCCTTGTCAAATTATAGATTAAGTACCAATTTGTTTTTACTTCTTATAATTTTTGGCACCCTAGACATTCAGTCAAATAGGCCAAAATTAAAAAAAAATGAACTCGTGACATTTTATATGTTTTACGCTCCTGCTTAAGCGAACAACTATGTTGAACGAACCCTCGATAAACCACTGTCAAAACAGTTAAAGTATTAAAAGTAATTGCAGCGACTTGAGACAAAGCTTCGAATGGATACCAAAACCCGGAGCTAATTATCTGTAAGGGTTCTTAATTAGTCCCCATTGTAACCTGACAAGAACCGGCAATTTTCATACAACCTTCGTTTTTGGGACACAGTGCCGTGGCCTTTGACGAGCAGTGTGCTTACCACGAGTTTCATATATATAGCCGCAAGTGTCTACATCAACGCGCTGCCACTGCTCTTGCTCGTACTTGCGGGTGGACGCGGGATGCAATCAGATATACATTTCAGATATACATACTACATATAGGTAGACTAACTGCCTTGTTAACAGTCCCATATCAGTTAAAATATGTTTCGTCCCTTTTTAAAACGCAAATGTCAACTGTCAACTGACAGATAAGGACAAACGACAAATTAGTTAACGTAGGTTTGATGAGCGTTTATGAATAATAGCATATCCTATTTCAAATTATAGCTTTAACATATCCAATTACAAAATTACAACGAGTGTATCGCGAATACAGTTAATTTACCCTAATAAACCGACGTTTCAACACAGTTTCATGTTAACGGTCGTGGTTTGACTGATGAATCAGCAAAGTGTCAACGACGATATCAGAAGCCATATTCGCCTACCCGGCGCAGTCATTAGAAGCAGACAGAAAATTTAGGCTAGTCTTTCACTAATTGTCAATGGCACGAAAGACAACACTCACAAAATCTGCATCGGTCCAAAGAAAATAAAAACTAAAAAAACTATTTAATATTACATTTGATTCGCTATAAGATTAGCAAATATTTGTAAAAATGCCATCCAAAACGGCTTCGCTATTAAAGCTTATTAACTATAATAAAGCTGATGAAGTCCTCTATTCCACTCATCCGTATGTCACCCAAATGTTAAAGCAACAAATCAAAACAAGGCTTAAAAAAACGTTTAACTAAATCATCGTCCAAAAACGTTCGCCCTATAATTATAGGCTTCCACGGAACTAATCAACTCTCTCTCGTTATACACTGGGAATTAAAGGGATTCGGAAATTAGATTAACTACAGTTAGTGACGATACTAAGGAAAATATTAAGTATTAGATGGTAAGGTTGGCCGGTATGCCAGAAAATTAGGAATTGCCTTCTGATTGTGATATAAATGGGAAACCGAAGGGATTTCATTTAGAGTAACAAACATAGGAAAAAGGAACTGGATACCCAATCGGCCGAAAAAAATTACGCCATAAAAGTGCATTAGTTGCATTTGTTTCAAGTGTTGCAGTTGTAGTCTTGTTTCGAACGTGACGTTCCGTAAGTGCCAGCAGCCTATATAGTTTTAACAGTATTGGTAGTTCTGTGTATGAATTTGACACTTAATGCTTACGACAGTAAGCTCTGTTTCGTACGAAACATTTATGGTTTTGTATCATCATCAATGCAAGTTCACTAATGTCATTCTGACCCATATTTTTTGACGTGTTTATTCTGCTTTGTGTATCTATTTCTTTTAATAAGTCAATGGTAACAAAGCTATATTACTGGTACATAGGTATATTACGGACAATGTATGATTAGAGCCTTTTACACTAACTAACTTATACTCAATACATTACCTTTACAGATCTGTCGCAAGGATGACGACCAATTGGTCGTCGGAGTCAGGAGTCTTCAACTTGGAAGCAAAAACGTAGGCCATAAGCCAGACAGTCAGGGTGAGGGGGGTGAATTTCCGAATCCTTTAGGACGCTGTCATTGCAGACAAGCTGCACGAGAATCGCCTACGCTCGGGAAGTTACGTGGCGCGGGGTACAAATGTCTGGCCATTCCGCCGCCGCCGGGTCCTGGTACAAGGGGTAGGCCCACAAGGCTGGCTTGACGTAGTTACGGAGGACATGCTTTTTTTTTACCAATGGGTTATAAACCAAGGATGCTGAAGATCGTGGGAAATGGAGAAGGAAAAGCCGGAAAGCGGACTCTGGGCTCCGAAGCGCCAGCTGAGGATGCAACCGGGACATAACGCTCGGATGAGAGAGTAATTCTGGGTACTAAAAAGACGGCAGAGTCAACCTCACACATTAAAATACATGGCATTCCATGAGAGAGGTGACCAGCAAGTATCTAATTGGATAAAGAGTGACATACCATGTCACCATCATTATTTTTTTTTTCACATACCGCTTACTTTATACAATTCAGTTTTGATGAAGTAATCAAACACGAATACAGCAGTGACTGCAGTAGCAGTGATAGCAGTCACTGTTAACCTTAAATTTCACCAACAGTGTGTAAAATTGTTAAAGTCGGTTTTTAACTGTCATGTGTGTAAGGGTATAGACTACTTTCCAAAGACTCCGCATTAACAAAATACTGAACGAATTTTAATTACAAATATACTAACAAAATATATATACAGTAAGTTACAAGCTACCTACCTTAAAACCATAATAAGCCCTTGAGGCATTGTACCTGGGATGCTGGCGGCATTTCCTCGTTGTATCGCAATGCTGATACGTTGTGCGAGGAAGCCACAAGCTCTAGTCTAGGTCACTAGTTACATCAACCAGACATTTCGCAATTTCTACAAAAATCTTGCTTGCTGGTGGTACAAAACCGTACCTACTCAGTGCCCAGGCTCTTATATTAAATTACATTGGCATTAGTAATTTGTATGACTAGCAACCAACCCCGAGAGGCAGACTCAATTAATAAATTTTTTTTGTAAAGTACGAAGTGCGTGATGGAAAAACTAAAACAGTTGATTACACTGTAACTAAATGTTTTTAGCTATTAGTGACAGAGACATGGCGTCTAACTTGGACTATGACAGAATCGATATTTTCTTTTTGTGACCATCTAGATAAGCACCCGGTGAATGTGAACCTGAAGGATGCACCATGTCCTGACTATGAAATGAGAGGAGTAAATTCAGAAACAGTTTCAATTGATGATCGGGAAAGATTTTTTAAACTGACTTCCATTACTCTTTTTCGTTCACGAGACGAAGTACGAGTTCGTCCTTAAGTCAAAGAGGGAGAGTATACTTAATAATCCATCTAGCGATATCAAATCACGTGACAAGTTCGATAGATGATAAGTAGCTTGTGTGTGCTCCAATTGATAAAACATACATATTTGGGTAAACTGCTGTCAATAGATGTTAGAGCAGAACAAGTGCGCCCTATAGTCACCAGGGTGAAATCGCAATACTTCATCTAGTGGTTGTGGTCAGTGGTAAGGAGATATCAAGTCACGTGACAAGATTGATAGATGACAAGTATATCTCGGCGCTAAGTGCTATGGATGGCATGCGGTTGGCATGCAAATGATGGTGTTAAGAGATTGTAAGTGTTTCGAGTGTGTGGTTAATACATTCATATTTGGGTAAACTGCTTTTAAAAACGAAGTATGGTTATAATATGGTAAGCCCATATCATTATATGGATGTACAAAATGCACTTACCTATTGTTGGGACTTGGGAAGGAAGATGTAATAAGCAATTATTAAACTTAATATGTATCAGCTAACATTCTTACAAAAATTAAACTAAATAGTAGCCAAAATTAATATATTTGGGGACCAAATTTAAAATTATTCTGATTATCTTTTTTTTATTTAGTCTAGTTTTTTGAAGGTTTTTTTATTATATCTGGACAGAACCTCTGAACTCAAAATAATGTACCTACTTTATAAACTTACGACAGACAAACAGATGAAACCCTTTGATGTAGATTATATAGGTATAGCTTTAGAGTTTAGAGCATTATCAAAATCTCTATGTGCGTTCTTTTTTTTAGCTTTAAAAATCATATTATGTAGTTACTACATATGTTTTTACCATTGTCACAGTCATAAAACATCTACCTAATTAGGCAGATGTAGCAAATGAGCCCGATCAATCAAATAACCGCTTAAAAAAATAGATCACTCATATTTAAACCGGCATAAAGTCCCAAAAACTTGGATATACATACGTCATTTTAAATCGTCACGTCTTGACCGTGAATTGGCATGAAACGGAACGTTTCACAGTTAAGTGACCAAGTCGAATAGAGCCCCCGTGACATGAATATTGTATAAAGTGCGGGGCAGCGTTATTTGGGTGATATATCACCTGCCCTCGTACATCTGCGGTCACTTTATTGTCCGAAATGAATCCTAAAGGGGAAAAAAGGATTTAAAAAATGGATTGTTCAAAATTATTCGGTAGTGATTTTTTAAGGAGGCAGAGGTCGGTATTTCACGGTTTTTTTAACGTAGGTGCGGAGTCTATGGTGATAAAGAAGTGGTAGGGCAGATAATGTGCGTGTAGTCTGACCACAATCTGATAGCAGTTTTTTTTTAATTTATATGGCTTCCTTTTTATCACTCCGAAACAAAAGGAGGCATATATTATTTTAAAAATTGAACTGTCAGTCTTGGATTATCACACTATAAAAGTAAAACACTATTGGAGTGACTTAACCCTATAGTAATATAACTAGATTAAATACAAAATAGCAAAACAAAAAGTACTAGGTATAATTTTTTCTAGATCGATTCGAGCCTTGCAAAATAAAAAGGGGTGGACCTCAGTGGGGGATTGGGCAAACCGATAGTACACGAGCTCTATGGTCGCACTAATACCAGGCTATTAGTCATAAGGTAATTTATCCTGGACCCCTAATTTAAAATAAGTACTTACGTTGGTTAAATTCGTCTTCATTTGACGCCATTCAATACAAAGTAACTGTCCTATCTCCGATCAAAATACAATTAGACCATTTTTAACCGTCATTAATCACATTTGAAATTGGAACTCTTACAAAAATAACCAGCCAATCAAACGAAACAATGAAACGAATGCAGCTCCTAGAAGACAAAAGAAGCTCACGGCGAGCCTTCGTTATTCTTAAAGCATTACAAACAGGTATGGCTGGCTGCCTAACCAGTTAGGCTGTAGTCTCTAGTAGATGACAAATTAAATCTGAAATTGGAACAGTTCAATCAAGATTTTTTTAACAATCTGTTTGGCTATTCCTCTTATCATTGAAACTGTACCTAATTAGTTTAGTTTAGCAGTAATTAGTTTCGTGGGATTTTTTTTAAGTGTGTATATATTTTATTTAGGGAATTCTGAACTGTATTTTAATAGTAACCTATTGTTCCTATAAAAATCACAATTTTACTTCCTTTAGTCAACACATGCAAGAAGTTCTAGTCTATATGTCTGGGGCCTTTAAGACAATCGCAGATTACGTACTATCACGATCAAATTTGCATGGAAAGTTTATGAATGAATTCATTCATAAATTGCCCATGCACTTATGAACGGGTGTGTACATACAGATTAAATTGGTTTGACTGAGATGATGGACTTCACTAGCGATAGGAATAAAGTTAGCTGAAGAACAAAAAAACTGAAACAACTACTTAAGACAAAACTCTTATTACCTTTTAACTCCAAAACCCAATGTAACAGTAAGAGTAAAGTCAAAAGAGACCGAGCGTAGTGAGACTCTTAAGATGTTTCGGGCGGCTGCGTTGAATAAATGCCAGCCCATTTACAAGGGTGTAAGATATGACGTGATATAGATCACTCACTTCGTAATAAATAAATAAATAACATAAGAAAAATTACACCGTAAAGCGAATGTAACCGGAGGCGCTACGGGTGTGCTAGTATAGTATGGATACGCCTAGCTTTTTTTCATTGATGTCATTTGCTCATTGAATGGTTATTAGCTGATGACTAACCATTGATGGCAGTGCGTCCATAAAACTTGGCTCCCTTGGCTTGACAATTTTTTAGTATTTTGAGCGCTTTTAGGATCTCGAAGAAGAAATCGGGGGAACTCTTCAAAAAATATATGCACATTGATTTTAGTACATATTCTTATAGTAACTGCGGCGTTCAGGATACCTAAAATTAAAATCCGCAACAAAAGCAGCACGTATTTTGTTACCTTTGCGAAAATTGATGAGCAACTCTATGTTTACATATAAAAAATGTTGTACTGATGATGATGACCATAAACAGATCAGTGGAACTTCATTCATACCTTTACCATATTTAAGCTCATTATATTAGCTTGCCTATTTACCAATAGCCACCCAGAATATTTTAAAAAACGAGAAGAGATGTTTGGAAACGAGGTACGAGCCCAGTATAAAGATATGCTATACCAGTCAGCATGTAAATCTGATATTTATAAGAAGAATGCCTTTAATATGTGTATAGATTTGTTTAATAACCTCCCTCATGACTTGCGAATGTTGCATGGAAATAAATTTAAATTATAATGTGTAAAAAATTTGTGACATAACTTTGACATCCCAATCTATTTTTATTTATTTTTCGGTGTGTTATTTATTATTAATTTCATTTAATTTTGGTTTTACTTTATCTGCAACAACACTATTTGATTATTATTGATTTTATTGTTTTATTTTTATATTTTGCATGTTGGCTTTATGTCGACTGAATACTGATACTAAACTATCTTTAAGACCTAATTGTAACGTATTCTAGCAAATAAATATTTCTATTCTATTCTATTCTATATAATAATTATCGTGGTCTCAGTACAAACTGTATTGCTTTTCAATTTAGTGAATTGGACTGGACTGCTACCATATGCTTATTATTACCATAAAATTATTACATAATTGGTGAAGTCAGTTTTTTTGTGAACATTTATTGTATAGTTTATGTAATTATTTATTTCATATGTACACTTATGAATGTTCCTATGTTTGCATTACGTTTTATGGATGTAAATAGTATGGATTATATAAAATTAAAAGCGTATCCACATAGTCCTCCCGTTCGGGCGGAGCGCGAGGGAGCGACAGGGACGGATGATTTAGAAACCCCTCGGGAGAACGCGACCCGGTATTAATATTGTGACTGACTGTACAGTACAATTACAGTTACCAGATGAATAAGATGCGCTAACATAGTATCTGTCATTTCTAAAAATTACGTTGGAAATCCGATGTGTTCCCAGTAATTTTGCCATACAAGATAAATTACCTAATAAGATTTCACTGATATAGGTGGTAAAATAAAATGAGTCCTACAAAAAAATACGACGCTATCAACTTCATCGTTTTAGGTAGGGTAGGTAGGTCGTGGTACGTACCAAGTACTAAGTATACGTAATTTTAATATACTTAGTAAATATTTTTCATGGGATCTCTAAATTTAAATGAAATTTGAATATTAGTTGTATTTTACATGTGCCCAATTATGCTACTTATAGGTAACCAAACTAAAAATTTCGCTAGTATATGCAATGTGAGTAGTGAGATAAATACTTAAATGAAGCAATTATGTAAACACCACTTACTTTAGGCGGAAGACCAGCCATAAATTTCTAATCAAACAAAAACTCAAATTCAACCAACACAATTGATTTGGTTACTTATATTTATTTATACCGACAGATTTTTCGTGGATCTCAAAAATTACGTCCAGTTCAGAACCAATATTATACTTTTTACGGTACTTACGTATTATCTGCTGCATCTGCCTTCCCCATACCCTGCGCCTTTGATCACTCCTTTCCGTTTCGGTATCTGTCGCCAGCACCAGCTAAATTGTTACCGAATTCCAAATTCAAATCGGTTGGCGCCCGCGGCGCCTCTTTTAACGGCTAATTGGTGCTTTGGTGATTTGGTGCTTTGATGTTGATTGGTACCGGTATTAGTATCGGTTTCGATTAGGGTAGGTCGCGGGTTTTTTTAATTAGTGTAATGTTTGAGTGGTCAGCTGTCATGAAGTTGGTTGATCAGCAACCTATTGCAGCCCGCTGACATGCGACAATTGTCACAACGTTTCTATCAAATTTAGTATGCAGCCGACATAATTATGTCGCCGTCAGCGTGGTAAAACAGAATCCTGAACGTTCTCTATCATGTTGTACGGTCGACTCCATAAATATATAATATATCTGTATTCAAATTTGACCCTTCTTCCCCTGTAATAAGTTCCGAAGTGTATAAATATTTATAGACTTGACTGTACCATCGCTAATACCGTTAAATGACTATTTGGACCCCTATACAACAGTATGAGGTCAGTTAAGGGTGCTGCGGTTTCTACATTTACAGTCATCAGCAGTTATATCGAAGCGCCCGAGGTGTCCAAAAATATCTGAACAAGAACGCCATGAGAATAGAGTCTTGTTTAGTTATTTGTGAGCGCCTCGGCTGCTCCGATATATTTGATGGCGACTGTACCTGGTTATTCAAATAATTTCTCCTACGCCTACTCCTTTTTTTCTCCTGCTATAATCAAAAGGACTCGCGATTCTGAGTAAAAATCATATAAATATTTCAGAATTTAAAAAAGTTGGGGGAACAACTGTAAATAAAAATTCCCAGGTGATAATTTCGTCATTGGCAAATCTTGCAGTTTGCTGAAACTTTATGTATGGGACGCGACTGCCACATATATAACAAAACGGCTGTTTTGCTAACATTCTCGGTTTTATGAATTACACTTTACTCTAAAGATGTGCTAATTAAGTACGCCAAATTGCCAAAGTAAGGATCGAGCTTTTTGGGGGCTACGGAATGGCACTTTAATATGCGACGTACCAGTTTCATACCAAATCGTTGTTTTAATAAAACTGTTTTACGCATAATCTTGCTGATGTCGAGCTTAGCAGTCCATGAAAATGCATAAAAAAGGTTTATTTATTATTTAAAAAAAAATTACTTATCTAATCTGACAACCCAAGTGTGACAGCAGGTTATTAATTTTATTTGTACTTATGCCTCCTTTTCTTTCGGTGTGAAAAAAAAATAGGGAGGCATAGGTAGTAAAAAAAAAGGAGGCATATAGGTAAATTAAAAAAAAATGTGAAGTTTGACACTCGGATTCACATATTTTTCTTTATCTTTGAAGAAGAACCGTCGCATAGTCCTTACCACGTACAGTCAACCAATCGGAATCCTAGGCCACTCTAAAACATGTCAATATGACATGCAGTAAGAGATTTCTTACAATCTGATGTATAGCGTCACTATGACATAGTTCTATAGTGGCCCACTGGTTGACTGTACGTACCCATCATTTCCTACGAATAGAAGTTTATCTTTCAGCCAGTTTGCTAGTTATTATTAGAAGCTAATAATATTATAAATTCAGTTTTATTTTATTGACGATTTTTATCTACAAGTTGGTTAGGAGCCGGTGCCTTCGCTGTCATTTTTGTACCTTAAAGGTGGAAACATGCTTTTTTGTCGCTGGCTGTATAGCATACTTACATTTATAATAAAAAAAGCTTATCTCCAAATTACGTCCTATTAACTTGACAACCCCATATTCGTACGCCAAGGAATAAAATTAACATAAAACGATTCCCAAAAAGCCTCCAGTTTAAAATCAAACTTAATCTTAGAAATGTTCCCGAGGCTATGACACATGCCCTTAAGTACGATAATATGGTAATGGCTACCGAACTCACTTTATTACATTTAAATATATCATTTTTCCATAATACAAAGGTCTCTAAACACTAAATGTTAAGAGGGACATGCAGCTCTTTTCAAAATGGCCGCTTAGAACGTTTATCAAAAGACCAAACGTAACTGAGCGCTGGTCAAAAGAAAGTTCTAAGCAGAAAGGGGTTAGATTACGATGGTGGTCAAGTAGAAATTATTATTGTAAAACGGTTTAGAAAGAATTCGACTCAATTGCTAAGGGACATGGTATTATTAAATTTACATTTGAAATTGGTTGAATGTGCCTTAGAGGTTTTCATAATCTTCGGTTTAGCGGTTGTTAGAAATATGAAGGTTTTTTCTGTTTATGGTCAATGCATGGGTAAATACACTGTCCCTAGGGCGTTGTCATGTCTCAGAAGACATATAGGCGACAATAAGACAGGCACGGATAATATGGGCGAGCTTTTATCGTCTATCGTATCATATCAACTCGTTAGAATATGACAGGATTTTATTAAAAAAATAAAGCAATAGGAATGGAAAAACAGTAGGTGCCTAATGTAAAAATAATATTTCTAACGATACCTAATTTCTTAGAAAAAAGGAAAACTGATAAAACTCATGGCCTTGGGCGGGTCTCGAACTCGCGACTCCAGGACACATGCTTGCTCTACCGACTGAGCTACCGAAATACACCCGGTGGCCCTAATTTCTCCGCCATATCCCTCGTATGCATCTTAGGGGAAATTTGGCATAGTTCGCAGACGTTTCTGCTTAAAATAAAATAACGGTACCTAAATATTTTTTTAATTTCTCTGATTAGGTGCACGTACCTATTTGTTAATTGGAAACAGAAGACATGATTTTATAAAAAGCCAGTCATAAATTCATTGTACGCAGTAAGTACCTACCTACTGATCATTCCATAAATATTTTTAAAGAAAAAAAAAACCGACTTCTTTGGCCTTCCCGGTAAAAGTGAAATCTTGAATTTGTTTGAGCTAGCCAGTTTACTTCAAAATATCCACGTTTGAAAATTGAGGAGCTTTCCTAATGTCTCAGAGCTTCCGTCATTACATCTGAAGTAAAATCAAACAGAACTACCTTGTAATAACAATGTGTTAAATTGGATGACAGACTGGAAATTATCAAGCAGTTCCATTATGCTATCCCTGATCATCTATCTACATCCACCACTACAGCAAAATTATGGCTTCCGTAAGAAAATGCCCAAGCTAATTATGAACACCCTCTAATCACAATGCACGTATCGTTCATATTTGAGGAGTTCTCTGAATTCTATAAGAATTCCACCATCAGAATGGAAATCAAATCAAAAGGATGAATGTCACCACTAGGATAATACGTAAAGCTAGGTTTAGCGACCAGTTCCACTTTGCCTTCACTGGTTTCCATCATCAGGTCCACTTCACCAAAATGTTGGCTCCCCCAAAACAATGTTCATGTTACTTAAGGAAACCCTCAAATAAGAATGCGTGTGCCGTTAAAATTTGAGGAGTTCTCTCAATTCCACATAGATACCATGATCAGAAATGGATTTTAAAAAAATGGGACCAATCTAGAACCATCTACTTTCAGATAAAACAAGAATTTTTCAAATATGTTCATTGATGACGGAGTTCTGAGGCAACAAACATTAAAAATAATAATAAAATAAATAAAAAACCATTCATAGGAATTGAGAACCTCTTCCTTTTGAAATAAGTCGGTTGAAAAGTAGCGTAGTTGCTACGATCGACAAAGAGTGTCTCTTTAGCAATTAAATTAAGTATTTCAAGAAATGTTTTCATTTTAAATTATATTCATAACACGTAACTAAAAGCCCAATATTGATTAAAAACGTGTATATTGAAATACTTATTAAAAATGCGTTAATTCCGATAAAACCCGTCATTTGTATCTTAACTCTTTTAAATTACCGTGTTAAAGCAATGCATCAAAATACATAATTGAATATAACCCTCCTTATTTAATTTAAAAACATGCCCTGTATTTCCCTAGGGGGGAAAGACGTCGCGAATTTTATAATACCGGTACCTATATTTACCAGTTAATATTTACCGGTTCGCGCGATACCGGATAATTAGATAGCGACGTGATTTCGTACGGGAAGACGAAATTAATATCAATGTTCTTTGTTTAGAAGTTTAGGGATATGACGCATTGATGATTTTATCGATGTCGATATTGTGAAATTAAAGCAAGAAAGTCGATTGCAAAAATACAATAAGACAATTAGCATTGTGTACTACCACTATTATTTATTTATTTAAATAATTATATTTCATAAAATTAATTAAACGACTGGAGCACGCACTCTTGATATGAAATACCTATCTATCTATTTGTAGATATTTGAAACCAACATTAATGTGATATATTATGATTGTCTTTTGACTTTAAATCGTACTTCAATCAAAAAGTCCTTAAGGTTGTCTAATTACCATGTACATAATCTTTTCTCATTCTGTACTTCATGTACTACGACGATATGCATATAGGTACTTTGGTTTTATAGTTTTTGCACAAAAATATGTCTTTACTTTATTTCGCGTTTTTTAAAAATTGTTCAAAAGAATACCTATTATTTAGGTAAAATTAAATCTTTGTTACTAATATTTATGACGACTAATCATATTTTTGGAAGTACCTAAGATTCGATTTTAATTTTTACACTTCCATCGATTATGTAAATAAGATTCACTCTCATATCTACACTTATCGATACTATATTATACGAGCGTATCACATCCCTAACCACTGCCAAATGAAGACTAATGCAGCCGCGTGCGTGGGGTCCCGGGTTCGATCTTAGACATGACAAACAATCTATGACATAAGTTTATATCTCTTCGTTATTTAGTCATGAACTCAGGGGTGGTCGTGAAATATGAGAGAAGTCACAGAAGTTATATTTACGGATTGGATACGAGTATTAGGTATATTTGGTGAAAATGTTATGGGAAATTCATTTCTAGGAACTAGTCCCTGTAATATAGGTCAATATGTCCTTACCTGTCTGGTCATTTTCAACGTTTCAACAAATCGTGAGTAACGAACTCTCACATATAAACATAATTATATGTGTAATAAATAAAATGAAATAAAAAGCCTTTTCATTCCTTAAACAAATAGTAAAAATAATACAGAGATTCATGCGTACATGTTAAATATTTCATTCACTATACAATAAAAATATTTATTACTTTATTATTAAATTGCAATTATTTAATTTATCAAATTCAAATTAATGATTCAATGACCCCATTTAGGGTGAAGGCCTCCTCCATTTGTCTCCATCGGTCTCAATCTCGTGCCTCCTGTCTCCACCCACCTCCTGCTGTTTGTTTAATCTCGTCGACCCAACGTTCTTTCTGTTTTCCTGACCTTCGCTAGCCTTGCGGACCCTCCCAGAACATGGCTCTATGTGTCCATCTGTTCCTGTCCATTCGAGCCACATGGCCAGCCTGTAAAATACCTACTAGCATTTTTATTCTCGTGTAAACTTAAATCCCATCAAAAATATTACATTAGGTACAAGCTGCAAAAAATGTTTTGAGATGTAATGCTAAAACAAGTCAGTTATTTTAGTCGGTACCGGGAAGAGTCCATAGAACTCGACTTCCACCGACTTGCCTATTTTTTTTTTAACCCTGGGTTCAGCTTAAGAACAAGTACAAGGACAAGCTTAAGAAGTCAAGACAAAAATAGGTAATATCTGCAAAATCGCCTCATAAATATGCGGAATAAGATGCTATGGGACATATATTGAGTAAGATGTAAGTAGCAACTTAACAAGGCAAGTTTTGTTAAGCTTTATCTGACCTCCACCGATGAATTGCTGCCTGGTGTATTTATTAATAAGAATATTACAGCCAGCCAACTCTTTAGTTCCTTGAGGTTTTGTTGCTCAAATCATTGATAATAATGGTCATTTTATGTGAGTATTTCTTCGTCTAGGTAGATATTAGGGTTTAACGTTTATCCATACAATGTGCCGCTGTAGGCACCACCTATATCATAGAATTGCCAAGGTTCTTACAATTATGCCTCTAGTGTGGACTCTCGCCTCTATGGTCATACAATTATTGAATTAAATTAAATTTTCAAGGCGTTATATGCTTATTCAGTAATGTATTGTATTTGTAAACAGCTTGAAAGCTTTGATATACAATCTGATGGCGACTTGAAATTATTTTATCCTTAAAAAATGAAATTTGTACAATTTCGGTGTGATTTAACGTAAATCATATTTTCTTTCTTTTACCATCTTAAACGGGGCTGTCGTGGTCTAATAAAATATAATATAATAGTTATATTGTATTCAATATGTATTCTAGTGATTTTTTATTAAGAATAGAAATAATCATGACAAAAATTTTGCAATTTTTTTACGTACCGTGTATTACAAATTCAAATTTTAGCTCTTTTAGTTTGGTATCATATATATTTAACTGTTAGTTAGTGTAATACCTAGGTATACTTTAGTCTTAAGTTGCGTTTTAAGCTCTGTAAGTACCTAACCTGAAAATAAAATTAAATACTTACAAGACATTTCCCTTCGGTTGGCTCTGGTAGCTTTACCAGCAAATGAGGTACCTACCAAAAACCTTAAAATTACTTTCCGCGCGTATTTACCAAAATGGCTGAGACTTAAGTTAATATCTGTCATTTGGTATAATGACACGCTTTAAACGTAAGCGCTTAGGGTTTCTCGACATTCTGTCAAAGGCAAAGAAGTGCTTAATGATATCGATCAATGTTTTTGTTAAACCATCCAATCCAAATCAACAAGCGACACAGTAGTATAAAAACACGCACATAGTGCAAGTAATTAAACTGACAGATTGTATGGAAATTTTGATGATTTGGGAAATACTTAATTTAAAATAGCAGATTTTTTTTAGCGTAACGGATAAATCTAGTACTATGTAGGCAACAAAATCCAACAAAATATCGTTATATGCTAAATGTCTGAAATATGAACACACATGTTACAAACGTTTTTCTTGTAAGATTTTTATGTATATATGTTTGTTAGTCGTTTAAAATTGGTCAGGACCAGTTTCTACCTATTACCATTTGTTTTTAACACATCTATCATCCGTGCCGTACATTTTGTAGATTTAACGGTTTTATGTAAATTTTCTTCGTACACTTTTAACAGACAAAAGACATATATGTCGTCATGTTTACAACCAAGGTCAAAAAATCAATTTTTAAATATCCCATTCGCCCTATTTAAGGATATCAGGCGGAAAGATACGGTTTAGACAGACATTAAAGTGTAATAATACTTTAATGTCTGTCTAAACCGTTTCTTTCCTGGGTTATATAGGCATACATAGTCTGCTACGGGCCTTGAAGTCACCAAACGTATTTTAAGTGACAGTCTGCTTGTGTTACCGTACGTGTTTAACACCGTCCGGACGGGGCCAGTCAGTTTAGGTTCTTAACTGTGCTTAGGGGCCTTACCATGACGTCTTAACGTCTTGACGTTTAGGACCTAAACCGAATCGCTGCCATACAACTGACCACAGTTAAGAACCTAAACTGAATGGTGTTAAGAGGTCATGGTAAGGGCCCTGAACTCACCAAACGTATTTTAAGTGACATTCTGCTTGTGTTACCGATGTTACCGTACGTGTTACCGTTCAGATATAAAATATTTGCTTCTGCACATTATTGCATCTACACACTTTACGGCTTGAACAGAAACGAAACATCTATACTATAAATATATCGAGCGAGCGAATAGGCGGGGACGGCCCGAACTCGTCAAACTTGGGTAATTGAATTGGGAACTACAGCGACAGCAGCAACTCTCCGTAAACCTATGTAGCGGTAGAAGTACCAGACTTATGACCCTATGTCCCCTTAATGGGGCAGAGGTCCACGCCGAATTGATTTTAAGCTTCTCGCTTGACTTCACTCCTAGTTTTTCGATCCTCTTTGATGAAACACAATGGATGTATTTAAAACGTAATAAGTTAATGACAGATACAGTCTATCAAAGTTCGTTTGTAATTCGAACGTAACAGTTTTGAGCCCTCCATGATGCGTGATCCGAGTCGGAATAGTCCAACACACACTTGGTCGGTTTTTTATAACTAGCTGTTAGACATGTACTGCCTTCGTAAACTAAAAAAAATCTTGTCCATATAGTCATATTATGCGAACAATCATAAGCCGGGTCTTCTTTGACTAGAGGATACACAACCACTAAATAAATCGACTCGTAAGTTATTATTTTCACTTTATGTCTCACTACAGTGTTTACATGGCAGGGGTTGCCAGCGAACATATGATATAATATCTTTATCACCGTCATAGTATAGTTTCCTTTACGCCCTTGATCCTTTGATACCTTCCGCCTCCTGCGACTTCGTCTTCAAATCAAATCAAATCAAATCAAAACCTAACACTTTTCCAGTTAGAAATTCCCCATGTGTCCAATTTGTTCAACAATTCGTCGTGCTGCTTTTTAGTGTGAAGGAGGATAAACCGTATTTCCAAACATACAAAATTTCACATTCAGATATAATATTAGTAAATATTAATAAAATAATTATTGAAAATAATATGAGTTCGCGGCGCTAGGTGTTGAAACCATGAGTCCTTGGTTCTCCCACGGCTCATAGGCGTCTCGGGTGACCATCGGACAGGCTCCTTTTTTACCCAGAAGCTAAGCATCGCAGTCCAGAAGGGCAACGTGACCAGCGTCGTCGAAACCATGCCCAGGCGGGGGATTTACGGGAATTACGGGGTCTTTTTTATATGTTAAAATATTAGTTATTTCTATTTTTATAATTAATGATGCACTACGCAAAAAAAGAAATATAGTCGCTTCTAACTGTTCCTAAGTTCGCGATCAAAGCGTTTGGACGAAGTTGTTTAATCGCGCGATTAGGGGCTCAGTGCCGCGCGGTGCCAGCCGCTACGTTGGGTGCCAATTAACGCCCATTTCATTATTCTTGACTCAAGTGTTACGAGTACCTACATTAGTCTAAGGTTTTGGTATATATAGCTGCCCATATATACGTTTGGGCATATCTGCCGGATCTGAATGCCGGAAATGTATGGGAAATTTGTTTGGCTGATGCCTGGCGGACATACCCACTATGGAGATCTGATAGATTGCCCAAACGTAGGTATATGGCCGGCATAATAGGTAATAACATAAAAATAAACTTGTCATGTCCATGCATGTACAGAAACTAAACAAACTGTGGCATGTCATGTCGTAATCATTTCTGTCACCTGGTCAGCTGCAGAGTTAAGTGGCCCCTTCTGCATAGAAAGTTTGTATGCAGGGGGGGGGGGTCACTCCACTCTGCAGCTCCTAATCCTAATTCAGTATTCTTTACTCAAGTTCTATACTTATAGTTTGACCACGCTAAGTCTTCCTGCCAAGTTTTACGTGGAGGCATTTCATACAATGTCACTTCCAAGTGGAACTACCTAAAATAAAAACTGTCATTTCTTGATATGTCCAATACGTATTATGTTTGCATAGAGGAATCTTTATGCTCTATCAATAAGTTGGGTCAGATACTATTTGACTGGAATTACTTATCTATGTCAGAAAGAACCAAAGCTACTTACTTAAATAAACTTCAGTAACTGCCGCGTGCTGGTGGCTAATAAATGATAATCATAAAAATGTAAGAAACCGTTAAGTTGATATTAATGCGGTTTACTAAACAATTTTATACGGATTACAGGTAGGCCTAGTACTACCATAGTACCTTTTTAGCCAATGTTAACAACATTCTTCTAACTTCATTATATAATAAAATGCAGAATTTATTTGGATAAATAATACACACAAGACATGGACCTTAATATTTAAGAACCCCTCAAAAATATTTATTACAAGCCCTCGTATTCACTCAATAAACCAACAATTACAGACTAGTGCCTGGAATCTTTTAAATAATATGCATGATTTTTTAATGCTTTCAATCCATTAATATTAAAGAATAGGAGAGAAAAGCTTGAATCAAAAATAATATTTACGCAAACTTATTTATTTTGTACGTAACTGTAAAATTTAACAAATTCCCGTAGATACGTTCAAAGACAAGCATATTACGCACCAGAAGACTGTTAATCAATATTGAAGAGTAGGTAGGTGCACAATCCCACCTTAACTTAAGTATATTTTGTAGGAAAAATAGTTACTTACTTACATTCACGAAATATATACAGTAAGTGTAACTTACCTAACTACCTACCTCTACCTACCTTAAATCTAAAGTAGGTCCTTGAGGCATTGTACCTATAGGATGCTGGCGGCATTTCCTCGTTGTATCGCAATGCTGATACGTTGTGCGAGGAAGCCACCAGCTCTTCGGTCACCAGTATATAATTATTTATTTATTTATTTATTTATTTAAACTTTATTGCACAATTATATTAAAGTACAAATGGCGGACTTAACGCCTTTAGGCATTCTCTACCAGTCAACCATCGGGCTAAACCGAAACTGTTAGTCTGGTGCAGGATAGTAGAAAAAAAGAGATGATAACCTAAGACATGTCAAACCTAATTAATAATATAATGTATATACTTACACATATACAAATATAAATATACCTACATATAAAAATACATATATACCTAATATAAGTGTACCTAGAGCGAAACTTCACGCAGACCCTTAATGACGAATTTTTTCGAATAAATGCTTACGCAACTTGCTTTTAAACGAATATTTACTTTGAGCTTGTCTGATAGGCAGAGGGAGAGCATTCCACAGCCGAATTGCCTGGCAGGTGAATGAGTTGGACAAGAATCCAGTTTTGTGAGGGAGAACAGCAAGCATCAGGTTACGAGAAGTGCGAAGCATACAACCGGGACGGGGTGTTATAAATTCGAATTTAGTCTTGAGATAAGTGGGTGAAGTTGGGTCAAATAGAATTGAAAAAAGAGTCGATAAGATTCGCAATGACCTGCGTTCACGAATCGGGAGCCATTGAAGCTTACGGCGAAAAGCAGAAACATGGTCATATTTGCGAAGGTTAAAAATAAATCTGATACAATTGTTGAGAAGACTATCTAGTTTAGAGAGTGAGGCTTGAGTCATGTTGGTGCAACACACATCAGCATAGTCAATAATTGGTAGTATGAGAGACTGGACAAGGAGCGTCTTGATACTAGCCGGTAAAAAGTTTTTATGTCTATAAAGTGCCCTTAACGTATTAGTTACCTTACGACTGACGTCAGACACATGAGGCTCCCACGTCAAATTGCCATCTATAATTAAGCCAAGGTTTTTAACATGCGGAGACAGGGGTATCACCGTGTTTTCGAACATAATTGGACTTATGCGAGCAGTTAACGAAAGCAGACGGGCACTTCCCAAAACAATGGCTTGGCACTTAGTAGGGTTAACAGCTATACCAAAATCATGAGACCAAGCAGAGATGCGGTTCAGGTCGTGGTTAATTTTAGCAACTGCACACTCGATGTCATATATATTGGTCTGAACATAGAGTTGCAAGTCGTCGGCATACAGATGGTAGGAGCAGTTAAGGTTAGGGGTAATTAGATTTATAAATATAGAGAAGAGTAGAGGAGAAAGTATACCACCTTGCGGAACACCAGACTTTAGCTCAATCCAATCAGAACAAGTCTGGCCAGTGCGAACTGCCTGTCGACGCTCTTGAAGATAGGAAGAGAACCACTCCGCTACCGATGACGATAAGTTTAAATGTTTTAATGTAGCAAGTAAAATCTCGTGATTGACAGCATTGAAGGCATTAGAGAAATCAATCAAAACCAATACAGTTAGCAGAGAATGCTCCATACCTTGCCTCACATCCTCAACTACCTTCAGCAGGGCCGTAGAGGTACTATGCCCAGGCCTAAAACCAGACTGTAAAGGCGATAACAAGTGGCTGGCATATATGTGGGCAGACAACTGTTTATGAACTACTGCTTCTAAAATTTTTGACATAAACGGAAGAATTGAAATTGGCCGAAAATCTTTTAGTGAAATGGGATTAGAAGTTTTTGGTAAGGGAATGACATAGGCATTACGCCAAGCAGAAGGAAAAACCCCATTGAACAATGAAGAGTTAATTACAGAAGCAATAACTGGGAGTATGCACTCTAAGATGCAGGTAATCATTAGCCTGCTCAAGTCGTCATGACCAACTGCATTGGATTTTATAGACATAACTATCTTACGGATATCGTCATCTGTCGCGGGAGAGAAAGAAAAGGTATTAATTAGGTGCATAAGGTAAGGTAGAAATATACGAAGTACTCAGATCTATTGTGACGGGGTCTAAAGAAGAACTCGCAGCAAAATGTTTATTTAAATCATTAATAGAGAAAGAAGAGGTATTAAATGAGCTTGGAGATTTGACAACACCGATTGATTTTAAAAATTTCCAGGTATCGGCTTGAGATGCAGAATAAACATTTATATTTCTGTATACATATATTTCGAGAATAAATGTTTTCTTACATTCAGGCTTACCTTCAATTTAGATATGACATGTTTAGTCCAAAGTCCAAACATTTTCCGGGAAATACATATCTCCAACCCTTCAAAAAGTCAAAATAACTTTTTTTTTTTAACTCCCAACCGGCATTACTTGGAACTGTTAGATTTACATCCTCTTCCATAAAAACTGGCAAGAAAATTATCCAATTAAAACAGCTCAAGACAAACGCCAACATAATTTATGAGTTTCGGAGATACCTAGCAATTATTGGCGGGAATCGAACCCGCGTTATGGTCAGTAATTGTGCTCATTGAGCAAGGGGACTCGTAATATTGGTTTATGAGGTTCTTAAATATTAATGATTGTCATTGGTAGGACATCGGCACTTCGGTTAATAAGGTGCGTAATTTGCTTGTATTCGAACGTAGCTACGGAAAATGTTGACTTTTAGAGTAAGTACCTACCATGTACCTACGTATAAAATAAATTTCTGTTAGTATTCGTTTTTATTAATTTGTTTATTGGGGATAGATCTATTAATATAGGTATGTATCCATAATAGTGTTGTGTAAAGTAACATAATTCTGTAGAAGGTAAACTGGTTTGGTTTGCGATGTTATACGTTGGAAATCTGGTGACCTTTACAAACAAAACATAGGAATTATTGGCGGTACACACGCGTAATAGTTAGCAATTATGCTCATTGAGGGGGATTTGTGTAATGTTGGTTTATGAGGTTCTTAAATATTAATGATTGTCATTTGTAGGACATCAGCACTTCGGTTAATAAGGTGCGTAAATTCGTTTTTGAACGTATTGTGGATTCCAGTAATTCAATACAATACAATACAACAATACAATAACTCTTTATTGCACCTCAAAACAACAAAAATAACACAAACTGGTATAGATTACACATGAAAAAGAGGCAAACAACAGGCGGTCTTATCGCTAAAGAGCGATCTCTTCCAGACAACCTTTGGGTAGAGGAGACACTACACTAAGAAAAGTATACATACAGTAGGTGGTGCAAAACTGGAAAAAGTATTATGTGAGAACCAAAATATATGACATAAACAGAAAAAACAAATCAACAAAAAAAGAATACAAACACACACACAATTACATATACATACATATTATATGTTCATACCAAAATACATAAATATATAAATACATATATACAAATACAAACTAATTAAGCGAAATGATGATAGCAGATTACTGATTTTACACAGTCAAATTAAAGGAAAACAATAGTTACATGAACAGGAACTAAGGAAGTGATAAATAGTGCTTTTTAAGGAGAGATTTGAAAGAAGCAACAGATTCAGCACGCCTTATATCAAGAGGGAGAGAGTTCCACAGCCGGGTTGCTTGAAAAGTGAAAGAAGTATTATAAAATTTGGAAGAGGAGGATGGCACAGTCAGAAGCAAGTTTTGAGAGGAACGAAGAGAATTGAGATAACTAAAACGCTGCTTGAGATAGGAGGGGGTTGCAGGGTTGAAAAGAATGCTATAGAGAAGTGAAAGAATATGGGAATTACGACGATAGCGGATAGGGAGCCACTTGAGTTGAGAACGAAAACAAGAAACATGGTCATATTTGCGTAACCCAACAATGAACCTTATGCAAAGATTTTGAATACGCTCAAGTTTGTTTAGTTGCTCCTCGGTAAGGTCAAGATAAGATATGTCTGCATAATCCAGTATAGGAAGAAGCAACGTTTGAGCAAGCGCAATTTTAGTGGCGATAGGTAAAAAATTACGAAGCCGCCTGAGGGATCCTACTGCAGCGAACACCTTCCTGCTCACCTCGCTCACTTGGGGAATCCAGGATAACGTACAATCCAGAATTATACCCAGGTTTCTTACTTGTTTAGAAAAAGGTATTAGAATCCCATCAAAGAGAACCGGAGGGAGACTATTATAATCAACTTTCGTCATAAATTTGTTACTACCGATTATAATGGCTTGGGTCTTTGAAGGGTTCACTGTCAGACCATAGTTGCGACTCCAGTCTGAAATGCGTACCAAGTCAGCATTCGTGCTCTCAATGACGGACGGAAGATCGCCCAGCCCACCCTGTGAGTATATCTGAAGATCGTCGGCATACAGGTGATAAGAAGATGAAAGATTGTAAGTAATGGAATTGATGAAGATAGAAAATAAAAGAGGGGAGAGCACGCCGCCTTGCGGGACGCCTGCCAGCGTGCTACACCACGAAGACCGCGAAGTATCCACCTTAATTCTTTGCCGGCGACCATTTAGATAGCTATGAAACCAGCCAAGCACTGCAGTAGATACATTAAGAGAGCGTTCATGTTCATGTTCATGTTGAATTTTAGAATTATGTGTGGATATCTGCTTGTTTTAGTAAAAGGTACCATTTTTATCGCTTGTTGATATTTATAGGTTTAGCGCTCTATTGGCAACCGACAAAGTGGTAGGTACTTTTTACTTAAAACAATAACATACTCGTATAATACATTTCCACAATTATTATCTTAGATTCAAACTTTCAAAGAGCCGCTTGCGGCAACCAGGTTTATCCAAGCCAACAAACCCGGAGTTAACTTTCAAATTCCATACTAAAGAACGCTTAACTCTGGTTTGGTTTGCTGTGGTACTAATTGTTCTAATTTTTATTTTGTTTCAGATGCTGCCGGTTAGCCTAGGCTACAATTCGTCTATCCGCGAACCTGCCAAGATTGGACTCATGAAATTTTTAGGAATTATTAGACAATAAACTTACACTTACGTACACTGCTGTAGAGATACACTAGCATATCCCAATGAATAATAAAAACACATCGCGTACTTTTCACATTCTATGACAGTTGTTCCCAAGACAATGCTACCTTAAAACAATTTTAGGTCTTTAAACCCCACCCTACCTTTGTTCCGCCGGTCACAGCTGAAGGCTACAATTTGTCTATCCGTGAACCTGCTACGATTGGAGCTAATAATTGTTGCAGCGTGTTACCGCGTTCCCAGCATTGTGGCTTGAGAGAATATCACCACGACATAGCTTAAAACACAGAAACCGGTATAGTTTTTAACGCTTATACGGGGGTTTGTTTAATTTCACATGTTACAAGAATTTCTTCGCAGATATATTGTTGTTTCTTCAAAATGTTTGTTTGTTAAAGCATATAATATTTCAATTAATTGCAAGCAATTGCTAGACAGGAGGCGTAAGTCCAGGTAAGGTGGTTAGGTAATACGTACATCAGCTAGATTTTTATAATCATTTGAGTTGGCGGATGTCTCGCATCTTGGAAGCTTAAATAAGCCAACTAGGAAACTTTCCTTTGGAATTTAAGCTTCACGGTATGTTTACATGGCAATTCTGAACCATTCAATGAATAAAGACCATTCAATGCGTACTTAGGAAAAGCCATCTCAAATTTACCTTGAAGATGACTGCTTGAGGATGAAACTATGAGACGCGACATATACCACTAAAGATCACAATCCATTAGCACCGCAGCAGAAAGTAAAAGGACGAAGAAGAAAAATATAGACGCTTGAGCAATCAAACAGAGCGTTTTTATTGCGAAGTGTGCTAGCTTCAAATATGCGAAAACCTGCAATTGCGTGATAGGAAGTGTGATGTGATCTCAGATAACCTGAGATAGTATATTTGTACAATTGTTAGATAGCTACTATAAAATAGTCATCAGAGTAATCTTAGATATTTGTAAGACAGTCAATTATCTGAGATTAGAATGGAACTTGAATAAATGTATCAGTATACGGTTTTGGATGTAGCATTAATTTTAATGGTACCGGTAGCACGTAGGTATAATCATCAAAATACCATCATCAGATGAAAAACTCGATTTCCAGAAATTCAGTGAAAAAGTTTGCACCAAACACAGTCGACGCACTAACCTAAAGTAGTTATCATAGTAGAAACATATGATCCTAGTTATATGATTTAGTGTATAGTATTTTTATTTAATCGTATGGCGATATTGTCGAATAGGCAAATAAAATAATTTATAAGGCAACATCCAAGTTCTGCAGCCATTGCTCAGCATCGGGCGTCAAGTCCATAAGATTCCTTGGGCTTCCTAAGTATGCGCGGAGTGGGCACCGCTGGATGATGTGCTCCATGGTCTGATCCTCGATGCAACAGTCGCAGAGCGCGGAATCCTTCCATCCCCATTTGTGTCGGAAATAGTTGCAGCGCCCGTGCCCGGTTCTTAGACGGTTCAAGCGACACCATTGTTTCCTGGGAAGGTTAATCCCACTGTTCATAGTTGTCGGATCAACGTTTACCAGCGGGGTACCCTCAACTTGCTCGCTCCATTCCCGTTTCCAAAGCTGCTGTATGTCGAAGGAACTTCGGGTGAGGGCTGTAGCTGCTGCGTATGCCGGACGACGCGACTTAAGTCTCGACGTAGGTGGGTTGGTGAATTCCCAATACATGGGGAGAGCAGGAGTGGCTCTAATTTTTTCCGCCTCTCTCACCAGGGCCTGTTTCCTTCTCAGATGTGAAGGTGGGATACGGCTAAGCACGGGGAGCCAGTGGTTTGGTGTAGATTTAACTGTCCCAGTGATGCATCTCATGGTGGCATTGATCTTCGAGTCTACCTGTGTGAGTGTATAGTAAATAAATATGCACTAAGGCTGAAATAGTGGTCAGATGACGCAAGTCCAAAAATGTGAAATTCATGTTGTGAATACGATCTTAATCTTAACACGAAAATTAGTTTGAACAAATTTCAACCAGGACGGAAGTGCTTTGATATTTGAAGGCCATTACGCCTTTTAGCTTGCATATTTTTTTTTCATCGTATGACGGTACGGAAACGGAACCCTCAAATATCCGTGGTCCGACACGCATTTGGCCGGTTTTTACTTTCTAGACTACCTACGTAATAGGCTAGACGACTGAAAAAATCTATTTAGTCCGTCTTTTAGATTATAAAAAAATATTGTACACGTATTTTTTTTCTTTTGTTCGTCAAATCAAAAATTACAAAAATACAGTGCCTTCAAGTTTCGCGTAATGTCACTCCTAGGTACAATTCTTACCTAGGAGTGACGTCACAAGCCCCCACCCCGGAACTTTGATGCTCTTTATCTTCGTCAATTTTAGTTAAATTGAAAAGGGAAAAAATACGTGTCTAATAATTTTAGATAATCTAACTGACGGACTAATTAGAATAATAGGTTTTCAATGTAGTCGTCATCCCTATTACTTAAAGCAACCCTTACTATTTAGCTACTCCAAACTTTGGTTTTTCTGTTTCCTTTTCGCAGTCCGGATTAGAGTGCAGTAGTTTGGAGACCGCTAGTAAGTTAACAAGTTAGATAGGTACGCAATTTCAAAACCTTGAAATTTTTTGTCACAGATAAAAACTATCGCTTCCGAAGTCTGTCTCTGTCGGTTCAACGCACGCTCATATCAGAATCAAACAAAATTGTTACACACTATATACTTAACTATAATAACCGAAACATCCTAGCGTCAAAACTGGGTCTAATATTTTCGTCGGGCACGTTTCGTCATGCGCGCGTAATGATACGAATTACCGTAATGGCGCGGAGGGCGGGGCCAAATGACAATCACGCGGCGACCTAATGAACGGGTGCGCGGGCGCATGGACAGGTGCTAGGAGGGAGGGGTAGGATACCCGAATATCGATATCGATAAAAACAATAATTCGGATAACTTTCACACCACAAAAGATGTAATAACATCAATAACATAAGTAACATCAATTGAAGGACTGCTAAGAATTTTGACCATTGCTAACCTGATACGGTCGTCGATCCCACCCTACGATAGATTTTCCGTGCGGTTTGTCCAGTATGTTACTGCCATTGAAGGAATAATTACAGTGCTTCAATTTTGCACAAATCGATGACTTTCGTAAAACATGACGGTAGAAAACTATTTTCTGCTGACCTAAGTGTGCTTCAGCTGCAGGATATCTAAAAGTCACATACTTAAAATACAAATGAACTTTAATAATGACTAAAACTAACCAAAGCATTAACTAAACAAAACATCACTCCGATCCTCACCCTGTACAAAATGCCAAAAATTCTAGCAGCATTCCTGCGCTGGATCTTAAGAGATATTTTTTGAACTCGCAGGATTTAATGTTTTTTTAAAGAAGATTGTGTAACAACTTACGGACGCGAGGCAATCTAATGCAGACTCTTTAGGGGCTTAGACGAGGAGAATTGTTATCGACCACACCTATCTCTATCGACCAGGAACATCACTAAATTGCTCATAGTGTCGTACGTCGAGTCATGCTCATTACATCTAAGTGTCGCCGTCCCTTCTACGAGTATATCATTATTTTATACATGCTTTTTATGTACAGAATTTCCGGCTCATTAAAATATGTGTTTTGCTACATGATTCAATTTCCGTTATGACATTTGTAATGTGGTTGTGTTATTTGAATTGCTTGCACGTTTTGAGTGTACGTTTGTTTTTGTGGAAATCATTTGATTTATAAATAAAAGTTATGATATGATTCATAATCATGAAGTGTAAGTTTTATTGCGCTTTCCTAATATCTAAGTATATGCTTCCGTTACTGTGTTTAGGTATGGATAATGATGGCAGAGGAAGAGGATGTGATTTGACGTCTCTTCTTTCTTATCTTGGTAAGCAAGCTTTAATTTCGTCTGATGGTGAAAGACACCCGTATCTCACGCGTAGCTATTGTTTTATTCTGTGCACTAATACAAAGTGCAGTAATACTGACTGGAACCCTACTTACAGTGCGAGAGAAAAGGGAAGAAATCAAAAAGTGGCAACATCATAGTGGTGTCCCGTTTTCTTACATAATATGGATTTGAAAAGGGCGAAACATGATATTGCCACTTTTTAGAAAACGGTTACGTTACGCCTAGATTATATTAAACCGTCCAAACTGGTGATTATATTAAATGCAAAGATAGTTAACGGTTTGTTAGAAAAATCTCGTAAGAAATTATTATGCGTCAAACAGTCTGTGAAAACGTTTTACCATTAATGGAATAGGTACATTAGAGCCTTTCCGAATGGCCGTTCAGAACTTTAAACATACTAGTTTTTTTTTACACTTATTTGTATTTGGCCTTAATCTCATTCAAAATATCAAAGAAAATTGTCCCCGTTTTAAGCAACAGTAGGCGTGGTGTATCACGACATACCTCCCATATCTATCCTATTCCCAACCCTATTCTAATGTAAAACGGTTCAATTTTTATTGACACAGTCATATGGTTAATATGGTGGTCGTAAGAAGCAATTTGGTTGGACTCTATTAGATGAGGCCCGAGCGGCTGACATCTAATCCTAAAAAGGTAGTAAGTGCCTTTTACTTTCATAGATAGTTATGTCTTTTTAAGGAACATGTGTTCGTGTCATTACTTGAACCAGTCAGCGTGAATATAAAATCGTGGTTGTGCAAGTAGGTAATGTCTTTTGTTCTTTTGTCTCGTTTTCGAGAGGTGTCATTGAGAGATGGGTCATGGTAGCGCGTGCAATTAAAATTTTGGTAGTCGATGATGTTTAATTAATAGCTGTGCATGAGTTTAGTAAAATAATTTAAAATAAAAGTCTCAATATTCGATGTACCTACCTTATCTGCAGTATTAGTGCAGCTTAATATAAGAACTCAAACGGCAGATTTGATAATAATTTCGCTATAGCTTTCCGAAACGAAAACTTTACAACTGGAGTAGGTCTACCCTGCTATTCGACCCGAGGCGAATCGGGTCACATGGCGAATTGGATCAAAATAATATTTCTGCCAAATCTGAAAAATTGCGACTAGCCATAGCCAGGCAATCATTATCACGTAATGGTACTGTTTTTTTTCAAACTTTGAACATCTAGGAAATTTGATTTGACCTCTATTTTAATATCAGTCGAGATGAATGAGTCGAAGTTACAATTACAAAAAATGTCGCACGCAAGTCGCACGTTATCTGGTATCGAACGATATGAAAACTGGGGCAAACTCTAGTTTGTCTCTGAATTTTAGAAATATAAATTTAAAAAATTGAATGTCAGTAGTTTTTTTATTTATGAAAGCAATGGCGGTCAAAATATGCGGTTTGAACGCATCATGGAGAGCTTATTCCTTCTACGAACGGCCTTCTAGCCTAGTCGGTAGTGACCCTGCCTACGAAGCAGGAGGTCCCGGGTTCGAATCCTGGTCAGGGCATTTATTTGTGTGTTTATCACAAATATTTGTTCGTGAGTTATGGATGTTTTCTATGTATTTAAGTATTTATATGTATCTTTCTGTTATATATTATATCGTCGTCTAGTACCCACAACACAAGCCTTATTGAGCTTACTGTGGGACTAGGTCGATTTGTGTAAGATTGTCCTATAATATTTAAATTATATATTTATATATATTATGATATGTGTGTACATAAAGCAGTGTATGTGCCTATATAATTGTAAATAATTAGGCATTAAAACATTCGTGTGGTTTTATTATACTTGTGAAACTTGGCTGACGCCTCGTTTCATAAACCCACATTCGACTTTTAATGCCTTTCGTTATATCAAGACCTTAGATATATTCTCGTAACTGTTACCATCAAGCGGATATATGCGTATACTTGGGAGCTCAAAATGGTTACGTTTTTTAATTGTTGTGTATCTCTTTCGCACTAGTGAAATATTCATAATAAAGATAGCTTCTCTTTTGCTCTCTTTGTTACCTTGTAAGCGTTATAGCGAAATCATAATTCAAGGGCTACTGCAACATCAGTGAATGTCATGACACGCCGTTAAAAAGATTGTACTATAGAAAATTCCAAACTCCAGGCTTATCTTACTTTAACTGATCGCATAAAATGTAGCAACAATTGAATAGGAAGTAATAAGTAAGATTAGAATCAATCGAAATCGATACTCAACACCCTTCGCGTTAAAAATAGCCGCACCTCGGTTGCAAAACCTTAATAATGAACAACATTGAACTATACAACGCCCGTGTCGCAAAGTAGGCGTGACATTTCGAACTATCATTTACAATACTACCTATTCCTCTTTAACAATACACTCAGATTTGAACTCTAAGCTTAGTAGATAAAGATGCTTTTGCTTTGAAAGTTTTAGGTAAAATAGGAGGTTGTAGAGGTGTGTAAGTGGAAATGTCAAAGCAATTTTCTATCGATTTATTGTGAACGTGTACTGATAGCTCAGTGCTATCTGGGACAGTATAACGACATCGTAAAGCTTTGTAATTGACAGATTACTGTAATATCAGGTTGTGGCGCTACTGTGATGGCTTTGGTGTTTTGGATTGTCAATGGTATGGGCAAATGTAGTTCATAATCTTATGAAAGTGTATAAATAAAATAGTTGACGGCAAAAATTGACATACTAAACACAGCCAAAATCAAGCTTCAGAACACATTTTACTCTCAAAATATCGTGAGATACTTGAAAAAGGATATTAAAAATTTGATGAGAAATAAATGTCTCTTTAAACCGAATTTGAAGACATGAAAAGGTAGTTTATTTTTAAAATTTTCCATAACCTACCTACCAAAGGGTAGAAGCTTTCTCAGGGAGCTGGGTTGCCGCCTGCAGGAACGGGACATTGATCCTCGCTCCGAGTCGTTTCTGGAGCAGAGACCATCGCGATTCAGCGCGGAAACGTGATGGGCACTAGGTCGGTTTTTCATTTATTTTCTTGTAAGATTTGTCATTTGTAGGTTTAGTTTTATAAGAATTTGGTTTTAGATATGGTTAAGTTTTTGTTGAATAAATCTATCAAATACCTACCAAATTTTATGTAATGGTTAATGTATAGGTAAGGTTACCTTTTAAAGTTGGATACGATACACATATGGGATGTAAGCACGAAGCTCCTGACATTTCTGATTTTGCGCCATGATAGCCACACATAGGTACGGCATAAAAAATAGCTCCTTAAATTTTGTATAACTATATTATGTATTTTCAAAATTGAAGGCTAAATTGTTGTTTATTTTTGTCAAAGAAGCATTGAGAGCGTCCTATTCATATCTTGAGTTGTCACTAATCAAGTCGAATTTTCGCCCTGGACTTAATTTAGTTTCTATTCAAGTAGGTAGGTACATTCGCGTTCAGAATTGCATGGGCAGTATGAATTGATTGATTAATAAATTGCCCATGCACTTTTGAACGCGTGTGTACCTACATTTTTTAAAGCTTTCTAGACACACTTGTTACGCAATCATCAAATTCGACTCTAGCCATATCGAATCAGTCCGTCACACTTCAACACTAATAATACAATGCATTCGTCTAAATTAACGTCATGTCTTTATTATGAGATCAACTATTATTATTTTTACAATTGATGAAATTATGATTTAAAAAATACAACCTTATTTGCAGGTAGCATGGATGAAAATAGTGCGTTATTAGTTATATAGCACGGTTATATTGGTATTTATATGTATTGGCAGTTGCCAATACATATAAATATTGGATTATGCCACGATTTTGAGGTTTTGGTTGGGACTGCAGCAGCATTGTTGGTGCAGCATTGAGATGCTGTCGTTACCGCGTTGACGATGTTACGATCGAAGTATTTGGGCTTATTTTCAGTAAAAGGTACCTCTTTGTCACTTGTTGAAAAGGTTCTTTTCTAAACGAATCTTTATATCATAAGCGCCTTAGCGGCAACCGACAAAGTGGTGGCTAATTTTATCAAGAAGATTGACAAAGTCGTTTGTTTTCTGCTGCTGAAATGGTTAGCAGCGGAATGACATTTCACACTAGTGTGTTTACCAAGAGCGTGGCGGTATTCGATAGCAACTGCGGCGTTCATAATCATAATCATAATCGTTTATTTGCAACCATGGTATTACATAAGTTCTTAAAGTAAAATAAGTACAGTCATGGACCCTACTAGGGCGTAGCAACTTATCAATGTAGGTAGGTACATAGGTAAATAATTTTACAACAAAAATAGGTACATTATTCATACGTGTAATATATACAGTAGCGATTGATTGATTGTTGGTTTTGGTAGCGATTGATTGGCGTTGGGAGGTTTATCCGTCTCGCTCCTGCCAGAGTAATGGTAGGAGCGAGACGGACATACTTTGTCACAGTCGCTATCGAATACAGTTGCGTGCAACTCATGGTAAGCACAGATATATTATGAACTGGTGATTGTAGACGGGTTGTTGTTGCGATGCTGTGACTACGGCGGGAAATATGCGAGTGTCAGGTTTCCTTGATAAATTTAAATTACAGAATCTTCATCTTCACTTACTCTCTCTAAGGTTTACTGGTAATTGTATTTCTCTAGGAAATTGACGTTTCTTGCAATAATCTGCCGTGTCATACCTATGTACTAACGCGTTCAAAATTGCATGGGCAGTTGATGAATAAATTCATTCATAAACTGTCCATGCCATTTTGAACGCAAAACTAGAGTTACATGATACCTATACAACAAGTTTTAATTGTATTGTTTTATTTTCTTTGCATATTCAAAAAAAAGAAAGATATCGCTTCCCAATTCCTCGTAAGGGTAAGAGTTTATCAAAAAAGGTGCGTTACTCATAGCCTGTAATCTTCTTCTTCGTCGTTACACTCTTGGCAGAGTGGTCGTGGCTGTCATGTCTTCTGTGGCAAGCTTAACCACCCGGCGCCATTCCTCTCTCACTGCCGCGCGCCTAGCTTGTAATACATACTGTAAAGTCAGATCGAATTTTACTCAAAACAATGTTTCGTAGATGAACGTGGCACGGCAGTAATGTTACAGACTTAATACTCTTACGGCAATGTCGTTAGTTTTCGGATGTCACCTTAAATTGTAAATCATGTTCATGTAGAGCGACGTGAAAGTTTGTAATACTTGACTTTGAAGTTGGACTTTCATTTAGAATAAAAGCGTGATGCCATGCAGGGGAAATATGACGTAGAGAGAAGATGGGGATGGGATGGGGGAAAGAGATAATGATGTAAATGTGTTTTTAATTATAGGTTGACATTGTGTTTCCTTTTTATAAGTATTGTAATCTATTTTAATTGACCAAATAATGTTTGCAATTTATTATTAAATCAATTTTATATAGTATCGCGTTCAAAATCGCATGGGCAGTTAATGAATGAGTTCATTCATTAACTGCCCATGAAATTTTAGCGCGTGAATACCTGATGCTTAATATTACCAATAAATACACGCGAGTGTAATGGGCACCTTTGCACCTGGAGGGCTACGGAGCGATTTTAATTTTAATATTTAGTTTGTTTTTGTAGGACATTTTTATTATATTTGTATTTTATTTGTAATATGTTTTAGTTTAGTCATACTTATGGATTTTTGTTGCTGTAAAATGTTTAATAATTATATTGTAAGACCATAATAAAACTTAACTTTAAATAAATACATGAATATGAATATTTGTACTTGCGCTATGCCTACCTGTCGTATAATTATGTAAGTAATACTAACACAATACACTGGTTCCTACTTACCATATTATTATTATGTACCTACCTGCCTGACGTGTAAAACTATGTTTTATTAAAAATAAATGAATGAATGAATGAATATGATGGCGAAAATTGATTGGCTTAGACTTTGCCTAATTTGTTTGGCTCTCGGAGAGACCTATAAAGACATTGGGCTAAAGGGTTTCTTGAATGGCAACTGCGGGACGACGATAACCAAACTGTTGATTATATAAATGCAAAGATAGTCTTTAAGGTAAATTAGCAATCCAACTCGGTCTATGAAATTTTTTCACATATTATTAAAAAAACAAGTGCTAAAAGTTGTCACGGCTCGTAACGTGGTACACCGAGGGCGAAAATATTAAAAGCCCTCTAATAAGCGTTTACTCGCGCATCGCCGCAGGCGCAGGATTGATGCGTTTATAATTATGGCGCGAGTATCATTTGCGCGGTACGACAACGCGGAAGAATATATTATGAGCCACAGAACGGTCACATCGTCTACAGACTATTAAGGGCCTATGCAAATTGACGAGTAAGATTTGCTGGCTGTAAAAAGGTAGGTATGTAGATAGCACGTCAGCTTTTTAAAAAAAAAACCTGAAAACCTGACTCTTCCAGATCTGGACTTGCTTGGGTTCATTCAAATCAGAATCACGAACTAATTTGATCCTGATAATAAAAAGTGCCAAAAATGCATTTCCATTAACGTCACGTTTTTGTATGAACTTTCTATAAGCATGATGTAGGTAATAATGGAAACTTAAATTTTATATGAGAATTTTGGGACATTTATTTTCATTAACCGTCTCGAATTAGCTCGTGATTCTGATTCGAATGAACCCAACCAAGTTCAGATGTTGAAGAGTCAGGTTTTCGGGTTTTCTTTTTGGATAAAGCTTTACCTACTCGTATCAACATAGTGGCTACTTCTCTATATACCGTACAAAATAAATTTCGGTGAAAAGTACCTATGGTATATTTAGAGCGAGGAATATATAATATTTTTTTAATATTTATTTATAAATTTAACCTATTAAGTTTACAATTGAAAGAATAATTCCCCGCATCTTTCTTTCAATTCTAAAATTGAAAATTTCGTTCGCAGACGTCTCTGTTTAATACAAAATTAATTTAAGCTTTATTGAAAAATTGAAAAAGTACGAATGGCGGACTTAATGCCTTGAGGCATTCTCGCCAGTCGACCATTGGGTCAAACAGAAACTTGTTTTTGGTGCAAGACCGTTAACATTGAGAGTGAATAAAATAATGTTCACACCTTTGTATACTATACTTTATATTTTATCGTACTTTTTCAATACATCTATTAGTGTTTGTCTAATTAAAACACGCCTGAAGCGAACCCGATGGGACTCTTCCAAGCCTCTAGGGATTTCTGTATTCAGGAACGAATTTATTTCGTGACGTATGGGTAACGGTAAAAACATCTTGTTTACTCTATTTACTGGACAAATAGTAAGTACCAGTTTTATGTACTTTCTGTAAGTTACTAATCTTTACTCTGCTCATGCGCCTATCCTGCGCCTCAACGTACCGAACGTGAGTCCAGCGTTTAGCGACGCCCATTGCAACTATAGAGACAGCCCAATAGCCAGGGTTGTCAATCCTAAGGCTTACCGAGGGCATGCACGACTGGCGCACGGTTTGACACACCACTGCATTCCTTGCATAGCTATTCTGCCACCGTAAATAAATTAATATTTGGGGACAATCTTGCACAGATCGACCATGCCCCAAACTAAGCAAAGTTTGTAACCGTCAGAGTATAAATCAATCTATTTTTTATTCGCGAAATTAGAAATTAAAGGAAAATTGTAACATAAACCTTTTGTTCTGATAGTAGCAATAGGTGGGGTAGGTTCGTTAGGTAGCTTCAGATGCCCGAAGGGCAAATTGCCTAGAAATAGGACGCTACGGGACTCCGTCGACTTATCCGATCCTGCATTATTTAAACAAACTAGGTATATGAACATTCAGGCGAATGAATATATATATATAATTATAAATATTACTTATTTATTTATTAGGCATATAAAAAGTGTTCAAACCACTGCCAGCAGGGTATTAATCATATTATGCATAAGTTGTAAAAATAAATATATGTACCTGTATTCGAGTAATTCCGAATGTCGGATAATTCTGACCTATATTTCCATCGTATTAGAGTTCATTTTCGGAATTACCCGAATACACCTTATATGAGTATTCAGTTTTCAGAGATCATATTATAATGGACAGGTTTAAGAGAACAGATGCAATGAGAATACCAATTGAGAGTGTTAACTCGCATACTTAATTCTCAGCCGAGAAATCTATGATCTATATGAGTTTCAACCTTAGAATAGGATCTTATTTTGAACGTCATTATGCGCTTACATTACGGTCACGATATACCTAGTTGAAATTCTAGCTACAGTGAAGAAATTTTTCGACCTATGTGCTTACGACGAGTTTAAAATGTACTGTAGAAATCTATACTCGCTAGCGTCTACGAGCTACGTCAACTCACTGTCAGTGCATCTCGCTCGCACTTGCTGGTGGGACCGAGATTCGACTGTAGATAACGAGACGTAAACGAGACATCGTTTACTACAGCAACTTGTGGCAAGCACAGGTCTTTCGATTATTCTTCCCTTTTAGCCTGCAAAAGATAAAAGCGATAAAATCGCCTATTGTTTACCCTAATTCTATGAATACTGAAGTGAGTTCACACGGTGAGTTCTGTGTCTTAAATTTTAGGTAGGATCCAAATGTGCAGTCAAACAGTCCCGGGGCTCGAAGACATCTGGATCACCCTGAACCGGTTTTATCGAGAGCGCTTCGGGCGGCGAGACGGAAACTTTCTTCTAATGACTAAAAATACGTGAGTGTTATGCGCAATTTTATTATAATGTTAATATGTCTCATGATAGTTTAAACTCTGTAATACTGAAGTTTTGCTTATGTTTTGGTGTGCAATAAAGAACATTGTCTTGTGTTCTAGCTATATCTGTTAATATTTCACACGTAACGACATTAAAAAAAACAAAAGTTTTCCGGTGTCGATTGTAAAAATAATATTGTTATTTTGATTGCGCATCGGTCGCGCGCGGCAGAGCCGAAAGCATCACGAATTAAATTCGCGCTCGATTCAACACCTGCCTTTATGAATAAGCGAGTATGGCTCGCGGCCGTGTGCTCTGCGCACTATGCTTAAACAAATCCAACCAATTCACATGGGTTTCGAATGACAATCCGTTGCTGAAAATGATACGAAAATCTTAAGCAAAACGTAAATAACGTATGGAAAATTGTTATTAATTATTTTATTCACTTTTCACGCACTATGCCACTAGCTAAAGACTCACTAGAGTTGTTCGTCCTACAAGTACGTGGTCACCGTTTGTTAAAATATACCTGAATCCATATATTATAAGGTGTTGCAACTTATAAGTTATCTATCGCTTTTAGTGATTTTACCAAACTACGGCGAGGACGATTTATTCTGGATGCCAAAAATGAAGCTTTTTCCCTTTAGACCATTTAACCAACCAGACTGGCAATTGACAGGTGTTCCCCTCTGCCGAAAGCATATGACCAATGATCATGTTCATTGTAAGAACTGACGTTTATCTGACATAATAATTTGTATGTTACGTAAGTTCCTACAAATAGTCATACATTGAAGGTGCTTCACCAAAATTACAGACAATGCCAGTCCTGTTGGTTGAATGGTCTAAGATTTTCCTGCCTTCATTTTGTCGCATTTATCATTTTGGTTAAGACAAAGCCTTTACTAAAACAATTACGTCAAAAGCCAAGTATAAAACACATACCAAATGAAAAATTATTAATGAATCGAGTAACTAATAAATTTAATATTTTGAAAGCTACATCAACAAACAAAAATAGCTTCACTCAGCGAAATTACAAATAAGTAGGTGAGGTTTGACCATATTGACGGTTTCGAAAGTTAGTGATTTAAATATGTATGTAAGTACCTAAGCAAATCTTGGGTCTAAATTATGGGATTCCGTGTCTTATAAAGGTTGGGTTTACGACGTTTACGTGTACAATTATGGTCCTTAGGTATTGGTTATTAATCCATAGATTTTTGATGTACCTAAATATAATAATAGTTAATATACATAATTTCAAGAAATAATGTTTTTCGTTAAAATTCTATTATCTTATTGCCTAAACTATTGCCTAATGCTTTTAGGTGAATCAATTTCATTATCATCATGGTATATTTAAGAGCTGTGTTTGGGCTCGTACAAAAATCATGTGATCATATTTATTTGATAGTGATCATCCGTGATATTGTCCTGACAATGTATCACATTATTTTTGAACGAGCCCTTTCTATCGGTGGACTTCCAACTGTAAGGAATTTGTCTTTCACTGCGAGACGAAATTAACTTTTTCCTTTATTTCGTCCGTAGCATATATATGCTCTCCTTGGCTAACCTGCCTTCCGCTTTCTTTCAACTTTCCCTTCTATCATGTGACTGCGACAATTTAAATTCGGGTTTGAATTCTGGGTGTTTCATGATTTTTGTATAGGTACGAGTACTTAGTCGATGCCATAGGTACCCATGAAACATTTCATAAGATTCAAAAACTATCTGCAGAACCAAAAACACCATTTCGTTACTCACTTATATTTTTTCTATATATAATAACTACCCACGTTTCTAACGTCCAATCCATTAAAAAAACTTGTCACAAAGTTCAACAGGTCAACTTTAAATTTTAATATACCAAAAGTTACAAAAACATTGAAACAAGTATCTTACGTCTAATATGTAAGTTATATATTTGCTTGAATCTTTTTTTTCCTAAATCCTTCACTTGTCAGTCACCTAACCATTTAGCTACGGGGTTATAGAATAAAATTTGCATGTCATAAACGACGTAGAGTGTCGTCGCGGCTTAAATAATGATAAATAATGATGTTAAAATTCTATGGTAATGTGAACGAGAGATAAAATTGACATGCAACGTTTTTATTTAAGGTCGTCTATTGAATTTAATTCAAAATGGCTATTTTACAAGTTTTTACTTTTTAACCACTTGCTGTAATTTCGAATCGTTGAACCTAAAATTATATTAACCTACCTAATGCCCACTTGCTGGTGCAAGTGGGCATTAGGCGGTGGTGGTGGAAGTGGGGTGGGTGGTCCCAGGGCTAACCCGGAGTTAAACTGTGAAATTCTATACAAAAAAACCCTTAATTCCGGGTTGGAGCAAGTGGCCCTTAGTAGTTTATTTACAATACGATACGGGTATGTCAAAAGTATAAACAAAAAAGTAGTAAATTTTTAAACTTAAGATCATTTTTTGATTTCGAACTTTAAAATCAAATAAGTATACCGCTTGAAAATTGCTTTTGACAAGTAAAACATCAGCTGCCGTGGTAGCACGGACGGCGGCGCGTTTGATCGGTGGCGCACCGCTAGCGACAGCGAGGGACGCTACAGGTTACAAAAGCTATGGAGATGCAAACGGTACTAATTTGTGTGATTCCTGGAAATTATCGGAATACTTCTGCTTCTGCCAATTTAGTCTGACAGCTACAATTGGCTATTTCGAGGACTAAGTTTCTCCTAGGTTTATTATTCTTTTCTTCTTGTTCATGTTCTTCTTAAAACCCACTTGTTGAGACTACATTGAATAAGGATTACCGCGAGTCGATTTTAGCTAGGGGGCGCTAGTGAAACGTGGGTCCTACGGGACTCGGGAACATTTCAAACGTCTTTTTGACAATTTACTTATTATGCCACAGAACCCACGCATGAGTGGCGCCGCCTGGTTAGCGACAATACGGTAGCTCCCATTCAGTTCTGAATCGAGGCTTTAACTCAACGGCAAGTACCCAAGTACCCTACATCGTCTTCCATTTTACTTAAGATATAGAAGTCATGGTTAAAGCCTTAACCAGCTTCTAAGCTGTAGCGTTCTCCTACAAACTTGCTCTTTATCTAAGTAGGTACCAGGGTAGGTACGTATTTGGCATCGCTGGAGATACTTCAGCACCGTCTTTATGACGATCGAATCATCGAAACCCTTTACATATAACCGTTTATTTTGAAGAATTAGTATGGTTTGCGCGTATCCATATTTTTTTCTCAGTTTTGTTTTCGGTATGATGTCAGTAAAAATGTACCTACATTATATTTTGTGAAACAACTTACAAAGCTTCTCCATCGACGCCTGTTCCGGCCAGTCAGTCCCTAATGAACTCCTAGATGGAAGCACATATCAATACCAATCAGATTCTTTATCGCGGCATCAAACGGTCTTAATGGCGTCTGTGAGTGAAGAGAGCATTAAAAGGTGTGGACGTCACAATACATAAGTATTAACGGGACGTATGTATTGTATGTAGTGGCGCTGGAGTTGCGTTCTTGCATTACGTACCTGATCTTGCTTTGATATTGCGAGTGCCTTTAACTTAGATATCAAATCAAAAGTAAACCAATATCAGTTTTTTAAAGATCGGAAGCCGCTTCGGTTTATTTACTTTGCGTGTCGTTTTCTCCATATTATAAATTGTACAAACTAAGTTTATTTGATTTAGAATATCTGAACGTAAAGTCAATCTTGTAAAAGAGTGTCAATAATAAAGAAAATTAAAGGCTCTCTTACTTTTAAGTAATTAATATTTCTCGTACCAACTATAAACTCTTTTTGTAGCCACATGAAGGTTAAATTTCGTTGTAAATTATAAATATTAAGATTAAATAGTCGATTAGTTAATCAGTCATATGAGGTCTTTATAAATCGTCGTGAATGGAACTTACTAACGATGTACACAAAAGGCATTACATGGTTTGCACTGTTAATTCTTGTATTTTCATACTACCTTATCAAACACCACTGAAATCATTCATTACTGAAACGGTCGTATTATTGTAACGTAACATATAAAACATAAGATACTTAAATAAATTAATCTTGGAGATTGTTTGCAAGTTAGATTGACAGCGATTTTACGCACGATCCTGGAATACTTCGGTCACTTTGCTAGAACAGATAGTGGTAATCTCGAGAAGCTCATTGTCACCGGTAATGTAGATAGTAAAATACCTCATGGACGCATCCCTGTACGTTGGTCTGATTAGATCCACTCCGCGCTTGACTTTGCAGTCCATAACGCTCTCCATACCGACGGAGACAGAAGAAATTTGAGAAAGATCGTCCGTGAGAAACTGATGCAGAAGGGGGTCACGAGCCGCGACCCTCAATTCTGAGGAACACTACGCAAGGAGTCAATCAGACAAACCACGAATTAATATTTATGTAATGAATGATTTTATCATTTACAACGTAGGTATCGTAGGTATGAGACCGGTAGCTTTAGAATAGACTGTTTCAACTTACCCCAAAGGACCCAAACCTTAATGGTGTTTAATCCATAGAGCCTTCAAGCCTTAAAAATATCATCAAACAGTCATCAGCCCCCTGTCAGATCCATTTACATTAGTATCCAATACATATTTCATGACGGGATGATGCGGTGGTTTTGATCGGACCTCTAATATTATTGTCATTTTTAGGGTTCCTTTGACGACACGAAGATGTGAACTTTTTGTCTGGCCTAATATTTTCCAAAGTTAGGTATTTCATTGAAGTCACAAACTCTCTTATAAATTATCCTATTTATTTATTAATTATTAATAAAGTATGTAAATGATAGCATATATTATAGACGTTTTTAAAAGACATTCGGAACACCATTCTTAATTTTTCCATTTTTTTATTTTAAAATGATTATTTCGCATGGCAGACGTGTCTGCTGAACTAACTGAAAGTGAATAAAAGAATCAACTATATAGAGGTTTATATTAAACTGTTTTTAATTATTTCATTAAGGAGCAAAAAGCACTATCCTGCATATTTAAATGCAAAATTATCTAATAAATATAGTGTCATACAGGATATAACAAAAGTACCAAACGATAGTTTAACAGCTGTTAAAGTCAATAATTACAATGACCCTGAGCACGATTCAAGTGGATTTTTTTTGCAAAAAAAAATACTTTTACTTTGTATGGAACAGCTGATCTAAAATGCACCTAACTCCATACAAAGTGGTTTTTTTTTTAATTTTGTAATGTGTCCACTCCACTTGCATCGTACTCAGGGTCATTGACCTTATCAGCTGTTGTAGTATCGTTTGGGACTTTCGTTAGACCCTGTAGAAAAGAAACATTAAACGGCACCAAAACCCTAAGGAACCCTGAGTAAACATTGAATACGCTCACGCTTGGCAACTTTTTAATTACGCGTCAGTGAGACCGCAGTGATAGTTATGGTAATTCCGTAAAAGCTACCGCTTTGGTACTGCTATTGCTATTGTCATTTGCGGTAACTAAAGTGGAGGAGGCTTTCTTTTGTTAATAACTTTATAACACAAATAGGGAATCTATTTGCATTCAAGCACTGTAGGAGAAATGGGTAAATTGAGAGTTGGTAATTTACTTTAGAGAATTATTAACCACCGTTTTCCAACAAGTACATAATGTTTTCCCTTCGTATTTTCTCGGAAACGCTCGTATTTGTTCTGTTATTTCAATCGACCTCGGTACTAAAAGTACCGTTCTGACACGTAGGTACTGAAATAGCATGACACATTCGGGCGTAGGTACATTTGTAAAAATTGTATGCAAGTTTCTTCACTCATTCATTCAAGTAGAAAGGCCGTACAGAGTTTACTGTGACAGCCTACACTAAACACGAAAAACTTGTAAATAAGATATCATTGACCTTACTTCTATTTTTTATTTATTTTAAATACCTACTCGTATCAATAAATTCTTATATATATACTTATATCAATATTTTTTATGCGTGACCTTGTTGTTAAAACTATGATGTATTAACGTGCATAACTAAGTATAGGCATTAAATTTATGGTGTGTGTCCAAAAACACTTAAAGAATTTCCAGAATTAACACTAAGTATTCTATGTAACGGAGGTGAAAATCAGCATAAAGTCTTTTATGATAATAAAAGCCGTCTCCATATTATAACGCCCTTGGTCCAGACCCAGCGATGACTTGCGTTCCGATGACGATGATGTATGTGCGCCCGGTAATGAGGGCCAGGCATCGGGAATGGAAAAGTTGCCGAATGCTCACTCTGTATTCCATCTCGTTCTCATCGCTTACAGTTTGTGTGAGTAGCACGAATTGTTAAGTGAATGTGTTTGGAACTAGAGCCTAACTACGATAACTTTGTATCGATTTTGATAGCACCGACTGTAAAAGTGTTAAATAAAAGTAATGTCATAGAAGTTTGACGTTTAAAATAACATTTGCGCAGTCTCTAATATCAAAAACGATGCAAACTTGTAATATCTCCTGTACCTAACCGGTTTTTATCGTCTATTACCGCTGTCGCGTAATAACAAGTTTAAATTTAAGTGTAAAAGTGACGTATGATATAAACGATAAACTGCACTCCAGTGATAAAATAAAATCTTTAAAGCATAGCCGAAAAACGAAATTACCGAGAAACGTGTCTGTAGGTTAACTGCAGCCTAAAAAAAAAAACTCCTTAGGCCCACTTGCACCAGCAAGGGTTAGCCGCTAACTCGGAGTTAAACTGTAAAATTCCACACAAAAAACGCTTAACTCCGGGTCATATGACTTATCCCGGGTGGTGCAACTAGGCTCTTATACAATTAATAAAGTTAGGTTTCCAAGGCTCAGAATACGCTCTACGACCAGCATCGCTCTACCTGTTTCCTGTCCTCCGTAAACGGCTCGCTTTCTCACGTCAGTGTAATTTTAAACCATCCACTGATGCTCGACGATGAAATAGTGGGCCTCGAGGAGGTCAAGGAAACCTGGTGCCAGGGTGCAGGGTGCAGATATCCCTGTCATCACACATGTCCAGCGAGCCTGGGACTCCCCCCGCCTAAAGGCAGCTCATGCCTGCCTTTTTGAAAACGGCCCCGACGAATTGGATCGTGCTCGCTTGTTAGCAGTTTCAGCTCCTGAATTGGGCCACTGGTTACAGGCCCTGCCCTCTAGCCAATTAGGTACTGTTCTGTGGAGACCATGAGTTTCTGCTCAGCCGACATGAAGTCCTTTTTGGAGGCCTAGTCGGCACGGCTGGTCGACGTTACGGGAGTCCATAGAGCTGGCGCCTACCTCTCTAATCGAATCTGGCTGACAATACGGAGAGGTATCGCCGCCAGCGTGACGGGATCCATGCCGCTGGCAGATTTTCTGGACGGGATTTTCCTTTTTTAGAGGGAATATTGGTTTCTTTGTAGAATTTGTTTTACAGGTTTTAGTTTTAATTTAATATTCATTTAGTTTTTTTATAGTTTAAGAACCTAATTATTTCTAATGTCAATAAAAAAAATAGATTTAGAAACTGTGTAAGAATTACTATAAAATATAAGTATTCTATTATTCACAACTGAACCATAACGCTTGAAGGCAACTCTATCTGCTTCCAAGTATGATATGGATAAATGGTGACCTACATATATCATATATCATATCATATGAAGTGCAATAGATTTGACACTATGTTAATTTGACATGATTGTCTAAGGTTTTTTATTTACGAGTAGGTACTATAAGTACACAGAGTCCACGCTCCATTAGAAGATCTTGTCATGTCATCACTCCGCAAAAGCTTACCTATATCTATTAGTGAATTCAAAATGTAACCCAAAATATTTTTAACGTTACTAAGACATTGATCACTTTCAATTCCACACACAGTTCTAATGCAGAATAAAATATAGTCATACAGAATAAGTAACGTTACGTCATTTTACCGCGTGTCAAAAATGACGTATGTGTTACAACACTAAAAAGCACTTACGACAATTTATCGACGCGGAATAGTACCCCATTAGAATGAGATCTTGTTCCGTCATCACTCCACCGCGGTGAATAGTGAAAAAGACATTATTCCAAATTTGAACTGCAATTTATCAAGCTCTGATCCGTTCCTTTGACCCACCATGTTATGACAAGATGAAATATATCCACCGATGATATTCCAAATCTTAGATACATTTGTGTTCTTTTAAAATTTATTTTTTTAGGGGGTCGACAATGGCCGACAACGTTAGCTTAAATAGTGATGTGACATCCGGGAGGTACGTCGGTGAGTAATGGTACAATGTCGATTTGACTCTTTTGTGCGTGCCGCGGGATGTCATTACGTTTTTTTTGATAAATCGGCTACCGGACCGCCGGATTCGAATTGAATTGGGTTTTGGTCGTCACTAGTGTATTTGAATTAATTAGAATAAAATGAGGTAAGTAAAAAGTTGGTGTTAATTCCACACTAGCCGACGAATAGGTAGAATTGCCGTAAGGCACTAACGCCAGCGAATCTTTAGTGCTTTACGCTTTATCTAACGGAATGATGGTATGTTATGAGGTAATGTCATTCAGTGATTATTTGATAGATAAAATCCGACTATGCTAAGTTTCCCGAATTTTGATAGCGCAGACTGTGAATGTTTTGAGTAGGTACTTAAACGCCATAATTTTATAGAAGTTTGACAATTAAAAAAACACTTTAGAGTTTGACAGTGTATTTGCTTAGAAGAGATAGCGTGCTTTAACTCTGCCTATCCCAGAAGAAGTTCTAAAGGCGTCATTTTCGAAACACATTATCGTTTGGGTAGAGTTTGAAGAAATCACTTAGGTAAATAAGTTTTTGTTAATTTTTTACAGGCTAAGATATAAGTAAATGGATTTTGTATAACACAAAAAAATTCAATGAATATTGCTATGCCAGTAGCATTGCCATGGCAGATAAATAATATAATGTAAAATTGGGTCCCATGAATGTAAATACAATACAATACAAATAATACGTCATTTTAAAACCAAATTCGGTTTTGCGAGCCATATCAGAGCCCATCACATTTCACCAACGGGGAAATATAAACAATATAAATTAAGCACTAAAATATAAATACCGGTAGACAACAGGCGGTCTTATCGCTAACAAGCGATTTCTTCCAGACAACCTTTGGGTAAATAAGTCAATACACATGGAAATCCAAAAATATGTTGCTAAATCAAAACTGAGTAAATTAATGTTACAACAATTTAACAGAAAAAGGAAGTATACACATACATACAACTTTTTGTTGAAACAAATTAAATTATTTTATTTAATATTTTTGATTTGTTATTAATATACCTAGATATTTTCCTAGCACGAACGTTGACGTCTAAGTGTTTGACAAAATAAAAACATCGACAGTCCTGTTATCGATAAGTGCCACTTGAACGTCATAGAGAATACAATGAAAAATACAATTAAATAGTGTTACTACTTTAATAACAAATCAATAATATTATATTAAATAAAAGCTGTATTGATGACAGCGCCATTTCTCTCGCCATACCGGAACCCATAAGTGGTTTGGATGGAAGTACAAAAGCAACTTCGCTTGTACTTAGAAAACCGTCCACGGGCGTCTTGCCTGTTATTATACTGGAGAAATTCGCCGGCATTCGGTGACACCAGTTGGCCTAGTGGTTATAGCACTAGCCGCATAAGCGAGTTCGATCCTCGGATTGGACTCCGTCCATTTTCAATTTATAATACAGATACTTATAAAAAATACTACGAGTACTTACCTAGTTTAAGTGAGTTTCTAGGGATGAATGCGACATTTAGACATAGGATTTTTAGGATTTGTATTTCGACAATGACAGTTTCAAATATTGTAAGCTCTTTTAATATGTCTCTTACGACATTTATATACATTTTGACGCGTCAGCTTGTCGCTTGGTCCGTCCGCAACGGCTACACTACACAAAGCGAACCGCGATCGTTTGCGGCGGTCGTCATTGCAGGATGACATTCACAAAAACAATACTTTGTACAGTACACGGGGAATATCCAGATTCGAACATTATTCTATTAAATTGCTTTACAAGCCAAGGCAGTCATGTTTCTTTTACAATATTTGTGGAAATTGTTAAAAGACTTTTAAGGAATATTATTTTGAAATTAGTCAATTAAGCCATTTTTGTTTTTTTGCAACAAATGTATCTTCTCAGTTAATAAGGCGTATAAGTCGTAAGAGCTGCGAAGATACTCCTTTTTTATTGTTATGAGCATAGTATCTATTAAAGCCCTTTTTAAGTTCGCCTATTGTGAAGGACATGGCCAGACATGCTCTTGGCCGGTTTTCAACATAGGTACCTACATGATTTCATCATCTTCATCTCAGAATTATATACGAGAATTAAAAAAATGACACAAAACAAATTTTAAAAAGTTGACCTGTGAGTTATACTACTTTTCTTAATATACTGTACAAAGTCGTGAAATAAAAATCGAAATTGTAATTTCCTGGCAACGTCTGATCGAGGGACAACAATTTGCGGTCACCGCCTGATTACCAATACACAGCCAAAACCAAAACTATCAAACTAAACCAACATTTATATTTAACTTTATTGCTTAAAAAATAGAGTTCTTATTTCAACAGGCGTTTATTTGGGGGTTAGGGCTGTCAGAAACATTCTGGTTAGTCGAAATTCGTCACGTTCGAAGACATCTGTCGCCGGGTGTAATCGAATCGATCGATTTATTCTTAATTAAGAATGTCGTAAGTGACATTTTGTTACAAATATGAATAAAAAGTTACTTGTTTAATTTACTTGAAACGTGTATGAAGTGCATGAATTAATATATTTTTGGTTTTATGTACGTTACGTCACTCTTATATGGTGACCGATACGACATTGAGATTACATAATTCGATACGATGACAATTCGATTTGACCGTGTTTTGAACGTCATTATACATAATAATGCCAATCGACCAAATTGGTTCGGGGCTTGATGACACGACGCGACGGTTATTGGGTTTTTGTTAGTCAAAATGGCGGAACTAAAAATAATAAACCTGAATAATAATATCACCTTGCGATGCTTCGTTACCATTTAAAATTAGTAGGTACAATAAATAAAATAAATAAATATTACAGGACATTCTTACACAAATTGACTAAGTCCCGCAGTAAGCTCAATAAGGCTTGTGTTACGGGTACTCAGGCAATAGTTCAATAATGATGACATTGCTTAACGCTAACTTCGAATCTTACTAGCTCCACAATACAGTATTTTCAAGAATTATATTTAAATTATATACAATACACTACAACACGCTTACAAATAAGATAGGTACATACCTAAATATACTTGCAATATTTAGATACTTTACAATACCTAAGTTTTACTTGAGCAGAGTTATTTTACTGTGGCATCTTAACAATTTACCACATTATCAAAATAATGGAAAAAATGGGGATCGTTTTCTCATAACAATATGCAAAATATGTAACATTGTTATGTCTTCTATTAAATACAATTAAAACCTATTAAATATTTCCCAAAATCCATCTGCATCTTTGAAATGGCGTAGATTAATTCGCCTCAAATTGAATAAGCTCCGTTTGACAGCATCAATTTAGAAGGCACTTACACCCTTACCCGGCGGTTACCCCAAAAATCCACTTACACCGTCTATTTGAAATTTTGATAGACCACTTGACACCTCTCGATTTGGAATGTAAATTGTCAAAGGAGGCTTATATGGAGTTTAAAGTGAGGGGAAATAAATGATATGTGATATACTCGCCAATTCAATTGCGCTTGATTGCACGGGAGAAAAAGGACCGCATTTTTGTTGATAGCTGTCAGAATGAGAATGAATACATATGTAGCGCACCTTTCAATATTTAAAAAATGACTGTTGTTATTGAATTGAATACGTGAATTTTATATTTGGCTGCAAATGTGGCAAATTTAATAAAATTTATGATGTGGCTATGTAAGTTACAGCACGAGAGCTACAGTATCTTTTTAAATTCACTTACAATTCAAATTCACTGATATAGTAATTACAAAGGCATTCTTCTGTATATTAAGGTTATATTAAAATCTTTTACATAACAATTTCGCAAATTTAAAGATACATTTTCAAAGTTTTACATAAACCATCAGTTGAAAATCACGTACTTAGGTATTTTTATTTACCATCAGTTAAGTATATTATTTAACAACAATTATATAAATAATTAAAATAGTGGTATATCAAAAAACATTTCTTTGTTAATTGAGTCCAGTTCCACGGCCATCTGATGTTATGTAAATTGAGCTCGTTACTTTTTAGATATTTGTCAGCATCCGCGAATACTGCCATTGTGAAGTCTGTGTACATACTGAATTTAAGTAGCTAGCACTACGGGATTTCTCTTGTGAAAAAGGAACCCTAACTATGATAAGGTGGCGTAGAACAAGCAAAAAATATTATCATCATATAGCTTTCACTCTCATTGAATCCTTGTACGCGTGCGAATTCCTGTTACTCTTATAGTAGCATTTTTTTAAATAAGCCATTATAATATACTTTTTTGTTTGTTAGGTGAGGTCTCCCAAAAAAATGCCACTCGGAACATTCCTTCACGATGTGGGTCGTCGTTTGATCTAGCGCTCCGCAGTCACAATTAGGTGAAGATTTGTAAGTTGTAACCTCATTTATAGAGGTTAGAATTGCAGTAGCTGACACCCGTTCTCATTCTGTTTTTAAATGATCTTTCGTGGTTCATCAAACCCAGGTATTGTTTACTATTTTTATCTTTATTTATATGAGAATTCGTTCGAAGATTATTAAAGACAATTATGATCTTCTTTAGTCATAAGCACATTTCAAAATAAATGCATGAAAGCATTTATACCAGTTGCCGGAAAACGTTACAACACATAGAAATTCTATCCCCTAAACATAGTTAATTGAACGAAGCACGAGTAAATTGAAATCTTGTAAAAAAGTGCAGTCCTGTCTCAACTTAATATAAACCCGCTCTCGTACCGTTTTGCATGCGGGCTACTCGTAAGCCAAAAGGTCGTAAGTGCTTACAATTTATATGGAGATACGACGGTTTAGTTTGTCAGGGTAAGATTGTCCCATACGTCACTTGGGACGTTGATGGATCGAGCACCTGTGGCAACCCTTGCACTCGGGGATGAAATATTAGCTTCCCTGAAACCTTCTTTCTTGTATTAATAGGGAGGAAATTAATATAATCGAGATTGACGGGGTGACAATCCGTTTTTATGAGGACCCCTAGCTATTTCCTAAACTGTCAATTCTCTCCTGATAATTGATTGTACTGTTGACATCAATAATACCTATTCTTCACCTTACTCCAAAATTAAAATATTTTTTCCATAATAGGTATACCGTCTTATTTCTTAAATCTTAATACAATACATAAATAAATAAATAAATAATTTGTTGATTGTGAACCTACATATACCTATTCGTAGAACTCAGAAATATGATTTGTGTTAAAAGACAGGTAGGATTTATGTGATTTATTTATTAAATAAACTTGACGAGTCTTCCCATTATTCCCAATCTAAATATTTATACCTTAACTCATAAAACTTTAGATATCTATGTTACTTAAAATATGTTTTATCCCTTTTTAACAATCGCATATGCCAATCTGACGGATACAGACAAAAAATAAATTTGTTGGCGGAGACAATTGTAAAGCACGAATCAAATCATTTATTAAAAGTAATAAATGTTTTGATTCATGTTTTTAAGTAGTCACACTACTATATATAGTTATGCGCTTTATGAACTTTAGCTTGCAGCCGACATTATGTTGCCGACATTGTCTGCGTGATGAAACAGTGAACTTCTGAGCATCGCAAATATAAGGAGAGAACCACGAAGAAGAATTAAAAAGAAGTCAATTACCTCAGCCTCAGCCATTAATATAAACGCTACAGTACTTTTACTACCACCATGGCATGGCACCACTTTGTTAACTTACAGTGGAATAATTTTAAAATTAAGTAGGTATATCATTTCTGCGACTCCTACTATTTGATTTGATGACTCTCCTATTTGAAAACAAGTAAACAGACTAAACCGTATTTACAGATAAAATCAAAATTTCATAAGCGCTGTTGCTTATATCGCCAATGGGTGAGTTAGTATCGCAAATACAGTGTCGTCGTATTAAGTTGCATATGAAGCCGGCCCGTGATTATTTTTTTAGTCGTATGGCATTATTTAAAGAGTCTATTATAATATAATATCTAATTTCTTCACCCATTGGGTAGCATTTGCATCGGGTGAGTGAAGATTTAGGGCATCTCCAAGAAATTTCCGTTTCGGGCAAATATTTATGATGTGTATGGTCTGCTGCACTGGGGCCCCGTACCGTAGTCGCATTCAGGGGAGTCTCGCCAACCACACTTAAACAAATAGTCCGCACAGCGTCCATTTTTTCGGCCGGCGTTATATTTTACGACAAAACTTTAAATTATACCAGTTACCTTTATTACTAACGTTTGGGTTACCTAAGAGTCCTTAATGCTTTAAAACATTGATGAATTTAGAATGTACTTTTGTGTGATTCAACTGAACATTTTCTTTCTTTTAATATCCTAAACACTGTTGGTCTGTGGTCTAATAACAAAACGCTTATAGCTAATGTATTTTAGTGAATATTTATTGAGAAATCTCAATTCACCAATTACTCGAAACTAACCAAATTTTTGCTAAAATCTGTTTTTTCCGTGTAACGAAATAAATTCAAAGTGTTAGTTCTTCTAAAATTAAGATCAGAGCATCATATCTAAACAACAGTTGGCTAAGAATATACCTACTTTTGTCGTTATTTGAGTTGAAGTATTAATATGAAAACACAAAATCAACTTAAAATTTTGTGATTTAAATAAATAAATAAAAATAAATAAATATTATAGGGCATTCTTACACAAATTGACTAAGTCCCGTAGTATGCTCAAAAAGGCTTTTGTTACGGGTACTCAGACAACGATATATATAATTACAAATACATTAATAAGTACATAGATAACATCCATGACTCAGGAACAAATATTTGTGTTCATCACACAAATAAATGCCCTTACCGGAATTCGATCCCAGGACCATCGGCTTAGCAGGCAGCGTTACTACCAGCTACGCCAACCATCGTCTAAATTATTAATTATTATTTGTTTTCTCCAAATTCACAATTACTATTTTTTTATAATTCTCTCAGTTTATCTTAAAATTATACCTAGTTTATAATTAACACATATCTTTTAATTTCATTTAAAATCATTCAAGGCGATCTCATGAATCAAATCAACGCCCAATCACCTCCTTGCCTCCTCCTTAAAATTAGCTTATTCAACAGTTGTCAATCCACCAGCTTGGGACCACCCAATACATTGAATAGCCTCATTACGACATTAAGTTGTTATCACAGACTGTCGCCGGTGACAAGCGACATCGGATATTTTGAAGACATTATTTATTTTGGAACTGCTTTAAATGTGTTAAATCAACCCACATGTTTCAGAAGTGGTGGAAGAAGCTTAACAAGTCAGAAATATGATGTTTCTCTAAAAAACTTGGAATGTCACAGATTTTCTAAATATTGTAAATCGTACTATTTGCGAGACCTGCAAAAGAATTTAAGATTTAAACATGTGCTGCTATTCGGTAAATAACACTTCATAAGTGTGTCTCAACAGCGGTTCCGATATCGATAAAAAAACCGGCCAAGTGCGAGTCACCCTCGCTCACCGAGGCTTCCGTACAAAGGATGCTGCTAAAAATACTGGTGGCACGAAACTCTCCGTGTGCGGCAATAATGCGGTTTTCGGGTTTTCTCCGGTACTTTTGCTACAAGCTCTTGCTTTTTGCCGAATTTCGTGATTCTACGTCAACGGGAAGTACCCTTTATACATATTTTGACTCCCATTGCAAATGTATCGGAAATACGACATAAACGGCCGCATCTTTTGATTGCGTTGATGTAGTGGTTTGGTTCTTTCACAGCTTGAAGGGAGAGCAGACTTGTGTATGTAGGTAGACTATGTAGTAATAATTTCAACTTGCTACCTCTGGGCATTCCCTAGATAATGGGTCTAGACAGACAGACAGACAGACGGACGGACGGACGGACAACAAGGTGATCCTATAAAGGGTTTAGTTTTTCCTTTTGAGGTACGGAACCCTAGACATTAAAACTTTTTTGTATGAATATTTCTAATTACCTGTACATAGAATGACAAGCCAGCCTTCGGCTAAAAATAAAACAAAACACACCAAAGAAAGCACTTCATTACTCTCCATTTAATAGAAAAGCAATTACGATCGGCATAGACAAAAGTTACGTCCCTCTATAATTACTACTATCGAGAGTAGTGACGTCGGCAAAAGGGGACAATGGTGAATCAACGTCAAATGTCAACGTGGCCCCTTGGTATCTATTATTAAATCCACCAGTCTAAAGAGAACTCTCAACACGTATGACATTCCTTTCTCAAATACAAAACGCACCAAATCGGACACCATTTCTATCCTAATTTATATCTTATGTCACTTCGATAGAGTCTGCATTAGAACCACGATCGATGTCCGCTTGAGGTGTTGTACTTCTAAGGTAACCTCATGCACTTTTTGAGCTCAAGTTACCTCAAGTGTTATCGATAAGGTCAAGTTACTCTGGCCGGTGTCATGACTTGCAATTCGTCTGTCGCATACTCCTACTGCTAATGATAATATTAATGTTGTCTCAGAAAGCAATCTCTTGAAAGCCTTCGCGACGAAAGATCTGACTTTGAGTTTTGATTCCGATGATCTATTTCTCGTGACTTTGCTTTTTAGCTTGATGGATATTTCATTTGTTGCATTTTGTCTCGGCGTATTTCATGTTTTTTTTTCTATCTTGCTCGTTTAGTGCTATATAATCGCTTCTTGAATTCTGTGCGTCACATGCTATTTGTTGTTCGTTAGATGGCACATGAATAAAATATTATTTTCTCGCCCAGTTTGGTATGCTACGTTAAACTGTTAACGAATTCTGAATGGTTCTAAAGTTTGAGAATAGAAATCTTGACTAAAGATTTTTATGTAAGGTTATCCCTGACGGGGCCTTGTTGTTTTTTGTAGTAAAGTTGACTCTAGTTTTATTTGTAATGGGGTAGTTATCCACATCAAAATTGATTCAATAAACTTATATAACATCATTATATAGGTTTAATGAATCACTATATTAACATCGTAACACTACATGTAATATCCTTAATATTCTCTATTTTCTTTGCGACCACAGTGTCACCGTGCACCGCCGTATTTGACTTTGATTAGTTCGTTAATAGTGTTAGGTGCAACCTGCCCTCAGCATATTTAAAACATGTATGTTTATGCGGAATTACCGTATTCTTACACTACAACAAGCTTAAGCCGTGGCATAAGTCGGGAGAGCGCCAGGAAGAAGACACTAAAGCCAGTGTCACGAAACAACTAAACTGGTTTAATTTTGCAAGCAGCCATTGTCCATTTCCGGCGAATAATATTTCTTATCTTTAACAACATCAGAGCACAAACCTAAACACCTAAACAAAGAATTTCCCTGCCCCATAATCCTAGCGTAATGCAACGCGCGTATTGAGACATAAATTTTTCATCCGCCGGCGGGCGCGTGTGATAACCCACTTGACCAGTGCGTCCCAAGAGATGCATAAAGGACTGCTAAGGAATCACATATTTCATAACTGAGCGTAGGGATGGCGCGTATCGATAGTTGAGGTGAAAATGTTTAGGATTTTGATCTGAAACCAAAAAAAAGTAGCTACAGGTAAACATTACGCGATATCTTTTGCATTTTGAAATGATGCAACCATATTTAACATAAGTACTACACTGGATACTTTTTCCCCGATATTCTCAATAGTGACTAGTCTATAATTATGTAATCATTATTATTTAGAAATTCGGCAGATATTAACTTACGTATTATTATTTTATGACTTTCCAATCCTGATGACATATCATCTGTCCACATTAGTATACGCCTTTCTAAGCCCAGCTTAGTAAGCCGCGCCTGTCATTAGAGACAATACAGTTTGTTACCTACCCGGCCATGTTTGGTCACCTGGTTTTGAACCTCATTATACATGAGACATTAATATAATTTGACGATAGGTACTATGTATCTTAATCTGATTTTGATTTGGAACGTCTTCCTTTCCAAATTATATCGATGTTTTCCTTCCTAGACTATCGACAAGCAATCCCTACCCGTTCACACCCTCAATTTTTTCGTACGTCGCACAAAAGGCTAAGGGGCTGCCGGACACAATAATAAATATTTTGACGATAACGCATAAATATCTTTCCTTTATGAATAACAAAACTCATGTGCCACCGGCAAATTTCTTACTCTTTTTACGACGGTCGTTCTTTCAAATAAATTGACCACTATTTATTTTGGAGGGCTCGCGCGATTTTTCGAGCCTCGTAAAGGGTATGTAAATTTTTAAGGGGTTTTAGTCTATTTTGGCGAGACTAGGTAAGCGTAGAAATTTTAGATTTATGTAAGTGCGGTTACTTGGTGTAATACCTATATTTAGGAGAGATCTGGGGCCTTAGCTCTTATTCAAACTACTCTTGACAGATCGGGATATCCACATCACATCTTCTACGTTTGACAAATGGGGAAAAAAATGACAGATCCGCGGAAATTCACATTTAAGTGACAGTTATAGTACATCAAATCTCACTACAGCAAACCTAAGATGGTTACCCAGTTTATCCACGAATGTCTATGATATTGCTATAACTTGATAAACCGACAAGTTGCACGGATAACGCGACGGTAACTGCTGTCAAATTTGGATAACTGTTTAAAACAGAGCAGTTGAATGATCAGAAACTGTCATAAAATGCTGACAAACTGTTGCCTTATCCAGTAAGTATCACGCTACCTATCTGCCTGGCATCTTAGCCCTGATGACTGAAAAATTTAGAATGATTTTAAGTATTAGTAATACTCAAGGCACTTAAAAGTCTTAAAACCTAACTCAGTAACGTTTGAAGCTCAACATGTAGACGTTTGTTTTAAAGAAAATAGAATAAACTGCCGCCTTTTCTGCAGATTGATTCTCTCATCTCAGCTTGTGCGTCCAAAACGTTACAGGTACTTTCAAGGGAACCACCCGCAGAAAAAAGGACAAAGCACGAAGCAAGGGGCCTTACCATGACGTCTTAACGCGATTCAGTTTAGGACCTAAACTGTGTCGCTGCCATACAACTGAGGGTACAGAGGCCTTACCATGATGTCTTAACGCAATTCAGTTTAGGCTCAGTTATATGGGAGCGACTCAGTTTAGGTCTTCAACTGAATCGCGGTAAGACGTCATAGTAAGGCCCCTGTTCAACATACTACCGATAGATAACTCGATTCCTTATAATTCTTGAAGAGTAGAATTATAAGGAATCGAGATATCTATCAGCGTCATAAATTACCCATATTTGCGTGCTATAATCACGTTTTTCTAGTTTAAAACAGACAGTTCTAAGGCCTTTAAAGAGTCAAGAACACGTGAATATCATAGCTTACCGAGTATTTACGCAAGCCATATTAAAGTATGTATGGTTGATCGTGAATGAAGACAATTGACACAAAGTTTATCTATAAGTAACTACAGGTTACAGGTACGGATGTTTTTGAAGCAGCTCATAAACAGACAGTTAAATATATGCATTATCTACATATTTATGAGTGGTGCAAAAACAAGAGATAGTTGAATATCATAATTTACAATTTTTTTAAATAAAATCTCCGTTTGGAAGTTTTAGATATACGTTTGTTGGTGGTGCTACTGCAGGTGCTACTACTAAATTAAATTATATTTAATTAACACTTAGTTTTCAAGTATAGCGGGTGTTCTACATTTAATCGTAGATAGTACTCCTTAAACCTAACAACTTTTGTTCAACAACTTTTAAAAACTATGTACTATGTAGGTTTTCACTTTTTCATACACACTAAATAGTATTTTCAATGTAAGTTAACGTCGTCAGTCAAATTGAAGTCTCTTGTCATAGTACAAAAATGACAAACTTCGCAGTACATTGCGTCTTCTAACAAACTTTAAAGTGTAATTTAAATCAAAACACAAGTTTATCTTTAAAATCGCTGACTAAATATTGTTCAATTTCAGGAGTATTATCTACCTACTCGTACTATTAAATGTATTGCTCCTATTACAGGCAACACCTCGTATTCAGGAATACTAGAGTCGTGTAGATTAGTAACAGCCGCAGCCACATACACTCACACTAATGTGTATATTTACACCTTAGCTCCTCTTTATACTGGATATGGTGGTTGGTTGCTTTATAGCAATAGGAGTACCTAACAGATGTCCGCAACTCGTCAGTACCTACGACAACGCCGGAAATTGCAGGCTTGCTGCACGCGACATCACGCTGTCGCATGAATCCAAAATGGCTGATAACTACAACACCCTTTATTGACCACCGATAAACTGTATGTACTTGCAATAGAGATTACAATTGATCATTAAACCGAGTTGGCGATAGCGAGTAGAGTTGTGCCCGCTGGGTTTTTAAAGGGAGCGCTCACATCTCGTTCAATCGTTCAAACGAACTAGTTTGGTCTATTAAGCCTTTTAGTTCGTTTAATTCAGTGCTAATTTTGATGTCTGCGAATGAGTAAGCCCCCCGTGAAACTCATCTTTGAAGTCAACATAAAAGTTATCTGTCCTTTACTTCCTTACCAAGTAAAGAAAGTGTCCAAAAGAGATGTATATACCTATGTTTGTTATTTCACCGATTCCGTAGAATTGTCACAGTGCTGCTGACTTCTCTCTGACGCAAATCATCCAAGCAGCCAAATTCAATACATCGTTGTAATTTGGTGGTTGACATCAAGGCATTACATTACAACTTAATTGAGTCGCATGTTTTAACAGTGGATTTTTTTAATGTCGTAAGAGGCATGTTAAAAGCTTACGACATTTGATAAATCTACTGCCAATTTCAAGGCCAAGAAGTGAGATTTGACAGTTGTTGTACTACTTCCATGCTTTAGTTATTCTTCCGTGGAGTAACCGTCTCAGTCAGATCTAACCAGAGTGCGGAACTAAAAATGACTCCCATACACCATTTATCTCTTTCAGTTATACTCGTATACAGAGTGCGGAACTAAATGTATCCTGTGAATAATATCGCTTAGTTTTCAGTTTTTTTACTGATTTTAGGAAGCATATTTGACTCTCGTCATACTTTTCAGTCGTCGATCGCTCTGAATTGATCTGGACAGATTAACGATTTCACTTATTAGCAAGGAAGTAGTCCCTTACGGTACATGGTGAGATTTCATTCCTTTTAGTTCGTAGTTCCTAACCGACTCAAGCCAGCAATACCCTTCACTGACTATTAAGCTTGATAGACCATTGATGTACTTTATGCTTTTGCAACTGGGATTACAATTGCTCAATGTTGACGTTGTTATACTGGTGCGAAATGTACTTATGGCCTTTTTGATTGAGTGGTGTCGTGCTGCAAACTGCTTCGATAATGCTTTTTAATTGTGTGCGCCAATGTTACCAATTGAGTTTTGTTTAAATTGTCGAGTTAGTTGATGGTCTTGTGGTTACAAGGGCAATATAGATAGGTAACTATTTAATTAACTGACCATCTGTTTAACGGCTCTCTAGCCTAGTTGGTAGTGCCCTGCCTACAAAGCTGGAGGTCCCGGGTTCGAATCCTGGCCAGGGCATTTATTTATGTTTATCAGGAATATTTGTTCCTGGGTTATGGATGTTTTCTATGTATTGAATATGTATATGTATCTATCTAGATATATATCGTCGTCTAGTACCCACAACACAAGCCTTATTGAGCTTACCATGGGACTAGGTCGATTTCTGTAAGACTATTCTAAAAATATTTTATTATTTTTTTGTGTTAGGTACTTTTCTCAGCTCTTTGTTTTTTTCTCAGCACCTACATTTACGGGTTACCCACCAAGTATGTAAATGAAGATTGTGATGGCAATTATTTAATACATTTGACTTAAATTAAATATTATTTACAGGGTCTAGACACAATTACTTGAAATTTCTCACAATTCGGCATGTGTGTAGCAGCTTTTAGTAGAGTTATGTAATACATATGCGATTTAAGTCTTAGTAATTTCAAACTATGATGTAGATGTTTTGGGATGACGCCTGTTGTGGATAGGACTTGAAAACTTTACTGGACTTGTCCTTTTCGGCCTTCACGAGATTCTCGTCATGGGGGATGGTGACGTCGGCGAGAATTATTATTATTATTATATAAAAGTTGTGTAAAATCAATTTTAACAGATGCAGTCACTTATTATTATTACCTACTTACTTATCATTATTTGTTGAATTCCATTTTTATGAAACGGACACGCTCAACCATCATATTTTAAAAATAAAATTTCATGCAACAAAACAGTTCTGAGTACAACTTTTTTAATATAAAGATCAAAGTCATGAAATTGATTGAAAACATTCGCGAATCCCTTTGGTCGATTGACCCTTTATTAGTGTATTGGCTACTTAGCGAATTGGTCCTTTCATGTCCCTCGCCTTTCATATAAAAAGCCCTTTTAAAGGTTAATAAAACGGCGGATTCGGCGGAAAAATGGTCAAAGGTTTTTTGATGAATATTGAAATAAGTACTACATATGTTATAGAGGCATAGATTAGCTTCCAAAATGAATAAGTACCTACTTCTTAGCTTTTCAAAATTGCAAATTTAAGAGTCCGGCTATGCTAAGTATCCTAGATTTTAATAGCACAGTCTGCGACAGTAGTAAACGTCATAATTTCATAGAAGATTGACGTTTAAAATAATATTTTAAAGTTTGATTCATTTGCCTGGAAGAGATAACATGGTTTGACTCTACTATAAAATGTTCATTATTTTTTTCTACGCGTTTAATTCCAAACGTTTTTAAAGTTAGCTTGTATTTAAATGAAAATTTAATATAGATATGAAATGAAGCATAGGTACTATTATAGTCCTCATGAAAGTGTCCAGAAATTTTGAGAATGTTCCGTAAATTCTTCAACTTGTACTTACTAATTCCACTCGTTGAAATCTATCGGCGATTTGTATGCCTTCATCTACATATTAATAATCCTTAAGAGGGTTTTTTAGATTATGTACTTCGCAAAAATACCAGATAAAATAGACAACACGTAAATCTATATGTAGACTTTTTTATATACATAGGTATTATGTTAGTAGGTATGTTTTCCTTGTATTTGACATTTGCTGGGTCAACTGCGCACAGATTAGCGTGTTTACCTTCATTCGTGTTTTTAGCGCGTTAACCCCCTAGGAAGCCGCCAGCTCTTCGGTCACCAGTTACATCAACCACACGTTTCGTCTTTCGTCGTCGTCAATTTCTACAAAATACTTGCGTGCGCTGGGACCCCATGGACCTAGAGTTTCGATCCCAAATAAATTATTCATTTGGCTTAAGAACATTACAAGATTACAGTTAATACAAGATTTATAACCACGTTTAACCAGATTAGCAGATTTACCAAAAGCATAAGCCGTGACGTGACACAACTAAGTATGTCACGAGTTCACGACACTGGTTCAGGGCATCCACAAAAACATTTGTTAGAAAGGGAGAAAACAAATTTGAACTTAAATTCATTTATTTTGAACAACTATAACTAAGATGTCTGTTAAATTTTTATAAATATGACGGGAAATATATCGCAGCCACCATTAGGAATACATAGAGTGGCCTTAGTAATCTTATCATCGTAATGGCAAGTCTTTTACTCCGTAAGGCGGATGTCACAAAGGATGCGATTCGCCCAACACTCCGGTTTCTGAGTGAGATAACTCTACGCGCGTGTATAGCGGCTGTCCCCCTTGCATGCCAGGATATGTCCATAGGACATGTCAGAGGTTCATACAGGTGTATGGACAAGAGTCCATTATAGCTTGATGGCAATCACTATCTTATCAAAAAGTTACTCATGCATTTAGCCTTGTTAATAAAATAGACCACCACGTAGGTAGTTTAAATTCAGCGTACTTTTACTACCCACTTGTTTTTTAATACCAGTGCTGATTAATAATGGTGATATTCTTTTACGAGCTAAGTTTTACTGCTAAGTTTTAATTGAAGGACTAGTAAAATGCTATGTCGTCAAAAAAAACTTGTGGCACTAGCCTAGGTAATTAAAGTTTGGTTTTATGAGGGACTTGGTTCGTCAGGAAACATCTTTGGTAATAATTTATTGGTTGTTATTTTAATGTTGCGCTTCAATATATATACTGAGAGCAACTTGGACCAACTGAGGTCATATGATAGGAGTCGCCTGCAATAGTGTGAAATAAATGGCCCCAAAAATATGTGACACGCCCTTATAGCTGTACGAAATGAGATTGTCAGATATTATTGCGGCCTGTTGGAGATCCAGGAGATGATCAAATATAAATAAAATATAAATATGTAGTTCCAGATTTATTGTGCACTCGCGAAAGCAATAGCTATGAAAGACATACGTATATTGTGACATCTGTCCTAAGTAAACTAGAATATAAAACAGCCAGGAGTTTATGTTGGCACATATAAGAACTCTATGTTCTAACACGGCCTTCATAGCGGAAGATACTATTCCAGGTGACTGTACAGTCAACCAATTAGAACCCTAGGCCACTCTAGAACCATGTCAAAATGACAAGCAGTAAGAGATTTCTTACAATCTGATTTACCTACATATGTACCTATAATATCACTATTCCAATTGGTTGACTGTATATGGTCGCGAACGCCATGGGAGCTACCGTATTGTCACTCACCAGGCGGCGCCACTCATGCGTGGGTCCTGTGTCAATATGAGAGAATTGTCAAAATGACGTTTGAAATGTTCCCGCGGGACCCACGTTCCACTAGCGCCCCTAGCGGAAAATAGACTCGCAGTAATCCTCATTCAAGAAAACGTACCTATGCGCTCGGAAGATTTCTTCCGTCGTGTTCTGGCTAATTGCCTCGAACGAGCATTTGCTCGTTCGAGACAATTAGCCAGAACACATTTAGGGTTACCCATCTATAAAAATTATAAGTGTAAAGTGTCATCATCATCAATTAATTATAAGAATACTGTATACCCTACATTTACACTAAAGAGCAACAAAAACTGGTTACTTTATGTTGAATTCCTATACAATGTGACTTGTTTTAATTACTCGCGAGTGTAGTTGAAACAGCATTAAGGGTGCGCGGCGGCGCGTGCGCTCTGTCACGCTCCACGACAATTGACGGGAAAATTTATAGGGCTGTCTATTACCTGAAAATTGCGAGAGACATCGACATACATATACGTATTTATGTATTTAAGTTATTTATCATCACCGAAAGGATGATTCACATCAATCCGATCCGATCCGATCCGGAACGATCTGTCATTTCTATAGAAAGAATCACGTGATGTGATAGCTCAGAGCCCTCGGAGGTCACTTGACGTTTTCTATAGTACAAGTTTTGCTAGGTTTGGGGCTAGGTAGAGGTGTGTAAGATTGTCCCGAAATATGTATCTAAGTATTTACATGCGTTATTCTTTTTTTTCTTTAAAACATTTTTATAATATAAATTTCATACTACTCATACCTTTTGGGAAGTGATTTACAGCAGTTATATCTTAGCTAAGGTTGGGTTCAGCGCATAATATCAATCAGTCCCACGTAGCCTATCTCTTAAAATTATAATCTTATCTTAGGAAACATTTAATTTTTTTAAAATAACGATACATTCCGTGTGGGGATATGTTAAGCAAAAAGTGACGCGGGTTACTTATTTGGTCAAGCGACTGTGATTTTCGAAGGCTTGTGATTTTTTGCTTTACAATACTTATATCCCAATCCTGAAATTATTATTACAGTTTACATTGGCAATTTTCTGTAATCTAAGGGCGGGTTTAAATCCAGCAAGCCATGCTCGCACCTTTTTCATTACAGGTACCTAACTAAATTGTAACATACTCGTACTATCTAGAACTAAATGTAATGGAATAAACGCATTTGTATTTCTATCAGTTTTTACAATACATAAACAAAAATCAACAACAAAATATGTTCTTATTGCAAAATTCAAACGATAAAAAATGGATTGCAGAGATGGAATGGAGAGAGAGAGAACTATATTATCAAATCCCTGGTGACAACCCTGCCACAGTGGACGGATCGCGGCACGTAAGTAACCGCACTTCTTCAAGAGTATCTTTCAACTGCACGTGCGGTCTCTAGGCGACGAATATAATAGTTTTCTTAACCTTCACGAACTTTACACGATACTTAATTTTATTTTTCCTTAGAGTTTTTAACTAGGGAATTAGGTAGGTGGTAAAACCATTTTAGTTTGGGACTACTTTTTATAAATGTGGCGTAAGATATCTATTTCTATAGTCCCCATAGAAATATAGGTATGGGTTGTACAAATACAAATAAACTTGCTTTTTTTCTCCTACGCTGATATATTACCGAATAAGAATTTAATTATATATATAAATGTTTTGCTAATAAAATATACATATATATATATATATATATATATAAGCGATAAGACCGCCTGTTGTTTGCCTCTTTTTCATGTGTAATCTATACCAGTTTGTGTTATTTTTGTTGTTTTGAGGTGCAATAAAGAGTTATTGTATTGTATTGTATATATATATATATATGTGTATTTTATTAGCAAAACATTTTAATTGTTGCAAAAATGGTTGTAAATTAATTTTAAATGAAATTTTACTGAGAGTAAAAGTAGTAGTTTAGTTAAACTAAGTGTGCAATGTGCACTACTACGAAAATCGAAACAAATTTATGATCATGTCGCGCGTAGTGACTGCAATACGTAATTTTATTATAATAGAAATTATGACATTTGATAGTGGAAGAGTGGTAAGTACCTACTCGTACTTTGATAAGTCTTTAGCTGAGGTAAGCCATTTTAATGAAATTAAATTAAATTAAATTGTTATTAAATACACTCAGCTTGATGAATAAGTGCATGATGATGATGATGATGAGCTTGATGATGTCATTACAAGTAAAAAATAATATTTTATAGATACTTCTAATTAAACTTCAATTAAAGCTATAGAGTATGTCACTAATCAGAAAAGTTTCTCCTCAACTGATGGTAATTTTTTGTTTTTGCCAGTCATTGAGATAGCGCAAAGGCCATCCCATCATCTCGATCTGGGTCTGTAGGCAGTGTCGACCTTCATGCTGACAGACACTGCTAGGATTGGCTACAGCTAATTTTGGAGCACCTCCTCCTCTGCTCAATCGCATTTTAGCCTGCCAGCCACAATTGAATTATTCGATAAAATTACCAAATTAATAAAACAAACAATCTCAAACCCAAGATTCAGCACTTCAAAGCCGCACTTGCACTGCATAATGCATGCGCGCGACCGGGCGCGTCGGTCACACCGCGCGGACGGAACCGCGCGGCAAAAACGCGCGATCGCCGCGCGGCACGCGAGCTTGCGTAACTATGACGGCTACGGATCTATCACGATACATTGTGTGCGTTCGTCATAATCGATCGTATCCAGAAAAGTAAACATCAAGATAAACAATGATTGACAAAGCAGAAGGCAAACGGCGTCGAAGTCCTGCGACTTGCAAGGGCCCGAGTCAGGATGCCAAGTTGCATCAAAAATAGTAGATTACGTAACAAGGCCTGTATAGTAAGAAAGATCAGATCTCGTGTAATTGTCATCCGAAGCGAAGCTGAGGTTGACACACATGTGATCTGAGGCTTTCTTATATACTGGCCAATTAAGGTCTGTACTGTACACTCCTTTTCTAGTCGACGCAGTCGGCAAGCGCCGAATTTATTTTGCGTACCGGCCTGCAATTGGCTGCTTGGTTGCCGGAGAGAAGAAAATGTTACCTAAGATGGTTCTGTAATTATAACGAATCTTATAATATCACATCGTCAACGTGAAAATTAAATTAAAATTAAAAGTATTTAATATGTTCGAGTCTTACGAGAGTTTTATAGTTAAAAGAGATGAAAATTTATGGAACCCATAATTTTATCGAGCATACCTAAAATATGCACCTGTCTATTCATTTATTTAAGCTTCATTACGCTAAACCAAAGACATATATAAAAACAAATAAACAGAGACATAATGTAAGTAGGTCATACATTTAATCTCTGGTCGATGAATAAGATTTAAACTCAATGCGTTTCTGGCACCAACCGGGGTTAGCCGCTAACCCGGACTTAAGTGCTTAAAAATCATTTGGGATTATAAAGGGATATGACGGGTAACTCCGAGTTAGTTGGCTAACCCTGGTTGGTGCAAATGGCCTTAAGAGAAGAAGAAGTATGCTCCAAGCAACGACCAAAAAAATACGGATCGACGGATATCGAAGAACCAAAACGGCAAATATCAAAAATATTATTTTTGTACAATTTAATTTTGTAACCCAAAGCGATTATTTTCTGGGAAATGCGAGCAAGCTCATCGAAGAAGAAACTAGCCGTGTGGCATCTAATTAAATACAACGGGGGCCGGCGACCACAGAAGTTGACATTTGACAAAAACGGTCCTATCGCGCGCATCAAAATTGTCCATTCTACCGTTTTGCCGACCTTACCGCGAACTGTCACAGCGTTTTACAACTTAACCATGTTAAAACACATAATACTTGGTTGAGAAAACGACACTCAAAACTAAACCATATTGATAGGGATGAGAGAGGATTTTGCAAACAGCATTTTTTGTTGCTAAATGTATCACCAAACCCGAATTTACTGAGTTATAAATTAACTTTTTTTGGTTTTCGGCGTTGACTGGACAGTGATCGTTGGCAGGAAGGTCACATACTGTGTGTGGTATGCGAATTTAGTGAATTTTTGGGAACGAGCATATTCGAAGTCATCGCATCTCCCAAGCGAATGAACTAAATTAAGTGGAAAAATTATGGAAAAATTTAATGTTAGGACCTCCTGAATTATTATAGTTAATTATTTAATCTTCTTCCATACATGCACTTACTACATAACCATATGACAGTTTACTTTCCGTAAGAATCGTAAGTAATTCGTTTTTTTTTATAATTGTAGGTATTAATTGCAGCATAAAATACATTAACATTAAGTAGTTTGCGGAAACGCGCCATAGCGTAGCGTCAATAATTTTTTTATTATTTATACCTGCAGCACATACTTTTCATTTCATTTTAATACGATATTAACTTTTGCTATTCCGAAAAACTCGCTAGTAATTACTGTAATTAACTATTACATACAATTAATTTTACCACCCTCCCGCCGCAAAAATTAATACGCAATCACATATAACCACCTCAAATAACACAAAACTCGACACGTTTTTGCCTTTCTACGAAGCATCCTCAAGAGATGCAAAAGATGTTGCCGGTCTGACGGCCGACAAGTGAACTTCACTTGCACATTTGGCGGAATAGCAAAGTAACATTAATTCTTATAGAAACAGAACGAAAACTAGAAAAATCATGACTTCTGGGGGACTCGAACCCGCGACTCTAGAATATATGCACATGCATTCTCTAGAACTAAATGCGAACTGAGTTATAGGTAAAAAACTTAAGTAAGTCACTTGTTGTATTATAGTAGTGAGCTATTCGAATAGGCATTTGTTTTATTTGTCAAATTTTAAACATCTATTGTCTATTCGAATAGCTCACTACTACATACAACAGGTGACTTACTTAAGTTTTTTACCTATACCGTGTTTCTCCACCAGTCCCGCAAAATTCACGTTTTTTTTTTCACTTTTCCATTCTTTATAAGAAATTTGGTATCGTTCGCAGACGTATCTGCTTAAAAAAGAATAGTTATCTAAGTAATATTACTGTTATAATTAATATGGAATTCCACAAAGCAACGCCTGGTTCAATAAATTACACAAATTCTTGCATACTTTATACTATACCCCGTACTCGTATACTTTTTAATCGCGACATCAAAACGCAGAGCTAAAAAATCATTAAGTTTAATGAAAATACTTTCGAACCGTCCCTCAGAAGCCCCTGTTTATGAGTTGTTTCAAAGAGCGGTAATTAACATTCTTCTTCCCAAGTGTGTCATATTAAATGGGAAATACCCCTTGTCGTTGGAAAATCACCCTTATGTGCATAGTATAACGAACAAAATTAATTATTTTTTTCAAAGAAGCAAGCATAAGCAAGATTTTTTCAAATAGAATTTATTTGTATTGTAATACGACATCGCTGTACATGTAGGTAATGTACAGCTTGGCAAATTAGAGTAAAAAGTGACCACATCGTAGTGTCGTCCCTTTCAATTTTATATACCTATGTGAGAAACAAGGACGACACTAAAATTTTGCCAAATATCATACCATTAATGGACTGACTGATATCTATTAATACGTAACCGTACGTATATACACCCAAGCGCAGCATATTTTTGTAAAGCTATATACTTCGTTTTTGAGGATTACAAAAATTCTGCGATCGTAGTGCGATTTTTAGGAATACAATGTAAAAGCTGCTAAATCTGCCTTTTGCATCTACTCTTCATCATAACATTAATAAAGGGATGACTCACACTAGAACGGGACGTGAGAAAAAGTCACGTGATATCCGAGGGATCCGAATTATTACGTGATTCTTTCTATAGAAATTGACAGGTCGCCCCAACCCGCGGGGCGGGACGGGACAATCTGTCATTTTCCACAGATGACTATTAAAACTAGGTATATAAGTGTTATAAATAACACAGACAAGCAATCATTATTTTAAAACTTTGATCACTGAATCAGCCAGTGCAAGCATCCAGCTCAATCATATCATTCCATTCCGTTTCAAAATTCTAAAAACTGGAAAATAAAAGATATAGCTGAAACACAGGCAGTTCAGTCAGGTTCAGTTTTTTCCACAATATTTTCCCGAAACGTCTGCAAACCATAGCAAATTTCTTAGAAAGATGCGAAAACACTGCAATGGGCGTTCGAGTCCCGCCCGAGGTCATGATTTTTTCCATTTTTCCTTTCTTGCCAAGGAATATGGTATGCCTACCATATTTGAAGGTCAAATTAGTAGGCTATTGTCACGAATTCATAACATAAAATAGGTACTAAGAAATTATTACATAAGCGATATAATTTACACAACCTTAACTGCAATCTACACGATAACTGAACATGGTTGAATTGATATTTCAAAGACTTTTCATATCCTCTCCTTTGGTACCTTCAAATCAAAATTGATACCACATCCCATCGATACACTTTCCAATCACATCGGAAATAGATGCATTCGAAGCCTAAATTAGCCCGGTCATTGACCCGCACTTACGGCACGTGCGTACGAGTACGTGTGCGCATACGCATATCAGCTGGTCTAAGATGATTATGTAATTACCATAAAACTAGTGTATAATTATCACATGAACGATAAAAATGTAGTTGAGTTGAATGGACATAATTACCTATGTATTATATATAGGTAAGTATTTATTTTAAATAGAAAACTCCCGTGAGTATTAGACATATTAATATACCTACTCACTCATGATTATGGGGCGCGGACCGTCCCGAAACATGTCGAGCTATTTTCGACTTGAGTAACCCGGTCTAAGTATATTAATATGTAAGTATTTATTATTTATACCAATATTACGTTATTAATCCGGTAACTAGAATTCTAACGGCCTCCTAGCCTAGTCAGTGGTGACTTCGTCTACGAAGCAGGAGGTCCCGGGTTCTAATTCAGGTCAGGGCATTTATTTGTGTGTTTATCACGAATATTTGTTCCTGAGTTATTGATGTTTTCTATGTATTTAAGTATTTATATGTAAGTATCTATCTATTAAGTATATCGTCTAATACCCACAACACAAGCCTTATTGAGTTTACCGTGGGACTAGGTCGATTTGTGTAAGATTGTCTCATAACATAATATTTATTTCTTAAATGATAGAAAAACGCGCAGTACCGATAATACGGATGTCCATACATCACATCACTCTCGCACCCGCACTTCTTACCTCGTTTTTAGGATTAGAAAATAACGTCTGATTTTGTCAACGTTTCTTCAAAGATTTCAGTTATCTCTTCAAGATATTAAAATAAGTTTACTTATTTCCATTATTAATGTTATAATGAGAAACATAAGAGGCAGAATTGGCAAACTTTTACATCTTTTGACGTGTCAACGTCTTAAATTAGGTTGCGGCTGGGAGTCACTTATGAAAAAGTGTAACGCTCGGTAACGTTACGATGAGTCACCGAACGAGAGAGAGGCCCGCCGAATGCCTTGCGTCTCTCTCCCACTCAACTATGATCGGTCTGCCGCGCGCGCAGCACTAGAGAATTAGGCGCATTGAATCGGCGCATGCTTGTGTCTCTGTCTTTGTCTTTCTCGAACGTTGATAGTGTTAAGTAAGTTCCTATTGTGCAATTTAATTATATTCATATCAATAAATATTCTACCGAGAAAAAGACGTTGTCACGTAAAATCTTCGCCCGTAAAACCGACTTTTTTCTAAACATCGCATGACGACTATCGCACGATTTTTCTAATCCGAAACAATATCCTATATCCTAGAACGAAATTCCTAGAACGAATTACATAGTTATAATTCACAGCCACGATGTCAGGTGATGCAAACGCGACTGCCGTAGGTAAGCATGATGGCTGCTCAAAATGTTTCTTCTTCTATTCGGGAACAATGAACTCAGAGCTAATTGGTTTGAATGAGTGTATTATTTTTAGCTAAAGTGTGCTTACCATGAGTTTTATCTTCGTTAACCGTACTCGATACCGTGCCGTATCGTACCAGTTAATTTCAAGCAAGTGAGAAGAAGCTAACACTATCCAATCACGCAGTCGCTATTAAGTAGTTACGTACTTAGAACTCAATGAGTTCTAACTGACTAACTGAGTGAGTGAGTGAATGTCACATGTGTGCTTACCATGAGTTGTGCGTGGCCGTATTTGATGGCGACTGCGGCGTTCGGGGGTATGTCCGTCTCGCTCCTGCCAGAGTAATAGTAGGAACTAACACTCGCTATCGAATACAGTTAGTTGCCTGCAACTCATGGTAAGCACAAAGTACCGAGGTCCTACCCCACTCACTTTTGCGCATTCGAGCGATAAAGATAAAGATTTTTTACTTTAGCTGCGGTAGGCCCCCTGAATAAAAAAAATGAATAGGCTGGTGGAATTTACAGGCAGCCACATACAGTTTCTACACACGACCATAATGCCCAGGCAATAAAGTCCTGTAGGTATACATATTTTTGGCACTTTGGCTGTATTCATAGCTGTGTGGCTGACTGTATTATACTATGGACGCTCTTTTACTGATAAACAATGAAGGCAAAGAGGTTTATCATAGAAGTTATTCTATAATATTTTGTTTTTTTAATCCCATAATATGTCCAAATGTCCAAAAAATAGATGAATACACACCCGGAACCTCGTCTCCTGACGTACATACGCACGAGTGGACCAAATATCCCGCTTGTTATATTTTAACGACTGCGCCACCGATTACATAACGCAAGCACAGATACGCCATATTTATAATAAGCAGAATATTAAATTATTCTTATGATTGTCACCAAATTTAATGATATATGCGTCAGCATAACGTCAGTTAAATGTTTTATTATTTTATTAACGCGGCTATATACGGGACAGAAGCGAGCTTTTGTATTACGCAAACAAAAAAAATTAACCAAACTTTTTCGCTTAGATTGAGTTAGTTCATACCATAATTTGATAAAACGTTATTAAAGTTCGTTTATTTAACAATTTGGTTTGTTTATACGAAAATCTGGTTTTGGTAAGATCACCCCTAGTCACTTTGTCATAGTAGACGAAAGAGCGGTATTTTTCAGTGTACATATAGTGATAACGCCTTTATCACTTTTTTACTTAACTAAACTTGTAATCGAGGAAACAAATTTTAAAAAGCTTACCAGACGGAATCCGATCGGTTTCTGGCTTACGCGACGGGTATCTATGGCCTAAATTGTATCTGTATACAATTTAGGTAGGTATATTACCAACTAACCGAAGTAGCACATGTAAATTAAAAAACATAAAATGATTTAGCTTTCCATGTGGCGAGAAAATTTATTAGTATTTGGTAAATAAACCAGAAAATTTAATATTTCACGTTAAAAAACCTTGCGTGCTAAATACTTAGCACTTATGAGATATACCTACATCTCATAACAATTTTAAGAGCACGAATCAAATAATTTATTATTTATAATGAAAGTTTTGATTCATGTTTTTCAGTACCCCAACGTCCTCAACCCTAGGCTGTACGTAGGGGCATAGTAAATTTTTCTGAGTGCGAGTAATAATTATGACATCTCTTTCAATTTGTATATCTCATTAGTTTTGTTGAGTGTTTTGTAGATTGATATATCTCGTATTATGTAATCTACGACTACAGCAATTGACGTTTGGGTGGTCCCATAAAGAGCAACTGATCAATCGCTGTATTGCTTATGATACAAATAGAATATGACAGTAAAACTATTTTGGTAGCAAGAGTGGCCCGGCGGGAGCCATGTTTTTACATTTGAGGAAGATAAAATATTAGCTGCGACTAATTTGCTAAATATTTATTGAAATAAAACACTTTAAAGCATAATAATCGCATATATTAACACAATGTCCCTACGTTTTAAGCCTAAGACCTATTTACATGCCATGAGTTCCTGAAGGCCTAGTATAAAAGTTGTACGACATTAACTCCTCGACCGCGTTAGCGTATCGGGAGTTCAAATTATGTTTGCCGTTTATTTAAGTCATCCGGCAACTTTCATATTTTGACCTCTCGATACGCTAACGCGGTCGAGGAGTTAATGTCGTACAATTTTTATACTAGGCCTTCTGTATACTTAGTCAGGGCATAAGTTTTGTCACAGCAGAGGTTTTTACAGTTAAAACACGAATTTGCAGTGATTCCTTGTTATTCATATGTATGGTTTGGAAGCTTATTTAATAGTGATAAACATAAGATATCATTTAACGAATATTATTTGTGGTTTTTTACAACTCCATGTTACATTCGGAAAAACGCCATGATCATCAAAAAACATTTAAAAAGTACGATCTCTTGCAGTTGATCTTAATTTAAATGTCTTTCCTGTTACTTTTCTAACTTTTTAAGATGTTTCAATACTAAATAGAGCGATAGCTGTAGGTTTGACCAACAAAATACTACTACTCTACTATGTTTTCTCAAGTCTACTCGTATAAGACATTAAAATGCGTGCGTATTTGCGCGAAACTTAACAATACGCTTGCCTTTGGAGCTTCGCAAAGTTTGTCAGAAAACTAAATGTTGATTACGAAGTAGGTACGCTTTAATAATATAGGTAGGTATTATACCGGGTATTGTCTGTAACAGGAGCAATAAATTTATCGTAGGTACCGCACTGAACAACGTTTGTTCAGCGCATTTTAAACATAGCGTGTGTTTTGTTTTTAATTATACTTTAAAGTTTGTTAGAAGACTACGGTTACGTGTAATGTATAATACGTACATTTACGGTCTTCTCAACCGTTTCATAAAGCAGTCTGTGTGTGGCAACCTATGATTCTACCACCAACCGATGTAACTTCCTTTACCTTAACCGCGTAAAAATTGTAACAATACTCCAAAAATAAACTTCTAAACAGCCTCAGTGGTTACTTACCATAAACTCTTGCACTCCGTGTGTGGGCTTTGGTCACTTTGATGAGCAAGTAAACAGAGGAGACGGTTTAAAAACCATTGCTAGGCGTAAGCGGGATTTAACGGGTCATAAAAATATTGAAAAACTGAACAGCTTGTGTTTTAGTATAAAAATTAGATGAAAGTTGTGAAACAGTTTAACACGCTCTTTTTACAAGATGAAATATCGGCGATCAGGGGATTAGGGGCCTTACCATGACGTCTTAAACCGATTGAGTTTAGGTTCTTAACTGTGCTCAGTCAGTTGTATGGCAAGAGACCCAGTTTCAGGTCCTCAACTGAATCGCGTTAAGACGTCATGGTGGTTTTTTCTAAGTCTGTAATAGCACTTACATGGAACATAGCAGTACTATGGCAGTATCCGTGTATACTGGATATATAGTCAGCTGAGTATATCCAGATATGTATTGACGCGTTCAAAATTACATGGGCAGTTTATGAATGAATTCATTCGTCATTGCCCATGCACTTTTGGACGCGTCTGATCGCCATTGATTACTGAATTAGTAAAAAATATTCCCGTTCGCCGATGTTTCATCGTGTATACGTTATAAGGATCTTATTAAATTGTTATTCGAGGACACTTTAGTTGATCCTTAAAGCGCTTTGGTCCAAAAACTACCAACTATGAAATTTCAAATAAAAAAACTTTTCTCAAATCAAAAAAAATCAAAAAAATCATATAAACCAGATGTGGTCAGACTAACAAAATTATAATTCGATTTATAGTTCGTATACATGTATCATTTCGAATAAAGTAAAATTGTTATGAAATAATTCGAATCAAATTGTCGTAACCATAAACTTGTACAATGTCAACCAAACATTTATTTCAACGTTTTTACAGCTTGATATATTTATTAGCTGAATTTTCTCTATGAAAGTCGACTGGCTAATAAAAACGTCACGACTTCTTTCTGGTCTTGTAAGGCACTGGTCCCACCAGCGGCGATCGGCGATCAGTGAGTAGCCATTTTTCTACGCGGGCGAGTGATCCTCTAAGAAAAAGTACTCGCCGGTAGTGACAGCCAGCGATGAGCTATAAATATATCCCTCTATTTTATTTACACGACAGAGATTATATTTTGTTCGTTTTTTGGGCGCCGATCGCCGATAGCTCATCGCTTACTCGCGCTTGGTGGGACCAGCACCTAAATCGTGCTGAAGGTTTCAAGATATTTCCACCCGGCGTCCGTCACTTTGTATATGTTACGATCGCAAAGACATCCGACGACAGCCTATTTATCTTCTACTAAATACCAGACTTCAACAAACAAAATAATTACAGTTCCAGAAATATAAATCTTGAGGAGCGGACATAAAGACTGAGATGACTGCATTTCAAACACGACAGAAAGCAAATAATATCTCGGTTATATATTATTTGTGACTTTTACTAGAAGACATTTTACGATCAACTTTTATATGTTTTTCACACGTTTTTTGAACATGTGTAACATTAGTGTAATAAGAACGTTTTAATAGTTGTTATGACATTACGTGAGACGGAATGTATCAAAATTGAATTATGAAAATAGAATAATGGCGGCCGTTCGACGTTTGTCAGGCGTTGAAACGTTGCTTTGACAAAAAGTTGATGGCGTCGTAAAGCGAAACGAGCGCCGTGTCACAGGCAAGCTAAACAACAATAAAAAGAGAGTCGTTACTGAAATTAGGGCCCGCCATTATTTTTACCTACCGTCAGATGATGTTTTTTTAGTCCAGTAGAAACTAAAGGAAATTTACAACGAAGCGTTAAATAATTCTCCACCGCACCGTGTCGCGATCGACCCATTTTAGTGGTTAAAATAGTCGTCGTTTCTCTGCAATAGACGCCCTTATCAACAAAATTTCACTTGACATACTGTGTAAGAATAATAAACAAGTCATAACTAAAACAATTGCTCTGATGATCTATTCTCCGATATCTTGGCGTAGTAACCCATCGCTATCACATGGTTCATGGTATAAAATATTTGGAACTGCACTAGCTTTCTGAATAAGTATGTCAATTGATCTGCATTAAGTTTAGTACAGTCGTCTCACAAATATAACCATCTGAGTGCCTCTGTGAAACTGTTCATGAGGGCTAAGATTTCTTTTACACTTTGGCCGCTCCGATATATTATGTGATAGAGGCTTTAGTAATATAATACTAAGTATGAAAAAAAGCAGAAGCTAGTACTTAAATTAGCTTATGGATTACAATAGCCAGTACCTATTATTCACACCCACATAGCGTGCATTATTCATATCGATAGAAAACACACATATTATTGATACAAAAATATCTCACCACACTGATTCACGGCAGCTAAAACAAAACACGACTCATAAACTCGACTGTCTCTTTTACGACGACACCGAATTAAGATCACTCGTCGCTCTGCATTAACACGAGGCAAAATGGGAGTCACTGATATGTTAAATAGCTTTTCGTATTTAGATTATCGACACGCAGTATATCAACCTTTTGAGTTGATTATTAAGGTCAGCCTGAGGCCAGACTTAAATAGGTACGAGTATATGTAGTGGTGAGAATTGGGGAATCTTCCTTAATAGGGTGGATTTTCAAAGAGCGATTTTTAGGTGTCACACGCCTGTTACCGCAAAATTTATTACAAAATTACTTCAAATTTATTTTCTATGTGTTTAACACAAGAAAACATAACGAGGCACAATGTAATCTTTATTGTTATTATAAACAGAACCTCAATAAAAAATATCAAAAATTCTCATTACTAGGCGCACTAAGTCTGTGAGGTGTGTCACACTTGCGGATTTCTTCGAACAATGTAGCTTTGCCTCACATCTGTACACCCTACATTCAAACTTTTGACATCATTAGAAAGCTAGATTAATTGCGCATTATATTATATACAATATGCTGCCAAAAACATATTATTTGAAAGCCAGGCGGCCATGATATATGTGTCACACGTTTAGCCAGAAAACGACTTCACGCAAACACCTGCTAATAAGTGATTAATCGAAGGTACTGAGGCCATGTTTGCGATGCTAGGGTAAAGTAAGATAGTTGCTCGTAGGTATAATAGCGATTGGACGTGTAATTGGCCAATGTTAAGCGACTTGCGAGGTAAGTCTTTTACACGATCCGTTTTCGTCCTCCTATAACGTCATATGTTTGGAAAGTTATTTAAGCATTTAAAATTAATTAAAATCTTATTATTTTTTAATGTCGAATAGCTTTTTTGTTTGTATTTATATATGTTTAAATCACGTATTCATTTTGGTTACAATTTTGCAGTTATCGTAAAATATATTAATTGTACGTCATTTCCTGGCGTCATTTCCTGGTATCCGACCCAGGAAAATGACGAATCTACCAGGAAATGACGTCTTTCGTCTGATGATATCAAAATCTTCTATACATATAAACGGAAACTCCTGATTGACTGATTAACTACTGAACGTAAGACCCTGAATTTTTCACAGTACGTTAAGTGTTTAGCGAAGATAAGGAATAAGAAGGGATATTGAAAATTTCATCTCCTAAGGGGGTAAAAATGGGGTTGAAAGTTTGTATGGGAGAAAGTTTTTTTTTAGATAAAAACTTAAAACTTAGTACAAAGGTTTGTTATTAATATGCGTTTTGGACAAATCAACCCCAAAAGGGGTGAAATATGTCTTAAAAGTTTGTAATGCGGAAGGCTTTCCGTTTTAGTTATGGACTTCAAACTTTATGAAAAAAATCCTTACACTAATAAATCCGAATTTAATTAAAGTGATTTCAACGATTTAGAAAATTCCACCCCTAAAGTGGTGAAAAGGATGTTGATTTTTTGTATTTTTGTTTAAGTAAGGTTTTCTGTTTTTGCTAGAGACTTTAATTTTGGTTGAAAGGTTTCTTTTCAAAAGACAATAATAAGTGTTGTTAGTGTTTTGGAAAGTTTCACCCCTAAAAAGTGAATAGGGTGTTGAAAGTTTTTATGGCGGAATAATGTTTTTTTTTAGCTAGAGACATTAATTTATGCGGAAAGGTTTTTGGTCAAAATACAAAAATAAGTGTTTTCGAAAAAGGTGTGAAAACCGGGTGAAAATAGTGTTAAACAGATCGTGGACTATGTCGTATCAAATTGAAATAAGTTTCATTGGGTGACTCGTGCCCTGAATGCTGATAATTATATGAGCGCTGAATGAAATTTATGTTCAATAGTAACTACCTTACCCAAACTAAAAAAAATATCAGTTATTTTCCAAAAGTAGGCATTTTTCAGATCCAGCCATCGTTTTCTCAGTTATCTATCGCTTTTTCGCTTTTGTAAATTTGAAATTAAAAAAAAAACTATAGCACCTAGAGACATCACACCTCACTACTCATAACTCCACATCGATAAAGTAGATAAATTTTTTAAAACAGTCACAAATATGATATCGACAATTTTTTTAGGTATTCGACAAAGTTTATCTAGTGGACATTAAACTTGGGCGCTTAAAAAGGTTAATTACAGTATGTTTCGTCAGTTTTTATTGAAGGCCGATTTTTGGTAGGTTTTGCCATATTTCACTAAACTGTCAGTAACTCCGTAAATATGTAGAATCGACCAAGTGGGACGTTTAACTAAACTCAGTCACATATTTGTGAAGCAACCAGAATTTTATTTCATCAGAATGCCACTGTTTCTTATACAGTATACGTCATTTCCTGGTATGGGCGTCATTTCCTGGATCAAGTTATTTCAATCGCTCATTACTTCAAAACTATTAAGATCAAAGAGGTGCCATTGTAATGTACCATTTTACTTCATTTTTAATGGAGTTTCATAATCCAAAGTCATTTTGCTCAAAATCTAAAAAAAAAATTGCCCAGGAAAATGATGCAAAAATCACATTTTAAAAATCCACCCAATAGTGTGGAAAACAGTATTTCTAATAAATTTACAAAGAAAATGTGCCTACATTTGTGAAATTTAGGTGATTATCATCATCCTCCTAGTGTTTGTCCCTGTGACGGGGTCCGCTTTCCTGCATTTCTTCTTCGACTTCGCTCTATCCCGGATATCATCTTAAGTTGACCCACAGGCGTTTTGATCTTTGTCGATGCGATTACACCCCGCTGCCTTAGTTAGCTCCTCCTGTTTGGGCCTGGCAAAGTAAAACTAGGGACTTTGTTGCCTATGTATCCATGGGGCCTTCTTTTGACATTGATTTACACATTGCTTACCTAAATTTGTGAAATTTAGGTGATGTGAAAATCAACTTGCTTTATCAAAAGGCGAAAAAATAGAAACCACTACAATTGGTATTTAATATTTGTATCCGCTTGACAAAAACTATTAGCCAGACTAATCATTATAAATATATTATACAAGATCTTGTTCATAAAAGAAGAAGTACGACACCTGATGTTGTACTTCCTGATGAAAGCATTTCAGGAAGTATTAAAAAAATATTAAAACACCCTAGCGTGATATTTTATTGTACCCGAGTTAACATATCGCAAGCTGTAAAATATATTTTACACCTTTCATTTACTTACGTCATACGAGAAAATAATAAATGGACAACTAAAGGATGACTCACACTAGAACGGGGCGGGACGAGGCGGGACGGGAAAATCTGTTAATTTCTATAGAAAGCGTCACGTGACATCCGAGGGCTCCGAGCTATCACGTAATTCTTTCTAAAAATTCACAGATTTTTCCGTCCCGCCCCGTCCCGCCCCGTCCCGTCCCGTCCCGTGCTAGTGTAAGTCATCCTTAAAAATACTTGTCTTCACCAGACACCGTGAAAAAAAAAACAAAATACATGGAAATGTAACTTCTTTACACGAAAACGACAATGCATTTTATACTTGATTAGTTACATATATGTTTTCTTTTTCATTATTTCGGCCATAAAACCAGAATATTCCTACTTGCCCAATTGATATGTATGGAGATTCAAGTAAGGCAGGGAGGTGAGTCGGCATCCGTACCGTTTCTCTTCTGCCGAAGTACAAGCCCAAATGAGCATACGCGGCTCCATACACTAAAATATATCGAAGTGTTCAAGATTTGTTAGTGTAGTTGTATCATTTTCTTTGTGTTAGTGTCATCATTACAGATTGTTTTTTGTATGAAGTGTCTAATAAATGCGTCTGTGTGCACGTTTCCCCCGCAAAAGGTAACAGAATAATTGGTACGGAAAGATATCGCTTTGGCATCTCTCTTCCAACGCGTTGGAAGCCTGTGTTGCTCGAAGGTTTGGAGCGCTCGCGTTGTTACTACTTATTTTTTTGACAATTGCCCTAATGAAGCTATAGCTATACCTAGATCAAGATGCTCTAAAATGTTTTGTTTTTTTTCATATATTTTATCGTAGTCTTTATGCCTTATTGCAACCGCCCTTACAAATTATGGATTTGTATATTTGGACGTAGTGGTTTGACTACATTGTCGAAAATAATCATCTGCCTTCGCAACACGCCGCCTGTGACAGCTCACGTTTTACAGCTAGGTATCACCATCAATGCCAATAGCCGCTCTATTTTTGTACGTTATACATACATACTAATTTACAGCGCTATAAAGTTTAACTTGTCACTCAGCCGCGATTTACGTTTCTGCCGTCCTACATGCGGTTTCTTCCTTCCTCGCAATGCGTCAACATGTGCGTATGAGTCTCGCGACAGAGGCGTCTACGCGCCGTTCGGGACCAACCATCTGTGACTGTCAAATGGAACAAAGGAGTATGTCTTCTGACATAACGTAAACAAAGTCTAATTTCCTGAACGTGTCTTTGAAACTGTCTCAGAAACTAAAAATAATATGAATGATAGCCTTGTCAATCTAAATGAAACTGTAAGTTTGAAGCCTGATGATTGAACATAGAGTGTTTTTGGAAATGTAGATAGGGTAATTTGGAAGATAGATGCTGTAAATCGAACAGGCGGCGCCGGCGACGTCGTCGGGACGCCACCGAACAAACAAGCGAGCCGTGTCGAGGAAGGATGCTTAACACTTGCACCTCTAATTATATCCGTGGAACGCGATGTAGAAACAAATACGTCTTGTAGTACAAATGGCCGACTATTGATGGTTTCGACGATATTTATGTGACGCTAGGAATGCGTTCTGTGGTGAGACTGGTGAGTGGAAGCAAACGATTTCTTGTGGGTTAAACGCTTGACAGATTTAATATATTGGGAGCGGATTACTAGTCCATCGTTTTGTTAAGTTTATTTTTTGCCGCTGTAGTTTACCTTTTGCTAGCTTTTCATGTCAATATCCCTCCTCTTTTTTTCCCTGACTCCATATTTTAGTTTTTTTTTGTTGCTTGTCCGAGTTCAAATCATGTTTCAATATCATACAATATTTTTGTTGTTAATGAGTTACAAAGTCCTACTATTTGGTTTTAATCTTACTCGTAGGTATATTAATAAGATTTTGCATTAAATTAAAGATTGAAATAAGAATGAACGTCTATATTTAGAACAGACATATCGTCTTAGAACAAGCCAGTGAGATTAGGTACTTTATAGATGTACCTACCTATAAAACTAACAAATTCAATTGTTTCACTGTTTACTTGAACTATTTCCACGAGTACACAGACACACGATACTAAAAACCAAAGTGTCTCCGGGAAAAAAGTAAAAGTCAAAAGTGTAAAAGTTTCCCAGAACACGATTGAGGACAGGTTTGTTTAGACTGCGCGGACGCAGATGTCACTGGATGACGACGTGGGGCCGAAAATAGAAGATTGTTAAACAAATGAACACCTTTGATGAAATGTACCTGAGTAATTTGGGATTTCAGGAGGGTGTCCGTTGAAGCTTAGAGCAATGTTAATAGTCCGGAAATAAAGAGTTTAATTTAGGTAGGTACCTATAGTCTAAACAATTTGAAGATTTCTATTATTTAGAACTTGATTTTGAACATTACATAGGATGGACATCCTATTTAGGGTACAGGGTCAGAAAACTTAGGATAATTACGAAATGAGTCTCTTGAGATGGTAGAGTCAGTAGTGATCTTCCTGTGATTTAAGAAATGAGTTGATTCCTTCATTGTGAGTTATCCGTTGAGTTAGCGGTAATAATTTTGGTTTGAAGGTGACACTAATGCGGCCAGCTGCAAAGAGAATGGACCCTCCCTGCATACAATGTTTGCTAAATTTACATATGTATTAAAATGCCATCCAAATTATGAAGTTTTTCAAAGAACTAGATGCTTACAAATACATCTTGATGTGTGTTGATTTTATATGTAGGAATGTAAATTTTCTAGTTTCAGCTATAGTATATAATCTCGAGCTGGAAAGCAAGCTCAACAGTGTCCAAAGTGGTGAAAGCTTTGTCACATTAAAAATGAATAAAAATTATATGTTAATCATTTCCAATTATTAAAAGAATATTCTCAAGATATTAAATTTCAGATTAATGTTCGTCGTCTAAATTTAACATGTTTAATCAAATGACGTTCATCACGAATTAAACGAGAGGACGTCCGCATTCATGCCTATAAGCAATTTGTCTTGTCCAAAGTAAACATGGAATAAACATCAAACGAGGCGTTTACAGGCGACAGCTCCTACAACTAAAACCAAAATGTATAAAGGCGATAAAAAGAGGATTGAAATTTTCAACCCTACGCCCTTAAGACTGCATTTATATTTCTGGAGGGACGCGTTGTATTTTGTGACTTTCTGATTTTAAAAGGCCAGGCTGTTCCATTGACAAAATCCATTAATGCCGACGGCGAGCAATTAGTAAACAAATGAGGCGAATGACAGATCGGGATAGTTGGCACCCTGACAACGGGTCGTGGTTGGGAAGTAAGGGGGACTTTATATTGCATGTGCAAGAGTTAATAGGACGGCGAAAATATGCAAGAAAATGTATGTGTTGTGTAAAAGTACACATAACACATAAGAAAGAGGCATTAGCGCAAGCAGCAATAATTTTGTAAAATGTTCTAATTCCGTTCGCATCGTTGTATTTTTAAAAAGGTAAGAATATTATGAATAATGTTCCGTAACAATGGACACCAGGTTTTCTAAGCCGTGAGATAAGCCGGGAAAACGCTAGGAAGAGGAAGCAAAATGTTTCATAGTCCTTGTATTTCATAAATTATTTTATTTTATAAATTCTTAAATGTCAAATTTGTGCTTATTTTCATCCTACGGTACAAATATCACTTCAACAATTTACCATGTCTAATAAATATCATATCGTTTCTTAGCACAAAACCACTCGATAGCCAACAAACACATACATTATTACGTTGACTTTGACAGTTTACGAGTAACTATTTATTGTATTCATGTTTCTTTGTTCATGTGTTATTATTAAACACAATAGTTAAACCTATTGTATGTTTTACGATAGCTATAAAATATTAAAATTTGCTGAGGCATTTCATGAAATCTATTTCTGCGACAAAAACTTCGATTTTTATGTAGCTCAAATGATTCGCAAAATCTTTTTTGTATCAAGGAATATGTAATTTTTTTTTTACGATTTAGTGTAACTTACCTACCTACCTACCTCTATTTACCTCAAATCTAAAATTGGTCCTTGAGGCATTGTACCTAGGATGCTGGCAGCATTTCCTCGTTGTATCACGATGCTGATACGTTGTGCGAGGAAGCCACCAGCTCTTCGGTCACCAGTTACAGAATAAGGAAATGCAAATTCTTCAAAGCTTAACTGGAACTGATCGTATATTTCGGTAAAGTAAAACACACTTTACTTGTGTCATAAATTGTTGTGTCTTCAGACACAGCTTTACATCCAGATCGCTCATTCCCCACGCGGTGACAGCAACACATGTGCTCTAGAAATCCAGACAAATTCCCTGTTCACTGTGTATTACTGGCCACTTTGCCGTCGTTGAAGACTTTACAATTAAATTATAACTTAAAACTATAACGTCGTCGTCCATCGCCATCCTACGTGTTAACGTGGCTAGTGTGATGAGCACCTTTGCACCCGTACGACCTTTTTGGATAGATTCGTTGGTTTACTTTTAAGGCTACCTTTTAATTGTTTTTAGATATAGTTTGTTAATTTTACGCTACTTGTTCAGTCACGGGTACCAACAGCATTTTTTTTCATGAATACTTAAAACTTTACTATCCAGATCCATTTTTCGTAATGACAGTCACACATAAAATGCTGTAATAATCTCCGCCTACTGATTTACTGTATTACTGTGTGTTCCTTTCCTGGCAGCTTTTCCGACGGTGGAGACACAGCTTTACATCGAGATTGGCCATTCTCCGCGGTGACAGCAACACATGTGCTGTAAAAGTCCAGACAAATCCCCCGTTTACTGCCACCAATTTAGATTTAATGACAAGTCTGCAAGAATCGTGGATTGTTACACTTTTTATTCCAGTCATTGTTTTAGCGTAGCTTAAAATAAATTGTACTGATTATTTGGGTAGTTAGAAGACGTCCTGTTTGTTTGGTAAATTACTGGGGTAATTACGAGCTGCTGACTCCTGTTTTAATGGTGCTTTTAATAGTTTTAATCTATTTGTACACTTTTGTTCACGTGTCTAAAACATGTTGACCTTTTTTTTGGAACGAATTTATTCTGGAGTTTGAATTAAAACCTCAACATGGATCATTTTGCCGAAATCAATTCCGAAAATTATATGCACATAACTCAACTTTATACATGATCATTAAGTTCTTAATATGCATCATTTACCGAGCGAGGTAAGCGAGCGAAGCCGTTTCAGCTTGGGCAAAAATGCTTTCGTGTGTCTGTCCATTTGTTCTTCTCTACAGCAAGCAGCAGCAGTTACAAATTTTGTAAGCATGTTGGTTAAACACATTTTTGTTTGTCAATTCAGTTTTTGTAAATTTTATAAATAGCGGGCATTGGTACAAAGGTCCTATGCGCCATAGACCCCACCCCCTAAGGCGCTTAAGACCTTTGATCCAATACCAGTGCCATCTCGCGAGGTCTTTAGCTCACAGGGCCATTAGGTAATAATATGTATAATTAAAAAGCTAATTTATTAGTATTGCAAATTATTTTATCAGCATCTCTCATATTCTATCCAATTCGAAATAGACGATTCCTTTCGCGCGCCTGCGACTATCGACTTGCCAAACTAAAGCTTATAGATTAAAAAAAGTGTCTGTGATTACATTCAAATTAACAAAAACCAAACGTTTCCCAGACATGATTCTTTTTTCGACATTCATCTGTTTCATGTTACGCATTTCTGGTCGTCTTGTTCCGGCGATAGTTTAAATTAGGTGTCAATTAGTGTTCCGTTGGCGCGTGTAATGGGACATTTAACATATTTAACACAAGTTTATTTGTACGTTTATTGAGACCATCGTCATCAGCTCGTTAAGATGTCGTGATTTGTTGCCATTTAATCGTTAAATCTTTGAGTATAGAGTGTTTATTTTAATATAGGTAAGATAATTCTTCTTCCTGGTGTTTTCCCGGGTTTTGCCACGGTATAGTATGTAAGATAATAAAGATATAATTTTTTAAATAAAGATATAAGTTTACAATACAATACAATAACTCTTTATTGCACCTCAAAACAACAAAAATAACACAAACTGGTATAGATTACACATGAAAAAGAGGCAAACAACAGGCGGTCTTATCGCTAAAGAGCGATCTCTTCCAGACACTTTAAGAGTAACTTTAAACTTATACCTTTACATACCTTGTGGTATAAGTTCTGCAATTAAATCAATTATACCTGAGTTTTCGGTTCAATTATTATTAAAAAATCACCTTTTTTAATAATAATTGAACCGAAAACTCGGGTATAATTAATTAAACTGCAGAACTTATTCAGAGAGAGCATTCAAAAAGTAATGAAGTTAGCCTCATTCTGCCTTAACATCATGGTAGCATCCAAACCTGGCCATGATGCAGTTCCACTAATCAATTGGTCAAAGTTGGCAGATAAGATTTGTCAGCTGTCGCGTAAAGTATCGGACCTTTATTGCTATGTATCACATACACAATAATAATTTGATAGGATAGGAGGGACGGGACGGGATGACATATACTTATACGGTATCTAGGCTAGTGGTGATGATAGCTTTGAACATCTTATTACAGAATCAGAAGCCACTAATATCTCCAGAGTACTCGGCAGATTCGTCTCGGTCCAGTTCTGTAGTGTTTCTAATCACCTACTTTCTTGACAAATAAATTGACCATTGTTTGTGGGCTTTTGTTTGAGATTTAGGCTTTGAATCAACAATCTTGCATAAGTTTTTTGGGTGCATGTAATTCTAGTTAATGACAAAGTGATGCTGGTTTTAAATTACATACAATCATGCTTTCTCAGGATATCTACGCTGACTGACGGGGGATTGTGACTTTTTGTGCAGATTAATTTAACCTGTAGGTACCTTCACTAATGTGAATCAGCATACCATTCCGACGTGTAAGTGATTCAGTGCTATGCTCATATTGCTCGCACACGAAAGCGGTTTGCGGATTCGAATCTGATGTGAAAACCACCTTAAGATACTTATAGTATGGCAAGTATTGTGGTGTTACTAGACTAGGGATTATATCTATCCGCTTTGACATAAGTTCTTTCTGACAGCGACTTTTTTTCACTCTGAAGCCCTAGCACAAGAGTGCTGCGACAGTATCTCGCGGTCGAGGACAACAGCTGTCTTGTTCTAACTGTTCGGATTAGACACTGATAGTCGTTTTTCTCGACTGATATAGGTACCTACAGTCGCGGTATTCTTGAGCTGGGGTTACTGTTTAGATTATGCCGCTTATAGTACTTATAAGTAGTGTACATGCTCATGAATCGTCATGGCCCGAGAATACCATGTTTTAGTAAATGTCAAAGGACCATGAGAATGTATAGCAAGCAGCTTGAGCAATTTATATTTAAACTTTTTAAGAGCGTAGTTTCGAAATTCCTAGTGAATAGGATTATACAAAAGCTTCTTCGAAACAAGCCAATTTTTCCAATAAATCCATCAGAGTCTGCTTCGTTAACATGGTTTGTTACAGTCGGTATCCCAGGAAACATGTTTGTACCTTCAAGCATTTTGTTACGATAACTGCAATACACATTCTCCAGCGAAAGCATTGCCGTACATTAGTATGTCAGTATGTTATGTACAGTCACTGACGTGTAGTGATACATATATACAGGTACCTAAAACATAACATGGACAGTACTTGACGGACAGTTTCGCCACACGCATGAAACGTAACCGCTTTCTTCTGTGCCCACGAACCATGAACCAAATTACGTACATTGAATACCTTATGTTCCTTCCGCTCTAAGTCGAAATGTACCTATAGGTAAATAAGTACGAAAAACTACTTTTTAAAATATAAATAACTCGGAAATAAAGATAAAAGAAGCTTCTTAAATCCTTATCGAAACAAGCGAAAATGTCAGCCGTGTCAACGGCGTCATATCTAGACATGGAAAATGTGCTCGTAAAAGTACCAAATAAACTTAAAAATTCTGATCTTGATTACCTATATGGTACTATCGAGAAAATCAGGGTAGTATCAAAGAAACGTCGAGAGGCAAAGCCTTCTTAAGAAGTATTCTTACGAAACGGCCTCCTAGCCTAGTTGGTAGTGACCCTGCCTACGAAGCAGGAGGTCCCGGGTTCGAATCCTGGTCAGGGCATTTATTTGTGTGTTTATCACGAATATTTGTTCCTGAGTTATGGATGTTTTCTATGTATTTAAGTATTTATATGTATATACCTATTATATATATCGTCGTCTAGTACCCACAGCACAAGCCTTATTGAGCTTACCGTGGGACTAGGTCGATTTGTGTAAAATTGTCCCACAAATATTTATTTATTATTTATTTATTATTTATTTATTATTCTTTCTGCATCGTCTGTATAGCCAGTAGTTAATTTTACCATTTTTTTCCTTATTTTGATGGGTCACAAAAAAACCATAATTGTTAGCCAATTATCGTAAATATGATTTTCAATGTGCTACGTTGGTTTCTGACCAGATTTTCCCGTTTTAAATTCCTGAAACCACAACAACATGATTCATTGATATGCGATGTCCATGAAAATATTTTCAATCTGTTCAGATGTATCATCATCGATTTCAAGTACACAAATGACGCACGTGGGACATATATTCCAGGACACCGGATATACTTCTTACATCCAGCAATCCACTATCATCCACTTACGACGTCAACGACCTCACGTGGTAAGGTTAAAACGTCTATAATTAGTCTCTTCTAGTTTTGTTTAAAACGACGATTAACCCCTTCAAAATCTTCGCAGTTACGTCATTTTAGAATGGCGCGTTAATCTTGCTCTGAAATTACATTCCAATCGCCTTTGAGCTCGAGTGAATCACAGGCTCGTCATCTCTGCCCACTATCCATCCGGTTACGTATAGTTATAAATCTCGAGGTCATGTTAAACTGGTTTCACTGAGTACTTTACTTGCCTCGCTTTCGCAATCAAGACCTGGTCTGGTTACTGTCGTGGCCGCTGTAAAAAATTCAAGTAAACAAACACATACTCTCACGCTCGGGTGGCCAGTAATACTGCCAAATTGGATGTGTACCAGCTCCTTACAATACTCTAAAACTAAACGGCGTTTTAACGTGGCTGGATTGTTATGTATTTTTACACGGTTGAAATTTGTCATTTGGTATTGTTTATATTACTGCGGGAGACAAGTCAGATACATTATTTTAGTATAATGTAAACTGTGAGGTCCCATGCTGAGATGTATTCCCTCCTCGACTAGGTAGCTACCTATATCTTAATTTGTCCGCGAATTGTATGACCTATGTATTTATAAAATGGATGGGAGAACAAGCACACAAAATGGCGCGGGAATTTAAAATGCCAATGACAAATAGTCGAAGCCAAAAATATGTTTACACCCTCTTACCCTTTATTACAAGAGATTAAGGTGACTTTGACACTGGGATTTATTTAAAAACACTAAGAAAATACAATTATCAGCAGGGCTAAGATGCAAATCGGATAGGGTAATACTAGGGGGATAAGACAACAGTTTGTCAGCAGTTTATGACAAATCCTTATAATGTTAAACAAGTTATCCACATTTGACAGGAATCGCCGTCGCGCTATTCGTGCAACTTGTCTGTTTATAAACTTATGGCTTTATCAAGTGACATTCATGGAACCACCTTAGGCCTGCTGAACACTGTTATAGCTTAATAAAATAGGTACCATAGTGTGAGAAATCTGATTGAACTACATACTTAGAACTGTGTCGATTGGATTTCCTAATATTATATATGTGTTCCAAATATAATATTTAGTATGAATATGAATCCGGATGGCAACTAAAGTACAAACATAAACAAGGAAGTTTAAAACATACAAATTCAAATCCGTTGTAGAACGTCAGCTCTCACCGCGTGATGAATGACTTTCTCAAGCCAAATTCTATTTAGGCGGTCAAAACTAGAACTAAACTTACTCTATGTTAAAATTGGTGAGTAAGAAGACAGTGGCGCCGCCCTTATATGTAAAGATAAGTTTGTTTCTGAAGTCAAATTTATTTGCTGTCGGCTAAAATTGGAACTAACATTATCTTCATGCTTTATTATGTTTACACATAGACAGTGGCGCCATATATATGTGAAGGGACATGCCGGTACTGTAGCAACATTTGAAATGAAATGGACAAACATTCGAAAACGTTACGTGTCAGAAAGTTTAGGGAGTAATTAGAGTTAATTGCTGATGAGTAAAACTATTTCGTGATAAATCGTTTTAGTGGAGATTGTCTTTGGATGCTTGAGTTATTAATAACTGTCGTAGTTATGTTTATTTTCTAACAGCAACCGCATTAAAGTAAGATTAGTGGTAGTCATTTACAGTCCGCACAAAATAAAAAACAATAGCTATGCAATATAGTTAAAATTGCAACTCAAGTTGTCTGCATTTTTCCTCTAGGTATTATTTTGGTCAAAAGTTTCCGATGTTCAGGGTTGTTTTCAGTTGTATAGAAAGGACTCAGTTTGGGTCGTCAACTGAATCGCGTTAAAACATCATGGTAAGGCTCCAGGTCTTTCCTGATGTCAACTACCTAGCTAAAAGTTTTAAGAGCTATGCAAGTTTCTTTTTTTGTTCAACCCTTACGCACATGAATTGGTACTCCTTTTCTTTTTAATTGACCTGTATGATATAAATACCAGAGAATACTTGAGTGTTCAGCTGAACTGTAGAGTTTTCTTTCCTGTAGACAGTAGTTAACAGCTTGTGGGTATGTAGCTATGCACGTCCTCTGCTCCTGCGGACCACTAACCCATAAAAGAAGTACCCACCTATGTCAACATATTCTGCGACAACATTGCAGCCCATAGAATCCGGAATCTTCTGGACTCAACTAGAATTAGCATTGACTTATACTCGTATAGACATAGAGCTGCCATAATAGATCAAAAGTGGTCTTAATTAGCCTATGCCCATGTCATATTCTCACAGATATTTTGCGCGAAAGTGACTTATAAGAACACGACTAAATGATAACGATGTTATCCGTGGCCATTTTTTTTCCATGTCACGAGTTTGTATTAAAATAAGTCAAATGTCCTCACGTACGAATAAGACCGGTACTCACTCTCAGGTGGACATTTACGACAAGTTCCATTCAGCATTCGGAATTGTCATTCCCAGTAAAACCATTCACTCATTCGCTGCAACGTTTCAGTGAATTACGGATTCCCAATAAAGTGAGACATGTCTCAGGAAGACTCGCGTGTGGTCACCGGACGTCTGTCGTGAATATTATATTGTAATATTGTAGGGTGACAATGTAATTGAGGAGTATAGGAATTATACTTTGTTGTTGTTTGTATTGTTATTAAATACTATAAGTAATAAAGGCAGCAGCCGGCTTAACGTGGGCCCTCCTCATGTCTGGTGCCTCCATTAGTTAATGGTATAAAGTTCGTAGGTTAACTCTTCATACAAACATTAACAAATAGAAATGCGACATTTTGTATTAGCCCCACCGATGTTATCTGCATAATGGTCCCACTGGTCGCAAAGTGAACTAATTGCAACCGTGTAACGACTTCACGTCACTTATTTCACTGATACGGTCTGTGAACAGTGAACACTGAACAGGTGATATTATTAGGTTTTATGTTTATTGTAAGGCGTAGGGGTGTACAAAGAAAGGAGTTTTCAAAATTCACCTCTAAAGAAGGTGAAATGGGGGCACAAAGTTGGTCCCCATACAAACTTTGTACCATGATTAGTTAAACTATTTTATTCAAAACTACACAAGAGTATTTCTAAAGATAAATGAGTAAAGACGTGTATTAAATTTTTTTAGAATTCAACCCTTAAAAGGGGGAAAAGGGGTGAAAAAGTAAAAAAACAACATGGTTATCGTTTTTATGGTTTATCGGGTCGCTGATTTCAAAAACAACGACCATTTTAAAATCCAACGAGGTGGACGTAAGATACCATCTTCCCTGTTGGGGTGCGATGGGGTTGATATCTCAAAATATAAATATGGGTGTCGTTTTGATGTTTATTTCTGTTTCTAGAAATTTCAAATTTGGCAGGTAGGTTTCTAATTAAGGTGTAGGGGTGCATTAAGAAAGTATTTTTCAGAAATCACCTTCTAGTCGAGATAAGAAAGAAGATCCGATAGGTTAATAATTCTTTACAACGAATCTGGAGTCAAAACTGCGAGAAACGGCCGCCATCTTAAATTCCTTCAGTTATGATGAAAATCAATATCTGAGAATCCGAAAGTTTCTTTCTAAGTAATCAGAAGTCAACATTGTGAGAAACGACCGCCAACTTGAATTTCTTGGGTTTTGATCGTAATAAAACTCGGTAGGGACCTATATATATATCACAGAGTTCAATAAATCAATAGCATTTTTAAAACGAATCAGAAGCCAACATTGTGAGAAACAACCGCCAAATTGAATTTCTAGAGTTGTGATCGCAATAAAACTCGGTAGGTATATATATAGGTATCACAGAGTTCAATGGGTTCTTTATAACGAATCAGAAGTCAAAATTGTGAGAAACAACCGCCAACTTGAGTTTCTAGAGTTTTGATCGTAATAAAGCTCGGTTGGTACATATCAAAGGATTCAAGAGGTTCTTTATAACGAATCAAAGCCACCAACTAGATTTTTAAAATTACGTTACGGTTGAGAATATTTAGTACGCGGGCGAAGCCGCGGGAAAAAGCTAGTTTTAAATATAATAAATTAAAAAAAGAAGCTACTTTTCTTGTTAATATAATATGCAGTAGGTCTCCGAGTGGACAACAAAACTGAGTAAGCGTGTTCACTACTCGTACAAGGCACAGACAATGTTGAGTTGGAGGAGGAAAACAGATTGTAATCTCGATAATGGTCGCAGGCAAGTGGTTCGTCCAAGCTAATTGAGTGACCGTAGAATGAAGATTAAATTACGGTGTGTCACGGTTAGTGACCACTGTCCCAGCGCAAATAAGTAGAATTAAAATGATGTTGTTGATAAAATAAGTTTTTTGTCAAAAAAAAAATTTTGTACTTTGTACTGTACTTTGGTGCCATAACATTGTATTGTCATCCAACCTACATAAGTATGTGAACTTTCATCTTATTCGAATAACGGAAAGTTAGTCAATTTCAGCTTGCAATATTTGACCATAACAAACCAACCAACAAACAAACACACATTGCAAGTTAAATAAAAGCTTGCAATAATGGAAGAATAGGCATTATCCACTCATTGTTCATATACTGTTGGATGATAGTTTTTATCATTATAATCTACTCGATCCCGCGACTCTAAGATCTGAGACACCAGCTCATCGCTCTTCAAACTGTGAACAGCTGGTGTGGTCTCGGTAGCTCAGTTCGAGTCCCGCCCGAGTCATGAATTTTTCAACTTTTCCTTTCTTTCTGATAAATTTGTTACCGTTCGCAGACGTTTCTGTTTAAAAATAATACTTTACTTAACACCTTCACAGTCTGTGCTATCAAAATTGATGAAACTTAGCTTAGTCGGACTCTAGTTGGTTACAAGTAACAATTTCTTCAAGATTTAATTAAAGATAAAATACTATTCCAAGTGTTGTTTTTCCAGTGACGTCACGCCTCGTGAGTCTGTTGTTTTCACTCCGCTGAACCTGCTTTAATTGCTGTAAAACAAACATAACCTAAAAATCACAATGTCTTAAGTCTACAACAATATCGACCAAATTTCAATCTTAATCTAATAACCATAGAGTTAAAAGTCGAAATTGGTCGTTGTTAATAAAAACTATTTTGTTTTTAAATAAAGTGACGATACTCGCCCTGTGAGGAATAACGCTAATTTAAGACAGTTACATTTGCATCTGGCATTTGTTACGACAAACATGGTGAAATTCGAACTTTCTGTTTAATTTTTTGTACCTAAATACAATATTATGTTACCTACGTGTGTTGCAGAAACTGTAGCTTGTACTTTACTGACAGATAACGCACCGCATATACCTTTAAAGAAAGGATAGTTGGTATATCCTGCAATAACAGGCACCAAGGGGGTGGAAAAGGGTTGAAAGATTTTAACAACTTTTTCGCAGACGACGTCAGGGGCGATGGCTTGTAATTTTTGATAAGAAAGCTTGAAAAGTCGTCTATACCATATGATAAGAACATAACGAACAAGCATATTTATTATTTAAATCAATGTTATAATTATGTACATAGCTAAGGTATGCTAGTCTGCTTCAAGCAACGCAGGGAAGGGAGTCGGCATACGTATATACCATTTCCCCACTGCTGAAGTACAAGCCCAAATGGGCATACGCGGCTCTGTTTTGTCACTAGTCTGTACACTAAAATATATCGAAGTGTGCAAGATTTGTTAGTGTAGTTGTATCATTTTCTACGTGTTAGTGTCATCATTACAGATTGGTTTTTGTATGTAGTGTGTGAGAAGTGCGTCTGTGTGCGTTTCCCTCCGCAAAAGGTGACACAATAATTTGTACGGTAAGATGTTGATCTGCCGTCTCCCTTCCAACGCGTGGGAAGCCTGTGTTGCTCGAAGGCTAGTTTGTAAAGTTCTTGCGTGTAGAGAACTCTTTGTAAGGTTCCATAACCCTTACGGGGAAACCTTAAGGGGACGCTCTGTCTGTCTGTCTGTCTGTCTGTCACATTGTTAAATGTCTCGGGAACTACTTAAGCTATCGATGTAAAATTTAAAATAGTTACAAAGAAGGCTAACCCAAACGTATACAAAGTAAAATGATTAGACATATATTTTTATTTTCTATGAAAAATGCCTGATATGAGGAGCAAAATTAAAAGTTTAGTAAATAGATTATGTGGGATATCATTTGAAAGAACTCAATTTGCTCACTCAAAAACATATTTAAAAAAAAAATTATAGGGCTAAAATTTCGATTAATGAATGAAAATGTAAAAATAACACCATTATTACACAATTTTTATACAACGTTAATATTTACATAAATATTACAGGAAAATTATAACTTTGTCACTATCTTCATTAACTTTTTGTTTATAAAAAAAAAACTTGTCTGAATCTAAATTAGTAAAATGGTTTTTTTTTTAAATTTTATTTTTATTTTATCATGCTGTAAATAACTCCTTTTAAATAACTTTTAAAAATGAATATCGTTTTACGTGATAAATAATTATCAACGAGAAACAAAGCCAACATACTAACTCTACCCCGTACATACAAGTGTCCTAATCTGTCGATACATAGGGCTAAATTCAAACTTCTGCTTCGAAATGCAGGTTATTGCATTTATAGATGAATGCGATGACTAAAAGTTTTTACGGAACCCTCGATCCGCGAGTCCGACTCGCACTTGGCCGGTTTTTTTAAATAGACTTAAAATGTGAAACGGCTCTTTGGTGTCATACGTTTATCCACACGGTGCCATATATATATTTTTTTGCGTTGGGATGAATTTGAAGTTTATTTAAACCTCGTTAAATTTGATATTTATAGGTATGTGGCATGTTAATTTATATACTTAGTACTTAAAAAGTGTTCCGTTTGTATGAATTTTAGTTTTTCAATAATAATCTGTGGGACGTACTTTTGTAACAATATGACGAGTCTGGTGTAAAAATATCAACTCACCCTCTACCATCCCCATTTTCAACTACTGAACTACCAGGCAGGCATGCCTGTAGAATACAACTAGCATTAAAGAGTCACATTAGTTTTAGGTACAGATCACAGCTCAACACCCGTGTATAAAAAACGAACTAAATAAGTAAGTTGTGGTAGAAGTCGTCTAAAAACTACATTTTTTAAATCTCACGCCATACAACGGTTTTCAGATAGATACTAGTCGATTCGAATCAAATTACGAGGAATAGATATTGCCATCGCCGTTCGGCAATTAGTTAGGGCCATTTGTAGAACATAGAGGCCGCCTGAGCCCAGTTTCCACGATATAAGGCTGGAAGTGAGTGGGTGGTGCAAACCAAAGGCGAAAGCGGTAAAAAAATTAGGTAAATCGACCATTGTGTTACGTCTCCTTGAATATGATATGCCAACCAAAGTACTAGTTTAAAACAATAGCTGCTTCTTGCCATTTATCTCTTCGGTATTTAGTTCTGGCCCTTTCTAGAACATAGAGGCCTGAGTTGGATGAGGCCAGTGTCCACTATATAAGGATAAGTCATGTGGGTGACGCAAAATAAACGCAAAAGCGGAAAAAAACGCACTTTAGTTACCACCACATCTGAAAATCACGTTCAAGACAGTAAAGAGAAACAAGCGAAAGGGAGCCCTTCATTGAAACAAATCTGGGAGTAGGTGTTGTTGCCGTTTCCCGGTTTGAGAATTACTTAAGGCCATTTTTAGAACATAGAGGTCTCCTGAGCCCAGTTTACACGATAATACCCAGGTATCCAGCTTTACCTAGAGTCGCGAGGGTGGCGCAAACCACAGGCAAAAGTAACAAAACATTTGAGCGTAAGATTTCAGTAATGGTCCGCGAGCTCTGTCTCCCAGCTGCTCGGCCTTCGACCTCGTATGTTCGCATACCTTTGAGGCATGCTAAAGGTCCACGTTAAGTTCGGTAATTCATTGCTAGTACGTGTCATACCGTGCAAAGGCACGTTATTAGTACCCGGGTACTTAAAAATTGGTTCTCATAATCTAGTTATGTGTAATTCAGACACAGAATCATTTTTCGCTTTCACATGCACCGCACCCCACGAATGAGCCATGCTCATTTCTGCCCGTCCACACCCACGTTGGTTATCAATAACATTATCCCGACAAATCGTAATTAAAGGACCGTGGTGACATTATATGATCTAGCTACTCGTAACAATATACACGGCAGAATCGCTCTACACTCTCACCTGTACCACACCCCACGAATAACCCACGCTCATTCCTATCCGTCCGCATCAACGTCCGACATCAATAACGCGTCACCCCAACATAATCTAGCTACACGTCACTACATGACAGAATCGCTCTCCGCTCTCACCTGTACCACACCCCATAAATAAGTCACGCTCATTCCTGTCCGTCTGAATTAACGTTTGATATCAATAACGCATTACCCCAACATAATCTAGCTACACGTCACTATTTAACAGAATCGCTCTCCGCTCTTACCTGCACCATACCCCACGAATAAGCAACGCTCATTCCTATCCGTCCGTACCAACGTTCGATATCAATAACGGTTTACCCAAACATAATCTAGCTACGCGTCACTACATGACAGAATCGCTCTCCGCTCTCACCTGTACCACACCCCACGAATAAGCCACGCTCATTCCTATCCGTCCGCACCAGCATTCGATATCAATAACGCATTACCCCAACAACTCTTAATTGACGAACCGTGGTGACATTTCACCGCGGCACCTTTGATGGCAACTCAAAGGACACCGGCTATTAAAATAATTAAATTCGTACGTACAACTATGCGACATTTGTCTAGTAAGTGCGGCTTCTTTTATGTACGTTTATGTCCAAAAAACAGGTGATTAAGGACGTGTGAGGGTTTGTTTGTATAGCTTAATAGGTTCCGATGGTTGGGCAGGTTTGGACCAATGTTTGCTGTGTTGGCGAACAGGGCTACATGTCTTTTTTTATACCGCGTCGGTGGTAAACATGCATATGGCCCGCCTGCTGGAAAGCGGTCACCGTAGTCTATGGACGCCTGTCAGGGGTGTCAGTGTCATATGCGCGTTGCCCAACCATTCATAATTTGTTCACTCTTTTTTTTAATAACCCCTTACTGTATTTGGGAAAACCTCGGCAGGCAGCTTATTCGACAGCCGGAACGACCGCACATACTCTTTTCTTTGTTATGTATGACACTCTATTGTTAGTCAAAAATCATGTTCTCTGTTCAAGAAAAACATCCTAAAAATTTAAGAAGTAAAGTAATTTTAAGGAGGACACACACTAGAACGGGACGGGCCGGTGCGGGATGGGATGATCTGTCAATTTCTATAGAAATAATCGTTATGGTTTAAGACATTTATTTCTCAAAACAGAATACAATTCAATTGACTTGAGAAATACAAATTGGATTTTTTAAACGTAAATAAATTAGACAGTAACATGCAGAGAGAACTATAAACTATTTGTAAAAAAAAAACATCAAAACATTTAGTTACTATTACTAACTGTAAAACATGGCATTGTAAATAAAAATAAATAAATAAATAAATATTTGCGGGACAATCTTACACAAATCGACCTAGTCCCACGGTAAGCCCAAGGGCTTGTGTTGTGGGTGCTAGACGACGATATATATAATAGATAGATACATATAAATACTTAAATACATAGAAAACATCCATAACTCAGGAACAAATATTCGTGATAAACACACAAATAAATGCCCTGACCAGGATTCGAACCCGGGACCTCCTGCTTCGAAGGCAGCGTCACTACCAACTAGGCTAGGAGGCCGTTACTAGGCTAGGAGGCCGTTGTTATTGTGAGACAATAACATTAATTGTGATACAAAAACAAGAAATAATCGTTCAAGCTCGGAGCCCTCGGAGATCACGTGATGGTTTCTTTAGAAACTGACAGATCGGCCCGACCTGGTCACGACCCGCCCGTTCTAGTGTGAGTCATCCTTTACTTAATAAAATTACCTAGGTGCAGGCTTGATTTTTTGTAGAATTGGGACTGGGAAACTTCAAAGTTTTATATCCAATTTTAAAGCACGAATCAAATCATTTATTAAATGTAATAAATGTTTTGATTCATGTTTTTTTTAAGTAGTCACACTACTATTTATAAATTATAAATTGAAAGAGATGTCATATACTAAAGAAAAAGTGACCAAGGTCCCCGGTGAGCAGGGCTGGGATCGAACCAGCGACCTCCTGCTTTCGCGGTTTATAAGTTTTATATCGCTATAAATTAAAAATTCAACGATATTGTCTACTCCAAATTTATTTTTATTGCAAGATAGAAGTACTAGTGCTTGACGCTGCACTAGTAATTGACATAGGCACTGTATGTGCCCGAATATCGAATCTAACTGACAATGCTTAAATTCGAATATAGAAAATCTTTGTTCGCCCAATTTAACCTAAGTATATCACTTTAAAGTAGCCATGTCGAATACTGGTGCAGCGCCGAGCACTAGTACTTCTACTTTATGAACTTTTTATTAAAAGTTTTCAAACAAAAATTCGTCTTAAGTATGAGATCAATTTATAAAAAGGTACCTATGTATGAATGAAGCTCGTTTGTGTTTCATAAGTTTTATACACAAATGAGGCACGATAATGGAAATTAGTGTCAGTGTCATTGCAACTGCGAAGATTCTCACATAAACACTCGGATCTAGGCTATGATTCTGTCCTCACGAACACTAGTTAAAAGTCAAGGTTACTCTAAACACTATCACAATGGCTGGCCATTGCAGACGAATGGAAACATGAATAAACATTGCATACAACGCTGTCTGATTGCATACACGTTTATGTATTTGTATAGATACCTGTTTTGACCTGGGTATATGACTAGGTACCAGGCCATGTGGAAGATCGTCTATATGGTGAGCTGACCAGATAAAAGTGGCAGTAAAAGGCTCATCATCACTACATGAATGCACGAGGAAGGCGGCCATCAGAGAAAAGTGGAGGCGTGTTGTTGAAGCTTGCCACCAACACCTGGAGTGATGACTCTTGACAGAGTAATACCGACAAAGAAGAAGGTGACTTAAAAAAAAAGTCTTAAAGCCAAGTTTAGGCCTGCAGCAGTCGGGTGTAGCGTATCGCAGTTATCTCTCTCTATCACTCTTCCTTTGTCTGTACCATGAATGCTATAGATTTCGACAACGTTATCTACAGTTGCATTCCGCTTCCACACACACACACAAATGACAGATGCATTTCGTTCGCGACTGACCTTTAGCGATTGGCATCTTGGCTACGCACGCAGGACTGTAAAATAGCCCAATTCGTTTCGACCAGCACGCCTACCAAGAACTTTGAAAATTGTCATTGACGGAAAAACCTCTTTGTCACTCTAATAAATATGCAAGTGAGACAGAGATGGAGATACAACTACGCAATCGTTCGATTTTCGTGGTACTAGTCCTGTGCCCAGTAGTGGAACGGACGAATATAGGCTGCAGTAGTAGTAGTGGTTAAACCAACTCTATAAGACATTGAAAAGTCACATCACATGTATCGTCGACCGTCGTAGTTTCAATTAGGGATAAAGTTCGCCTTTGTACTTTTATATACTTACGATATTTGGGGAAATATACCCCACACAAAATCACAGCCACAACACAAGAAGAACGCTGCTACTTAATTACTTCTATCGCGTTTAAAATTGCATGGACAGTTTATTAATGAATCGCCCAATGCAATTTTGAACACGTGTGTACATAGTTTTATGTTTCTGTTTGAGAATTAGGTTTGCAAAATTTTCGGTGGCTATACTTAATTATGTGTTTTTCACCGTCATAAAAATACATACTTAACGAATGATAAAAATTTAAGCTCGTGACTAACTCGTTATTTGGTAACCGCGACATAATTTGTTATTAGATAGAGACTGATCATATACAGATTAAAACTTTTCCAAATGTCTCCACTATGATCTCATTGATCGGCACTTACAGAGTTTTTTTTAAATTCAACAAATAAAATATGACTTCTACGTAGACTGTAGACAAAGACGTAGGTAGAGGTTAGTGTTAGGTACACCTTAAAGGCCAGACGTTTAACCATACAATATGTTGGCCAAACGTTTGTCACACATTATAAAGAAGACAGGTGCTTGTGACTGATGGATGGGCTAAGTGTTTCCGATGTGCAAACTGTTTAAAAGATGACTTGACGTTTCGTGATGTTCCTACATCGATCTGTCAGGCGGCGCGACGGTTAATGGCATTTGACATGTTGGAGAGAACTAAATATTTATATTGTGTGATAGTTTCTGTACGGTAATTATAAATACGATAAGTAGGACAGTAAACGGCAGTTGATTCGCGGTTAAAGGATGACTCACACTAGAACGGGACGGGACGGGGCGGGACGGGACGATCTATCAGTTTCTATAGAAAACATTACGTAACATCCGAGGGCTCCGAGTTATAACGTGATTCTTTCTATAGAAATTGACGGATCGTCCCGTCCTAGTGTGAGTCATCCTTAACCTGTAAAAGGATTAGAAACCACCACAGCGTCTACTTGACCTTCTAACCTTTCTAAAGACTTCATATATCTTTAAGAGTAACTTAAGCCGCTTTTGTACGGAAGCACAAATATTTCTTGTTATTATAAGTTAATGCCCTAAATATTTTATAATAATTTAAGGCATAATATCCTAGTAAACCACAAACCTTTATCCTTAAACAGTATCGCTCAAAACTTATTGCAACAAAACCAGGTCATAAAGATTACCATCCATGACCAACCAACAAAAGACGATCGATGGGTGCCTTTAAAATGTTAATTGTTGTAAAATATCACTCTCAGAGTTGCCCTGTAATTTCGCAAAACGAGATCACGACGCGACGGATTACGCAAAATGATTCGGACGACCAAAAATCACGACACAACACTAATAACAACCTCTTGAAGCTATGAATTACCCAGCCACATTACAGAGGTCTCCCATTCCCCCTTTTTAAAATGACTATGCCTTGGGAGATATTCCATTTGATTTCACAGCAACCAAAAAATCGAATGATCCTGTAAAACCAATACTAGTAAAGCCACGGTTTAAAATATCGACGGATCGATGCGATGTTTCCGGCAAAAATTGCGTAGAAGATCTAGACCGTGACAGTGCATCCTCCAGTCTTAAATGCATAAAGTCAAGCCACGTTATATTTCCAAGCAAATGACCTGCCAAACTTTAAAGTGTTATTTTAAACGACAAACTTCTATGAAAATCTGACGTTTACTTAACACTTTTACAGTCTAGGCTGTTAAGATAAATGAAACTTAGTACCTATATACGGACTATAATTAATTATGGATCTTGTCGTCAGATTAGTAAATTTTCCTATTGAAAGTGCCTTTTAGCCTGAGCACGAAGACTCACTAGCTTGAAGTAAACGATTAGCATACAATATTAGGTGCTACTCGTACATATCCAAGACTTTGCTTACATAACGCGCTGTTCCTTAACCCTTCGTCTGTGGGTGGGTCAAAAAGTCGTGAGTTCAAACCTCGGTGGTATCGTAAAGGGCAAATGAAATTGTTTAGAAAAAAAATGCAAAAAGAGGACCAAAAAATGTGGTCAGGATCCTTATCAAACACAGACGAAGGGTTAATAGAAAAATCGCGTTCATTACTTACCTATATATTATATATAATTTTCTAATAAGTGGCATGTCGTATAGATGTAACGAGATCGAGTTTCTGGGGCCATCAAGACAACAATCGGTGGCAGGAAACGTCAATCAAATTGTAAACAAATGTATCATAATGACAGACAGATGCGACCGAAGTGTCACGTATCATTTCCATAAATTATTTCGCGTTGTCAATAACCAATTGTCACATGGCTGAGATTTGAGAGCGCACTCTATGGAAAAAATCCTTCCTCGATGAAGCCGATCCGATTAGACCAAAAACTTTGTAAGCTATGGAAACGACCCCCTTAGGTCTGGTTTGGTTGGATGGCCGACTGGTGCAGGAGACAGCAGTGAAGAATGGACGGGTTGATATAGTGCCTCATGCCACGCGACGTGGCGCAACCCTGCACTTAGCTCTAAAATAAACTAATTGTTTCTGCCCCTCGAGTTTAGTTAGGCTTCCTTAATCAATAGCATGAAGGTGAAATAGTAGTCAAAGTAACCTGTTTTATACCTGTGTAGGTTCGTCGTCATTTTATAGTAGGAAGTAAGTGGGACAAAGTCACGTTACTTGGGTTAAACTTGAAGAGCTGTGACGAGTATGTTTTCTGCGAGAACTCCAAAAATCAACAACTCTTTTCTATAATCCAGTGTGTCTTTAAGCGGAAACCTGTCGACGTTGAATTTAAAGCCTCCCACGAGGTGGACCAGCCAAATCAAGACAAAAATAACTACCGCATATACGAAAACTCCCAACGCACAATTGTAAGCACAGAATGACTCAGGATAGGTAGTGGTGATTGTAGCAGATCGGGCCTTGAAGATTGAAAATATACACACGAAGAATACTATTTACAGTTTATTACACAAAATTACACAATTATTTACAAGAAATAGCCAAAGCAATCGTGAAATTTGAAATTAAAACAGTAATACATGCATACGTTTGACAATCAATTTTTACACACTAAAAACAAAAGACGTGCGAGACGCGCCTTCCGCGCGCTGGCGATTTTCAGCCAGTGCGCGGTGCGCTCGGTGCAAAGAGTTTTTGAGCCCGTCGCTTACAGTGATCATTATTACATCATGTTTACCATCTATTCATGATCACCACGACCTATATATACTTATTCGCTATATTAGTAGGGAACGACGAACAAGAAATATATAAATGGCATTTCTGCCATATTCATTAAATTTAACGTTTAATATTAACTCCTTTGCTGTGACTATTACGGACTATTTCAGACTCGTATTTATATTACAACGCTCGTGTTACGACGAGCAATAAACCTTCTAGTGGAAAAGTTTGTGAGCCTTTATGATAGCTTGTGACATGACGGATATTATATTATTTATGGTTATTTTGATAAAATATAAACTTAGTTCTTACAACAGCTAAAGTTATATTTGAATGCCTATTATTATTTTGCTTATATTTTTGATAAGAAGTAATATTAATTTGCATTGTTCTCAACCTTCTACAAAATTAGTATAGACCTTCTGTCATTAACGCCACAGATCATAATGAAAACCGAGATGAATGTGACTAAATTATCAGCATAGATAACGATCTCACACAAAGACATGTAAGACTCAGTTCCAACTGGATTTCAAAACATTTCCACTACACTGCCCCCAGTCTCCGTAAAAAATAATCTTTATTGTTTGGTAGATATAATTTATTAGACTTACTGATATCGAAAGAACTTATATGGTCCAGTTTGAATGATACTTCCGTCATTTTGAAAGGGTCGCGAAGATAAGAAGAAGTGTATTGTATTGAAATGGTAACAAAACTAATTTGTTATTGATGGCGGACTCATGCGCCGCGGACGATCTTAACACTGGTAATTACTAAGGTTTTTATACTATACGACTATATTTTTTACAGTACATATGGTGCTACATTACCGCACTAGTGCGATAATAAGGACTTTAGTTTGCCCATGTGAAAAATTCAAGGATACACACAACAAGGATTCACGATACACATGCCATTTAAAACACTGCCTTCGGTCGTGTTTTTTTCTATCGCTACTCATTGCGAAGTTCCGCTTTTTCGCACTTGTATCGTAATGTACTATTACAATGCATGTGCTGTGCAAATGTGCGTTTTTTAACTCACGCCGCTGCCGTCGGCGCCGGTTGCCACTTGCTTGCTTATTTTCTCGCAAAATGCATACTAAAACATTGTATGAAACACGCGCGTGAAAATGATTTCCGATTCGTGTTAGCGAGCGAGTGTCACTTGACTTGCTCGTGAATAAACATGACACTCGTCGGAAATCACCTAATTTAAGAAGTTTCGAGATAAATCCCTTCGATTTCCAGTGGTTTCTATGATTTAAGTACTGGTGACTTAGAAACCTCTCTGGTAACCCTTTGCGTCAAGTAAGCATTTTGTAGATTCATTGAACCAATCTAGATTTCTAAATACAGCTAAATATAACAAACGAATCTTGCCTAACTACCAGGCACGCATAAAGTCGCACAATATAAAAGCCCCCACCTCGACAGATACGAATGCGCCCATCACAGTCCAGTTATAGATGCCGCTACGACGCTAACAGACCGGCAAGATTTAACGACCAGTGTCCATTTCGACACACGGTGACGATACGCTGTTACGCGTTATGTCCAAGCTATGTATTATATACCGCTATGTATGTGTTTAATGGCACGGTTGCGGAACGATATAAGCGAAGCGAAACGGTGAAGCATTGTCCTGAAATGAAGTAAGTTTCGTGACAACGCAATGGCAGGGGCCTTATTCGAACTACTAATTTGATAGAAGGGGATATGAGTCGCTTTTCTTCAAACTCAGGTATCTAAATCCATCTGTCAAATTATGCGATTTAGGTATTCGATTAGATTTTTATTTGACAACATATGATTACAGTATAAATTACATAAATGTCATAAGTATACAATATAATATAAATAAAGATAAAACATATTCACCTGGAATAGATCGTCAAAACATTAACAACAATGATAGGTAGGTATCAAGAAATGAAGAAAAACGTCAAATAGATACAAAAACAATATTCCAACAAACAACAAAAAAGTTTGTCGAATGCCGCAGTCGCAATCGAATGCAACTCATGTTAAGCACATAGGGAGACGCTCATAATATGTCGGACCGATCACACGCGGGTTGACTGCAAGGGCCAATCATTAAGAAAAGCTAATAAGGTAGTTATTTTCTGAGGTCGAATGGATTTACTCGAGTTTTAAGTTAAGCGACACATCCATATCGTATTCTCCAACTGCGTTTGACAAATTTGACAATGGAAATTCACATTAATTATGCCAGCTTTGAACTATGAATACTATGATACGTCGAGTCGCACTGCAGCGCAGTGGGCAGTGTTATGTCATAATGACACTGTTTGCCAACGGTCAAGATGATTACTTATGTTTATCAGGAAAACCCGCAAAGTGCGAGTCGGACTCACGCACGAAGGGTTCCGTTCCATTATCTATAAAACAGCAAATTACGTTTGTGGTATGGGAGCCCCCTTAAATATTTATTTTATTCTGTTTTTAGTAGTTATTTGTGGTTTTAGCTGCAACAGCATACCTACATCATTTATAAAAATTTTGATTGTCTAACTATAACGGTTCATGATGGCATACAGCCTGGTGCCAGGCTACCAGGCTCTAAAAAAGATCCTGAAAAGGATTTATTGCAGTTTTGTTAAGGGAGATTATAAAGTTCAGGGTTCAGGGTAGGGTAAGTATCTGGGTGCGTAGACAAGATGCCAATCGTTAACGCTCCGTAAAGTAGCAAAGGTTATCTCTCTCTATCACTCTTCGTATCACGCGACAAAGACAGTTGCGTTTCGTTCGCTACTGCATGAGCTTTAACGATTGGCATCTTGTCTACGCACCCAGTTGTATTGTACCTCATCTACCAAAAGATCCAGTAGGTAAGGTTTTCTTTGTTTTCATTATTTCAGTGCTCACGCGAAACACACTATTGTATGATTGGTTTTTTTCCAACTATTATTCAATGGCTGCCTGGGAATCATGTACCTATGCAATTGCCCGTGCAATTTTGAACGCGTGTGTACCTTATATAATAACTACTCATACTATCTCCTTCAAAAGTGCATCTTGGGCAATTTATGAATGACTTCATTCATAAACTGTAATGCATTGAATAAATGAAATTTCTCCGACGAAGTTTGCCTAATTGTTATTATTTTTTTTTATTAATATTTTTTTCTAAATAAATTAATGTGTTAATAATATCCAAAATTCGCATTACAAGAAAGCAGGGAAATAGTACTCATAGTACTATCCCAATTTAAACCCAAACCACCTAAGTAGCACAAATACTTAAGTATATTCAGATTGATATAGCCAGGGTCACTAACAATGTAACTGCCTTTTTTTACGGAAACTATAATTTTAGAAACAGTTGTAAATAAATTATTACACAGGAACTGTACAATAACATTGGGAACAATAAAACGCTATCGGGCGATCAGTGTCTCGCACTTTGAATATTTCGGCTATCGCGGAGGGAAACTACGGACGAAATTAGTCAGACGCTGTCCAAGGCATAGGTGATTGCGAGTATTATTTTCTTTAACTAATTTTATTTATTTTACATGTATATTACTGAATTATTTATTATACTTAAAGTTTGTAATTATTTTACTGTAACTTCTACTGAATTAAAATATATGTATTGTTTAAGTATGAGTGTGAACGGGACGGGACGGGGCGGGCCGGGACGATCTGACAGTTTCTATAGAAAACGTCACGTGAAATGCGACGGCTCCGAGCTATCACATGATCAACACACCCCGTCCCGTCCTATTGTGATTCATTCTTTATTCGTATTCAAATCATGAAGGAGAAAATCTGTATCCGTGTAGGTAGTATTAAAAAATGAATAAGTTAATGGTCACTTACATTACGTATTGAGTCAATTAAGACAACAGAAATAATCGTACTTTCGAAGGAAGAAAGTAAATATTGTTAATATCTTTTGTCTTCTTATCTTATTATAATTCGAATGCATCACTGAGGAGTAACAATATTTACTTTCTCCCTTCGAAGATATGATTTTTTCTGTCGTCTTAATTGAGTCTTAAAGTACTGTGACCATGAAATGACCCTTAAGTGTACTATGAATAATGATTAAGGATGAGTCACACTAGGATGGGACGGCACGGGATGGGACAAGACGGGGCGAAACGGGTCGGGTGGAATGGGGCGGGGCGGGATGGGACGATCTGTCAATTTCTATAGAAAAAATCACGTGATAGATCAGAAACTGACAGATCGTCCCGTCCCGTTCTAGTGTGTCATTCGTTGAATTTTTATACAACGAAGCAACTATACATACAAAGAGTCAATTTTTTATGTTTTTTAATTTGATTCATAAAAAATAAACCATAACATTTATTGTCAATGAATACTCAAAATTAGCCAAAGTTAATTACAGATGCATCAGATGTGATCACAGACACGCTCAAAGCACGCATTTTAATGATATCTTCGAAATGGCTAGGATACTGCAATTGCTTTGTCATTGATTAATACGTTTTTAACTTACCTACAGGTTTGTACTTAGGTGCATCACTGACGCTGCCGCTCTCGCTGCCGCTCGTCCATTGCCCCAAGCACCTGCGTATGAGCAAGGTGTTATTATGCAAATGGTGGGAGCTCGGTTTCGGCTGAGTCAATACCGGCCTAATTGGCGACATAGCCTTATGTTAATATGTGCTGCGATTGCTCTATCGACTATTTGCCTATATACGTATGTATACAGGGTGTAACAAAAGTCCCAAACGATATTTCAAAAGCTGAAAAGGTCAATGACCCTGAGTTCGATTCAGGTGGAAAAAATCGAAGTTGAAAAAAAACTTTGTTTACAGATTACATTCTCGTCTACTTAAAAGAGAAAATCTGAGGCTATATTGCCTTGCCTAGTTATACCAATTGTGCCGTGTGTTTATTTTAATAATCAAAGTCTTGATTGATCATGCTTTCATATATAATGTATGTTTTAAGTAGTAACTTAATTTTAAATATTAAAGATAGGTAGAGGTATAGGTATTTATAATCTATCTTTTCGAGAAGAATCTATCACGCAGAACTTAAAACTTGTTCGCAGATTATAGTTAGGTGTGCAGGAGACCTATTCGAATGTGCTAAACTGACATTTGACATATCCAGTGCAGTTGACAATAGAAGTGAAAGAGACGGTAGTATCTCGCCTATACCGGTGCCGCCTGCGCCTGCGCCGACCGCGCCCCCCGCGCCGGTCTGCCGGCGTGCTCAACGCGCTGTCGCGCGCAGTGTGCGCAGAGCAGTCGCCGCAAGCGCTTCTCACTCATGATTATGGGGCGCGGCCCGTCTCGAAACATGTCGAGCTATTTTCGACTTTATAGACGTGAGTAACCCGGTCTCAGTATATTAATTTGACATATCCACTTTTTTTTATACTACGACGGTGACAAACAAGTATACGACCCGCCTGATGGTAAGCGGTTAGCCTATGGACGCCTGCAAGTTCAGGGGTGTAACATGCGCGTTGCCGACCCTACAAAAAAAGGAGGATTTGCTGTGTTGACAGCTAAAGGGGCAAGCTTCACTCCGTGGCCACGCGTGGGTCCCCAGCTGTCAACACAGTGAATCCTCTTGGAGCTCTGGCGACCTTACTCACCAACTGAAACACAACACTATGAGTAGGGGGAGTAAGACTTCATATTTCCTACGTTATTTTCATGTCATATTGATAATTTACACGGAATGTTCGAATAGGTCTCCACATTTCCTCACCATGTCTTCCTGTACCGAAAATGCAACCAGAGTTTTGCAATTTACACCATCAGTTTAAACGGTTCTCATTAGTGCAAAAATCAGTAAGATAATGATTCCCCAGTTATTTCGCATAAGTATTTACCTATTGATTCACCGGGACAATTTGCTGCGTTTATTGCGAATGAAGGCGTATTTAACTTAAATTAACTGCACGAAATTACTCGGAATGCAAATGCTATTTTTTATTTATTTACGCACATATCATTAGTGCTCTAAAATGCGTTCATACCAGAACTGTAATTTTAACATTACCTCCTGAAAACAGATAATTAGGCATTAAACACTCGTGTGATGTTATTACACACTCTTCTTGTGATTATAACTAATATTTAAAGTGGGATAATTACCATGTATGTTTGTTTTATTGAGCACATCACAGCACATCATGTTAGCTTAAAATCGTATCTTGTTGTGATGCCTTTCATTATGTACAGTCGCATAAACTTGCAAATAAAATAATCGTTCACCTGTATAAGCTCTGTGCCGTCGATTGGACAGAAACGGCGCTGGATAGAGAAGCCTGGCGGTCCTTAGAGTTAAGGCCAAGATCCACTTCGGGTCGCTGCGCCACAGAAGTACCTAACTAAGAAAGTAGGTAAGTAGTAAAGAAAATAATAAAAAGCGTGACAACATAATCCCACTAAAACCATCTCATGTAAGATCGGAGGCAAAAAGTCTAAAGAATTCTCAGGTCTCAGGGAAAGCCAAGCCTAACTTTACTGACTTTACTTACACCTTGGTTTAAAAGATGGGTAGGCCGTTACATAAGTCTGATATGATAAGGAATTAAAATGATATAATATTATCAATTTATCAGAATACACAGGATATTATTAAGTTTTATTGTATACCTAAGTGCCTTTTAGGTAGTTCCGATGGCAATGCGATCTTGATACTGAGGAATAAGGTGGAGAAATTGAAGGCAACGGGTGTGGTCTCGGTAGCTCAGTTGGCAGAGCGATGGGCGTGTATCCCAGAGTCTCAGGTTCGAGTCCCACCCGAGGTTATAATGAATTCCACTTTTCCTTCCTTTCTAATAAATTTGGTATCGTTCGCAAACGTTTCTGCTTCAAAATAATGGTTTATTAATATGACATTGTACTGGACTGGATGCACTGATATCGCAAAACGCGTCAATAACTTCCCAGAACAGTACTTTGACTCATTAAATTCCAGAGCACAATAAATCGTGTAAAACATGAGCTAATAGCGTTTCCCACTTAGTCACCAATATCGTGGCCAATCTTAAGATCGTGGTCATAAGTCAGGGAACTGTCACTAGCTCTTTGATTGTAGCGTCGTGAATGTCGTGATGTGACGTCATCGCTCGGCAGGTGTTTTAAGAGTACAACTACACGTTCTCTAAGACCTTTAAGGTCGTTGACCATTTAGCAGCTAATAGTTGTTATGCGGACACAGTGGTCATAATTATCCGCACATGCTTTGGTTTTCGATCAGCGCTTTATTTTAATTATTTTTATATACCTATTGGTATCGTACTATACATTGCTATTAATTAATTTCCCTTTTATGGCAAGTAAATGTACAATGTGAACGGGATAAATAAATAAAAACAAAGATAGCTACCAAGTATTACATTAACGTTTTATTTTGTTTACCGTGAAAAAAACGGAGTATAAAACGGTTGAGCCTAGTCTAGTCCTCACTTAGGTATTATTTATTAATGCAATGCCGAAGTCACCTGTCAATTAAACTTAAGATTTATTTGTGCTGATTTTCCTCCAATACTTTGTGTTGAAAAAAAAAACGAAGTTTTTGTCACCTCCAAAGTTCCTACAAAATAATTGATGAATTTAGTAAGTAAGTAAGTAATCATTTATTTGTATAACACAGGTGATACAAAGGGTGTCAATATACATATAGAAGGAACTCTGTGTTATGCCTATTGGCGTACAAAATTTCAAATTTGCGACTTAAATATTACAGAATGTATGTCAAAATTACACAATTAAATTACGACTTAAATAATACAGAATGTATGTCAAAATTACATAATTAAATTACATATTTAAATTACGACTTAAATAATACAGAATGTATGTCAAAATTACATAATTAAATTACAACAATAATAGATAAATCAAATTCAATAAGCATGTTACAATTATTTAATAGAAAAGAATTTAAAAAATAATTTATGGAGTAATAACATTTATTAATAAGATAAGATTTAAAGTGCTTCTTAAACTGGAAATTATTTTTAATTTAATAAGTTAATCCACTAAAAACTATACCCACTAGATTATTAAAATCAAGTGATAATTTATTAAATGATAAATGAGATCGGCCCTAAGCTACACTTCGGTGTTCAAAGATAGATTAGATTAGATAGACTAGATTTTGCATAAATTAAGACACCTAACTAAAAGTCGTAGAAAACCTACATGTAACATTTAGGTAAGACCAAATCTTTAAATGCAAATTGTCTATGAATTTCGACATTTTTAATTTTAATAGCTTTTTTCAATAGTCAGATAACGATAAAAACAGGTGTCTGTACCTCCATGAACGAATGTTAGTACAGACATTAGGTATTTTTATATAGCACTAGCTTTTACCCGCGGCTTCGCCCGCGTACTAAACGTAATTTTCAACTGTCTACAAATAAGGAGGTTCTTGGGCCCGTATATTTGTATGTACATATGTATGTTTGTCCGCTATTATCTTGCGTTTGGCTGAACGGATTTAAATGGAATGGATGGTTGTCGGAAATGTGATCAAAGTGAAAAATTCAAGTTGGCGGCTGTTTCTCAATTTTGACCTTTGATTTATTATAAAGACCCTCTCGAACCCTTTATATGTGCCTACCGAGCTTTATCACGGACTTAACTCTATAAATTCAAGATGGTAGCCGTTGATGGTGGCGTTGGTGGTTCGTTAAAAAGAACCTTTCGGATCCTCGGATATCGATTTTCATCACGATCAGATCATAACTGAAGAAATTCTAGACGATGGCCGTTTTTCTCAGTTTTAACTTCAGATTATGCATAAAGAGAACCTCACGGATCCTTGGAAATAGATTATAACACGATCGGATCAAAATCGAAATAATTCAAGATGGCGGCCGGATCTCGCAGTTTTTACTGAGGAATCTCTCGGATCCCCAAATACCGATTACTATCAAGGTCGGATTAAAACTCAATAAATTCAAGATGGAGCCCCTTTTCGCAATTCTGATCAAGGACCTATTTTAGATTTAAGGTAGGTAGAGGTAGGTCGTTAGGTAAGTTACACTTACTGTATATATTTCCCATGTTGGCTTTTCACCCCATTTCGTACTCCTATTTACTCATTTCTCGTTAGGAATACTCCTGTGAATTAAATAGTCTAATAAATCTTGTTTCCCGATATACAATCAAATCCCACTTCACCCCCTTAGGAGGAGAATTCTAAAAAATCCTAGCTATTTCCCGCAGCTTCGCCCGCGTACAAAATATGTTCAACCGTAACGTAATTTCAAAATCAAGTTGGCGGCTTTGATTCGTTATAAAGAACCTCTTGAACCCTTTGATATGTACCAACCGAGTATTGTAAAGAACCTCTCGGATCTTCTTTCTTATCTCGATTAGGTTAAGGTGAATTCTGAAAAATCCTTTCTTATGCACACCTACACCTTAATAAGAAACCTATGTGCCAAATTTGAAATTCTAGAAACAGAAATAAACAACAAAACGACACTCATATTGATATTTTGAGATTTCAACCCCATCGCACCCCAACAGGGAAGATGATGTATCTTACGTCCACCTCATTGGATTTTAAAATGGTTGTTGTTTTTGATTTCAACGACCCGATAAACCATAAAAACGATAATCATGTTGTTTTTTGACTTTGTTACCCCTTTTTCCCCTCTTAGGGGTTTAATTCTCAAAAAATCAAATACACGTCTTAACTCATTTATCTTTAGTAATACTCTTGTGTAGTTTTGAATTAAATAGTTTAATTAATTATGTTTCCCCATACATAGTTTGTACCGTCATTTCTCCCCCTTTGGAGGTGAATTTTGAAAACTTCTTTCTTTGTGCACCCCTACGCCTTATAAGGAACCTAAGTGCTAAGTGTGGATTCTATAGAAACAGAAATAAACAACAAAATGACTCCCATATTTATATTTTTAGAGTTCGACCCCCTCGCGTCCCAACAGGGAAGATGGTATTTCACAATCGCCACGTTAGATTTTAAAATCGTCGTTGTTTTTGTAATCAGCGACCCAATAAAACATAAAACGACACCCATGTTGTTTTTTTTACTTTTTCACCCCTTTTCTCCCTTATATGGGTTGAATTCTCAAAAAGCCTGAAACACGTGCTACCTCATTTATCTTTATAAATACTCCTGTAAAGTTTCAAATGGAATAGGCCAACTAATCTTGTTTCCCCATAAAAACTTTGGACTTCCAAATCACCCCCTTAGGGGTTGAATTTAATAAATAATAATATAAAGACTTTATAAGGAACCTACATTCCAAATTTGGAATATCTAGGACCAGCGGTTTGGGTTGTGCTTTGATATGTCAGCCAGTCAGTCAGTTAGTCATTCAGTCAGTCAGTTTCTTTTTTTATATACAGGGCGTCCCAAACTTATGGGACATGAAGGGGAAGTACCTTAAATATCGTAGATAGTGAATTTTGCTCAAAGAAGACTTTATGTTATTTTTAAAAGTTAGTAATTCTGCATTCATAGATTTTCTAAAAATTACTTGCTTCGTCTGGGAATCGAACCGACTAAAATGTAAAAAAAAAAATCACCCTTTTTTTATGATGCCAATCGAAAGAACAGCTAAAAAATAATAACTCTGCTTAAGTAACATAGTATTTTAAAAGAAAGGAACAACGTGAAATTAATCATTTTAATCAAATAAAAAACATACATGAAACTGCCGTAGTCAATTAGTTAAGTAGGTATTTTTTTGTAAATTAATTAATTAAATGCTCAAAATGTGATCCCTCTTGTCTTACGCAAATCGCCAATCTTGTAATAAGCCCGCTGCCTGTTGATTTTCTTATCATTTTATGGTGAACACTCGATGTGATATGGCACAATTCTGTTTGCAACTCGCCTACGTTCTCGTATCGCTTTTTGTATAGCATATCTTTCACGTATCCCCAAAAGAAGAAATCTAATGGTGTGAGGTCCGGGGATCTGGCCGGCCATCTAATCGGTCCATTTGTACCAATCCATGTAGGAAAACATTCATTTAGAAAATCTGCTGCTCTCCGACTATTATGAGCCGGAGCTCCATCTTGTTGGAAAATTAAGTTTTCTTGCTCCGCCGCGGAAAGGTTTCTTATCTTATCCCTTAAAATTTGAAGTATTCCTAAATACTTTTCTGTGTTCAAGGTTCCTTGGTAAAAATGGATTAAGAAAACCCGGTTTTTTAAAAGTCCGCACCAACAGTTAAGTGAAAAACGCACTTGGTTATTAGTTTCAGTGACTCGTAGGGGATTTTCTTTAGACCAAATACGATTATTGTTGCGGTTATACATACCGTTATTGCTAAAGTTAGATTCGTCTGTCCAAATAATATTATCCAAAAAATTTGGATCTTCGAGCAAGCGTGCCTGGATATCAAGACAGAAATTTTTTCTCCTTTCTGTATCGCCCGGAAGTAACTTTTGAACCAATCGTCCTTCAACATAACTCTTAAAACCGTGTTTTTTTAATACACGGTGTATTTTACTTTTTGAAACTCCAATTTCCTGTTCTCCTTCTCTCACCGATGCTTTCGGAAAAGCCGAAAAGTAAATTAAAATACCAAGTTCTTCGTCGTTGATCGTATGGTTTTCTTGCTGTGGTTCTCTTGGGCGTTTATCGAAACGTCCCAGAGTTTTCAAATTGTTCACAAGCCTTTTCAAAACTTTACGAGACGGTATTTGTCTATCAGGATATTTTACGCCATACCACCGCAAACTTCTAGAGATATCTTTATCGTTCAAAAAATATGCTTCTATTAGATCAAAACTTACTTGATATGCCATGTTCGCAATAAATTAACACAATAACACTTGTGTAAGTGAATTAAGACTAAACAGATCAATATCCGAAAAACTAACGCTTGCACAGACTGTTCCATTTTCAAATTTAAGAACAACATTTAAAAATATCACTTCTTTTTAAAATATCTTAAAAAGTATGCATTCAAACAAACGCTGTCATAAACTGTTCCATTTTCAAATTTAACAATTATTTATTTTTGTTTTAAATTTGCCTTCTGTCTAGCTTACAGAGGACGTATTGAAATACTAAGTTTTATCAAATTATCATTTTATCCACACGTGCACTTATAATAAGGAAAACTTATGCCAGTACCTATTTTATGAAGTGGGTACTTATTTACGAATAATCAATGCTATCTTTAGAATGATAATATCGCTACTTTTCGAACGTCGTCTTCGGCAATAAATAACTTTTTTCTACTCCAGCACTTCTATCTGTCAATTAGATGACTGACAGCGATATTTAAAAAGTATACATTATAACGTTGTCTGTGGTATTCCATAAGAACACTGCTCCTATGGATTTTCATACATTTATATTAGCACTGTTGTTGTTTTTTTTTAATTTCCATAGTGGGCACGACATCTTCCCTATTCTGCCACGTTTCTAGATTTTGCTTTTTACGCTATTTTAGCTGTCGTAGAAAAACTAGGGTATGCAACAGCTCATAATTGGTTCTTAAACTCTCGGGTCTATTATTACAAAACTCGGCTTCGCCTCGTTTTGTAACGGCGACCCTCAAGTTTTAAGAACCCTTATTATATCACTGTTGCATAAACTACTATCTTGAAATTTGACTCAATCATTTTATGGTGTTCCTTTCTTTTAAAATACTATGTTACTTAAGCAGAGTTACTATTTTTTAGCTGTTCTTTCGATTGGCATCATAAAAAAAGGGTGATTTTTTTTCACATTTTAGTCGGTTCGATTCCCAGACGAAGCAAGTAATTTTTAGAAAATCTATGAATGCAGAATTACTAACTTTTAAAAATAACATAAAGTCTTCTTTGAGCAAAATTCACTATCTACGATATTTAAGGTACTTCCCCTTCATGTCCCATAAGTTTGGGACGCCCTGTATATAGATAAAAACACCTTTTTTGTATTTTGATGAGAAACCTTTACACATAAAATAAAGTCTCTAGCTAAACAGAAAACCTTCCGCCATACAAACTTTCAATACCATTTTCACCCTTATAAGGGTTGAATTTTCGAAATCGCTGAAATTACTTTTTGTAAACTCTAATGAGGATTCTTTTCACAAAGTTTGTAGTCTATAACTAAAAGGGAAACGCTTCCGTCATACAAACTTTTAACACACTTTTCACCCCCTTTGGGGTTGATTTTTCCAAAACGCTAAAATTACTTTTTTTGTATTTTAATAACAAACCTGTACACCAACTTTTGAGTCTCTATCTAAAAAAAAAACTTTCTTCCATACAAACTTTCAACCCCGATTTAACCCCCTTAGAAGATGATTTTTTCAAAACCCTTTCTTATTCGTTACCTTCGTTAAACACCTAACGTAATGTGAAAATTTCAGAATCATACGTTTAGTAGTTTCGGCTGTGCGTTGATCAGTGAGTCAGTCAGTCAGGACTTTTCCTTTTATATGTATAGATAAGCCTTTACTCGGTTGCTCATCGTAACTTAAGTAGTTATTTTACACTATCTGCTCATGTAAATGACACTTTCCGAATAGGAGAGATGAATACATATAAAACTCGTTTATTTTTGCAGATAATAAATACACAACATTGAGGCTGCGGCTCTACCAGAGTGCGAGGATGCGTTGCAAGGGATGCGTTTGTTAATAACCAATAGACTAACTAAGTGATCCTATCGGTTCTTTAAAACACAATCATCCCTCGAAAATCACTCTCTCTCACCTCTGATGGACGCAGCCTTTGCGGCTTTGAGCGCGTTGCATCTCAACGACGATAAAAATAAATCACTCATTATTTCTACCAATTATTAATCAAGCTATTCAACTGGTTGGTCACCTCTGACTTAATATGCTAATGTTTGTCACGTCTACGGAAAACTACGGACATTTCCCACAAGTCCGACACCCTCGGTTTCCTGATGATATCACCCAAGGCTAGATGCATCCTCTTCATTAGTGTTTTTGCGTGATTTTATCTCTCTTGATTTGACAATTGCTGGTAAAAAATTAAGTACTGATGTTGTTACATGTTATTGGCGGTAATGTACGAGTGTGTTGGTATTCAACGAAGTAAGTTTGAAGCTTAGGTATTTTATTTAAGTACTTAACTTAAATCTGAGAAGCCGAAGGCAACTGTTTGGTTGAAATGGGGTCACGCCTCTTTAAGGGTTTGAGTGTCGTATTCTTCCGCAATAATGAGTTTCGAGTCCAAATTAAAAAAAAGTGTATGTGTCATCAACTCATATTTTTATCAGATCAATGGTTTCAGACTATGGACACGAAATATAGGGGTCAAGGTGTAAAAAATCGATAGTTGGTAGGTATCTCTTGAGTCAGATATTTTTGTCCGTATAATCACCTCATATAAACCTTGATAATATCTGATACAGAAATGCACTTTTTTATAGTTCGAAGAGTCCTGTTTTTGGTGAATTATTTTCTGTCACAGAAACACATTTACGTAGGTATGCTTTAATTTCTCCGCTTAACCGGTCTTGCATCAAGCACAAAAAACTCAAAATCACCACTTGAAATCCACACCTTACATAACCCCATCCACTGTGTGTCCATCAGTATCCACTTTCCTACATACATTAACTTATTTAATGGCAATCCAAAAGACAATCGCGGATCACCGGGGACAGCCTTGACTTTATCGAGTCATGGTTTGTCAATTACGGCCATTGTGCGCGCGCCGATGGTATCGCTGTGACAAAAAAACGCCGCTGTGTGGATGGGCTAGTGTATTATGTGTAATAAATGGTAATAAAGCAACGAGCAGGTATTATTGGAATATAGATTGGGTAAGTTAATTGTTCTAATTGCAAATTCTGTGTTGTTTATTTAAAGTGCTACGAGTATTTGGAATTACTGCATCGTTCGCGGGCAGATGGGATGGCGTTGTGACAAAAAGTGCCGACATGTGGAGCTAGTGTGATACGGTATTATGTGCAATAAGCAGTAATAAAACGAAAAGTAGGTATTATTGAAATATAGATTGGATAAGTAAAGTGTTCTAATTGCAAAATGTTCAGTATTGTTTGTTTAAAGTGCTATTTGGAGTTAGTATTACGTGTAAATAAGTGTTAATAAAACGACACGTAGATATTATTGGAATAAAGATTGAGTGTGCAAAATGTTTTAAATTGCAAATTGTTATAAGAGTTACATGGAATACGTAGGGTAATTGGGGTATAGCTGTGTGAAATTTTCGCTGGGATAGCTAAAACCATTTAGGAAATCCAAATAACCGCTCTACAGGTATAAGTATATTACCCAAATATACAAACGCTCATATTTCTCCAAACGAATTTTATCATCTCCGTTAGTCGTTGTTAATCCTAAAAAACATTTAATTATCACAAAGTAATTTTTTTCGGACGCATAGGTAATTGAATTTATGGTAAAATTTGATTGTTGACATGTTTATCTTTGTCTATCTAATAAGCACCTTTCAAAATACTATGAATTACTTCAATACTTTTTTCTTCTTATGAAACATCTCTGTAATGTTGTTTAGTTACGTCCCTGCTAAAATGCTGTGCTGTCAAAAAACCATCTAGGCGCGGCATCTTGTCCATATAAACGAAGATGCCTCCTACTGATTGCTAATAATTGCCATCGCACGCCGTCTTTATCTGTTCATATGTGAAGCAATTAATGTCTCTATCGGTCAAAAAAAAATTTTTGGAAATAATTATAGTATTGTTTATTTGAACTAAGACATATGTTTTTATAGAATGGCTGATTTCAAATCAAACTTTTCTCGAGAAACTTTTTACCATCAGGCGAGTTATGGCTTGTTTGATATCGCCGTGGTATTAATAAGAAACAGTAGAGTCTATGCTCAGTTTCTTAGATTCTAATAGCACATACTGTTAGAGCGTTCAGTAAACATAATAATTTCATAGAAATTTTACTTTTAAAATAACACTTTAGAGTATAACAGTTCATTTGCACAGAAGAGATAATGTGGTTCGACTGTATTGTATTATGTTTCGTTTTATACTTGACAAGGCGGTCGAAACAATTATGTAGGTACCTAATTAAAATACTGCCTATTAAATTAGAAGTGCACATGAACTCCTGAGCCTAAGACTGGAGTCGACAGTCAGCGTGTTCAGAACTCGCAGTTCCAAAAATTATAATTCAGATTTAAAAAGTTAAAAACGCGCATATTGTAGCATTACCTTATGTTTCTTGTAAGCTTCGGATTCATTGAGCATCTTTCTAGCTCTATTCCTTGCACTTATCTTTCAGTTCATTGTATGTGTATGCTATTTTATAGTTGATTAAGCTGCATTTTGAAGATCTGAAAGAATCCTGTTATTAACTTCAATACGTAAAACCTTTCACACAATGGTTTGACCTAAAATCTCCTAGCGGCTTACCGGCTTATATGTATAACGTTCTTCCTTTTCAAGGATAACAGCTTATTTTTGTGAAATTTATCATAATTATTCATATTTTCCCGTTTGTTTACACTTTTTGATATATCTATTTATAAGTATCCATGGTTACATACTTTGTCGTAAATTGTCAATTTCTAAATTTCTTATCATGCAGTTTAGGTTTTCTACATTTAAATAAGTTTGTTTGATATTTAATACTGGTACTTTGTAAATATTTAAATTTAAATTTAACAATTCTAAATTCTCGAGCTGGGGTATAACACCCCGGTAGCCGTCTACAGAAGTCAGTCTTTCGTCATCTCTAGTCTAGAGCAGTTTCGAAAATTGAGGCCTGTGCGGGGTCTAGGCAGGCCCCGCACTCTCAAGCGACCTCCCTTCTTGGCCCTCTTCTTAAAATATTCTCCTGAGAATTAAATCTTCGAGGAAGCTATCCTACTGCTGCTTGTCGGCTTTACTGACATCTACGAGTATCTTCAATTGACTGCACTCGGCGCAGGCGAATCAACGCCGCCCGAGGTTCTCTACGCCTGACGAACATCGGGCCTGAAGACATAACTTCTGGTTTCCCATTTCGGTGCAGGCATACATACGCCGCCCGAAACTACCTTCACCTGCTAGTACTATATCTGGTTACCTGTCTTGGGACTCACGCCATCCGGAACTACTTCGCCCGCTGCTGACTGACTCTTCTTCTACATCCTGAATATCCTGACCGAATCTGCTCCAGCTTAACGCCGTACTTACCGCCATAGTGACCTCCTGATTACCGGCTGAAAATAAAGAACCCTAACCCTAATTTTCTTTCTTTTTCTTCCTTTCCTCACTCTAAGTTACGTATCCTCCTTAAGAGTGCTATCACAAAATCCGCCCGCTCGCATTTCAATATTATTACCGCCAGTTGCGCTCCGAACGCGCATCTGTGTGCGGACACACACTACAATCAGGTATACAAACTTATTATCGCCATGCTCTTCGAACGGCATAGCAGGTGCGGTTAGTGCGAACGGGAGCGAGCATTCATTGATTGTAAGCACCGTCGCGAGGCTAATGGCGTCGCGACGCTTGACGCGCGGACCAAACATTATTGATACTTGCGCCAGAACATCAACTATTACTTGGCGTACGTGGTGTTAGAAAATGTACGAGTAATTTGTATATTTGTTTTGTGTTTATCATAAGATTAAAAATAGTTTTATTCAAACGTCAAATGTCTCTAAATAGTATCCGAAGTTATTTTGGAATAGGATTTTGTTTTCTGCCTCCGGATCCAATTCATTGTTTTCATATTCATACATATATTGGTACATTTCTAAGCATACCTAACTACTAAAAAGTTTTTTTTTTCAAAATTTAAACTCAATCTGAATTCTATTTTGGGGTGGTGATATTATATTGAAGGTTACAAAGCCGATAAGATGAAAAAAGGGACGTGTAATTAAATAATTTTATTTAAACGTTTTGTAATTTTAACTGAAATCCGGAGGCATATTTTGGGCGTTTTTATTATTTTTTGTAAAAAAATCATTTTTTGAAAATATGAAAAGTTTTAATTGTTTTCTATTCAGAATCGCGAGCTTTTTCAATGGCAGTAGGAGAAAAAAAGTGTTCCAAGATTTGTTTTCCATTTCGCCACCATCATTTCATAGATTCAGTATGGCGGTAGCACATTAGAAAGTTTGAAAAATGTATGGAAAATTTAGGACACTTTTTTTCTCCTACTAGGATTGAAAGAGCTGCGATTCTGAGTAGAATAAATATAAAAATTTCTAATTTAGCAAAAAGTGATTTTTGTACAACAAAAAATAAAAATGCCGTTTTTTGAGTTCCATTTTTTTGTCAAATATCTACTTGTGGCACATCATCTGATAGGTCCTTAGAAATAAGTTAAAGGTCTCTTGTACAAAAAATTGGTTGATCCAGTATCGGGAGGTCCAAAAAACCGGCCAAGATCGAGTCGGACTTGCCCACCGAGGGCTCCGCACAAAAGTGGCATGGAACTCTCAGTGTACGGCAGTTTCAGATTTGGATTGCGTTGATGTAGAAGTTTGGTTTTTTTGCAGCTTCAAGGGACCGCAGACCTGTGTATATTATGGTATTAATTTTAACTTGCAACCTTTACTCGTTCCCGAGATAAAGGGTCTGGACAGACAGACGGGCGGACGTACGGACGGACGGACGGATAACAAAGTGATCCTATAAGGGTTCCGTTTTTTCCTTTTGAAGTACGGAACCCTAAAAATGTGAAAGCTTTAGGAAGTTAAGATATAAGACAACCTTACCACGAAACTTATTTTGAACGAATTTGTTGAAAATAAGTTTCGTGGTAAGGTTTTCTAGCCGTTTTTGCCAAAAACTATTAATTGCTAACATACAGTTAAGTCCCTTAATATTTTGAAGACACTTATGCCTTTTTGCTTGCACAATATTTATGTCGTATAACGCTACAAAACCCTCAATTATGCTTGGTCCGACACGCTTTTGGCCGGTTTTATTCCGGATTTTGCTCATATAGCAATATGATTATCCCTGACTAGGGCGGTGGCACCAGTAATGGACAAGGAACCAGTAACGTACAGTCACTTTTATTATGAGGAAATAAGTTTCATGCATGTATTTTGTGTCAACCAATTGACAATCATATGACATTTGAATTAAGAATATAGTGTCCATCACTCCTGTCTGTCAGCTTAAAGTGTTCATAATGGGTACCGTCACCCTAATACACCTAAAATTTCTCCATACTGTCCGTCTTAATAAACACTCTGTATTACTGAAAGTATCTAGAAGGGTTGGTTGCGGTACAATCACATTCGATAAAATCATTTCAAATTTTTATTTCAAACAGGTCTATAATATAGTCAAAAATGTAAAATGCTTATCTCAGTAGTTGGTCGCGGTTTATTCACTTTTCCAAACGCTTCCAGCACGTACTCGTGCAACAAAACAAGCAAATTGTACAGTCCACAGAGAACAACACAGGTCCTACCTCTACGAGCGCGCGCGCGGTACTGAGGACTAGGCTAGCGCGGATTGGATTTTATACACCATTTGAATATTTAAAAAAAAAATACGGAATTTAAACAAAAAGTGATTTTTTCGATTTCAGCATGTTCTTAAAAGAATAAACTTTAATGTTGTAATATTGTCTTCTGTTACCGCGATTGTTATTCATTGAAATTAAACACTTTAGAACGGATTAAGTCTCTCAGTCATCATCTTAACCCTGTGAAAACGAGTGCTGTAAAGGGCTCGAAACGTAGGATCATGGTGTTAATAAACGCGATTAATCCGTTCTAAAGTGTTTAATTTTAATGTTGTATACAAATCATCGCAATATTTTGTCAAAATTACTGCGAAAATCCCTGCGTTTGCAGTGTATTTTTATCGAAAAATTTGCATATTCAAAGTCGAACTAGATAGGTATCTGTGTAAATTATTGGAAATATGAGGCCTATAAGTTAAATAAAACCATGTTGCAATATTATATCAACCTAGAAAAACATGTGTTTTCATGTATCATGTTAACAATAATCGAAGTCAAACTTCTGTCTCCGTGCGCTTTTCAGAAAACAACTGCCAATAATTGTATAGTAAAAGTTAAAACATTGAGTTTTACTCAAATTAGAAGCTTACAAGTTAAACACTAGGAAATAAGCTATCAAACATAGTTAACAACTTTAACAAACAGCTCACAGTTTCTTTGTATTTCAACGTCAAAAAACAGCTTTTGTTGCTTTTCCGTACAAACCGTATTGATGGCCTCTTAACGTCAGTTACGGGAGAATACGTAACGTGACAATATGATATCTTTTAAACTGGCATGTCTACAGCTTCTGCCCCAAGTCAGGCAGGCCGGTTGTTTAACTTGTTTACCACCGTAAACAAACATTACTGACACTTCCGATTAAAATTCCAAGTTTATCTACAAAAATATTCTCACACCTTCACAAATCAATGATGATAAATCAGCTGCACCGAATCGTGCCCATTAGGCGGCTATCATTGAAAATGTTTCAATGCACGTTTTCCGTCATTCGGTCCGAGTGACTTCCGTCATTGATTGCGACCTCACAAGGTCCTGTATTCCTAATACTATTCGAGAAAAGGGTTCTCAAGTTCTCAGCGTAACCAATACAGTGCAATCTCAAGATTCGCAAGAACTCTGCGAAGTCTGGTTGCTGTATAATACGGCAGCAGCTTAGACTAATACTCGTGTGTGCTTGTAGCGATAGGAACAAAACTCCTATTTAGATGTCACGACCGATGCTCGCTCAAATCACGACCGAAAAGGTCATGGCTAAAAATTAAACAGTATTCAAGCAATCACAACAAATAAATAACCCTTCCCGCCGAACGCAGAATTCGGAGCTTCACAAAAGTATAGACAGAATTTGTTTAGGCTGTGGTATGAATAAAGACGCCGTGACAGGTCTTTTGTGGAATGACCATACCATTAATCATGCTTTTTTGTCACACGTTGCTAACATGACGAAATTATATTCTTTGTAGGGTGCTGTTATGGGAGCCTAGTCATCGCCAACCCGTAATTAGTTTTTAAATTGGATGGAACAAAAAATATCAAACGTCCCCGCGATAGACGGACCGGACCGGTCGTTTCTGGAGGCCGACTTTAGAATTGACTAAAATGGGCATGTGAGGTTAGGGAATTAATTAAATAACACTGTTATATAGTATTATTTAGATAATTTCATAAAGCCTTGGTTAAACTTGTGCTAAGTATCAGTAATCTAGACAAATTATATCGAAATAACTGGGTTTTTTAAGATCCACAATGATTACTTGCAGGTTTCTAATAAGGTACTGTAAGGTAAGGTGCTGTGTACATGACAAAATGTATGCCACTAACCAAAAACCTTTTAAGCACAGGTTATTTTTTTACAAACCCGAATAGCAGTTGATTTATTAACCTACATTTTTAAGATGCTAAATTTCATCTCAGTTCTCTCCTGTTAGCAATATTATTGTGGGAATAACAATCAGTTAAATATGTAATTTCAAAACGCGTAATAAACCAGTCAAAATTTGAATAGTGTGTGGCCACCCTAACGCCGTGGCCAGAAGTTCCCATGTCCGTGAAGTTAGCATATCAAGTTCCAGCATATCACTTTTTTATTTGAGTTCTATTAGCATGCACAATAGTTCTAAAGTTCCTATAACTTTATAACAATAGTTCTAGCATTTTTAACACAAAACCATATACCACGTTTTTTTTCAAAATGATATGCTAACTTCACGCATTGGCATATCATTTACTCCCAAAATGGACCAAAGTGATAATATTTTCTAGTAACATCCTAAAAAACAGTTCCCAATACAAAACAGGTGACGTTACTCAAAATAAACACAAAAAATAGAAATAGTTGTAGTCCCTTGATATGCTAACTTCACATGTGATATGCTAAAGTAATTAATAGTGTCCCAGACCTGTGTTTGGTCTTAAACGAAAGAGTATGCTCTGCTCTATTCAGAACTTAAGAGTTCCCTGATGCTAATTGAAAAAAAAAATGCAAAAAAAAATACTTAGAAAACACAATTTACCGAAATTTCAGATGTGCTATGCTGATACATATTCAGCATTTTAAGGTTTGTTATTGACCTTAGTTGACAGCCTGCACTCTAGTGTATTTAAAAATGCAGAGTTCTCAACTCGGCATTGAGTTTGAAGTTGATACATTTTTCACTATGACAACACAATTTTGTGAAATTTCAGGTGTGCTATGCTAATACATTTTTAGCGGATATAGGGTGATTTTTGGCCTTAAAGAATAGCTTATAACATAATGAAGCCAGAACTTAAGAGTTCCCAACTCGGCATTAACTTTGAACCTGACAAAATATTTCACTATGAAAAATCAATTATCAGAAATTTCAGGTGTGCTATGCTAAGACATTTTCAGCAGAAGAAGGCTGATTTGTGTTCTTAAACGTAAGCTTGTAATACAATTAAGACAGGAGAATAGAGTTCCAAACTCAGAATAAACTTTGAAGTTGACAAAATATTTTACTATGAAAAATCAATTTTCTGAAACTTCAGGTGTGCTATGCTGAGACATTTTTAGCACATGTCGGCTAAATTTTGGCCTAAAACGAAAGCTTATAATACAGTGCAGTCAAAACTAAAGAGTTCTCAACTCGGCATCAACTTTGAAGCTGACTTAATATTTAACTCTGAAAAATCAACTATGAGAAATTTCAGGTGTGCTATGCTAATACATTTTCAGCAGATTTAGGCTGATTTTTGGAATTAAACGATAGCTTATAATAAAACAAACCCAGAACTAAAGAGTTCTCAACTCGGCATTTACTTTGAAGCTGACCAAATATTTCATCATTAAAAATCAATTTTATTAAACTTCAGGTGTGCTATGCTGAGACATTTTCAGCAGAAAAAGGCTAATTTTTGGCCTCAAACGAAAGCTTGTAATACAGTGCAGTCAAAACCAAAGAGTTCTCAACTCGGCATCAACTTTGAAGCTGACTTAATATTTAACTCTGAAAAATCAACTATGAGAAATTTCAGGTGTGCTATGCTAATACATTTTCAGCAGATTTAGACTAATTTTTGGTATTAAACGATATCTTATAATAATACAAACCCAGAACTAAAGAGTTCTCAACTCGGCATTTACTTTGAAGCTGACCAAATATTTCATCATTAAAAATCAATTTTATTAAACTTCAGGTGTGCTATGCTGAGACATTTTCAGCAGAAAAAGGCTAATTTTTGGCCTCAAACGAAAGCTTGTAATACAATAAAGTCAGAACTAAAGAGTTCCGAACTCAGAATTAACTTTGAAGTCGACAAAATATTTTACTATGAAAAATCAATATTCGGAAACTTCAGGTGTGCTATGCTGAGACATTTTTAGCACATGTCGGCTAAATTTTGGCCTAAAACGAAAGCTTATAATACAGTGCAGTCAAAACTAAAGAGTTCTCAACTCGGCATCAACTTTGAAGCTGACTTAATATTTAACTCTGAAAAATCAACTATGAGAAATTTCAGGTGTGCTATGCTAATACATTTTCAGCAGATTTAGGCTGATTTTTGGTATTAAACGATAGCTTATAATAAAACAAACCCAGAACTAAAGAGTTCTCAACTCGGCATTTACTTTGAAGCTGACCAAATATTTCATCATTAAAAATCAATTTTATTAAACTTCAGGTGTGCTATGCTGAGACATTTTCAGCAGAAAAAGGCTAATTTTTGGCCTCAAACGAAAGCTTGTAATACAATAAAGTCAGAACTAAAGAGTTCCGAACTCAGAATTAACTTTGAAGTCGACAAAATATTTTACTATGAAAAATCAATATTCTGAAACTTCAGGTGTGCTATGCTGAGACATTTTTAGCACATGTCGGCTTAATTTTGGCCTAAAACGAAAGCTTATAATACAGTGCAGTCAAAACCAAAGAGTTCTCAACTCGGCATCAACTTTGAAGCTGACTTAATATTTAACTCTGAAAAATCAACTATGAGAAATTTCAGGTGTGCTATGCTCATACATTTTCAGCAGATTTAGGCTGATTTTTGGTATTAAACGATAGCTTATAATAAAACAAACCCAGAACTAAAGAGTTCTCAACTCAGCATTAATTTGAAGCTGACCAAATATTTCATCATTAAAAATCAATTTTATTAAACTTCAGGTGTGTTATGCTGAGACATTTTCAGCAGAAAAAGGCTAGTTTTTGGCCTCAAACGAAAGCTTGTAATACAATAAAGTCAGAACTAAAGAGTTCCGAACTCAGAATTAACTTTGAAGTCGACAAAATATTTTACTATGAAAAATCAATATTCTGAAACTTCAGGTGTGCTATGCTGAGACATTTTCAGCAGAAAAAGGCTAATTTTTACTATGAAAAATCAATATTCTGAAACTTCAGGTGTGCTATGCTGAGACAGTTTTAGCACATGTCGGCTAAATTTTGGCCTCAAACGAAAGCTTATAATACAGTGCAGTCAAAACTAAAGAGTTCTCAACTCGGCATCAACTTTGAAGCTGACTTAATATTTAACTCTGAAAAATCAACTATGAGAAATTTCAGGTGTGCTATGCTAATACATTTTCAGCAGAAGAAGGCTGATTTGTGTTCTTAAACGTAAGCTTGTAATACAATTAAGTCAGGAGAATAGAGTTCCAAACTCAGAATAAACTTTGAAGTTGACAAAATATTTTACTATGAAAAATCAATATTCGGAAACTTCAGGTGTGCTATGCTGAGACATTTTTAGCACATGTCGGCTAAATTTTGGCCTAAAACGAAAGCTTATAATACAGTGCAGTCAAAACTAAAGAGTTCTCAACTCGGCATCAACTTTGAAGCTGACTTAATATTTAACTCTGAAAAATCAACTATGAGAAATTTCAGGTGTGCTATGCTAATACATTTTCAGCAGATTTAGGCTAATTTTTGGTATTGAACGATAGCTTATAATAAAACAAACCCAGAACTAAAGAGTTCTCAACTCGGCATTAATTTGAAGCTGACCAAATATTTCATCATTAAAAATCAATTTTATTAAACTTCAGGTGTGTTATGCTGAGACATTTTCAGCAGAAAAAGGCTAGTTTTTGGCCTCAAGCGAAAGCTTGTAATACAATAAAGTCAGAACTAAAGAGTTCCGAACTCAGAATTAACTTTGAAGTCGACAAAATATTTTACTATGAAAAATCAATATTCTGAAACTTCAGGTGTGCTATGCTGAGACATTTTTGGCACATGTCGGCTAAATTTTGGCCTAAAACGAAAGCTTATAATACAGTGCAGTCAAAACTAAAGAGTTCTCAACTCGGCATCAACTTTGAAGCTGACTTAATATTTAACTCTGAAAAATCAACTATGAGAAATTTCAGGTGTGCTATGCTAATACATTTTCAGCAGATTTAGACTAATTTTTGGTATTAAACGATAGCTTATAATAATACAAACCCAGAACTAAAGAGTTCTCAACTCGGCATTTACTTTGAAGCTGACCAAATATTTCATCATTAAAAATCAATTTTATTAAACTTCAGGTGTGCTATGCTGAGACATTTTCAGCAGAAAAAGGCTAATTTTTGGCCTCAAACGAAAGCTTGTAATACAATAAAGTCAGAACTAAAGAGTTTCGAACTCAGAATTAACTTTGAAGTCGACAAAATATTTTACTATGAAAAATCAATATTCTGAAACTTCAGGTGTGCTATGCTGAGACATTTTTAGCACATGTCGGCTAAATTTTGGCCTCAAACGAAAGCTTATAATACAGTGCAGTCAAAACTAAAGAGTTCTCAACTCGGCATCAACTTTGAAGCTGACTTAATATTTAGCTCTGAAAAATCAACTATCAGAAATTTCAGGTGTGCTATGCTAATACAATTTCAGCAGATTTAGGCTGATTTTTCGTATTAAACGATAGCTTATAATAATACAAACCCAGAACTAAAGAGTTCTCAACTCGGCATTTAATTTGAAGCTGGCCAAATATTTCATCATTAAAAATCAATTTTATTAAACTTCAGGTGTGCTATGCTGAGACATTTTCAGCAGAAAATGGCTAATTTTTGGCCTCAAACGAAAGCTTGTAATACAATAAAGTCAGAACTAAAGAGTTCCGAACTCAGAATTAACTTTGAAGTCGACAAAATATTTTACTATGAAAAATCAATATTCTGAAACTTCAGGTGTGCTATGCTGAGACAGTTTTAGCACATGTCGGCTAAATTTTGGCCTCAAACGAAAGCTTATAATACAGTGCAGTCAAAACTAAAGAGTTCTCAACTCGGCATCAACTTTGAAGCTGACTTAATATTTAACTCTGAAAAATCAACTATGAGAAATTTCAGGTGTGCTATGCTGAGACATTTTCAGCAGAAAAAGGCTAATTTTTGGCCTCAAACGAAAGCTTGTAATACAATAAAGTCAGAACTAAAGAGTTCCGAACTCAGAATTAACTTTGAAGTCGACAAAATATTTTACTATGAAAAATCAATATTCGGAAACTTCAGGTGTGCTATGCTGAGACATTTTTAGCACATGTCGGCTAAATTTTGGCCTAAAACGAAAGCCATTAATACAGTGCAGTCAAAACTAAAGAGTTCTCAACTCGGCATCAACTTTGAAGCTGACTTAATATTTAACTCTGAAAAATCAACTATGAGAAATTTCAGGTGTGCTATGCTAATACATTTTCAGCAGATTTAGGCTAATTTTTGGTATTGAACGATAGCTTATAATAAAACAAACCCAGAACTAAAGAGTTCTCAACTCGGCATTAATTTGAAGCTGACCAAATATTTCATCATTAAAAATCAATTTTATTAAACTTCAGGTGTGTTATGCTGAGACATTTTCAGCAGAAAAAGGCTAGTTTTTGGCCTCAAACGAAAGCTTGTAATACAATAAAGTCAGAACTAAAGAGTTCCGAACTCAGAATTAACTTTGAAGTCGACAAAATATTTTACTATGAAAAATCAATATTCTGAAACTTCAGGTGTGCTATGCTGAGACATTTTTGGCACATGTCGGCTAAATTTTGGCCTAAAACGAAAGCTTATAATACAGTGCAGTCAAAACTAAAGAGTTCTCAACTCGGCATCAACTTTGAAGCTGACTTAATATTTAACTCTGAAAAATCAACTATGAGAAATTTCAGGTGTGCTATGCTAATACATTTTCAGCAGATTTAGACTAATTTTTGGTATTAAACGATAGCTTATAATAATACAAACCCAGAACTAAAGAGTTCTCAACTCGGCATTTACTTTGAAGCTGACCAAATATTTCATCATTAAAAATCAATTTTATTAAACTTCAGGTGTGCTATGCTGAGACATTTTCAGCAGAAAAAGGCTAATTTTTGGCCTCAAACGAAAGCTTGTAATACAATAAAGTCAGAACTAAAGAGTTCCGAACTCGGCATTAACTTTGGACACGATAAAATATTTCACCATTAAAAATCAATTTTCTAAAATTTCAGATGCGCTATGCTGAGACATTTTCAGCGGAAGAAGGCTGATTTTAAGCCTTAAACGAAAGCCTAAAATACAAAGAAGTCATAAAAGAGTTCTGAACTCGGCATTAACTTTGAACCTAACAAAATATTTTACTATGAAAAATCAACTATCAGAAATTTCAGGTGTGCTATGCTAATACATTTTCATTAGATTTAGGCTGATTTGTGATCTTAAAGGAAAGCTTGTACTACAATGAAGTCACAACTAAAGAGTTCCGAACTCAGAATTAACTTTGAAGTTGACAAAATATTTAACTATGAAAAATCAATTTTCTGAAACTTCAGGTGTGCTATGCTGATACTTTTTCGACACATATCGGCTAAATTTCGGCCACAATCGATAGCTTGTAATAAAGTGCAGTCAAAACTAAAGAGTTCTCAACTAAACATCAACTTTGAAGCTGACTTAAAATTTAACTCTATCAGAAATTACAGGTGTGCTATGCTAATACATTTTCAGCAGATGTTGGCTAATTTTTGGTCTTAAACGATAGCTTATAATAAAATGAAGCCAGAACTAAAGAGTTCTCAACTCGGCATTAACTTTGAAGCTGACCAAATATTTCACCATTAAAAATCAATTTTCTTGAAATTCAGGTGTGCTATGCTGACACATTTTCAGCAGAAGAAGGCTGATTGTTGGCCTCAAACGAAAGCTTTTAATACAAAAAAGTCAGAACAAAAGAGTTCCGAACTCGGCGTTAACTTTGAACACGATAAAATATTTAACTATGAAAAATCAATTTTCTAAAATTTCAGGTGTGCTATGCTGATACATTTTCAACATATGTCGGCTAAATTTTGGTCACAATCAATAGCTTGTAATATAATGCATTCAAAACTAAAGAGTTCTCAACTCGGCATCAACTTTGAAGCTGACTTAATATTTAACTCTGAAAAATCAACTATTAGAAATTTCAGGTGTGCTATGCTAAGTCATTTTCAGCAGATGTAGGATGATTTTTGGTCTTAAATTAAACCTTATATTAAAACAAAGCCAGAACTAAAGAGTTCTCAACTCGGCGTTTACTTTGAAGCTGACCAAATATTTTATCATTAAAAATCAATTTTCTTAACGTTCAGGTGTGCTATGCTGAGACATCTATAGCAGAAAAAGGCTGATTTTTAGCCTAAAGCGAAAGTGCAGTCAAAACTAAATAGTTCTCAACTATACATCAACTTTGAAGCTGACTTAAAATTTAACTCTCAAAAATCAACTATCAGAAATTTCAGATGTGCTATGCTGAGACATTTTTAGCAGAAGAAGGCTGATTTTTGGCCTTAAACGAAAGCTTATAATACAAATAAGTTGGACCAAATAGTTCCGAACTCGGCGTTAACTTTGAACCTGACAAAATATTTTACTATGACAAATCAATTTTCTGAAAATTCAGGTGTGCTATGCTGAGACATTTTTAGCACATGTCGGCTAAATTTTGGCCTAAAACGAAAGCTTATAATACGGTGCAGTCAAAACTAAAGAGTTCTTAACTCGGCATCAACTTTGAAGCTGACTTAATATTTAACTCTGAAAAATCAACTATCTGAAATTTCAGGTGTGCTATGCTAAGTCACTTTCAGCAGATGTAGGCTGATTTTTGGTCTTAAATTAAACCTTATATTAAAACAAAGCCAGAACTAAAGAGTTCTCAACAACTCGGCGTTTACTTTGAAGCTGACCAAATATTTCATGATTAAAAATCAATTTTCTTAACGTTCAGGTGTGCTATGCTGAGACATCTATAGCAGAAAAAGGCTGATTTTTAGCCTAAAACGAAAGCTTGTAATACAATGAAGTCAGAATTAAAGAGTTCCGAACTCAGAATTAACTTTGAAGTTAACAAAATATTTTATTGTGAAAAATCAATTTTCTGAAACTTCAGGTGTGCTATGCTGATACTTTTTCGACACATATCGGCTAAGTTTCGGCCACAATCGATAGCTTGTAATAAAGTGCAGTCAAAACTAAAGAGTTCTCAACTAAACATCAACTTTGAAGCTGACTTAAAATTTAACTCTATCAGAAATTACAGGTGTGCTATGCTAATACATTTTCAGCAGATGTTGGCTAATTTTTGGTCTTAAACGATAGCTTATAATAAAATGAAGCCAGAACTAAAGAGTTCTCAACTCGGCATTAACTTTGAAGCTGACCAAATATTTCACCATTAAAAATCAATTTTCTTAAAATTCAGGTGTGCTATGCTGACACATTTTCAGCAGAAGAAGGCTGATTGTTGGCCTCAAACGAAAGCTTTTAATACAAAAAAGTCAGAACAAAAGAGTTCCGAACTCGATGTTAACTTTGAACACGATAAAATATTTAACTATGAAAAATCAATTTTCTGAAACTTCAGGTGTGCTATGCTGATACTTTTTCGACACATATCGGCTAAGTTTCGGCCACAATCGATAGCTTGTAATAAAGTGCAGTCAAAACTAAAGAGTTCTCAACTAAACATCAAAAGCTGACTTAAAATTTAACTCTATCAGAAATTACAGGTGTGCTATGCTAATACATTTTCAGCAGATGTTGGCTAATTTTTGGTCTTAAACGATAGCTTATAATAAAATGAAGCCAGAACTAAAGAGTTCTCAACTCGGCATTAACTTTGAAGCTGACCAAATATTTCACCATTAAAAATCAATTTTCTTAAAATTCAGGTGTGCTATGCTGACACATTTTCAGCAGAAGAAGGCTGATTGTTGGCCTCAAACGAAAGCTTTTAATACAAAAAAGTCAGAACAAAAGAGTTCCGAACTCGATGTTAACTTTGAACACGATAAAATATTTAACTATGAAAAATCAATTTTCTAAAATTTCAGGTGTGCTATGCTGATACATTTTCAACATATGTCGGCTAAATTTTGGTCACAATCAATAGCTTGTGATATAATGCATTCAAAACTAAAGAGTTCTCAACTCGGCATCAACTTTGAAGCTGACTTAATATTTAACTCTGAAAAATCAACTATTAGAAATTTCAGGTGTGCTATGCTAAGTCATTTTCAGCAGATGTAGGATGATTTTTGGTCTTTAATTAAACCTTATATTAAAACAAAGCCAGAACTAAAGAGTTCTCAACTCGGCGTTTACTTTGAAGCTGACCAAATATTTTATCATTAAAAATCAATTTTCTTAACGTTCAGGTGTGCTATGCTGAGACATCTATAGCAGAAAAAGGCTGATTTTTAGCCTAAAGCGAAAGTGCAGTCAAAACTAAATAGTTCTCAACTATACATCAACTTTGAAGCTGACTTAAAATTTAACTCTCAAAAATCAACTATCAGAAATTTCAGATGTGCTATGCTGAGACATTTTTAGCAGAAGAAGGCTGATTTTTGGCCTTAAACGAAAGCTTATAATACAAATAAGTTGGACCAAATAGTTCCGAACTCGGCGTTAACTTTGAACCTGACAAAATATTTTACTATGACAAATCAATTTTCTGAAAATTCAGGTGTGCTATGCTGAGACATTTTTAGCACATGTCGGCTAAATTTTGGCCTAAAACGAAAGCTTATAATACGGTGCAGTCAAAACTAAAGAGTTCTTAACTCGGCATCAACTTTGAAGCTGACTTAATATTTAACTCTGAAAAATCAACTATCTGAAATTTCAGGTGTGCTATGCTAAGTCACTTTCAGCAGATGTAGGCTGATTTTTGGTCTTAAATTAAACCTTATATTAAAACAAAGCCAGAACTAAAGAGTTCTCAACAACTCGGCGTTTACTTTGAAGCTGACCAAATATTTCATGATTAAAAATCAATTTTCTTAACGTTCAGGTGTGCTATGCTGAGACATCTATAGCAGAAAAAGGCTGATTTTTAGCCTAAAACGAAAGCTTGTAATACAATGAAGTCAGAATTAAAGAGTTCCGAACTCAGAATTAACTTTGAAGTTAACAAAATATTTTATTGTGAAAAATCAATTTTCTGAAACTTCAGGTGTGCTATGCTGATACTTTTTCGACACATATCGGCTTAGTTTCGGCCACAATCGATTGCTTGTAATAAAATGCAGTCAAAACTAAAGAGTTCTCAACTAGACATCAACTTTGAAGCTGACTTAAAATTTAACTCTATTAGAAATTACAGGTGTGCTATGCTAATACATTTTCAGCAGATGTTGGCTAATTTTTGGTCTTAAACGATAGCTTATAATAAAATGAAGCCAGAACTAAAGAGTTCTCAACTCGGCATTAACTTTGAAGCTGACCAAATATTTCACCATTAAAAATCAATTTTCTTAAACTTCAGGTGTACTATGCTGAGACATTTTCAGCAGAAGAAGGCTGATTGTTGGCCTCAAACGAAAGCTTTCAATACAAAAAAGTCAGAACAAAAGAGTTCCGAACTCAGCGTTAACTTTGAACACGATAAAATATTTTACTATGAAAAATCAATTTTCTAAAATTTCAGGTCTATGCTGATACATTTTCAACATATGTCGGCTAAATTTTGGTCACAATCAATAGCTTGTAATATAATGCATTCAAAACTAAAGAGTTCTCAACTCGGCATCAACTTTGAAGCTGACTTAATGTTTAACTCTGAAAAATCAACTATTAGAAATTTCAGGTGTGCTATGCTAAGTCATTTTCAGCAGATGTAGGCTGATTTTTGGTCTTAAATTAAACCTTATATTAAAACAAAGCCAGAACTAAAGAGTTCTCAACTCGGCGTTTACTTTGAAGCTGACCAAATATTTCACCATTAAAAATAAATTTTCTTAAAATTAAACACTTTAGAACGGATTAATCGCGTTTATTAAGACCATGATCCTACGTTTCGAGCCCTTTACAGCACTCGTTTTCACAGGGTTAAGAACTCGTTTTCAGGGATCAGCCACATCTTGAAGCGTGCTTCAATCAAGACCTATTTCAAGCCGTTGAAGAAAATGTCACAATTCCTGAGGCCTGTAAAGTGTAACTTGCCTCTACAAGATGCTGGGGTCTACAGGCTTGACTGTGAATGTGGTCTATCATACGTTGGGCAAACAAAGCGTAGCATATCAACCAGGGTGAAGGAACATATAGCCGATGTCAAGCATCGTCGACCAAGGTCTGCAGTCTGGGAACATGTCTCTGATAAGCCTAATCATTCAATTAAATTTGACAAACCTCTGGTCCTCGCCAAGGAGAAGCGTTACATTCCCAGGATGCTGCGCGAGGCTATTGAAATCAAGAAGGTCCCTAATTTCAATAGAGAGGATGGCTTTTCGGTACCACCAGCTTGGGATCCTGTTTTACATCTCATCAAGGATCAAGCACGACACAGAACTGGAAGACCTTAATGTGGACTTTGTTTGAAAATATTGAAAACGGATAAAAGAGGCAAAATGGGGTAGTTTTCTTGTCGCTTCTTTCTGTTCCATAAGCCAGTTAGGGAAGCGTTCGTAAGTTGTATGTATGTTAATCCTCACAGGGTTTAAACATTTTTATTTTAATTATAGAATGCCCTTCAGGCTATGTATTACTAGCTTTATAAGCCCCTCTGGGCATTGTAGACCAACCTTTGTTTTTATTTTTAAATTATTTTTATATTTTTGTATGTAGGTAGTTTGCACAAGTAACTTTTTTGATTGACAGGGAGAATTCGCATTCTCTCAGTCATCATCTTAACCCTGTGAAAACGAGTGCTGTAAAGGGCTCGAAACGTAAGATCATGGTGTTAATAAACGCGATTAATCCGTTCTAAAGTGTTTAATTTCAATGAATAACAATCGCGGTAACAGAAGACAATATTAATTTTCTTAAAATTCAGGTGTGCTATGCTGAGACATTTTCAGTAGAAGTAGACTGATTGTTGACCTCACGAAAGTTTTTAATACAATAAAGTCAGAACAAAAGAGTTCCGAACTCGGCATTAACTTTGGACACGATAAAATATTTCACCATTAAAAATCAATTTTCTAAAATTTCAGATGCGCTATGCTGAGACATTTTCAGTGGAAGAAGGCTGATTTTAAGCCTTAAACGAAAGCCTAAAATACAAAGAAGTCATAACAAAAGAGTTCTGAACTCGGCATTAACTTTGAACCTAACAAAATATTTTACTATGAAAAGTCAACTATCAGAAATTTCAGGTGTGCTATGCTAATACATTTTCATTAGATTTAGGCTGATTTGTGGTCTTAAAGGAAAGCTTGTAATACAATGAAGTCAGAACTAAAGAGTTCCGAACTCAGAATTAACTTTGAAGTTGACAAAATATTTTACTATGACAAATCAATTTTCTGAAAATTCAGGTGTGCTATGCTGAGACATTTCTAGCACATGTCGGCTAAATTTTGGCCTAAAACGAAAGCTTATAATACGGTGCAGTCAAAACTAAAGAGTTCTTAACTCGGCATCAACTTTGAAGCTGACTTAATATTTAACTCTGAAAAATCAACTATCAGAAATTTCAGGTGTGCTATGCTAATACATTTTTAGCAGATGTAGGCTGATTTTTGGCCATAAACGATAGCTTATAACATAACAAAGGCAGAAATTAAGAGTTCGCAACTCGGCATTAACTTTGAAGCTGACCAAATATTTTATAATTAAAAATCAATTTTCTTAAATTTCAGGTGTGCTATGCTTAGACATTTTCAGCAGAAAAAGGCTCATTTTTGGCCTCAAACGAAAGCTTGTAATACAATAAAGTCAGAACTAAAGAGTTCCGAACTCGCAATTAACTTTGAAGTTGACAAAATATTTAACTATGAAAAATCAATATTCTGAAACTTCAGGTGTGCTATGCTGATATTTTTCGACACATATCGGCTAAATTTTGGACACAATCGATAGCTTATAATACAGCGCAGTCAAAATTAAAGAGTTCTTAACGCGGCATCAACTTTGAAGCTGACTTAATATTTAACTCTGAAAAATAAACAATCAGAAATTTGAGGTATGTTATGCTATATCATTTTCAGCAGATGTAGGATGATTTTTGGTCTTAAACGAAAGCTTATAATAAAACAAAGCCAGAACTAAAGAGTTCTCAACTCGGCATTTACTTTGAAGCTGACCAAATATTTCACCATTAAAATTAATTTTCTAAAATTTCAGGTGTGCTATGCTGAGATATTTTCAGCAGAAGAAGGCTGATTTTTAGCCTCAAACGAAAGCTTTTAATACAATAAAGACAAAACAAAAGAGTTCCGAACTCGGCATTAACATTGGACACGATAAAATATTTCACCATTAAAAATCAATTATCTTAAACTTCAGGTGTGCTATGCTGAGACATTTTCAGCGGAAGAAGGCTGATTTTAAGCCTTAAACGAAAGCCTAAAATACAAAGAAGTCAGAACAAAAGAGTTCTGAACTCGGCATTAACTTTGAACATAACAAAATATTTTACTATGAAAAATCAACTATCAAAAATTTCAGGTGTGCTATGCTAATACATTTTCATTAGATTTAGGCTGATTTGTGGTCTTAAAGGAAAGCTTGTAATACAATGAAGTCAGAACTAAAGAGTTCCGAACTCAGAATTAACTTTGAAGTTGACAAAATATTTTACTATGACAAATCAATTTTCTGAAAATTCAGGTGTGCTATGCTGAGACATTTTTAGCACATGTCGGCTAAATTTTGGCCTAAAACGAAAGCTTATAATACGGTGCAGTCAAAACTAAAGAGTTCTTAACTCGGCATCAACTTTGAAGCTGACTTAATATTTAACTCTGAAAAATCAACTATCAGAAATTTCAGGTGTGCTATGCTAAGTCATTTTCAGCAGATGTAGGCTGATTTTTGGTCTTAAATTAAACCTTATATTAAAACAAAGCCAGAACTAAAGAGTTCTCAACTCGGCGTTTACTTTGAAGCTGACCAAATATTTCATCATTAAAAATCAATTTTCTTAACGTTCAGGTGTGCTATGCTGAGACATCTATAGCAGAAAAAGGCTGATTTTTAGCCTAATACGAAAGTTTGTAATACAGTGAAGTAAAACAGTAAATAATAATATAATTTGTGTACGTTCCAGAGATGGCGCTAGTAGTACTTACATAATATGTACGTACATTTGTCTAGTCGATATATTTGGCTAGAACTATCTAATGTATTGTTCCTAGGACATAATTCATCCATACTATATACTATACTATATACTATTCATTAATATTATAAATAGGAAAGTGTGTGTGTCTGTTCGTTTATCCGTCTTTACGGCAAAATAGAGCGACGAATTGATGTGATTTTGTAAGTGGAGATAGATAAAGGGATGGAGAGGGACATAGTCTACTTTTTGTCTTTTTCTAACGCAAGTGAAGCCGCAGGCAAAAGCTAGTACTATATAAATGACTCGTTATTTTTGAACCAGAACGAACATTTGCCGAGTAATTCTTTTGAAAGTAGATCTCTAGTTTAAATTCGCTTGGAATTGCAAATTTATTTATTTATTATTTTATTTATTACAATCGTAGGTTACATATTATATTTGTTATATGCTCCACAAAACTTAACATTTAGTTTGACAGTGGATTCAGGGTTCAGTCTTACATTATGAACATTATTATGCATAATAATATACTCGTATACTATTAGACTTAATTAAGTATTACACAAGTAGGTACCTATCTCGAGACTTGGAGTGCTTTACAGGCAATTTGCCTATCAGGCATTCAAGATAAGCATTTTAAACATGTTTTTAAATATAATTCGTTTCGTTTCGTTACAATGTATCAGGTAAGGGTATTCGTTTTTTGCGTTCGTTCTCCATAGTAATTGAAAACTCTTGGTACATAGTATTTACTTGCGGATTTTTTTAAATTCAGAGCTCTGGTATTGTGGTTTATATCTGACTTTGAGGTTTAGGTGGTCATGACTACCTTGGCTTTTAAAGAATGACTCACACTAGAACGGGACGGGACGGGATGGGACGGGACGGGAAAAATCTGGCAATTTCTATAGAAAGCGTCACGTGACATCCGAGGGCTCCGAGCTATCACGTGATTGTTTCTATAGAAATTGACAGATTTTCCCTTCCCGCCCTGCCCCGTCCCGTCCCGTGCTAGTGTGAGTCATCCTTTAATGCTAAAATGTATTTAGATTTCACAGTTACCGGCAAAATCTTACATATTTTAAATAGTTTATTGTATTTACTGTTACAGCTATTTTTAATAATTTTATTTATAAGCAGCTTATAAATCGGATTTGTAACAATGTTCAATGTTGGTTTTAAATGTAAGGACATAGCAGTTAAGACCATAATATATTTTTGATTCTACTAAAGAAGTGTATAAACATTTTAACCCCTTATAAGGCATAAGCATCTATGGGTGATATAATAAAACTATTTATGTTTCTAGGTTGGTTTTTTTATTGTTTTTCACAAAATCATATTCCCTCTGCCCGCGTAGCTTTCCTCCGCCTCAGTACATGATTGAAATAAAAATGTGATTATTACCTATAATAATCTTAGCAAACACAAAGTATTTAATATAATTTTTGCATATTTACGCTTATGCTTTATGAAATGCAGTGAAACACGGCGTTATACACAGCGGAACGCCGAATTTTTTGCATATAATCTTAGTCCTTTTCCTTGGTGCTACAATCCTGCAACGTTTATTATGTCGGTGACTCCGCGGGCATGTGCTCTCCAAAGTTAGTAAAACGAATCTCTCGCTCGATATTCATTCCATGGAAGAGGCTCTAATTCTGAGTTCGGAACTCTTTAGTTCTGACTTTATTGTATTACAAGCTTTCGTTTGAGGCCAAAATTTAGCCTTTTTCTGCTGAAAATGTCTCAGCATAGCACACCTGAAGTTTAATAAAATTGATTTTTAATGATGAAATATTTGGTCAGCTTCAAAGTAAATGCCGAGTTGAGAACTCTTTAGTTCTGGGTTTGTTTTATTATAAGCTATCGTTTAATACCAAAAATCAGCCTAAATCTGCTGAAAATGTATTAGCATAGCACACCTGAAATTTCTCATAGTTGATTTTTCAGAGTTAAATATTAAGTCAGCTTCAAAGTTGATGCCGAGTTGAGAACTCTTTAGTTTTGACTGCACTGTATTATAAGCTTTCGTTTTAGGCCAAAATTTAGCCGACATGTGCTAAAAATGTCTCAGCATAGCACACCTGAAGTTTCCGAATATTGATTTTTCATAGTAAAATATTTTGTCAACTTCAAAGTTTATTCTGAGTTTGGAACTCTATTCTCCTGACTTAATTGTATTACAAGCTTACGTTTAAGAACACAAATCAGCCTTCTTCTGCTGAAAATGTATTAGCATAGCACACCTGAAATTTCTCATAGTTGATTTTTCAGAGTTAAATATTAAGTCAGCTTCAAAGTTGATGCCGAGTTGAGAACTCTTTAGTTTTGACTGCACTGTATTATAAGCTTTCGTTTGAGGCCAAAATTTAGCCGACATGTGCTAAAACTGTCTCAGCATAGCACACCTGAAGTTTCAGAAAATTGATTTTTCATAGTTAAATATTTTGTCAACTTCAAAGTTAATTCTGAGTTCGGAACTCTTTAGTTGTGACTTCATTGTAGTACAAGCTTTCCTTTAAGATCACAAATCAGCCTAAATCTAATGAAAATGTATTAGCATAGCACACCTGAAATTTCTGATAGTTGATTTTTCATAGTAAAATATTTTGTTAGGTTCAAAGTTAATGCCGAGTTCAGAACTCTTTTATGACTTCTTTGTATTTTAGGCTTTCGTTTAAGGCTTAAAATCAGCCTTCTTCCGCTGAAAATGTCTCAGCATAGCACACCTGAAGTTTCCGAATATTGATTTTTCATAGTAAAATATTTTGTCGACTTCAAAGTTAATTCTGAGTTCGGAACTCTTTAGTTCTGACTTTATTGTATTACAAGCTTTCGTTTGAGGCCAAAATTTAGCCTTTTTCTGCTGAAAATGTCTCAGCATAGCACACCTGAAGTTTAATAAAATTGATTTTTAATGATGAAATATTTGGTCAGCTTCAAAGTAAATGCCGAGTTGAGAACTCTTTAGTTCTGGGTTTGTTTTATTATAAGCTATCGTTTAATACCAAAAATCAGCCTAAATCTGCTGAAAATGTATTAGCATAGCACACCTGAAATTTCTCATAGTTGATTTTTCAGAGTTAAATATTAAGTCAGCTTCAAAGTTGATGCCGAGTTGAGAACTCTTTAGTTTTGACTGCACTGTATTATAAGCTTTCGTTTTAGGCCAAAATTTAGCCGACATGTGCCAAAAATGTCTCAGCATAGCACACCTGAAGTTTCAGAATATTGATTTTTCATAGTAAAATATTTTGTCGACTTCAAAGTTAATTCTGAGTTCGGAACTCTTTAGTTCTGACTTTATTGTATTACAAGCTTTCGTTTGAGGCCAAAAACTAGCCTTTTTCTGCTGAAAATGTCTGAGCATAACACACCTGAAGTTTAATAAAATTGATTTTTAATGATGAAATATTTGGTCAGCTTCAAATTAATGCCGAGTTGAGAACTCTTTAGTTCTGGGTTTGTTTTATTATAAGCTATCGTTCAATACCAAAAATTAGCCTAAATCTGCTGAAAATGTATTAGCATAGCACACCTGAAATTTCTCATAGTTGATTTTTCAGAGTTAAATATTAAGTCAGCTTCAAAGTTGATGCCGAGTTGAGAACTCTTTAGTTTTGACTGCACTGTATTAATGGCTTTCGTTTTAGGCCAAAATTTAGCCGACATGTGCTAAAAATGTCTCAGCATAGCACACCTGAAGTTTCCGAATATTGATTTTTCATAGTAAAATATTTTGTCGACTTCAAAGTTAATTCTGAGTTCGGAACTCTTTAGTTCTGACTTTATTGTATTACAAGCTTTCGTTTGAGGCCAAAAATTAGCCTTTTTCTGCTGAAAATGTCTCAGCATAGCACACCTGAAATTTCTCATAGTTGATTTTTCAGAGTTAAATATTAAGTCAGCTTCAAAGTTGATGCCGAGTTGAGAACTCTTTAGTTTTGACTGCACTGTATTATAAGCTTTCGTTTGAGGCCAAAATTTAGCCGACATGTGCTAAAACTGTCTCAGCATAGCACACCTGAAGTTTCAGAATATTGATTTTTCATAGTAAAATATTTTGTCGACTTCAAAGTTAATTCTGAGTTCGGAACTCTTTAGTTCTGACTTTATTGTATTACAAGCTTTCGTTTGAGGCCAAAAATTAGCCATTTTCTGCTGAAAATGTCTCAGCATAGCACACCTGAAGTTTAATAAAATTGATTTTTAATGATGAAATATTTGGCCAGCTTCAAATTAAATGCCGAGTTGAGAACTCTTTAGTTCTGGGTTTGTATTATTATAAGCTATCGTTTAATACGAAAAATCAGCCTAAATCTGCTGAAAATGTATTAGCATAGCACACCTGAAATTTCTGATAGTTGATTTTTCAGAGCTAAATATTAAGTCAGCTTCAAAGTTGATGCCGAGTTGAGAACTCTTTAGTTTTGACTGCACTGTATTATAAGCTTTCGTTTGAGGCCAAAATTTAGCCGACATGTGCTAAAAATGTCTCAGCATAGCACACCTGAAGTTTCAGAATATTGATTTTTCATAGTAAAATATTTTGTCGACTTCAAAGTTAATTCTGAGTTCGAAACTCTTTAGTTCTGACTTTATTGTATTACAAGCTTTCGTTTGAGGCCAAAAATTAGCCTTTTTCTGCTGAAAATGTCTCAGCATAGCACACCTGAAGTTTAATAAAATTGATTTTTAATGATGAAATATTTGGTCAGCTTCAAAGTAAATGCCGAGTTGAGAACTCTTTAGTTCTGGGTTTGTATTATTATAAGCTATCGTTCAATACCAAAAATTAGTCTAAATCTGCTGAAAATGTATTAGCATAGCACACCTGAAATTTCTCATAGTTGATTTTTCAGAGTTAAATATTAAGTCAGCTTCAAAGTTGATGCCGAGTTGAGAACTCTTTAGTTTTGACTGCACTGTATTATAAGCTTTCGTTTTAGGCCAAAATTTAGCCGACATGTGCCAAAAATGTCTCAGCATAGCACACCTGAAGTTTCAGAATATTGATTTTTCATAGTAAAATATTTTGTCGACTTCAAAGTTAATTCTGAGTTCGGAACTCTTTAGTTCTGACTTTATTGTATTACAAGCTTTCGCTTGAGGCCAAAAACTAGCCTTTTTCTGCTGAAAATGTCTCAGCATAACACACCTGAAGTTTAATAAAATTGATTTTTAATGATGAAATATTTGGTCAGCTTCAAATTAATGCCGAGTTGAGAACTCTTTAGTTCTGGGTTTGTTTTATTATAAGCTATCGTTCAATATCAAAAATTAGCCTAAATCTGCTGAAAATGTATTAGCATAGCACACCTGAAATTTCTCATAGTTGATTTTTCAGAGTTAAATATTAACGCGTTCGGTGACAGTACGTCGACAGGCGGGGTAAATGTAGGCTTAACGATCCTTAACTGCGCCACTGTCAGCGAACGTGTTAAGTCAGCTTCAAAGTTGATGCCGAGTTGAGAACTCTTTAGTTTTGACTGCACTGTATTATAAGCTTTCGTTTTAGGCCAAAATTTAGCCGACATGTGCTAAAAATGTCTCAGCATAGCACACCTGAAGTTTCCGAATATTGATTTTTCATAGTAAAATATTTTGTCAACTTCAAAGTTTATTCTGAGTTTGGAACTCTATTCTCCTGACTTAATTGTATTACAAGCTTACGTTTAAGAACACAAATCAGCCTTCTTCTGCTGAAAATGTATTAGCATAGCACACCTGAAATTTCTCATAGTTGATTTTTCAGAGTTAAATATTAAGTCAGCTTCAAAGTTGATGCCGAGTTGAGAACTCTTTAGTTTTGACTGCACTGTATTATAAGCTTTCGTTTGAGGCCAAAATTTAGCCGACATGTGCTAAAACTGTCTCAGCATAGCACACCTGAAGTTTCAGAATATTGATTTTTCATAGTAAAAATTAGCCTTTTTCTGCTGAAAATGTCTCAGCATAGCACACCTGAAGTTTCAGAATATTGATTTTTCATAGTAAAATATTTTGTCGACTTCAAAGTTAATTCTGAGTTCGGAACTCTTTAGTTCTGACTTTATTGTATTACAAGCTTTCGTTTGAGGCCAAAAACTAGCCTTTTTCTGCTGAAAATGTCTCAGCATAACACACCTGAAGTTTAATAAAATTGATTTTTAATGATGAAATATTTGGTCAGCTTCAAATTAATGCTGAGTTGAGAACTCTTTAGTTCTGGGTTTGTTTTATTATAAGCTATCGTTTAATACCAAAAATCAGCCTAAATCTGCTGAAAATGTATGAGCATAGCACACCTGAAATTTCTCATAGTTGATTTTTCAGAGTTAAATATTAAGTCAGCTTCAAAGTTGATGCCGAGTTGAGAACTCTTTGGTTTTGACTGCACTGTATTATAAGCTTTCGTTTTAGGCCAAAATTAAGCCGACATGTGCTAAAAATGTCTCAGCATAGCACACCTGAAGTTTCAGAATATTGATTTTTCATAGTAAAATATTTTGTCGACTTCAAAGTTAATTCTGAGTTCGGAACTCTTTAGTTCTGACTTTATTGTATTACAAGCTTTCGTTTGAGGCCAAAAATTAGCCTTTTTCTGCTGAAAATGTCTCAGCATAGCACACCTGAAGTTTAATAAAATTGATTTTTAATGATGAAATATTTGGTCAGCTTCAAAGTAAATGCCGAGTTGAGAACTCTTTAGTTCTGGGTTTGTTTTATTATAAGCTATCGTTTAATACCAAAAATCAGCCTAAATCTGCTGAAAATGTATTAGCATAGCACACCTGAAATTTCTCATAGTTGATTTTTCAGAGTTAAATATTAAGTCAGCTTCAAAGTTGATGCCGAGTTGAGAACTCTTTAGTTTTGACTGCACTGTATTATAAGCTTTCGTTTTAGGCCAAAATTTAGCCGACATGTGCTAAAAATGTCTCAGCATAGCACACCTGAAGTTTCCGAATATTGATTTTTCATAGTAAAATATTTTGTCGACTTCAAAGTTAATTCTGAGTTCGGAACTCTTTAGTTCTGACTTTATTGTATTACAAGCTTTCGTTTGAGGCCAAAAATTAGCCTTTTTCTGCTGAAAATGTCTCAGCATAGCACACCTGAAGTTTAATAAAATTGATTTTTAATGATGAAATATTTGGTCAGCTTCAAAGTAAATGCCGAGTTGAGAACTCTTTAGTTCTGGGTTTGTATTATTATAAGATATCGTTTAATACCAAAAATTAGTCTAAATCTGCTGAAAATGTATTAGCATAGCACACCTGAAATTTCTCATAGTTGATTTTTCAGAGTTAAATATTAAGTCAGCTTCAAAGTTGATGCCGAGTTGAGAACTCTTTGGTTTTGACTGCACTGTATTACAAGCTTTCGTTTGAGGCCAAAAATTAGCCTTTTTCTGCTGAAAATGTCTCAGCATAGCACACCTGAAGTTTAATAAAATTGATTTTTAATGATGAAATATTTGGTCAGCTTCAAAGTAAATGCCGAGTTGAGAACTCTTTAGTTCTGGGTTTGTTTTATTATAAGCTATCGTTTAATTCCAAAAATCAGCCTAAATCTGCTGAAAATGTATTAGCATAGCACACCTGAAATTTCTCATAGTTGATTTTTCAGAGTTAAATATTAAGTCAGCTTCAAAGTTGATGCCGAGTTGAGAACTCTTTAGTTTTGACTGCACTGTATTATAAGCTTTCGTTTTAGGCCAAAATTTAGCCGACATGTGCTAAAAATGTCTCAGCATAGCACACCTGAAGTTTCAGAAAATTGATTTTTCATAGTAAAATATTTTGTCAACTTCAAAGTTTATTCTGAGTTTGGAACTCTATTCTCCTGTCTTAATTGTATTACAAGCTTACGTTTAAGAACACAAATCAGCCTTCTTCTGCTGAAAATGTCTTAGCATAGCACACCTGAAATTTCTGATAATTGATTTTTCATAGTGAAATATTTTGTCAGGTTCAAAGTTAATGCCGAGTTGGGAACTCTTAAGTTCTGGCTTCATTATGTTATAAGCTATTCTTTAAGGCCAAAAATCACCCTATATCCGCTAAAAATGTATTAGCATAGCACACCTGAAATTTCACAAAATTGTGTTGTCATAGTGAAAAATGTATCAACTTCAAACTCAATGCCGAGTTGAGAACTCTGCATTTTTAAATACACTAGAGTGCAGGCTGTCAACTAAGGTCAATAACAAACCTTAAAATGCTGAATATGTATCAGCATAGCACATCTGAAATTTCGGTAAATTGTGTTTTCTAAGTATTTTTTTTTGCATTTTTTTTTCAATTAGCATCAGGGAACTCTTAAGTTCTGAATAGAGCAGAGCATACTCTTTCGTTTAAGACCAAACACAGGTCTGGGACACTATTAATTACTTTAGCATATCACATGTGAAGTTAGCATATCAAGGGACTACAACTATTTCTATTTTTTGTGTTTATTTTGAGTAACGTCACCTGTTTTGTATTGGGAACTGTTTTTTAGGATGTTACTAGAAAATATTATCACTTTGGTCCATTTTGGGAGTAAATGATATGCCAATGCGTGAAGTTAGCATATCATTTTGAAAAAAAACGTGGTATATGGTTTTGTGTTAAAAATGCTAGAACTATTGTTATAAAGTTATAGGAACTTTAGAACTATTGTGCATGCTAATAGAACTCAAATAAAAAAGTGATATGCTGGAACTTGATATGCTAACTTCACGGACATGAAGTTCCCAGTGATTAGGTTTGACAAATTACTATGGAACCGACAACGCTCAATTTATTTGGTCCTAATTTATTGTTGCTTGAAATTTAATTTAAATTGCATTTACGTTAATTTTAAGGTTGTAGTTATTGGCTGTGAATCATTTATCATTTGTGTTGTTTTATTTAACTTATTATTGTTCTCATAGTATGACGGCCTCCTAGCCTAGTTGGTAGTGACCCTGCCTACGAAGCAGGAGGTCCCGGGTTCGAATCCTGGTCAGGGCATTTATTTGTGTGTTTATCACGAATATTTGTTCCTGAGTTATGGATGTTTTCTATGTATATAAGTATTTATATGTATCTATCTATTATATATATCGTCGTCTAGTACCCACAACACAAGCCTTATTGAGCTTACCGTGGGACTAGGTGGATTTGTGTAAGATTGTCCCATAATATTTATTTATTTATTGTAGTTTTTAATTTACTGAATGTGACCGTCATGCCACCGCATTGACGTTTGGTAAAAAAAAACTGTATGAATATGCCTGTATAAGGTGCTTATTATTTGTCTGAGACGTAGTTGCTAGTAAATATAAGATGATTCCATTTCACGTAAACCAAGGAAATCTCTATTTCCATTCAAATCGATCATTCAATCTATCATCCCTGCCCATTACTCCGTCTTAAAGTCTCTTAGTATCCTACCTCTATATCAAACTGATCAGGAGCGTCATTCGAAAGTTTAATATCTGATCTTGAATTCAATATTGATTGATGTAGTCTGACAAGCAAACGAACGTAGTACCAGTAGCACAAAAAACTATATCCATCCCTTTTTTCGGGGTGGTAATACTAGCGTAAGAAAAAGAAGAAATGTGATGCTCTCTAACCTACTGCGTTCGTCTGCTTTTCACACTATACTTTACTCTCACTGCATTTCACTTACACCAACACATAGAGTTCGACTAAGCTATATCGATTTTGATATTGCAGACTGAAAGTGTTAGGTATTTAAATGTCATAATTTAATTAAAGTTTAATTAACAAATCTCTCTCTAGTCTCTGATATCAAAATTGATGCAAAGATTGGTTGTTGATGTGTGTTATGTGTGATGTTAGAAAGAATTGTGCGCGCTTTACAATGGACTAAATTCCTTTGCCCAACTGCAGGTATATCTGTGACAACACACAATTTAAAATGCAACTTTTATCCATGCAACCTAGACCTTATACAACGATCAACTTGATCTAGCCCCTCAATCGCCAAATCAATCACTCGATCAATCATCCCTGTAACTACCATTAAAAAGCCACTTAATTTCCTGGCATTATACATCAATCTGCTCGGGATGAGGCGCACGTATTGGTTAATGAAGTGCCGCTGTGACCCGCTTAATGATGCGATTGACAGTACAGTGGGGCGTCGCCGTCACACCGCGATTGTTTCTGGACTGAGCCGTGGGCCATGAGAGTAGCGGGCACGTTAATCGCGGATTAAATCCGGGCAAAATTAACACAACAACGTTAACACGTTTTATTTATATATTATAATATCACACTACAACACTCATTACTACATAAATAGAAGAGCGAAAAGCGAAGGTGGCTGACTTAATGTAGCATATGCCATGTGACCGTGGAAAGTCAATGTCAATTCTAAGGTTTCTTCTTCCAGGCTGTGGCTGGTAATATAATTGGAACTCACACTAGGATATATAAAACTGAATATAAATATCTGTATATACATACTCTTTGAATTTGAATAAGTAAAGTGGACTAAGCACTGCTGCAGGAGACCATTACTAGGATGAACTTCTGGTTGGGTGTCGTTCGGCGGTTCCAGGGTAACCTGCCTAATCTTACACACTAACACGCGGCGCTACAAATACATAATACCTACCCAGGCAAGTTCCGAGTTCTTTGTTTAGATTATATTATTAATGTGGTCAGTATCTAAACCTATTAGGGCCACTTGCACCACCCGGGGTTAGCCGCATAACCCGGAGTTAAGCGTTTTATTGTATGGAATTTGACAGCTTAACTTTGGGTTGTGTGCTGGCAAAAATGGGACTCAAGGACAACATTGTGTGTAGGATGTGTGGCGAAGAGGATGAGACTATGAAACACGTAGTGAGTGAATGTCACACTATCGCCAGACAAAGAATGAAGTACTTTGGTGCAGGATACCTGGAGCCAAAGGAGCTCAGAGCACTACCCCTGAGCTTCATCATCCATAACATGTAGAAATGGTGGAGCGAGCTCTTGAGTAGTGGCAGTAGGGGGAAATTACACAAAAGATCCCCATGGGTCGAAGTGTATCCGCCAGCGCCCCCTGGTTCCAGAAAAGCTAAGGTAAATTAATTTAAAATACGACTCCTACCTAAGGCGCTGATTTCATGGCCCTTTCGGCCCTTGTATTTAAATCGCATTGACGTCTTGCTCCTGGAAGACAGTTTGATGATAATGGCGCCTCGCTGAAGGCTGTATATCGCTCCGATTCCAGGACACCCTGTGGGAACCGGCTTTAACTCTCTTAGTACAGTCGGCTGCGGTAATAGACCACTGCCTATGAAACTGAATAGATGATTTTGAAGCTAGCTATGTTGCAAGCTCCTCGTTCAATATTATAATAAATTACGTATATTTAGTTACAAAGCACGACGGGTGCCACTAATCCGCATCCCGCGAAAAGGCAGCCCAATAATCGGCGCCCCAATAATTGGCCACCACGATGTACATGGATTATTGGGTCGCTGATTATTGGGTTGCCTTTTCTCGGGTCGAGCAATCTCGAAGTGGGCCAATAATCGGCAGCCCAATAATCCATGTACATCGTGGTCGCCAATTATTGGGTCGCCGATTATTGGGCTGCCTTTTATCGGGTCGGACAAGCTCGGTAGTGGGCCAATAATCGGCAGCCCAATAATCCATGTACATCGTGGTCGCCGATTATTGGGTCGCCGATTATTGCGCTGCCTTTTATCGGGTCGGACAAGCTCGGTAGCGGGCCAATAATCCGAAGCCACAGTTTTTACAGTACAATAATCAGCAACCCAATAATCCGCGACCAAAAAAATGGACACAAATTATTGGGCTGCCGATTATTTGGCTGCCTTTTATACGGACTCAGCACGACATGTTTCGGAGATCTTAGGATTCCATTATCAAGCGTTGAGTACCGTGCGCGACCACGCAGACGCTACTCGTGAAAATATTATTGCACTTTAATTTTATACACTTATAGGCATAACCTTATACTAAAAAAAATACGATAGGTAAAACTGTATCAATTCAACAGGCTTGAGAATTTTAAAAATGTCGACGTTTGGATTGCAATCATGAATTAATCTCACTTCGAGAAGGCTTATCAATCATGTGCTAGGTACTATATCGGTACTATGAGTTGTACGAAACCGTAGGCGTTAGCGACTGCGCGTTTCTAAAATATGTCCGTCTCGCTCTTGCCAAAGCAGTGATAGGAGCGAGACGGACATATATTATATTTAAAAACTCGCAGTCGCTAACCCCTACGGCTAAGTACAACTCATGGTAAGCACATTAAAACATCAAGCGAAGTGCATTAAAAATGACAGCGGTGACATTCTAAGTTACCATTTTCTCAAAAAAGAGAGTAGGTATCATCACATACACACACACATACACACACATCATCTCCGTACTTGGGAATGCAAGCATTTATTTTTGTATGAGAAAAACTCGGTTTTTAACCAAAACCGCGGTTCTTTAATACAAAAACTGTTTAAACGTTGCAGTCTTTACTCCCTATAAAACTAAATAGGCCCCAGATGACAATCACCATATTGAATTAATAGCCACATGGCCACTATGTCACGAGCTGTCATTCAGAAAGGTCAAACACCACTTCTGCTTATTCCGATACGGTTTTCCAGCAAGTCCGACGACTGTCACTGTCAGTGTCCAACTGTCATATGAAATAAATGACACGTAAAAATTGCCGCGTCGAGCCAGAAGTGCCAGAACACGGACGAATCAGGTTATTCGTATAAATGAAGCCAATTAAAACCGTGAATTATTCACTTAAGTATCCCACTCATTTTAAAGGCTTTTTATTGTTGTGCCCGTCCGTGGCAAATAAGCATTGGTTCGCTTGATCGTTTATTATAGCTAACAAAGTTGATTTATTTGAAAGAGTAAATAGTTAGGACAGCTACATTGACCTTTACAAGTTTACATTAGAAGAAATCCGTGATAGCAGTATGTTTGTGCTTGGGTGTCTTCGTCTTTCTAGTTTTCCCGGCATGCCACGGCCCAGAGAGCCTGGGGTCCGCTTTGGCAACTATATAATTCCAAGATTTGATGTAAGTGCTAGTTTTACGAAAGCGACTGCCATATGACCTTCCATCCCAAATGGTAAACTCGGCCTTATTGGGATTAGACCGGTTTCCTCACGATGTTTTCTTTCACCTAAAAACGATTGGTAAATATCAAATAAAATTTCATACATAAGTTCCAAGCTGGCAGGATTTGAACCAGATACCTTCGGATTGAAAGTCTCACGTCCGCTGGGCCACCAACATCAACGGCCCTCCATGTTTGTGCTTCGGTATAATGATAATAATAGAGTGCCTTATAAACACAAAGATACGAAAAATGACTTCACTTAATTTAAATGATAAACGTAAACATCACGGGCTGTCGCTTCAGAACACATTTTATTTGATGTCAAAACGTAATGCGTTTTAAAAACAAAATAAATGTTGATGAAAAATAATCGTTCAATATCTTCATATTGCATTCGAGTGAAGAAAAAAAGTTACGCTCTCACACCGACCTGGGCAAGCCGTCTATCAACGTATGACGTACTGAACTACAAATGCGTCAAATACAACTCTTAGTTTTAATTTGAGTCTTCTTACGTTGTGATAAGGTGGTGTGGTAAGAAAATATAGTGTGGCGGTAAATGTCGGGATGTCAAAGCGTTGCGAACGAGCGCGGACGCGGGACCGTCTCGTGCTGAGAGTAATCTAAGTTCACCGGCGACTAGTGATGCCCATATGGAGATGAAAGTATCGATAGCAGTGTTGTGTTCGAAACTGTGACATTATTTGACGGTCGAACACGCACCAGGCGCATTTAATAACTTTAGGCCGAGTAACCCAAAATAAAAAATATTTTTATGATTGCAAGATAACCTACCAGAAACATTAAATTAGTGTTCCTAATATGTATAGTTTTTACTGTACCAAAATTTTTCCCATTAGGTATAAACTTAAAACGGAACAACTTAAAGACGTACATTAAGTTGTATTACGTACTTAATGTACCTATGTAATGCTAAATGCAATAATGTTGAGGTAGCGGTTTGATAAAGTGTTCCCTACAATATTTAAGAAAAAATTACTAGTCACCAACCTAGAACAAAAATAAAACAATAAAACTTACTTACGAATTTTGAAATGAAAGATGTGTATCTTGGGCACCGGTTATGTACCTAAATCGGCTTTCAAAGATGTTTACATAATAATAGAACGAGCACAATGAGGGCATCACATTATCACAAAGTAGTCCAAGTTTACTTATCACCTGTCTCATATATAAGTACATGTCATTTATTGACGGGGATGGGTAAAACAATAGTCGTTTCTTATCAATTTAACTGAAGTTGTTCAAGGATATCTTGTCCTATTAATACGCGACTCAAACATCACGTAAACACATGTTAAAATTAATCTTAAGCAGCTTCTAATTGACAGCGCTTAATGCATTATTTAGCACCTATTCTATCATTTAGTATTAATGATAAATAACTGAAATGTCACACTGCACTGTAAGCCAAGCCTAATTAAAATTGAAAAGGGCGTACTACCGACGTGTATTTGTAAATGACAAGAGGAATGACTCGATAAAGTAACCTTCCTTAATCCACTTAACGGATAAAATAGATAATAGAACTAACGGGCGACTTACTGTCTAGCTCAATAATAGGTCATACATTACCTTCTGCCATATTGTTTTGTATCATTCCTAATTTTTATTCAACGAAGCTTTTATCGATTTCAGTCAATGCGACCAGCAAACGGACCATTGAGGGTACGTATACAGTATAATTCTTCTAAACACAATGCTAGAAATTGTCATCATGAATGACTAGGTTGCACCATTTATAACACAAAAATTAAGCACGCATGTACTCGATTTACTGGAGAGTAATGAGGGGACGTGCTGAAAATAGCTCAGTAATAATGTAAATGAATACATTGTTTCTATCGATATCGATAACGAAGTGCTTGGATCATCGTCATCAGTGCCTCCGCGGGGCGCTTGGGTCAGAGAGCCGAGACAATCTGTCAAACGAGAGAATCACACACGACTGCGCCAGCGCCGCCCTATTAATCATATTTCGGCCTTTTTTCTACCATTTCCGAACGTATGTTCTCTCAGATAATGGCTACTATTCTGACGCCGATTTCACAAACATAACACTACATATAACATTAACCTTATTGTTGGAAAATAAGGTTGATTTCAGCTTAGCTGAATGGACCTATTATGTCATATGTGGTAGGTTGAAACGAGCGGTGAGGCCTTTAGACAATACTTGTAGTTTGATTCGAGATGTCATGTTTCAGAGATAAAATCTTGACGAAAATTTTTGTTTGACGGGGTCAAAATAGGTACAAGCTCTTCAATTAGATTTGACATAGTCTAATGCGATGGACGTTGTACTTGTAACAAAGGGGATCGTTTATTTGGAAATTGCATTACCCAATTCTTTGAGTTTTGTTGATGCTATCTTTGCTTTTGTCGAAACGAGAGCCACCATCTAACTGTCAGGTACACGTATAGACATTTACTCATACAGTTTTCTTTAAGGAAGACGCTGTGCAGCCCTCTCGTAATTAAGGAAAATGTATCAAAGACGGTGTTACACAAACAGAAGGTTCCAGCAAAAATAACAACTATAGCCAAAAAATTAAGACAATTGACTTGCAAACAATTTGTCACATTAAACGTCTTACAATACCTACCATTTAACGAGTTAGCTTCAACTGTTAAACCTTAAATAGATAAATTGAACAACGAATCTGATCAGAAACGTAATGAAGAGTCTATAAATATAAGTGATCTTGACACAAATTCTTTATCGTAGAGCCTATCGCCATGACATCGTCGCCGCGAGCCAAACTTTGTGATAAATCACCTGGCTTTTTGTTAAGTTATTATGATGTAGCATTTAAGATCGTGATAAAATTGTGCATGATGTTCTGACCATTCGAAGTTACTAGTTAGTTACTTGTATCTTATTTTGCCCGCGACTGTGTCCGCTTTGTGTGAAATCAGATACTGCTTTAAGGGTATTGTTTTTCAAAATATGTTCTCACTGGGTTTTCGTCTACGTTTACGTCTACTTTATAAATGTGTGGTACGGGGTATTTACTATCCATATTAGTAATTTTTTATAAGGCGTTACTGTGTAATTTGGTTTTAATTCTGTTTCACAGTAGTTGTCTGTAACCGATATTTGGACAAAGTAATGGTTATTTTACTAAAGACAATCATAAATAAGTTTTAAGTTATATGGAGTAATTTAGCAATACCTAGAATTTTTTTTTTTAAACGTAAGTAAAGCCTCTCGCTGACCAGGCATATTGTAAAATATCCAATTGAAAACTGTAAATTCTTGAAGTTACATACATAGCATTACCTTTCTAAAACAAATTACACTTGCAGCAGCAGTTCTATCATCTCTGACTATCCATTAGACAAGGAATGCTTCCTATGAACTGTCAAGTCCAGTTAGACACGACACGACCGACGCTTGCGCCGTGAGAAGCACATCATGTGTGACATCATGGGTGCGCGCGACCTTCTCTACAGGCGTGCGATTTTGGACACAACGTATGCTTTATAATGCATAGAGATGGCAACAAATGGCGGAAAATTATTCTTAAGTAAACAATTTGGTCTTTCCTTTTCTTCATGACCACAGATGCACATACTACATAATTTTCACCGTATTTTTATGACCCCTACAATAGTTTCATGATTTGTTAAATCGTTCGATTGGGTGCGACTTACAGGCAGGAGTCTGTTTTCTATCTGAGTATTTACGATTAACAAAGAAAATCAACGTTTCAATTAGTATGACACAAAATTGTACAGCTTAGAGGTCAACATAAAAATAATTTAATTAATTCAGCACATACGAGGAACTTAACGATTTGTCAGATCTGTTATCACATAATGCTATAGTGGGCGTAATTGATTTGCCATTAATTCAAACTCATTTGACTCCCGTCACGATTTGCAAAACGTAATTGTCCATCCGTCATGGGTATAATCGGAAAAACCTATCAACCAATTTATTTGTGATAATTTTCTAAGAATATCGGTTTCCTGATCGACAAGAAAAAAGGTAAGCGGACTTAAGTGTTTGTTCAAATTGCTCATACTGTATACCTGTATCCGATTGATGAATAAGGAAGAACAATCGAGTGATTTGGTAGTGTTGGCAAACTAATTACAAGAAGCACACATATTTTACCCTGTTAATGCCATTTTTGAAAACAGACAATATTTCATCGTTCATCGTAGCGTCACGTTTCAAATCTATCTTTATCGAATTTAAACGTAAGACATCAATCAACAATATTATTATAAATTACGGGTAACACTCACGTATTTAAGTCACTACGACATGTTTCGCAGATCTTAGGATTCCATCATCAAGCGTTGAGTAACGTGCGCGATGATGTAGGCGGACGTACTGCAACTTGCAGAATAGGAAAGTCTGTAACCGAAACCAGCTAATTATATTACAATTAATCGCAAATAGAACCTCCAAGTGTTAGTCCTGGCCATGGCAAGTCTGGAGGCAAGTCTCCCAAATGTATAAATATCAATAACTCGTCAACGCAATAGTCTAACAATATCTGAAGATTCTGAAGCACCAGTAATTGTAATATTATACTCAAATTGAGTTCAAGCAGACAGTCAGGTGTGAATGCCCTTCTAACAAACCACCAGGCTACTTAAACCTTAGTTAGCAATACGTGCTCCAAGGCGAGCCAATATTGAAATGGCGACTGTAATAGAATTACGAAACCTCTAATAGTGTAATCTAACCTCAACGATCAGAAAATAACGATGAAAAAGCTATCCCGAACGCTCCCGGAGTTGGGCGAGGTTGTCGGAGTCAGCAGGCTCGGAGAATTTAATTTGGACGGGTTATAGGATGGGGTAAAAGGAATTAGGTTTTATTGAAGAGCTGAGATGTGATTTAGTAATCGAGGAAGTAATATAGTTTGAGGAAGTATGCATACACTTGTAAGGAAAATCAGCGTTTGTGTAAAGTGCCAAATCCCGTCAAAATTGGGACTGTGTTAACACGAAGAGTGAAAGGAGTCTTCCTGTGCTCAGCAGTGGGACCACGTTGATCACGTTGGGGGCTTCTGATTTTGGCGCCACGTATCTCAGCAATACATGCAACTGAAAGTCAGCAAAGAAATGTGTCTTTATATTGAAAAAACTATTAAATCTCGTATTTTTATCACAGAGCGGGTGCTGTCTATGCCACGGAGGTGACAACATCACTCTGTCCGACGGTGACTGACCGATGCAGTCAAAACACGTTACGCCTATTTTGGTCAAAATACGTGAGATTTTCCCGTTTTTGTTTCAATATGAATGTCAGTATATTTCAAGAAAGTATAACGAAACTGTATAATAAATGTGTCTTGTGACTGTTGCCGATAATTTATAGCTACAATCACAAATATTTGGTATGCTGACAGATTAAGCTTCAAATACAGGTTCCAAACAAATTAATCAGTGATCCGGTTCTGTTATAAAACGTCGGTCACTTTACCACTTCCAGCTAATATATAACCTCACCAGAATCCTTTAGAAAACGGTCGTCGGTCCGACTTAGAAAATTACTTACATGCCGCAGCAATTTCCTGAAACCGCAAGTATCGTATGGGCCGCAAATAAACAGTGGACCCTTTTGTGGGGCCGCCGCCGCAAGATTGCACTGAGACAATGTCTTATGCTGCATATTGAATAGCTCTTCCGTGGTAGTAGGATAGACTAAGCCATAGAGTAGATGCGGCAGTGTGTGCAGCAGTGAACAGGGATTCTGCTGGTAAGGCCGTTGTCGTAAGATTGCACTGAGACAATGTCTTATGCTGAACATTGAATAGCTCTTCCATGGTAGTAGCTACGGACTAAGCTAAGGAGTAGATGCGGCTGTGTTATCAGTAATGAACAGGGAGCCTGACGGTAAGGCTGCTGCCATAAGATTCCACTGTCTTATAATGTATGTATGTATTAAATTCTACCAGAAAATGGGTTGCATCAGTAGGTAGGTAACGAATCTGTTGATTTAACTAATCGGATGAGTACTTTTTGCTCGACACCAGTGGTTCGACCAAATTAAGTTTCAAATATGGTGATAAGGCAATTTAAAAGGCGGTTACATGGGAACTATCACAATATAGCACTGGTCGTGTCTAACCAAGCGAAAAGAGGACAAAATACTGATTTACGGAAACATACCTATGAAATTTGGCTTACAATTGTGAAGAGAACTTCTCGTAATTACCTGAAACCCCTTTAACCTAAAATCTAAGCGTCCTAGACCCATCCAACCTGTAGGTGCCTAGCGAAGTTCATTCAATGAGAATACATGTACTCTTCATAAATTAAGAAAAGCCAGACAAAACTAACACTTACTTACTTTGTATCGAACGCATCTTTCTTTCTTTACTGGACACAGCACCATACAATACGTATTCAAATAAAAAAACATAAGACAATCACCAATTACCATCTCCAACGACATTTCGATCCAATCTCAGAGATGCTATCCAATTTTGATTTGATCACTGCTATTTGAATTCGGAATGCGATCTCATTCGTGATCCACATGTCATTTGTTTAAATAAAAAAAGCTTAGAAACTGGTTGATATTTGAGCGATATCGATTTACTCGTAATTACTTTTTATTTTTTGGGTAGTTACCATTACCTTTTGCTGCCTAATATATCTATAATAACATTGATAACCGATTACCTCTCGTTCATTATAGATTATAGTCCAAGATGCGTGAGTTTCCAGAAACATACGCGTACCTATGAAATGGATTTGGTACCTATACATAGGTTTTGGCGGGGCGTTCATAGAACTCGATTCCTGGTGGCTTGCCTTGCGTGAGCCAATCCCTAACCCCTTTTTCCTAACGAATCGAGGAAAAAGCAGGCCAAAATTAGTTACGGCTTGCCCAAATATCCACAACAACAGTTTTGACGCTCCGCCACAAACGCCACTAAAGAAAAAATGACAGAGGCAAGAGGCCTCCAGTGACTGCTAACAAACGCAAATCAAATTTTTGAATAAAATACCGTAAAATGGGGTGAGTAGGGATTGCGAGGGTATGAAGAGGGGTTAGGTCATAAATGGAGAGAGTAGGAATGATAGAGCGGGTGGAAGTAATTTTGAGACCAGAGTTGTCATATTGTTACTTTATTCTCTTGGTACTTACCAATATTGTAATATCGTGTCAATAATATTAATTATCCCATCTCACTCAATTACTATCCCTATTAACCCCAACTATGGGGTGAGTCGTGATTTCGTACTACTTTGTGTTTATCGAAAAATCTATGAAATGAAATGACAGATTATCATTGAAAAACTAAAATTTATACAACCGGAACACTTTTTAGTCAAGTAAGTACCTATATAAATTAAACGTGAACTTGAATTTGTCCCATACATTTTACGGTAATTTAATTTGTTATTTAATTGCATACGAGTACCAACTCGTAATTAGCAAAGCTACATTCGCGTGACCTGACATGCTTTCGGCCGGCATTGCCTTAGTTATGTCTCTCTATTTCTAATAAAAACTACTCGAGTAATTGCATGTGACAAAAACTCGAATCATATTGTCGCCTTTCCCTTTACAATGTGTCGTCGTAAATCGGACCCAAATTAGAGAGGTCGTCCAAAAAATTACGAAGTGACGCAATCGTCCAATTTCATAACTGTCCAGCCTCGAGCGGACAATTTTACAAATGGCTTACTCGTCTCGTCTCTTAATAGGGCCAAAGTGAATTATCGGTCGTTTTTTTTCCTCTGTGAGGCAACTCGCGATTCTCACGGCCTTACGACATTTTAGATTTCGTTGATTCCAACAGGAGACATGTAAGAGATAATTACTGGTAGTAGCCATGAAAGTTGACTTCATTCTATCTACTTATTGTGTGACCGAGCCGGTCTGTACGAAGTTATTATATTATAGTCAATAGCAGACTAGTTGTATTTGTATGTATACTTGACTAAACGAAGCTGACACGTTTTATTACTTATACGCATTACGTCGTTACGATATTTAAATACCAAACGATACCTACAATACTCGATCGCAATCAAATTTAAACTTCTTGCTTAAACTTCTACACAAATAATATTTGGTTTCATGCTATACTCGTATTTTGTTTGCTGTGTAAAGTCCGTCAACTCCGATGTTTTCTCTTGTCTTGGCAATGAAAAGAACTGATATGAAGTAAGCACTCCTTGACAATCGGTACTTGATACAGCATTTGGCTTAAAAATGCATCAAGTCAAACCTGTTTAAAATAATTTATTACATATTAACAGATCAAAGATCTGAATAAACCGTTAAATGTTCCGTACGTGCCGTAGATAAGAAACGCATTTTCTAAGGCAGCTTGGATGGAGATATACCTACAATCTTTATTATCTACCTGTCTTCGACTCCAACGCAAGTGCTGATACGGTTACAGTTTTATAATGTAGTATTGTTTTAAACCGAGATTTTGTTATGCAAATGAACTCGGGTTATTTGTCATGAGATTTGCATAATGTTTTGTTGGTTTTTATCTTGGCCCATTGTTTATTTTAGGGAAAGCCGTATTATTTGATTAACTACTGTTCTTATCAGTTTATAAGACATTTGGACACATCGAATCTGTGCCACATTGCTAAATATTTCCCGATTCATTGTTCGGAATATAGTTATAGGTATACCTATATCTAGTAGAATAATGTTATCTACTATGTACGAAATAAATACACCATTAACAGTACTAATAAAATATTTAAACATACTGATAGACAGGGCACGGCCTTGGACGGAAGAATGTAGGACCTTATATAAATTTTAACGACGTAAATGACCTAAGCAAACAGTTTGATGCACGTCCACCTATGGAAAAACACAGCTAACATTGTTTATTGACGCAAACAGCAATCAAAACATAACCTATCATAAACCTGATGCCGCCACAATAACAGCTTATCACGGGACACTTCAACTACAAGCAGTGCCATTTAATATCACTATCAGTAGCACTGATAGAGCCAGCTGGTTGTTCACAGAGCTATGATAAAACTGTATAAGATATCAAAATAAAGACCCCCCTGTGGTGAAGAGTTAAGAATTTCATTACCCCCCGTTCCTTCCGTACGTGTCGTAGAAGTCAAATGTAGGTATGTACAGTCGCCATCAGATACATCGGAGCGTCCGAGGTGTTCACAAATATCTGAACACGCCTCTATTGTCAAGGTGTTAGAGTGCTTGTTCAGATATTTTGCACGCCTCGGACGCTCCGATATATCTGATGGCGACTGTACTCGTATTTCATGTCTCCTTCGAAATCCCTAAAAACGGTTGTCCTAAAATGACTTGCTCTAAATGATGTCCTAATATTTATAATCCCTAACTATTATTCATTCTCCATAATTTAGTGATTGCCCAAAACAACTCCACACGGAATCGAATCGCTGTTAGAAAAGTCGGTTACGTTAGGTTAGAACTGCGACCTCAGACAGACCCGAATCGCAGATAGAAAAGTAAGTTAAAATGATTTTAGGGAAAACAATATTAGGGCATATGAGTTTAGGACAAATGATCATTAGGGATGACTCACACTAGAACGGGACGAGACGGGGCGGGAGGGGACGATCTGCCAGTTTCTATAGAAAACGTCACGTGACATCTGAGGGCTCCGAGCTATCACGTGATTCTTTCTATAGAAATTGACAGGTCGTCCCAACCCGCCCCGTCCCGTCCCGTCCTAGTGTGAGTCATCCTTCATGACAAACGGTATTAGATAATGCAATAATAGGATAAAAAACTTAAGGTATTCCTTTAGGCGATTGGCTAGCAACTTGTCAATTGTCAAACCTCTTAATTGCTAAAAGTACCGAAACTAGTGCAGTTTTATGTGTTTACACGTTATGTGTGTAATAAAGGCTAAAGAAAAAATACCCTGTATACCACAGCTTAACCCTAATTAAAGAGCCGGGTATAATCGCCTGATTCTGCGGGCCGATCCAAGAGCTTATCCGTGTGAGGGCGATAATGTCGTGTCAATCAAGAGCTAAGGACATGGGGTCAGGCAAGAACCAGGGTCTATACGTTTTATGTGAGTAACTATATAGTCTAACAAACAAACGAGCGCAATAACAGGTTAGAGAGCATCATACTGTCTTTTTCCTACTGTTCCTGTGTTTGCTTAGCTTAATAGTAACTGAGCGAAAACGGTCTTCGATCTATTTGTCCGATTATTCGTTGCTCTTTAGTCACTTAGTAAAATTTAAAAACCTTAAATTTTTATTGATACTGAAAAATGCAGATAACCACTAACTTTTAATAATTTTATAGGCCGTAATGAAAACTATGCCAATGATTAAGTCGGCAATGCCTATAAAATTTTACACACTAAGCTTACTTAATTAAATGCTCACCTGCTCATTATCTTCTAAGACTCTTGTTTTATGTCTTATCTCGGAATTCCTTAATTGATATTAATAGAGCGATATACAGTAAGGGTATAAATATGTTGTATTTTTGCATTGCGGCCCACGTAGAACACATGATTAGATTGTTTGTTAATTTTAAGTTACCGAGAAAATTCCGAGAAGTTTCGTAACTTATGAAACTTCTCAGTGCATTTTTAAGCCAGACCCGACACAGGCATGTTGTCACACGTCGCACAGGTGCACTCGGAGTGTGACACCGCCCTTAAATGCGGTATTTTATCAAAGCAATCACGATGGAACGCAATTTCTCGGTGTCGGCTAAAGGGCAAGGCTGTTCGCCTTTTACTAGCTGGACTGAATTGCTAGTAGATACAAACTCTATGATAGCAAAATGTGCACCGTAAGGGGATACTTTGGCCACAAAAGAGGATACTTTGACCCAAATGAATATCAAATACTGTAGAAAGTTACAATAAAAACATAAACAAAATTTAGTTATACAATCTCATTGAAATACGCCTTAATTTCACACCAATTATAAAACATACCTACATAGCTCGTATTATTATCACAATGGTCAAAGTTACCCTCCAAGGCTAAAGTAACCCAGTAGTTTACGGTACAGTCGCCATCAGATTTATAGGAGCAGTACAGGTGGTCACAAAATTGTCTTTAAGACGAGGCGATTGGCGAATAGTGATTGTACTATAACGGTTTGTGGTACTTTTTGATAGTTGTGCATATTATTTGTACCTATTAACTCTCTATGAACTGTGGAGAGCAGACGTCCTTCATCTGACTAAACATATCGTATCTCACTTCAAAACATTTCCCACGAAACGTTGAAGTTAAAAGTCTACAAGTTTGATATCAATTGAGGCATCGGTCCCAGCGGGTAGCGCCGTATTTCACGCGGACGGGGCTCCAGGTGCTCATTTGTTCAGTATTCAGGTCATTTCCACTGATGTATTGTTCTGCCGGTGTTCTAAATATTTGTTTCTGTACCACAGAGCGTGAAAATATAGATATCGGCTACATATACACAACGTGGTAATACAGATTCATTACATTTTATAAATATTGTAAAATAAATATTTTGATTCATATTTTTAAGTAGTCATATTTATCAATTATAAACAGAAATGGACGTCTTCTTTTGCATTTGCCTCCAGTATCCAGATACTGGAGGCCTAGGTCACTTCTTTGGTTGGTTTCTTTATGTATCAATTTTGAAAAGCATTATATTGTACAATTTCCATTTCATACGAGAGTTAGTTAGTGAGTAGGCCTTTTCATCTATATCAGATGTTTAAAGATCGTGAGAACGACACTTACGTTCGTGGGTGTAAAGCCCTATATAGGAGAATATCCCTCGTCCGCACACACGGCATGAGTAAAACTAACAAATCAAAGAGTTAGTTACACTTTTCTATATTTAACGACCACAAGCAGAAAACAACCAAAGAGACTAACCAAATCCTATCCGAAAGTATAAGTAGTCAATAATAATAAATTAGGCACTCGGACCGCAATCAACGTGGCGTGGCACGTGACGGGCCCTCTGTAATTACATGTGACAGGGAGGGAACGACACGAGTGGAAGAAACAATCATAATCAATACGTATACAAATATTACCGCTACACACGGCAAAGTACTTCTATGTATAGAAATGGTGTAGGTAACTAATAGCTGAACTAAGTACTCCATGTTCGATTATCCTGGACACCAAAAGTAAAACGAGTTTGACTAATAGACAGATAGGTATGACACTTCTGCTCTGGAGTTCCTTGTTTCCGACAGTCAATTACGAAGAAATGCATGTAGGTGTCCACTTTTTCACCTTGTTGCATTGCGACAAAGTTCAAGTTACATTTCAGTCGAACTTTTAATTTTCGGCTGGGTGGTCTTTTCTAAAGGATAGTCATTTTTGGATCGTTTAACTTAGCGCCTTAACACATAGCGCCAATGACCCCATATCAAGATCATAGGTCCTTTTTGTGCTACATTCTCTCTGTTAGCAGCTTTAAGCTTTTCATTGTCTGGTATATAGCAAAATATAAAAAAAAGTTGTTATTGATTATTTACATGAGCTCACAATGTTTCAAAATAAACGTCACAGAATTTGATATTCGTATCTTTTCTACTGTTGCTAGCTTTTAATGGAAGTATCTCAAGCACTTCAAGTGTTCTTAGATTATAAAAGTTTATGTCTCAGAAGCATGATTTTATCTGACAATGACCAATTCATTTATTTTTGGAGACGGTAGTCATACACCTGCACTCGATGGCTTGAGCTTTTAGGAAGCATCCATAGATTATTGTGGCACTTCAAATATTAAAACAATCGAAATTAAACTTTATACAGGCGATATTAAACTCAAAATTGAAAGCCAAAGTATCATTGCTGACGAAGCTTCTTCATCGACACTAAAACATATTGCTCTTCTAATTTAGAATTTGTGAACCTTGAAATAGGGTCGGTATTGCTAACATCCAGGGATTTTCAATTTTGTGGATTCAATAATATTCTTTCTGTTGATGAAATTATGGTTGTATTTTCTGTGGATAGATTTGTAACTTTCTTGGCGCCACGCTTTGTCATGTCGATACGATCTATATCCGGTGCAGTTTCGGGATGAAAATATTTTTACTTATCTTAAGTGGTTGTATCTGCTTATTAATTAGTTTTGAAGGAACAGATCGGCTGTCAAATCAAACACTTTGTCGGTCTCTGTCGGCCCGATGATGACTGAGTTACTTAATATAATGGATACAGTTTAATTGTTTTTCTTTTTTATTGTTGTGTCAAGTCATCGGTTTTTAAGTCTGAAGTGAGGTTTTAAGGTGAGAGGCTGTGTGAAGCTTTTACTGAGATGACTTTTTTTATTTTGTTGATAAAGTCGTGACACTAATATGATGTAACTTGACCACTGCATTATTAAAGTTGCCATATCATACACATACGAGTATTTCTTGATTATATCGACTGACTATGACACATTTGTACCCCGACGAGAAAATATGACATTTCGTTTTCATTTTATGTCAGAAATTAAACTGTTTATTTTACCATTGTTTCATCAGCTGTTAGTAAAAGCGAATTTTCTTTCAATCTGTCTTTACTAACATCGAACACTACAAGTTAGGATCAAACGCGTGACGCACCAGCAGTTCTAAAAGAAAATAGATAAATAGTTCAATTTTGCGAAATAAAAACACGAGTTCAGGTATAAACTATGTCTTAAAAATATTAACAAGATCATGAATAATGTAGCTACTCAAGACAACAATAGAAATTCCGCAGCCATGTTCATAAAAATCTCCTATTTAATGAAACACGGCACCGCGTGTAAACAAGCCTTTCAAAATTTAAATAAAAAAAAGGAAAGCAATTAATTTATATCACCAAATCTCTAAGCTGGTGACCGTTAAGACAATCATGGAGGTACTTCCTGCATTACAGGAGATAATACATAGAAATTGTATATTAAAGTGTTCTCATAAATATGTATATGTCTCGGTCTGTGGCCACACAAAACGCTTGCACAATCTTCTGCGCGGATGGCCTCACACTGCCCACTGGGGGTGGCGTGGAGTCGCTTTACACCAAAAAATTAGATTTTTCGTAAAAGGTACCACTTAGTCGCTTGCCTATAACGCGCTATTGCTATAAAATATTACTTTTGAATTGAACATTATCAACAAACGAAAAAGTAGTACCTTTTACTAAAACAAGCGCTTATAGAATTCTGGCAACCCTAGCCGAATAAACAGTAAAACAAGGACCTCTGCTCATTATTTCCTAAAATATGAAGAAATTAGTTGTTGTGGTGACCGTGTGAGTTGCAGTGATCAAAAATACTTACGATACATGCAAATTCCAATAAAACAGGACTTATATAGAAGAATACACTGAAATATAACACTGGTAAGATACCTTGAATTTACGTTAAACCCATAATTGCATTCAAAAACACCGTTATTCACCACGAAAACACACGAAGGGAACAACAAGTAATACTCGGCAAACAGCTGATTGGTTACCTCTGACGTTGACACATATGACAGCTCGTAGTGTTGCTGCACCATAAGGTGCGTTCATAAACCTAATCGTTGAACGGTTATCGATTGTTGATGATTTCGATTAGTTGAAAATCGATAAAATAAATTAATAAAAATGGAAAATGTTAACACCCGCCCCCGAAGAACTAAGACCAACTCTTTGACTGAAGAATTCTCAAATAGTTCTCTGCTAAATGCTACAATTTACGAATCAAGTATGATCAGCCTACCAGACATAGAAAATGAGGAGAACATAGAAGAGATAAAAAATAAACTAAAATCGTTAAAAATTGAATTAGACTCGGCCCATTCAGAAATCGATAATCTAAACTCTGAAACCAGGAAACTTCAGGAGTGTTTACGAAAACAAGAAAAACAAATTGAAGTTCTGAAAAGACTCAACTTTGAACATCCTAGAACACCGCCGCCATCAGCAAAAAAACGGAAAATAGCTACTCGGACACCCTATGATACAACTGGATGCACCAAATTTCAGCTAAGTAAAATATTTACCCCTATAGATAACAGGCGAATAGAACAACAACAGATAAACCCAGGCACTGAAGCCATAAAAAACAACGAGGACACTTTAAAAAAGGATACCTCATTAAAATTAAATAAGGATGCTCCAAGTGTCACGGCAGCTGAAAAAAATCATTACTTCAGTAATGTACCAAAAGACTAACACCACTACCGACTGAGGAAAAGACAAAAGATCTGACATTGACACATAATAATATGCGACCACCAAATATTAACGTTGGGGAGTGTACGGAGGAGCAAGGACAGGAAAAAGCAGGAAATATAAGTACTAAGCCAACCGTAGAGACTGAAACTAACAAGACACCTAATGTACAATGTCAAGACAACCACCAATCATCAAAAGTATCCACGAAGAACAATACGCAGCCATCAAGCGCACCTGAGGAAGACATGCTGAAGCAGACACCGAAAAAACTATCTCCGATTAGCTGTAAGTTACACGAAGAAAAACAAAAGAACATTCTAATTCTATGTGACGAGTATGGTAAATCACTAGCTGAATTCTTAAAACAAAAATGTACTAAATTTACGTCAGTTATATCGATATGCAAACCGGGAGCCCAACTAAGGGACATTATAGAAAACATTGTAAATTTGACAAAAAATATGAGACCAGGTGATGATGTGGTAATAATATCCTCAAATGTAATAAATTATAAGATATCATACATATCTCATGCTATCAATCATTGTAATTCAAAGAGGTTAAAACTCCAAGTAACAACATTGCCTTATAGCAACAATAGAGTAACAAATAATAGAATATATGACATTAATAATAAATTATATAGATTAATTTTAAGGTCCCGGGGCACTTCACTTATAGATATAAACAAATACACCAATGCTCATTTGAATCGCTACAATAAGCTTTGCATGAACTTTGCCATGTTCCTTCTTTCAAATATAGTGTACAAGTCTGAAAATGATCTCACGTACAACCAGGGTCATTTAATTTACCTGACAGACGAATCATCGACAGTAGCTCACTCAAAGTCTATAGCACCAGATCCTGTTCAGGGGAGCCATGGGGCTGGTGCAGTTGAGGTCGAAGTCAAAGGAAACAGCTTCATTTCATAGCACTTATTTTAATCTCATTTTACACACACAGTCAGTACAGTAAGCAATGGCGCACACTTATAGAGCGAGGGAAGTAGAGAATGAAAGGAAAGAGTGAATGGATATAAAATTATGTTCTGTTGGGGTTGCCAACATGCTGGGGGCGGGGGTGAAACCCTTTCCTTAAAAAATTAAGTCTTAAATTGTAATCTTAATGTTAAACATTTTACAATTTTAAAAACTACATCTAAATAGCTTAGGCACGTAATATAACACAATAAACCACGGGTTAGTTAAACGAGTGGGTAACTCAATCTGAAATATGAACCTAAATATTCAACTTAGCTCTATATGTTTATATCTAAATAGTACATACGAGGACACAATAAAAAGGTGCTATACTAGCCTAATGGGTGGGTACCTACAGGAATGTATTAAGAACATAAACCTGCTGTATCACTTACTATTACATACATATTGTTTATGTAGGTATATATTTACCTAATACCTAGCAAACATGTTACTAAAAATACACAATTATAGTTAAGTATAATAAACCAGATAAATTACAAATTTGCTCACTCAATAGGTAAAATAGCGAAGCCGCTTAATGAGCGTTTGTACACTTTTTTATTAGGTGCCAAGAGGTCAACGACCCTCACCTTATTGTCATCACCAGGATATACTTTAACAACTCTGGCCATAGGCCATGTCATAGGTGGAGAGTTAGGCTCTCGCATAATTACTAAGGTACCAACTTTTACATTTGGTTGACTATCGCGCCACTTGGGGCGACATTGTAAGACATTTAAATAATGCTTATGCCATACCTTCCAGAAGTGACATTTAACCTTGTTACACATTTCCCAAAATTTTAACCTGTTAGTAGGTGTATCAGCTGTATCTCCCTCTGGAAGACACGTCATTGTGGTACCTATCAGAAAATGACCAGGCGAAAGGTAGCTGCAATCATTAATGTCATTAGCAGTTACAGGTAACAGTGGTCGCGAATTTAAAACAGATTCAATTACACATAAAATAGTGTTTAGTTGTTCGTACGTCAATACATAGCTTTGTAATATGCGTTTTAAATGGTACTTCGTGCTTTTAACAGCAGCTTCAGCAAGACCAGCAAACACTGGTGAGTAGCTTGGCACAAAATGAAAGGCAATATTTTGCTGTGTCGCGTAAGATTGCACCAGAGTTTGATGATTTTGTGATGTATTTAATCTGTAAAGCTCATCTAATTGATTCTTTGCCCCCTTAAAGCATCCGCCATTATCACAAAGTACGTCAGTAGGCAGGCCTCTTCGCGCTATAAAGCGTTTGAAACATGCGAGGAAAGCATCAGTGGACAAATCTGAAGAGAGTTCCAGATGTATGGCTTTTGTCACAAAACAGACGAACACACATATATAGCCTTTTGTCTGTAGAGCTCTTCTTACTCGAGAATTTTTAACAACTATTGGGCCAGCATAATCAATTCCGACCTTCTGGAAGGCTCGGCAGGCATTGACTCTTTCAGGTGGCAAAGAATCCATCAGCTGCTTGGCACACTGAGCCTTCATTCTGAAACAAGGTAAGCATTTGTTTACTATATTCTTAACATAACTCAGACCATTGACAATCCAATACCTTTCATTTAAGCTTGACAATAATAATTTAGGCGGTGCGTGCAGTAACCTAAGATGTTCCTTATTAACCATAAGCTTTGTTACCCGAGATTCTCTAGGTAAGATTATGGGATGTTTTTGCGAAAACGACACATTTGCATTTTTTATTCTGCCACCAACTCTCAAAAGACCTTGATTGTCAAGAAAGGGATGCAAGGGGCTGAGTGAACCTTTAACATTCTCTAACTTAGCTTTGAGACTATCTATTTCAAGTTTGAAATAAATGCCTTGTTCACGTTTTATAATCTGAAGTAATGCCATTTGAAGCTCCTTAGAGGACAGATACTTAGGACTATTCGTGTTTTTGGTTTTTAAATTAGTACAAATCCTGATTATATAGGCCATTACCCTTATCATTTTATTGAGATCAGAATATTTGTCTAAGAAATCATAGAAATCAGATCCTTTTAGGGTAAGTAACGTCACTTTGGCGCTAGAGGGCGCTTTTTTCAACTCTGGGAGGTCGACAATTGCAGGTGGGATATTTTTATTATTAAAATCATATTTACCATCCTGTAGAAAGCGTGGACCATGCAACCACATATCTGTACGTAGAAGCTCGTCTGGATCTGTACCTCTGCTCACACAGTCACTTGGGTTTTCTTCACTGGGTACGTACAGCCAACGCCATCTATCCGTAAAATCTCGAATCAACCTGACCCGATTGGCAACAAAAGCCTGGAGCCTAAGAGGTTCCGTTTTCACCCATGCCAGCGCAATTTGGGAGTCCGAAAATAAATAAACATTTTGTATATTTAATTTTAGTGTTAGTGTTTCGTAAACTCGAGTTATTAGCTTAGACAACAGAAGCATAGAACATAGCTCTAAGCGTGCTATGGTAAGCATACCTTTATCGCGGGGGTTGATTCGAGATTTGGCACATAGCAAAGAAAGTGAAACATTACCATGTACGTCGACCACCCGAAGGTACACACAGCAACCATAACCCGTCGTGCTCGAAGCATCGGCAAAGCCAATCAATTGTAATTCAGAAGCATTGGAGGGGATCTGTAGGTTCCTATTAATAACGAAGGGCTCCATATGAGATAATTTATTAGCAAATGAAGACCATTCTTGTTGCAGCGGTGCTGATGGAACCTCATTCCAACCAATCTTTTCAGAGTATATTTTTTGCATAAAAGCCTTAGCCTTCATGATAATTGGCGCTATAAAACCTAGCGGGTCATAAAATTTTGAGATATAGCTCAATATTTCTTTTTTGGTAGGATTTTCCTTACCAAAGGCTTCAGGGCAAGAAAAAATAAAACAATCGTCTTGCATATTAAGTTTTAAGCCTAATGTCTTTATATAAAAATTGTCTTTTTGAAAGTCTAACTCGTCAAAGTGCCGTTTATCATTAGGAATGCCCTCTAACACTCGCTGATCATTGGATGCCCACTTGTGTGTATAAAAACTAGCCTTGCCTAACAATTCACATAATTGAGACTTGGCTTCGATTATGATATTTAAGTCAGAGTGTGAAAAGCATGCATCATCTACATAGGTACAGTTTTTTAATATATATGACGCCAGAGGAAATTTTGTTTCGTACCTATCTGACAGCTCTTGTAAACAGCGAGTACTTAAGAATGAACTACTTTTTTGTCCATATGTTACAGTATCTAGTTGTATACATTTTATGGGTTCATTAGGATTGCTTCTCCACAAAATATTTTGCAACTTAGCATGCTCCGGGTTAATGTTCACACATCGAAACATGCGTCTTATGTCGGTGGAGAAGGTATAGTTACCTAGTCTGAACAAAAGCATTATATCAAACAACTCCTTTTGTAATGGAGGCCCATTAAGCAAAATGTCATTTAGCGATATATTTTTGTTAGTTTTAGCCGAGCAGTCAAAGACAACCCGGGTCTTTGTACTTTTACTTGAGCTGTTAATAACAGAGTGATGCGGGGCAAAATAAAGAGGGTCATTCTCGAAATCCAATTGATTGAAATCAATATAGTGCGCATGCTTCAAGTCCACATATTCATTAATGAATGTTTCATAATCTGCAAGCAAATTTAAATTTTGATGCAATTTCTTTTCGAGGTTTAGAAACCTATAATAAGCAAGGTCAAAAGAGCACCCAAGCACATCCTTGATTTCATTCAAAGGGACCTTTAATGGCAAGTCAACTTGAAACTTACTGTTTTCAAACACCGTAGTGTTTTTATAAATTTGTTCACACTGTTCATGCTCAGACATGCCTTCGCAGTAGATTTCCGGAATGCTTTCAGCTTTCCAAAATTGTTGCAGATTTTCATTGAGACTGGAGTCGCAGTTAAGACATAAAAGTGTTACCTTACTATTATTGCTAGTATGTTGTCGCGGTAGACCTCCACCAATGATATGGCCCAACCATGTGTTTACTATGGTAGGATGCGGGTTGGCTGCCAAATCAGCCGCAGACTCCAATGACCACTCCTTCTGACCAGGGACCGGCTCCAATATGAGGACCTGGAAAAATATGTCAGTTCCTAAGAGCAAGTTTATTTCAGAGGGCTTATGGAAATCAGGATCAGACAATGTAATTCCCTCGGGAATTTCAATGGAGTCAAGTGATATATTATTTTGTGGCAGTCTACACGTTATTTTTTCCATTACATTGCAATTTGTTGTCACCTTGTAGGGTGAAGTTAGTGAAAATATTTCCAAAGGTATGGAGTATTTGGTATCATTACTCTGGTCTCCAACACCTGTGATTTGAGTGTAATGTCTGATTGGGGTCAGCCCTAGTATACTAACTAGTTTTGGAGTTACCAGTGAGGACTGTGAACAAGGATCCAATAGCGCTTTAACATGCACTTCGTTGCCTGTCCGTGAATACAGTTTTACTCTTACAGTAGGCACCAAAGATCTGTTGTCAAATATATTTGACACTAGTGAAATTTGGGGCTGGGTAGCCGAATCCGGGTGTAGTAAGCTATTGTGAGCTTCCCTACATATAGTGCACCGGAAATGATAGCGGCATTTACCATTATGTTTGTTAAGGCAGACTGTGCACAGCTCATTATTTTTGCAAAAGGCCATCTTTTCAGTATAAGTTAAGACTTTAAACTTGGTACATTTAAATAATTTATGTTGAGGGGACTTACAGTAAATGCAGGCTGAAGAGGTGGCCGCTCCCGCAGCTACAGCAAGACTCACCACTGCCTTGCTGGAGTGAGACTGGTTTGACCTCCCCGAGTTTGTTGGCTCTGCATTCTCCAATGCCAAGGCTCGCTTCTCCAGGTATAAAAGGAACTCCGTGACTGTGGGAGCCTCGGTATCACAGCGCTCCAGCTGGTAAGCCCGTGATGTGTATGTATCTAGTTTTCGGTACAAAATGGCCAATATAATAGGATCCCAGTTATCAGTGTTTACACTTAAATTTTTTAATGCAGACAAACATTGTTTGACACTTGAAACAAACTGTCTCAAATTTATAGGGTTAGATTTAACCAAGGCATTTATATCAAGCAATGAATTTATATGTTCATTAATAATTTTGAAGGAATGATTATAGCGTTCCTCCAGAAGCTTGAGAGCTTCATCATAACTACCCATACATAAAGGTAGATTTTTAATTAAATCAAAAGGTTCATTGGCGAGAAACGATCGCAAGTAATATAGCTTTTGCACTTTATCAATGGACCTGTCGTTGTGGATTATTGCCGTAAACAGGCTAATAAATGCTGTATATTCACTGTACTTACCAGTGAAAGTATCAATTTTAATTGTAGGCAATTTGGCTTTGTAGTTGTGGCAGGTTGTAACTGTGTCGGAGGCGGGCGAGGACATGGTTTTAATCGCCTCATTAAGAACCGTGAGGATATTAAAGTACTTTGTTTCGCAGTCCATCACGTCCTCCGTATCTGCGTCGTCGAGGGCCAGAATTTGTTTGTTATATCCCTCGTACTCCGCGAACAATTCCCTTATCCGTTCCCGCTTTGCTTGCAATACAGATAATGTGCTGGTATCGACATCTAGCTGGTTACTTGTAAACGTATATAGGCGTGTTATGGAGGCCTTAACATAACCACGCGATGCCCGCAACTGCTTTAAATCCGCCATTGTAAGGCTCACAATCACAACCACTTAAATATAGGTATAGCTTCACACCGCCCAGTAACTTCCAAATAGCTTTTAAACCACAAGAAACAAACTAAATTTGCTAAATTGTAAACACAGTACAAAATGGAGTCGTAATAAAATATCGTTGTGGCAAAAGAACGAAGTTACTGTAGGAATGATTTAAGTAAAGAATGAAAAGAACGAACGATAATCCGAAAGGTCCAATGGCGTCGCAGCTCGAACCGATGACGGCTTCTCTGATTGGACGACGCTCCGTCTTGCGTCAGCGCCGAAATGTGGCGGATGGCGCTGGGGCGCCTCACGTTGAGATGCTCCGGGAAGCTAAGCGATGACCGCCATTTTGAAGTGGATCTTGCGTCTCGTTCCGATGTTGACGAATTGTATCGTTCTTCTCTTTCCGTTAGGTGAAACTTAATTTCGCTTGATACAGCCGCCGTTGAACTGATGAATACGCAGGTTTGTATTTTTCCAGGATGTAACCATACGTAGATTAATTAAAGCGATAGATTCGACACGTATATCTTCTGCACGATGCGACGATAGAAATCGCGCCGCCCGTTCTTCTCGCTTGTGATTATTGCCGTTGTGGCGATGATAGGTATATACTTGCGCCGAACACGGTGAACTTTAGCGTGAGATCGGTGACCTTGCACAACGTAGGTTTTTCAAGAATTTCTCGTTGAAATTTGTATGCGACGATGTTTCTTTGCGTCGATGTTTTCTTCTGTGTAAACCACGATGAATGATTGCGCAGTTTAGACGAGAGTAGCTCAATAGTCGCAGTAAATAGGCACTGGAACGACGATGCGACGAATAGGTATACTTAAGGTAAGGAGATACCTACTTTTCAGTTTCGCGCCGCTGGCGTTATTTCTGAGCACTTGTTTGGTACGGGTAAACCTCGTAGCTATATGTTGGTCGTCCACGGTGAACAAAGTAGCGTAGGATCGACGTTAGGTATGTACTTATGTATAGTAAGTACTTACTTGCGCGATGCGACGAATCTATGATTGGATTGTTTCGCGCCGCTCGCGTTCTTGCGTGAAATCTTGAATAGGCTCACGAATGATGAAGATGCGACGAATAGGCATAGGCTTATTGTTCGCGCCGCTCTCGGTTTTGCGTGAATAGCACGAAAATGATGATTGACGATGCGACGAATAGGCATGGGCTATTGTTCGCGCCGCTCGCGTTTTAGCGTGAATAGACTCACGAATATGATGATACGACGAATAGGCATAGGCTATTGTTCGCGCCGCTCACGTTTTAGCGTGAATATATAGACTCACGAAAATGATGATGCGACGAATAGGCATAGGCTATTGTTCGCGCCGCTCTTGCTTTGCGTGGATGACTTCATGTAATCGGGGCTTCGCCCGGCAGCCACGTGTTGAAATGAAACCTGAATCCTTAATTTCTTCCTTTTCTTCTCTTCTCGAAGGACCATATGTTCAGGGGAGCCATGGGGCTGGTGCAGTTGAGGTCGAAGTCAAAGGAAACAGCTTCATTTCATAGCACTTATTTTAATCTCATTTTACACACACAGTCAGTACAGTAAGCAATGGCGCACACTTATAGAGCGAGGGAAGTAGAGAATGAAAGGAAAGAGTGAATGGATATAAAATTATGTTCTGTTGGGGTTGCCAACAGATCCTTCAACTTGTTTTTTAACCAGTGTTCCACGGAGAGAAAAACCAAAGTAGATAAACAGAAACTTACCTTCATTCACCAAAACTGTCGTAGTATAAGGAATAAGCTCCTACTTATCCACAAACTAGTTGACCAATACTGTCCCGATATATTTGTTATCTCAGAGTCGTGGCTGAATGCCAATGATGTAAACAATGTGGTCATTCCAGGGTTTACCCATGCGAATCACTTTGTACGTAGAGAACGCATTCATGGTGGAGTATCCATTTTCACAAATAGGAGCCTGAAATATGTTACTTGTAAAAACATAGACAATCTATCCGTAGAATATCATTGTGAAATATGCGGTATAGAAATTGAACTAAAACCAGTAAACTTAATTGTCATTGGTCTATATAGAACTGGTATGGGTGATTTCAACATAATGATTGACACCTTGGAAGCACTATTCAACCTACTGTCTAGCCATTACAAAAACCATTTAGTAGTTGTTATGGGTGACTGGAATATAAATTTTAGTGTTGAATCACACAACAAACAAACCCTAACAGATTTATTGGCCTCATATAACTTACAAAACATTATTAATTTTCCGACAAGGGTAGACGGAGACTCCAAAACTTCCATTGACTGTCTTGTTACAAATATTAATACAGACGCTATAAACGCAACACCTCTGAAATCGGAAATATCTGATCACGATGCTCAACTAGCCCAGCTGTATCTAGAGGAATATTCAAAACCAAAATACATATATATTGAAAGGCGCCAGCAAAAACCAGATAACATTACAAACTTCTGCGAAGCACTGCTATCGTATGATTGGGGTAAAATTCTAGTGCCTTACAACCCTACCACTGTTGATAACTTCATTCAAAGAGTAACACATAATATAAATATGCATATGCCACTTAGAGTTATTAGAAAGAAGAACATAATCCAAATTCCATGGCTATTGAAATCTGTTTATAATTTACAGCGTGACTTAGACGATCTACTACTATTCCGAGAGCAATATCCACAAATTGATATGAGGGATGAAATCCATAAAAAGAAGCAAGAAATACAAATAACACTCATAAACTTGAAGAGGAAGCACACGGAAGAACGGATTACGAACTCAAAAAATCCGAAAAGAGAGTTATGGCAAATAATAAAAGAGGAAACAAATAAGGTGGTGCAAGAATATAACTGGAATATAAAAAACCAAAATACTAACGAAACAATTCATTACACAGAATTACCTGACTACTTAAACAACTTCCTTATCCATGTAGGAAATGATCTTGCTGTTCATAACAGCCCAAATATTGACCAAGCCTTAGCACATATTGATTCTAGTTGCCCAAAAATCCAAGACATACTCATATTTTCCCAAATTACTCCCGCAGAACTTATAAATCTAGCGAGACTAAAGATATTAAACTCTAAAACAAAAGACATTTATGATATTTCAGGAAAAGTTTTATTTGACATTATATTTGTTCTATCAGAACAATTAACTTATCTTGTAAATAATATCCTGCACTCCAGTAGCTATCCTATATCCCTTAAGAAAACCCGACTGTGCCCCATTTATAAGGGAAAAGGTGACAAAACAGATGTAGGAAACTACAGACCTATAACTATTGTCCCTACAATGTCAAAGTTGATAGAGTCCATAATGTCCAGAGACATTCTAAGGCATATTGAATCGAACAATGCATTGTCAAATGCACAGTATGCCTATAGATCAGGGCGTTCCACTACGTCTGCGACTAAGAAGTTCGTCGAAAGTGTCATACAATGCCTAGAAAATAAACAAAAAGTTGTTGGAATCTTTTTAGACCTTTCTAAAGCTTTTGACTCTGTTAATCATTCCTTGTTGCTAGCAAAACTAAGAACATATGGCGTAAGAGATAAAAGTTTGCAATTACTACAGTCATTTCTGTCACAAAGACAACAAACTGTAGAAATAAAAGTGAATGGAAAGCAATATAGGTCACAACCACAATCGACGTCAATCGGTGTGCCACAGGGCTCATCCCTTGGAAACGTACTATTTTCTTTATTTTTAAATGACATTGATAAACTTGACATAGATGGTGAAATAATATTATATGCTGATGACACAACAATTATTGTAAGTGATGAATGTGAGGCTAATTTAATAAACAAAATAACAAAAATTCTTCAGAAACTAGATCACTGGTTTAGGATCAATGGACTTAAACTGAATACCAAAAAAACCCACATAGTCCAATTTTCGCCTCGCCAAAAAGACTCCAAGAAAATAAAAATACGTATATCAAATGACATAACGATAGAAAGTGTACAACACGTAAAGCTACTTGGTTTCGATTTAGACTCAACATTTTCATGGAAGCTCCATGTAAACTCAGTTTGTGGAAAATTGACATCAGGCATATATATCTTACAGCAACTGAAACACCTTGTCTCGAACTCGCACCTAAAAGAAGCCTATTTTTCATATATCCACTCCATTATGTCTTATGGAATTATACTCTGGGGAAACTCAACTGATTTTGAACGAGTCCTAAAATTGCAAAAACGTGCCATTAGAGTCCTCGCCAATGCAAAGTACCGTGACGGCTGCAGAGAACATTTTAAAGACTTAGGTATACTAACTATGGTGTCGACATATATACTAGATGCGATAATGTATGTAAGAAATAACACTAATGAATTTGAACGCATTGGAGATGTTAGTAGACGCCCGACAAGATATGCTGACAACATAAGGCAAAATAGATGTAGATTACAAATGGCAAAAAAGTGTCCTACAACAATGAGTAAAAAATTGTATAATAAGTTACCGATAGAAATAAAAAAAGAAACAAACATCAACGCATTCCATCGTAAAGTTAAACAACTCCTCCTTAACAAGACATTATATAGTGTAAAAGAATACTTAAATAGCGATTTCTAAATTAAATGTATATTGACGTTCTTAAAAGCGAACCAATCAATGACAAATTATAAGACTGAAGTTGTACTGTAAAATTAATGTGTAGTGAGTTGAATTGTATGTACCTACTAATCTATATATGTAACTTGAGTACCTTGGGTGTACCTACTTTGACGATCTCAATATGTGTGCATATTTTTGTTAGTGTATAATGAAAACAATGTATTGCTATTGAGAAATAAAGTTATCTATCTATCTATCTATCTATACTTATGTAATCTAGAGAACCAATGAAAATATAAGGTGCAATTTGATAGCTGCTTTATTAGATTTTTTATACAGGTGCAAGGGACAGTGTCAGTAAGGTGTCAGTATTGTCAAGTTGAAATGACATACATGCAGATTTAGGTACTCTTTAAGTCAAACAATAGAAGCCTACATACTGTAGAAGCATTTTTGAACAAAATATAATAAAAATGTGCCCATTTTATTGGGTCACTGTATTTTAAGGGACAATATCTACTAAGTATACTAAATTTAATTACTTATTGTTATCTAAATCAACGTATCGAGCTATTTAGGAACTGTTAGTGTTTTCTGAACTATACTTACAATAATATAGGTACATTAGGTACCTATAATATGACCATATAAAATCTTCTCGAAATTAACCTTACCTGGCTGAAATGGCCAGAGTAATAGGTAGGTACAATACAATACAAATACTCTTTATTGTTCACCAACAAGGAAATAAAAACAATATACATTAAACACACACACACAGACAGGCAAACAGGGTACATTATATTTACATGCTTTTGTTTTACAAACTTCCTATAGAAAACTTGGAAATATTTCTAAAATATTATCTACCACGAGTCCACGTACGTCGCTGTTCGTGTCGCCGCACAAACGCCAGGGCACGGTGTAATAGAAAAAGTGATACGCCGCACACCGCACCACTAATGCATTCTTATCAGTTGCGGCTAGTGTTGGGGTTCACGTAATGGAATCTTTATTATATGTACCTTGAATCAATAAAATACTAACATACAAATATAATATATAATATTATTGTCAAACATTTATTTTCAAAATATATACAGTAAGTGTAACTTACTTAGCTACCTACCTCTACCTACCTTATATAGGTCCTTGAGGCATTGTACCTAGGATGCTGGCGGCATTTCCTCGTTGTATTGCAATGCTGATACGTTTTGCGAGAAAGCCACCAACTCTTCGGTCACCAGTAACATCTACCAGACGTTTTGCGATTTCTACGAAAACCTTGTGTGCGCTGGGACCCTATGGACCAAGAGTTTCGACCCCGAATGGTACAAAAAGGTACTCTCTGCACAGGCTCTTATATTTATAACGTTTTAAAATTTCGGCGTTTTCAGCCGCTCCGCCCGCTTTTACATTAGATACCACGCAGTAGCAAGATTATTTTTATGTGGAATTATTGGAATTCCTTGCTACGCTCAAGACGTTAGTTACGCTGAGTAAGTCCGTATATAAGACCATAGGTCCATGTTTTTATATTTAAGTATTTTGTAAGCATCGTCTTAGATTGCAACGCGGTAGTTACAATTAAATAGCGTATAGGTACAGTCAACTAATGTGAACCCTATGCCACTGTAGGATTAAGTCATAGTGACGCTATGAATCAGATTGTATGAAATATTTTACTGCTTGTCATTTTGACATGGTTCTAGAGTGGCCTAGGTTCCAATTGGTTGACTGTTCGTAATTTGTTTGATTGGCTAGAATGAGTTAGTCGGGATATGTTATGATTTGTCAATCATAGAAAATACTTAGAAAGATGTCTTGAGTAATGTGTACCTATGCACATTATAAATCCTCCTTTACAATTCATTGGAAAACTGGAGTTAATATGGATTTTTTTAATATTTGATTACTTAGTACCTACCTACCACCTTTGTATAAAATTCCTCGCGCCTATTCTTCCTAAAATTTCATCAATGTCCCAAATCGGGGTGGCCAGTTTGCTATTTACCCTTTAACATCGACTTATCTATCCCAAATTGGGCAAATAATGCAGTTAACCAGCATAATTATAATAAGTAGGTGAAGTCTCGCTGACCCAATTCCTGTGCGTGGCGTGCCTCAGTTAGCGAAGCTTCCTTCCGCGCGTTACGGCAGCTTCCGAGTTGCAACCGCCGTAGCATGACCCTAATGTGCTCAGTTTACGATTCACCATTTAACAGCGTGAATGCAATACTGCGTTTAAATAAATGTGACATATCGTCAACCGTTGGTTCGATTAGGATAAGGGACATGGAAATCCCCGTCCGTTACCCTAATTGAACCTACGGTCGACGATATGTCGCATGGATGTGTACAGCGGTTTTACGACTAAAACGTGTAGTATGAAATAGAATGAACCTGATTTTAGTTACTCATTAAGAAGCAACGTCAAGAAGCAACTATGCCGATTAGGTTAAATATTCAGCTTTTCGCGTGACTTCATCTGCGTAGAATTAGAACTAAGTATCCTATGTCTTTCCTAGGAGTTTTAGTATGAAAAGGTAACAGACAGACAGAGTTAATTTCGCATTTATAATATTGTTATGGTACTTGTATTGAGGCAGAGTTTTAGATAGTAACAGCCTGTTCCCTTTTGGAGCGGTTTTTCTAATGTCTTTATATATAATCCATTTCGCAATAATTAATAATCAAACGAACTTACCTGTGAAGTTTGATTGGAATTATACGAGTATCCAAATCGAAGATTACATATATTTACTAGCAGCAGTACACGGTTATGTGCTGTCCTTGTCACACATTTAGAGTTAAAATATTATTCAAAAAATGTTCTCGCTGTCGCCCGCCGCGTAAGGTAGGTGTCGTGCCGGTGCACGACCGCGCCCCCAGCGGCGTGGTTTATCATTATTTTAGAGCACATAGATATTTTTGTGTTAGGACCAGAGACTATTTTATTTTAATTTTTAGGGTCTGGGAGGGTGGGAGTATGTAATCTTCGATTTGGATACTCGTATAATTCCAATCAAACTTCACAGGTAAGTTCGTTTGATTATTAATTATACTTCGTATCCAAATCGAAGATTACATATATTTACTAGCAGATGTTTAGAGAATTGTAATACTACATATAAGTAGGAAAAATAAAATAAAATATCGAAGTCAAATCCGACGCTCCTATGGGTTCCTGATAATTAGCTTCATACATGAGTGCCTAATAAAATAAAACGGTACTATTATGTAAATATTATATGAATATTTTTATTAGATTGGACTTATGCATGCCATGCTGTGCGTGTCCAAGTGAGGAACGACATTAATAAAGAATGAAATTACTTTCAATAACCTTTTAGGTGAAGCAAAACACTGAAGTGTGTATTATCGTCGATATAATTTTAACATTACTTGAGTATACCTGCTTTAAATTATACTTCGTTCATTTAATTGAACTTTACTGACGAATCCCTGATCCCTGCATAGTGATTGTATACTTTAGATATGCCTGTATTTCATGTCGAAGTAAAAATGGAAGACAAAAACCAGTTGTGTGATTAGTAAAACAAGCTATCAGTAGTTTCTTCATAGCAAGATTAGTACTAAAGAAATCTTGTTATAAAATATACATACAGATTTATACTGAGACCAATAAATAATTCAAGTGGTGGGTAATGGTTAATACGTTAAGTTTTTCGTTTTTGAGTAGAACGTTGTAATAAAAAACTTAAGTGGCAGGTGCCTTCGATTCTACTGTAGGATAACGAAATATTGACCAGTACGCTACAGCAGCAAGAGAATTACTATTTTTGTAAATAATTGTTATAATAAGGAACTGACACGTGGAGTATTTTTATATCTTGATAATCGGAATGCTACTATTGAAAAGAAGTCTCATCATGGTAAGAACAACCTGATGGAGTAAAATTTTATTACATTCTACACAATTCCTGTAGAATACGAGTATGTAACACGAGACGCCGTTAATGCGGAGCAAAGTTTATTTATTGTTTATTTATTGTATACAATTAACACTAAGTTGTACGATCCTCAACACGATTTTATTAATGTGAAGAAACTCAACGCTGTTAATGCGGAGAAATGTTGTACAATCATCAACAAAATTGATGTAGAGTAACTCAACGCTGTTGAAGCGTAGCAAAGATCTACAATCCTCGACACAATTAATGTGGAGAAACTCAACGCTGTTAAAGCGGAGCAAAGTTCTACAATCCTCGACACAATTAATGTGGAGAAACTCAACGCTGTTAAAGCGGAGCAAAGTTCTACAATCCTCGACACAATTAATGTGGAGAAACTCAACGCTGTTAAAGCGGAGCAAAGTTCTACAATCCTCGACACAATTAATGTGGAGAAACTCAACGCTGTTAAAGCGGAGCAAAGTTCTACAATCCTCGACACAATTAATGTGGAGTAACTCAACGCTGTTAAAGCGGAGCAATGGAGACACTCAACGCTGTTAAAGCGGAGCAAGTTCTACAATCCTCGACACAATTAATGTGGAGTACCTCAACGCTGTTAAAGCGGAGCAAAGTTCTAGAATCCTCGACACAATTAATGTGGAGTACCTCAACGCTGTTAAAGCGGAGCAAAGTTCTAGAATCCTCGACACAATTAATGTGGAGTACCTCAACGCTGTTAAAGCGGAGCAAAGTTCTAGAATCCTCGACACAATTAATGTGGAGTACCTCAACGCTGTTAAAGCGGAGCAAAGTTCTAGAATCCTCGACACAATTAATGTGGAGTACCTCAACACTGTTAAAGCGGAGCAAAGTTCTAGAATCCTCGACACAATTAATGTGGAGTACCTCAACGCTGTTAAAGCGGAGCAAAGTTCTAGAATCCTCGACACAATTAATGTGGAGTACCTCAGCGCTGTTAAAGCGGAGCAAAATTCTAGAATCCTCGACACAATTAATGTGGAGTACCTCAACGCTGTTAAAGCGGAGCAAAGTTCTAGAATCCTCGACACAATTAATGTGGAGTACCTCAACGCTGTTAAAGCGGAGCAAAGTTCTAGAATCCTCGACACAATTAATGTGGAGTACCTCAACGCTGTTAAAGCGGAGCAAGTTCTACAATCCTCGACACAATTAATGTGGAGTACCTCAACGCTGTTAAAGCGGAGCAAAGTTCTACAATGCTCGACACAACTAATGTGGAGAAACTCAACGCTGTTAAAGCGGAGCAAAGTTATACAACCCTCGACACAATTAATGTGGAGTACCTCAACGCTGCTAAAGCGGACGATCCTTGACATCATTAATGTGTTAAAGCTCAACGCTGTTAAAGCAAGCTTATTTGACACAATTTTTGTGGCATAATTGTTGAAACGGAGCAAAATTATACAGATTTACACGCGATTTATGTCACGGTTAAAGCGGAGCAGCGTAGGGTATTTAATAAGATTAAGCCTATTTCATCGATATAGCTTACGAAAATATATATATTTTTATATATATGTATATTATGAAGCTTCTCTAGGAAACTATAAATCAAAATTTAAGTCGTTGTTTGTATTACTTCAGTATATATTGGTTCATCCTTTCAATAAACAGGAATATTAGTTTCGTGATAATTCAATTGGGTTAAAACCATTTGCTCTCCAATGAGGTTTTTGTTAGCAAACTCACTCAGCTTCGTAAAATTATTCATTTTTGGTTAACACCCTCCTAAACGGTGAGGTTTTAATAGTAGGTACGTACGACAATATTAATATCCGACTTAATTTTCATTAAGTCGTGTTGAGTCCTATTAAGTATCGTAAAGGTATCATCTACAATTTTATATGTAGGTATCATAAAAATGTGATCCACAACATTCACTACCTACATATACAAATTACAATACATCTATTATAATATATATAAGTAAAAATCATATGATTTATATAATTTCATGCATTGCATTGCATTGTAATTCGTTTTTACTAAACGCAACAATTCGCAAGACTGCGCCGTCAGATATTGGTTAAAATTCCGGAACCAAACTATCCTTGTTTCGTGATGGGGATACGTAAAGTTGATAAAAAAAAATCAGTAAGTATAGGTATTATTGTTATACAAAAAACCACAAAAAACTTTAACTATTTTGTGTCTTTAACCAGTTTTCTCGTTATTCGCTCTGAGCATGCAGGAAAGCGATTGAACACCTTTTAGGTGTGCAATTTGTTAACGAACCACCAATCACAATACAATTACAACCTGTAATGTCCGCATATTATTTAGGTATTGTATTTTGTAAATTTTTACATAAACCAAAATATCATATTTTTGACCTGGTTATATCGTTGTTTATTGAACGGTTTACGTTATCTAAAATATGAGGAAAATAAAAATAACCTCTTTCGAGTCTTTGAACAAAACAAAAAACTTATTATTTACCTTAAATAACTTACCTATACTCAAAGAATACAACTCTGAACATAAATTATCCTTCTTTAATCGTATAGACACTAGGTCGCAAATTAAACCCCTGCAGCGGCTACAGCAAGCATTCGCGCTATTTAGCGGAACAGGGTAATACGGCACTGCCGCTGCGGTTACACTTCCCTTTAGTTTAGAGCCTTAACTGACTCAAAATAGCAATATCATAGTATTTTGACTTCATTAAAACATGATCAAAATTATATATTCCGACTCATTAAAGTCGTATTTCCTTGATAGAACCTGAAATAGGCTTACTCGTAAATAGGAACGTAGTTTATACGAAACCTATCTTATTTTTATTTTACAATTTTTCTCTGCAACAACATTATGATGATAATTATTGATTGTAGTCATTGTTACTTATTTCAGCGAGCTCATGATTCTTTATAAGCGAGTATATCTTTATGACAGTTCATATAAATGAAGTAGGTAGGACAACGTACAAGAAGCGCTATAAGTATGTGTACTTCTTAGCTGACTAATCGGGGCTGTCTTTCACGAATAATACAAGACAAACATGAAGAATTGAAGAGGTCATACCTCCCGTTTAGGGATAAAATGGGGAACCTCTAAAATACCTATATTGTCCCGAAGGCTCGACGATAGTCGAAACGGCAACATCCGGATCATAAGATAGCTTTTATTAACAAAACTATAGATAAATGAGGGAACCTCTATGGCTATTTTACTTTAAATTACTTTTAGATGCCATTTTGTTAACCGAATTTGCTACAATTTGTGAAATTCATGTAGACTTTCATAATTTTTTAGCATTGCAATACTTATTACTATAATTATCTCAGAACTTTGGAAAGGTAGATGAAATCATTGCGTAGATGAGATTACATTTGTTTTCGTTAAATACCAGGGTTAGAAGTAAGTGGCTAACCCTCGAGTATGGCGTGAGGCGCAATTTTTAGTATACGGTCTGGTACACAAACCTGATACGAATTATAACGCGTAAATACTATAACGCGTAAATACATAACGAACCTTAAAGTTCTCTTAATTAGGTTTAAATTTGTATGTTAATCTACGAGTAACAACCCGTGCCTTTAACATGTACCTTACTTATATTACTTAGAAAAAAGAAGGTAGATGTAAAAGCATTATTTCGTACAAAGTAAAGATTCCTTGATCTATTCTTTTAGTTATTATATGATTAATACACCACACTAACATTCAATTTTAAATTGTAATCTACCACACATATATTGGAAGCAAAATCAAACATTTGGACAAAATCACTTTCCGAAAGAAGATTCGTTAAACGGCAACTAGGCCGCGGTTTTATTCTGTAATTTGAATTCATCGTTCTGAAGATGTGTAAAATCACTCACCCTAATCCTTCAATCTGAAATAGATATACACTAAAACACTATTTTTGCGAGAAAATACGTGTGACTCGGACAAACACAAAAAAATGTAATGATAAACCACGCCGCTGGGGGCGCGGTCGTGCACCGGCACGACACCTACCTTACGCGGCGGGCGACAGCGAGAACATTTTTTGAATAATATTTTAACTCTAAATGTGTGACAAGGACAGCACATAACCGTGTACTGCTGCTAGTAAATATATGTAATCTTCGATTTGGATACGAAGTATAATATATGGCAGCCAGGCAAACTTGATTATTAGGGCCCCGTAACCACCATACCACAGACTTGTTACATGAATTACAAAACATTGCTATTTTAAGTTCAATCATATAGGTAGACGAAGAGGTCTTTAGTAACCGTAAAATCAATATTTGCAAATACATATATTATATAAAACAAGTTTCAAATGATGATGGATTAAATGTGCCAAAGTTATCAATTCGAGTATGATTTATTACCTATCTCAGTATGCGGCATGTTGATTCGTATCAATGTGATTCTGTAAGGACACTCATATTTACTTGTATGCTATACTAACGCATTCAATTAGGTAATAAATAATAGTCCTTTATGCAACAGTGATATATTTAGAACCAATTATGAGCTGTTGCATAGGTACGCTAGTTTTTCTACGACAGCTAAAATGCGAAAATATGAAAATCAAATCTCGAAAGAATAAAAAACAACAGTGTTAATATATTGTATGAAAATCCATAAGAGCATCGCTTTACGGTGGTCTTATGGAATACCACAGATAACTTTATAATGTATAGGTACTTTATAATTTTTTTTAGTATCGCTGCCAGTCATCTAATTGACAAATAGAAGTGCTTGAGTAGAAATAAGTTTTAAAATAACTAGTAGTTTCCCCAGAAACGTGAATTCGCGAGTGTCGCGATCCCTATTACTCGGCTACCCCTTGACCGACTTGGCACATATTCGAACTTAAAACATATATTTATCTCTTCTGACGACGTCGTCGAACATACATGCAAACGACGGATTGTTGAAGTAGAATGGGAGAACTCACCCGCTTCGCTCGCTCGATAAGGACCACGAGCCGAAGTCCCAGACACCGGTCAGACCAGATATCTGAACAGTTACATTTAACAGTCAGCCTTCGACATCCAGCGACTGAGCCTAACCGATGGTGACACATTGTTGACAAAATTAAGAGTCGCGATCCTCAGCTGTGAGGGAGAGTCAAATATGTCATTCGCTTCTACTATCATTTCAAATTGAAAATTTCACGAATACCTACTTGTTAGAAGTAGCGTGCTTCCTAAACGAAGCTAAGCAACAACGTTAACTAAGGATGACTTACATAAGAAATGGACAGGACGGGGCGGTATGGGACGATATGTCAGTTTCTTTTGAAAACGTCACGTGACAGCCGAGGTTTCCGCGAGCTATCACGTGATTCTTCCTATAGGAATTGACAGCTCGTCCCGTCCCGTCCTAGTGTAAGTCATCCTCTAAATTACATATTTTATACCAAGATGTGTTTCCGTCAGTACAATATTACAATAAGGTACAATATTATCTACTTATTTATGTGTGTGGCATCTTTACCGAAGGTACATTTTACCTATTTCTGGCGCTACCCCTACAATGTGTAACATAACATTTGAAGACCAAAGTGGTTGCCACCTCAAGACGATATAACAGCGATGTAGCTAGTAATTACACGACAATGGCTGCAATTAACATAAAGCGTCGCGACACGCGGTTCCCAAAGGGACGCTCGGCTGCGCGGGACAGTTCACTCCGAGTCCTGAGGCCCGGTGGAATAGAACATAGTTAACAGAGGTTTAAAGCTCTAATACAGGGAGTTTCTTAGATCTTATTGGCAAAATACATAATATGAATTCACCAAAAACCCATATAAGGACTCAATAAGGCCTAGTTTTCCTTCCAGATTGAAAAGCCGGATGGCGGTCTCATTTACAATAATGAATGCCTGCGTCAATTCAATAATTATAGCGTGACGTGTCCTGTAGGATGTAACCGGGAAAACGCTCAGAAGGCCTACCACGGACCACTTCGTTCATTGGATCATCTATTTCCTTTATCTTTCCATTCCATTATCTCTCTATTGCTCTCGCAAATTCGAGCGATAAAGAGGCAAATATATGGTAGGCCATCTTTTAAGTAAGGCTAAATTGTATGCTTCAACATACTACTTACTACTTACATACTTGTGCCCTTCCAAACTGTAAAAAAGCCTCGAATTGATCACACGTCATTGTTTAAGAGAGCTTTAATGAAAATTCATTGTTGACATCTTATTAAACCAAACAACGTAAAAAAAATACAGTCCTTCCTTAGAGTCAGACCAAGCTAAGTTTGCATCGATTTTGATACTGTGCAAGTGTTAACTTTCAGAGTCTGTGCTATCAAAATCGATGAAATTTCGCTCAGTAGGACTCTACCCGCCGGTTAACCGCACAATCCCACCGACCACCAAACGTACATTAATTAAATAAAATCAGGTGAGCTGAACTAATGAATTCACCCGGGCTGCGACACACTAATCAGAGTGTAATTGTGTGACCGTTTTAATGCTAATGCAGCCACTGGACGGATCGTCTTTCCTGTCGCCGCAGGTTTTTAATGTTGCTTAAGTTAGAGACCTGGCAATGACAAAGACTGTTAGTTTTTATATTTAAGGATGGCTCGCGCCATCCGATCCGATCCGGGACGATCTGTCAGTTTCTATAGAAAATGGCCCCGTGATTCTTTCTATAGAAACTGATCGGATCGGATTGGTGTGAGTCGTCCTTTAAGATCATCGCTATCAACCTACATGTCAACGATTCCATAATGAGATATATATACAGAAAATACTTATTACTGTATTTATGGCCAACAGATCCCTATCTATGAAACCTCACAATACACTGCTCACAAGGACAATGAAGATTGCAACATATTCATATATATATGCACAGGACGTAACAATAATTTTACTGGTGAACTATTTAAGGGGGTTGTTAGTTTCATATTTTTATTATAAAATGTGAAATATTTTTTTTGTTTTGGGGTTGACTGTTACAACGGTCTTCTCCCTACAAGATCTTTCTTTGACATCTAAATATTTTTTCCGTAATCAGAACACATATACATACGAGTATACTGCATACTGATTACGCCTACAAATTACTAATATTTTGTTATATCGTGTAGAGTCTTTGTTACCTGTCTTTATTATTTGCTTGTCCTTACATAAGTGTTGGTTAGCGCGTCGCTGAGAATTGCTTTTTTGTCGGTTTTTGCGTTTTAACGCTGTGGGTAATTTTTTACCTACTGCAAAGGGATCATGTTTTTATAATAATAAAAAGCGTCAATAAAGTTTTCCGCAGAGTAAAAGCTTTAATTTCACTCATAATAAAGTGATTATCATCTGTTTATTATTGAACTTTTGTCTCATCAAAAATACTGTGTTATGATATAATGCGTTAAAGATGTTGTTGTAGGTAAGTCGTTGATTTTTAGTAGGATTCGTTTTAGTACGATGAGTTCTTTTTCGCGTGGTAACACTAATAGTCCCTCTTGAGCTGAAAACATTAAGGATGACTCACATTAATCACGTGATAGCTCGGAGCCCTCGAATTTCTCGTGACTTTTTCTATAGAAACTGACAGATCGTCTCGTCCCGTCCCGTTCTATTGTAAGTCATCCTTTACCGTGTGCTTTTTTTAATTTATCCTTGAAAAATGTTTTTCATCCTTTTCCAATTAGTACCTTACAATCGTCATACGTAGTCAAAAACATAACTTAAAAATAATAATCTGTGTTATAAAAAATATCCATAACCCAGGAACAAAATATTAATTATAAACAAACAAATTATTTTAACAAGATTCAAACCCTGGACCTCCAGCTGTATTCACACTAGTTTCATACTCCGGGTTAGTTGTCCCCGGCTGACGCAGTAGACGAAGAACTAGCTACGGAAATAGGAATGCAATTTGAAGAGCCACGAAACCCCTCTAGGTAGTGTGCCATACTATCATCATAATTTAATCCGAGCGCCTAGCAGCTGATCAGCGGTGGTAGTGACAGTGGATGGGCAAAAAGGTACCTATTTAATAGGGGCGTTTTAATTGGGGAGAATAGTGCCAGGTGAAGTCTAGAATGCGGTAAAAAGTTTTATAGAGGCCGTGTCATTGATAGGCCTATAATTTTCCATTAGAGTAGACATTCTAAATCGTGTGTGCAAAATTACAGGCGCATCTCAACCCGCCATCGCCAGGCGACGACAAAGAGTAAAAATCACACCCACCGCCAAACAGCTGCCAGGCGCCCGGGTTAATTATAATGATAGTATGGTACACTAACTAGAGGAATATCATCGCTCTACTAATTGCAAACCTATTTCCATAGCCAGCTCTTAATCTTATCTTAAATCAACCCTTAATTTGGCAAAAAAAAGGGATGATCGTGAGTTCAAGCCTCCTCGGCGCTCAATAGTCCTAACGATTCTGGTTGGTAAAAAGAAACAAAAAGAGGATCGAAGACTTTGTATGACCTGTCATACATTACCAAAGTAAGGGTACGTTTTTAACCTTTTGTCTTGAATGGCGATCGCTATGACACTTCATTTTTATATGAAGTTTAACCATTTATTCAGAAGTTGCATTTTATTAAGCAAACACCGAGAAAACAATCATGTTATTAATTATTTCCGGAAATCAACTTTAAGATTGTCACGTTTAAATAGTTCAATGTAAAATGTAGTTTATTTTATACTGGTTCTATCGAGAATATATGATAATATGTCCATGTGATCGTTCACACGGGAGTCGAACTCTGACCCTTGGAATCCAAATGCTTGTAACAAAACGACAAGCCGGAGGCTGTCTTGGTGTCGCATGATGTGTAATGACTAGATCGTAATGATCGCTAGTGCGCGTGAGAAATGATTCGAGAATACAAATCAGAGAGTTGGGTAACACTTGTGGTAGGTACAACTTTAACTAAGAAATTATATTAATGATAAAGGACATGTACTTTTATATATCACCAGTATGTCAGAAGGTATGATTGATTAAAAATAAGTAGATGCATAGTTTAATATGCTTGTTTTTAGAAAAAGGTACCATTTTGTCGGCTTTGTCGGTTGTTGATAAGGTTCATTTCTAAACGAATCTTTATGGATTAGCGTCTTATCGGCAATCGACAAAGTAAGTATAGTAAAAGGTACCACACCTTTTACTAAAAACAAGCACAAATTTTAAGATCAATGATAAGAACTAGTTAAACGCATAATATGAAAAAACTTTGAAAAGCAATAATTATACTTATGGAAATACACAAAATAAACCTGACCTAAATTTTTTCATTTGTCTTTACATTTATTTAATTGGCACAATCAATAACTTACAGGTAAGTATGTAGAATTTAGTGGTTTTTTTTTCACACTCAATATTTTATGGTGATTCGTTGAACATAAAAACTATCGGTGTTTAGTTAGCCCAGCTCTAGAAAATGTATGAATTTTATTGAATCCAACTTTGCAATTGAAATAAGTTTTTTTACTGCGCTGTCACAGAATTCAATCGTCGATATCACGGACCATCATAAAAACGTAAGCACGTTGCCTACTCATCGCATAAATTGCCCATTCCACATCCCTTCAATCTATTAAACACAAGAATTCATCATTAAAACGTTCATAGCTTATTTTCTCATACTTTTCTTAGTGGTAAACGAAAAGTTTAATGATGCAGTATAATTACTTCGCGGGACCATTATTGGGCCGATGAGCCGGCAAAGCTACAAAGTATGCAGATTTATGGTCATGGTCATAGACCGTGTGTAATAGAGATGTTTATTTTTAAATATGGCAACATTATGGTTGACCCTTTGAACACTAGCTAGACATTAAATGTAAAAACTGTACAAGGCGCCACACGTAAACAAGTATAGAACACATGTGTTAAAACAATCATAGCTAGCGATAAAACGACATTTGTGTGAAACGGAAACGCAACGCAATTCATCAATTCCAAGGTTACATCGGGGTACGGTGGGATTGTGTCATAATAACATAAAACAGTGTTCGCTGTTCACGGTAGGCCTTCAGGAGGTATATCCCTATATCTATCGCACAGTCGAATTCGGATGAAAGATCCTGCGTGCATCGTATTCCTCAAAACTGGGGTCGTGACATCCACCATGGATCAGTTTCCTCCGAACAATGTTGCGCCACCTTCCGCGGTCCTCAGTTACCTTGAGCGCGTCGTGGAGGTTAGAATCGTGAGTAGTGCGGATTTGGTCGGACCAGCGCATAGGGCTTATCTTTTATTCTTCAGAGCAACTAATCTTTTGATTCCAATAGGTCCCTACGACGCTCTAGTTACTACAGCATTTTGGTGTCCCCTACTATCGGGTTGGCTTAAGATGATAGTCTGGGTTTGCGTTGGGTACCCATATAAAAAGCGTAGGAAAACGTGCCACCTCCTAATTACAGTCACCATTTATCATTGCCCTATTATTTATTATTGCCGTATTTATGAAGCTTTTAAAGTTCACGCGACAACTTAAGGTTGATTATAGTAATATTATTTTAATTAAAAGGTAAAATTAGTTGATTAACTTGTGTTAAAAGGAATTGATAGACGTGATCAATAACGGATGAGACGAGGGATAATAACACTATCATTGATATTAGGCAGTTTGTAAAATATTCTTGTGTTAAGATTAAGATAAAGATGAAGCAAATCAAATTATTAAATTAAACATTTTGATTTGTTATAAACAGTGATTGTAAATATTGTAGCAATTTCGGTACAGCATTGATCTCAATTTTTTAATTTTTTGTTAGAATTACTTTATTTATAATATGCTACACTAAAATTGCTACAAAATGTACGATCACTGGTTTTTAATGTAGTTAGGGTATCTAAAATGTAAACTGAAATAGATGTCATATACTTACCAAAGAAAAGGATCGGACCCGGCTCTTCCTGTTTAAATTAGTGATGGCATTGAACGCTTGAACTGCGCCTTATTTATTTCAATGCCATTTTTGGACAAGTTATCGATAAACACCAGCAACCACTTTTGCGCGGATGCAAGGGCCTGTATTTTAATAATGACCCACCCTAAATACTTCCCAATGCTGGTCATATCAAGCTGGAGACTTCTTCTTCTCAGTCGGGCTCCCTTGGCAGAGTGGTCGTGGTCATGGCGCGGTCCAGTCTTGCGCTATTGCTGCTCCCCTGATTGGTTGAATTGGTAAAAATCAAATGATATGAGTATTTAGTATATAAGTTCCGAAAAAGTCACTTTAACGAATTCGCGACCTCCGGTTTGAAAGTCGGACGCCTTAATCGCTAGGTCACAACTACCTATTTTAATAAATTTTTAAACGCCAAATTCACAACTCCAAAATATCTAACAACTTTTCCCCTAGGCAAATACCAACAAGTAGTAAATATAGCTTTAATAACAACATTTCCTTTTACTTTCTTCTTACCTAACGGCACAATTTTTTCCCATAAATCTGGCCTCCGTAATATTTCGCGGTGTGTGATAAACACAGACCGAGTATTATTTATGACATATTTGATCAGATAAGTCTTCTGTCCACTTCTTTGAGTTAGTGTGGGAAAGAGAGACAGATACAGAAGGCTCAACGAAGGCAGAATAGTATAACTAATAAACACTAAGTTTAAATATACTTGATTATAAAGGTGGTTATTCACCACAACAGCTTTAGGAAATTTAGGTACCTAATGTAGGACGATTGTTTGTTTTTCGGCATGTACTAGTACAAATTCCCTTTTCTTCCCGTCTTACCCTGTAAAATGTAATGTTAAATTAAATGTAAAAGTTCTTGTCCTCCGATAACGCTGACGATATCCAAATTTACATCTCATTTAATCCAAGTATTACAAGTCAAGCTGTTGCCAAACTTAATGAAGATCTAGATAATATTTCATCTTGGTCAGAGTCAAACTGTCTGATGTTAAATCCAAATAAATCTAAAGTTATGTTTTTTGGTACAAAAAGTCAAATTAAGCGGATAGAAAGCAATAGACCAGCGGTTATGGTCGCAGGGAATATAGTAGAACGTGTTTTGGTGGCGCGGAATTTGGGAGTGTTGATGGATCAATCATTGCGATTCGAGGGCCATATAGCTGAAACTGCGAGAAACGCTTTTTACAGACTTAAAGTACTTTATCAAATTCGCGATTTCCTTAGCGTCGATCTGCGTATTAAGTTATGCAATTCTTTAGTGCTGTCCAAATTTGATTATGCTGACATGGTTTATGGTCCTCGTATACTAGCTAGTACAGACCGTATGGTGCAAAGGGTACAAAATGCATGTACGCGATATTGTTTTGGGGTTCCGCCACGAGATCACGTAACGCCTTTTTTGAATTCAGCAGGTATTCTCAAAATGGCACTTCGTAGAGAACTGCATCTATCGTCTTTATTATTTGGTGTATTTAAAACCTCAGAGCCAGAGTATCTGTTCAAAAAGTTCAAATGGCGCGAAAGCAGGTCGAGCATGCATAGTATCAGATCAATATGTAAAGAATTAATAATTCCGCGGCATCGTACTGCTGCTTTCAGAGGTAGCTTCAAATACACAGCCACTAAATGCTGGAATAACATACCTCCCCCCTTTAAAAATCTAAATACTACTAGTAACTTTAAACTCCAGCATAAACGACACCTTCTTGAGTTTCAGAAATCACTACCTCCTGGCTCTAGAGTGGCACCATCATATTTATAATAGTTTTTATCATATTTATAATAGTTTTTGTTTTATTTCATTTGTTTATTTTTATAGTTTCGGTTATTTATTCTCTCATAATTACTATATTTTTTTTTTCTGCATAAACGCATTAAAGTGGTTACAATATTAATACACAATGCAATGTAATGTTTATTATTCTCAAAATACACACGCGCACACACACACACACTCCTTATAGATCATAATATGCATATTTTACTGGAATTTAACATGTCTGTCACAAGAGAAACGTTTTCGACATACAGCAAGTAAGGGTTCACGTATAAAGGGTCTGCCTGAAAACCAGCGTTGCAGTAAATGCACTGCAACTTTATGCTGAGGTGGGATCCTGTTTAACATCAAAATGTATTCTTTGCTATTAAGCCAGGTAGTTTTAAGTTATACTTTTAGTTTGTAACATTATTTTAATTTTGTACATTTTGCTTTTTTTTCTTTGATGTTGAATAAAACTTTTCTATGTCTATGTCTATGTCTATGTCTATGTCTATGATAAGCTTGTCTTAAGCATTAGTCTAAATACTTACTAACTTATATTTTTATATCAGTAAATTACAACCTATTTGTTTTTTTTATTCATGCATGAGTACTTTAGGTAGGTAACTATTTTATACCCACTATATACTAAACTTTACCTTACAAAGTTACCTATAGAAAAGCACCTACTGTGACTGTGTCCTGTTAACCCTCGCTTTGGGGGCTAAATTGGTGGCGTAAATCAAACGAGGAGAGTCCCAGATATCGCTTGATGAGACCAACTAATAGATCGACTGTTAATAACCTCGGACCGGCCGGTCCATACATACAGACATACATACCTACATGTAAAACATAAAATTAAGTCCATTTTGTGCAAGTTTATAAGTTATATTTTTAATATACGTAAGCGATATAACTTGTAAACTTATTTGAGAAATCTAATTTTTTAAATCATTGCAGCTTTCCAGCTTTTGAGATACAATTATGTTGCGGCTTCCGATATGCATTCATGATGTGCTATCATAGCAAGCGAATAAAGAACTGTTTATTTATATTGATATTTTTGCGTTCTTTACTTGCTCTTACAACGTACGTACGAAGATAAAATTACAATTATGTTCACCATTTATTATTTCAATATTGACCTTGCCTACGATGCAGGCGGTCCCGGATTCGAAAGCATTTATTTGTGTATTTATAGTGAATATTTGTTCCTGAGTTATGCATTTAAGTATTTATATGTATCTATCTATTATACCTATATATCGTCGTCTAGTACCCACATCACAAGCCTTATTGAGCTTACCGTAGGACTAAGTCGATTTGTATAAAACTGTCCCACAATATGTTTTTTTTTTTTAATTTATTATTTAATTTTAGGGCCTCTAGCGCCAACCAGTAAGCCAACTAACAAGGAGTTAGCTGTCAATTTCCATACAAAAAAAAACGCTTAACTTCGGTTAGTTTACTAACCCCGATTGGTGCAACTGGCGCTTATAGTTTTTTTGTAGTCATGGGTGGAATACGGTACACGTACTATGTTTTTGTACTAAATCTAATGGTAAGCCAAATCCAGACACATAATGTTACACCCCACAAACGCAGCCTCCACACGCCATACCTACTTAATTATCCGAGACATTGTTTTTGTTTTACACCACATTCGATTAATTACTGCATCTACGTATAAAATATTACACTACAACAAATCACCCTAAAATAGCCTTTCTTTCTTACAATAAAACTAGAAGCCGTTGCAAAATAGTCGTTATTGCTGAAGGCATAAGGTTTTCATGTCATCATGGTTTCCCCTAAGTTAGCAAAGACAATAGTAATGAGCCTGTCAATATTGCTTAGCACACGACACCCGAAATGCCCTGTGACGCCGCGGTGCTATGCGGGTGCGAGCGCTATTCGATAATATTTCAGGAAACTTGTGACATGGAACATGTCTTCATATGGCTCCATATAATTTGTCATAGGAAGATCGCATAGCGTGGGTTACATTTACGTCTTATCTCCCTATTATAACTTCTTTAGTGATACTTAAGTTTATATTTTAAACAGTTAGCTTGTGTCTTAATTAATATCAAAAGATTGCCACTTTTTTACTTTTTGACATTTGTATCTTTTAAGCATCCAAACATAATGTACTGTCGCACTACTAAAAGCGTAGTTACAAACTAAATCCATATTTAATAGGCTCTACTTACAACGATAGGGTATGTAGATGTCAAGGGTTACCTAAGGTCAGAAGCTGCCATTCCAATCGTTTACCGGGCAATGGTCAGTCAAGGAGTAGAACCAGTACAATATGTATATATAATCAATTTTAGTCGTAATGTCTGGAAGGCGTGACTGAGTGATTTCGTCGCTCATTGTTCTACTGGCAGTTTAATTCTAGTAATAATTTTCCTCTAGAATGAATTCCAAGCGGAGAGGACTCAAAAACTTCAGTTACTACAGAAAACGCTAAGGGAGAGTCGAATATATAGTCCGGGTACCTTTTTTAACCGCATATGTCCATCTTCGGGCGTATATCCTCTGCTTCTCCATACGTCTCTAACTGACGCGTTTTTTGTTTCTAGCGTACCAGAAATATGTAGTTGTACAAATAAATTTAAAATATGACGATGGTGGATAGCCTCGTTGATATATTGAACTCCTCTAAGATCCCTATGTCGATTGTTATTAATGTCACTGGAATGTATTTAGTTTTTGCGGATCTAAAGGTCAAGTCACACTGGCGTCGAAAACTAACCTCGTTGTGCGCTCGCGCAGGTGAGCATATTATAAGGCTAAGGTAAAGGTACATGTACTCGTACGCTTGCGTGACGCCTCGCTCGTTAGGCCGCACATGAGTGATGACCTCTTGGTGACCATTTATTTGGTTTAATGAAACTTGTGTCTTCGCATGTACGATTGGGAAATTGTATTGTTCGTGGGATAATTATGGCTATTGTTATTTGTACCTGTTATAATAATTAAAGTTATTTGTTATAACCAAAATGAAGTATGCAGAGCAGTTAGGCGTGTGATCCTTTGGTTCGAGGGATATTCGTAGGTATGTACTTACTACTGGAACAGTCACTTATAGTTCGTAACGTCATATAACTAAGTATATGACGATACGAACAGAGATAGCTGCAGGTTTTGTTATTATACTACTCTATCTCGCTGGAATACTTTAGAATTTATTTCTCATAGGTAAGTCACAAACACCACTCAATCAACTACCAACAACAGACCCGGACATAATTCACGCGTGACAACACCCAAACTCGAAGGAGCGTCTATGAATAATACTCTTAATTTCCATGCCAAGATTGATGGTCTCACCCATTTCCATGACGCTTCAAACATAGACATTTTGACAGCACTGATTGGCCGATTTATGCGTCACAAAGATAGTATGATAGACATTCAAGTCCAAGGTGTAAATAAAGATACAGAAATGGATGTCCCATATTTACATGATAATGGAACGGGATAAGTGGTCAGTTGACATTGATGATAAAGGAGATAAATTGTGTCGTTAACAATCTGAATATGTTAAATATGATGATCATTTTATGAGGTAATAAAATGGTTTGTTGTATTCATGCATAAATAAACAGGAGTTTTTATAAGAGGGTTCTTTGAAAGGAATATTGCCACTGCAAAATTAGACCACATGCCTCATGAAACGTACCTTTTAATGTTTTCTGATTATTACCAATAAAAAAAGAAATTACGCCTTACTTATACATATTTCAAGTACAATAAAGAAGAAGTAACATGGACATCAAAATGGTCATATAATATGGGATATATATAATAATATGTTTTTAACACAGAACAAAACTTCTGCAACTACAACTTTAGCAACCGTAACTTTACAAGCTTTCCTCGTACCATCTCAGTTAATCTGTGGCAAAAAGCAAACGTAGAATGTAAAAGCAGCAATAATTGAGACAAAGGGCAAAGAGGTCGACCCTTCTGAAGTGCATGGGAGTGGCGGGCTTAAATTTTGGCATTGACAGGCGAAACTGCCCCGAGGGACCGAGACGTGCTTTTAGTGCCTTTATTCGTTATGGTTAATGCGGGAACTAGTTTACGAGCATTAGTGTTATTTGTGACCTCTTGGAGCGATATACGGTTAACCGCGCACGCAGGTACGATCATTGGCTTTTGTTATTTATTTGGTTCCTGGTTTTTACAATTGTTTTGGGAATCTGCGTCGGGCGAGCAGTCCAAGCCGAGCACGTGCTTAATATGAGAATGTATAAGGAATAACTTAAAGACCAAAGAAGTGACAGATTTTAACTGAAACTAAGAGAAAACAAAACTTTCTAAATAAAACGGGAGATAGATTAAAAATCCACAAAATTGAAGATTTCACTGACGAAACCATACATAACAATGTGTGTATAATAGAAATCCCAATCAACCTCGCTTGTTTTGTTATCAACCTCACTTGTAAGAACAAGTGAGGTTAAATTGGGACCTCTATCAGTACGTAGCTTCTGTTGGATCCATAATACGGGTAAGTATGTAGAAATTAAGTTCTCTTTCGCTCCCTCTATGCCAATACTGTTTTTCTATTTGAAATTTAAACTCATACAAGTCGTACATTGCTTATTGTATGTTTGGAACTATGTATTAATTTTATAGTATTATGCCGATCAGAAATCTTCTACTATTACAAGCTATTTATATCCTCATAATAGATTCTATGACCTAACTGTAATGATATTTTAACAAACAGAAAGTAGTAATATTATGATTTATTTACTCCGCGTGTACAATAGGAGCTAATATCAACAACGCTTAATCAGACAGCGGACAAAACATCGGTACCAATCTCGTTAAAGGAATGTGTTTCGACTAGTGTTGGCAGCAAAATCTTCTTGTTCCCGGGAAAATTCTCCATAAATAGTTAATAAAAAGACACAAAAAAATATTTTGAAGCAGACAGAAATCGAATGGAGAATTTATGGAGTGAATCGAAAACATAATTAGAGCAAGAAAAACTTTTAAAGAACGCTTATTTTTTGGCGGCTGGACTTAAAACGAATTATTCAAACACAATCAAGGGGTTTACTCGTCCCTATCGAAGAGATGCGCCTTATAGGCCATCATCAGACCAGCTCGATGGTACCAACATATTTGTTTTGACTGTTTATGTTCCTAAAAAAACCCGTGAAATATTTCGAAGCGTGACGTGACCATTTCTTAGCAAGTTTTATATATTTTATTATATCATCATTTATTTTTATTTCAGTTTTATTAAATAGGTAGAGGCATTTTGATCCTTAATTTTTTCATTGTCATCTAATTCGGAAACCTTCCCGCCACTCTCACATCACTAGTACCGTCGCCATCTATCTTGCTGTAACGACAATGTCTTGATGTATTTTATCACATTTAGCCCTAGTTGAAATATTTACTACCACTAGCCATCTACCAAAGATCTCCTTAGCTTTACCTTCTTCAAAGTGAGTAAGTTCTACTTATTCTGGTTAGGTAGATGCCGTGACCGTAGTGTTAACGTCCTTATTTGTCATCTGTCAATTTGCCTTCTATTTTGGTTGGGGTATGAAAGCTTTCGTTTAAGGCCCGGGTGTCGTTTGTGTTTTGTCATCATTATTTTTGGCTTTTTATGATGTTTATTGACAGGTTGAGTTATTAAATGTTGTTCGGTTATGGACTCGGTTTAATAATAGCGCTCCATTATCATCAACTGCGGTTATTAAAATAAAGTCACCCCAGCTAAATTTAGATCGTGTGTTATGTCCGTAGTCAAATTAAGAATGGGCTAGACAACGTCAAAGTTCATAGGTTTAGATTCAGATGTTTGTAACTCAAAAACGTCTAAATGGATTTGGCAACAAAACTGTCGACTCAGCAATAAAATTATAAGACTAATTTAGTGTCTGACGTTGTGAGAGTAATGCATAAAAATCGTAAAATACCCAGAATCTAACCAGATTATGCCTTTTAAACCAACATAAACTTCTTTTGGAGATTTAAGGTAGTCTATATTTAGTCTTAAATACGGGTAAAAAGGAAATTATTAAGAATATAGCACATTTCGGTATCAAATCGAATCATAAAGTTAACGCCCAATTAATAAACGTTTTGTTTTCTTAGTTTCGTATTTTTTGTATCCGTTTAGCTATAAGGTAGGTTTTTAAAATTTATCAAAGTTGTGCGAAATTTAGAAAGGTGGATGCGAGGAGCATTATGATTAGCCAACTCCCGTCAAACGGATACTGACTTGACTGAATAATAACAGGCAGTTTAACTTCTACCTTTTACCAAGTTGCAACCTCGGAGGATTGCGAAAAAAAATTAAAAGCTTGAGAATAAAGTTCTTAAATTAAATAAAGCAAAAATATACACATCCGATTATTATAATAGTACAGACAATATTCTCATTCAAACATTTAAAAATATCGGTATATTTATTCGTTAATATCCATCCTTGGAAGAATAACTAAATTCAGCAGCATTTTAGACTCCAATTCAAGATATTCTCATGTTTGTCGTTATCATTTTGTTCGAATTGTCCATTTAATAATAAATAAATAATTACGATCATTGTCCCGATAGTCGTTTAAGCGAACGGTCTCATAGCGAAGAGTCTCGACCAACATCTTGAGAGACTCTCGCTAGGTGGATGGATCAAGGGTCAGATGCAGAAGGCAGTAATCCTGGACACAGCGCGTATAGTCCGGCGGTTCCTTTCTCTGCGGCCCTAGCCACCGGCAGCCTGGGCCCTGGCCCGTTGCCGGCGGCACTCTAGGTTAGGTTTTTTATAATATGTTTATATGTATTTTGTATTGTTTTTGTATGTCTTTTTGTATTTTACTTTTATAATCATATTATAACAACCTAAACTAAGATTAAAAATGAATAAAGAGATAATAATAAATATTATGGGACAATCTTACACAAAACGATCTAGTCCCACGGTAAGCTCAATAAGGCTTGTATTGTGTGTACTAGGCGACGATATACTCGTATATAATAGATAGATACAATATAATATGTCCTACATATTCATAAGCTTTCAATGTTTGGAAGTTATGTATATTTTGATACTATTATTCTTCATTCTGGCCTGTAGAAGCTACCCTGAAACTGGACCTACCAGAGGGCCTGCCACGAACCAATTCGTTCGTTTGTTCGTCTGTTTGCCTCTTTATCCCTCGAATATACAAGAGCAATAGAAAGGGAAATACACGAACGAACGAAGTCATTCTTGGTAGGCCTCCAGGCTCGGACGGATTAGTCGGCAGCATCCAAACAATATTAATATCCTTATTTAATTTGAATCACGTTTATTATTAAATCGTGGAGACCAAAGACATTCTTTTCAAATTGGACATAAATAACAAAAAAATATGATTAAAAACTCTTTAATTTAAAATCGTCCTTTAAAGAGCCGAGATCATTACCTGGCTTCGAACCCATAGCCCCTATAATTATACCTATGGAGTGATTGATAGTTCTTCTCTGTGCCAATGGGTCTAATCACTTTTGATAAAAAAATATTCGAAGGATTAAGGGAAAGTTCACAAAGGACGCGAGCGGGCGGGAAATGTTACTTATTAAGGAACATGATTCTGAAATGTTGATTTTGTGGCATGGATTGGAATCTTTTTATTATTTTAATTTGTTAGATTATGAAATCGATATTCGTTATTTCTTAATGCCACCATGTAGGTATTTTTATTTTATTTTTACTAAAGTAGGTCGAATACATAAATAGTTAAAAAAACTAGGAGGAAAACATTTTCTTTAAACGTAAGTCTTCTTAATATTTTGAGGTACAAATTGATTCGTTTCTCATTTAAATTTATGGCTGGTAATTCAAAAATCAAAGTGAGATAGATTCAAAACTTTACCAAAAAAGTTTAATTAGAAAAGATATTGCTTTAATTATTCTCATAAGCTTTTGAAACTTTGAAATCTACTGACAGTTAAATTTAAAAAAAAATGTTTCACTTAAGGTCAAATTAAATGCATACAGTTTTAGATTTGGTATCAATTCTTATCGGAATGTATAATTCTATTTGATAGGAAATCAGGAAGTCTGGTCTGCATCTGCTGCGTTCCTATCATGAATAGTTTGTAATTTTTTCGTCTTGTGTCAACTGTATGCCATAACGACATTGAAGCTTTAGGCAATTTGCTATTGCATGCCATAGCGTTCTGACCATTAAGGCCTGGTGTTCACATAATATATTACAACGCTACGTCACAGGCAACTATAGTTGATGGCACTTTTTTAATCTCCTATAATCACTATGTTCAGCCCCTATCCTGATAGTTCTAGACTCATTCCCGTAGCTTCAATGGAATCAAGCTATGTTAACCTGTCCAGTATAATCTTGACCATCAATCACGTCAGTTTTCATTATATCAATGTCATATTTACACTGGTTTCTACAAAAATACAACAGGGCTATATAGGAATATGGGGACAGGTAAGTAATCGCTCCCGACTCCTCCCGGTTGCGGACCCACCCTCCATAAATATATTATTAGAAACGCCTATTTTGCCAGGAACTACCAAAAAGCGTGTAATTTCATTAAATGGCTACCAATTTCTCTATGATGGGTTATGTGATCAGCTAATCGTTTAAGTTTTTTCGTCCTGATCCAGTAGTTAGGTACACCGGTTTAGATCACAGTTTATATTAACAACAGATATTTATTTCTCATAGAAAAAGCGAATAGAAACCGTTTTGAACACTACGCAAAAAACAATTGACCCTCACCCCCCTTGGCTCGCCGGCACAGCGGTAGATTTGCTTACTATTAGAAATATTATACATATATTACCAGCGACGACGTGCACCGTTGGGCGCGGGATGTGTGGGCAGCTCGTGGGTCGGTACCGACACAGGACAAAAGACGATCGATGCGAGTTCGCGCGAAGAGTTTCAGTTTTGATATTGTCACTGAGCCGCGTTCTTGTTGCATCAGTTATCATTAGGTACAGTCAGTTACTTTTTTAAATTACCTTGCCTTGGATTCTGTAGGAAAAACGACGTTCCCTTTTAGAATTACCAATTTTTCAAAATTATTTTTCTATATTAAAACATTTTGTTATCATGAAACGAAAAAAAATTTAAAATCCCCTATTTTTTTATAAGCTCACAAAATAGAAAAGTGAAAATAATATATGTTGTTAATTCCAGCTTTCTAAAACAGATTTTTTTATTTGATTCATGACATTTTCTCACAATCGTTGTTCTTTAATATTAATAAAAGAGGTTAAACCTATACCTATAATTCCTTTACAGACGAGAACCTGAAAATCAAACTTTGCTTGAGAATAAACTTATAACTTATACTACTTACCTACAACAATACATGTCTCGGAAACTTACACAATAAATAGAAATTACGTAACTGAAATTTTCTGAAAATGGTACTAAATCTTAATCAAAGCAGTAAACCTGCATGAATTTTATATTTAAGTTAAATATAAAAAAAGAAGATATAGGTAGATGTAAACACTGAAAGTTGCAAAAATAACAGCTACACAACAGCTTAATAATTATACAACTACACATTTAAAAATTATAACCAATTTACCTCGTTTTCCAGAAATCGTATTTTTTGCCAAAAGGAAAAACATATCGCATAAGTGGCGACTATAAATAAAACCTTTTAAACCCGATATCAGCCCCTTGATAGGTAAATGACTGACCAGTAGACATTTGAAAAACTGTATCAAATCGTTCCAAATCACTGGTGCATTTGAAAGTTAGGATAATTACACCAAAACCAGGATTAAATACAAGCGTCAGTGTGTAATCTTTTGCAATTTTCTCTTAATCGTTCCTTTACAACCGCCATTTTTACTCGAGCTATCAATCTGTAAAGACTCTTATTAAAGTGAAGGGTCTATAAGGTGGATGTGATCTGGTTTGGTAAAGCACCTCGAGACATTTGGACTTATGTGATAATGCTAGGCTAGTGAAATTTGATAATTCGCGGTTAGGAAAACGATCGTTTTAATAATACGACGCATTGTTGGTAAATTATGGTGGTTAGGGAAAACTATGGAGTCAACCGTGTCAAACTTGGTCTTTAACATCTTAAGGTTATTTTGTTCGAAAGCAACCAGTACCTAAAGAATACAGTACCTATAGACTAACAAGAAGAGAAGAAAACATTTTCATAGTCTCGTCAGAAGAAAAAATACAAGTAACATAGCTTACCTCCTACATACCTGATTGAGAACTACCTGCGTAGTAACACACATCTTGTTACGTACTATCCATAGATTGTCTCTGCACTACCTACTCATATTCATGGTTTTCGACACATAATCTTTATAATAATCTTTTCCAAATATAAGCCTTTACCAACCCATGGGTTTATTCGCGATATCAACTTTTAATAGCAACGCCAAAATACAATTTCAAAGTCACATGTCAAATCGTATGACGTCTGTCAAAATTTTTATTACGTTCAAATCTATTACGACGAAGGCGACTCTACACCTCCGGCAATGTTCTGACTTCTGACGATGCCAGATATCCATTTATCACCACCCGTCAAAACCTAATTGTCCCCTGTAACCGCTTTGTGACCGTAATTACACCCTTATTTTTTACACAAAGAATCAAAATGATCCTTTTTTTCTATAAAAAGACGTAATTTTGATGAAATTCTAAATATTTTATAATGTGGCTTGAGTTGCCCCTAGCGCTAGGATTTTGGGTAATGGTATTAAAAGGAAACGTTCATAGTTAGCACCTGTTTGTTGACCTTTTTTGTTATAAGTACGTAAAAGTTCAAGTCTGGGTTACCGAAAAAGCTCAGAAAACCAGAATGTCAAAAGCTTATCAAATCCCAATCACTTTCAATAATGCACCTGCACGTCAAAGCAAGTTTTTATATTTGTCACAATTTTAGCTCTAGAGTCAGGAGAGTAACAAGAGACTGTCATGTATCATGTTACCTACTCGTATTTTTCCCCTCTTATTCAGATGACTGTACTTATCTACTTGTCGCCCGAATATTTAAGGCCGATTTTAAAAATACTGTAATAGAACTGATATTGTGCTATAAAGACATTTATAAATCAAATATAATCTTTTCCCAAACATATAAAAACCTACCTACCAAAAATAAACTTAGGAAAAATGACAAAAAAAAAACAGTCGACATTAAAGATTTCCAAAAGAGCTAACACGTATATTTAGGTGTTGGTACACGGGCCAGAGAAATAGTGTCCGGTGGGGTGATGTACTCTCGGACGAATACGAACTGCTATGCGGTGTGAGGCAGGGGGGGCTTACTTCTCCCAAATTATTTAATTTGTATGTTAATGACCTCATCGGTGAGCTTAGCAACACGCATGTCGGATGTCACATTGACAGGGTCTGTTTTAATAATATGAGTTACGCTGATGACATGGTGTTGCTGAGCCCATCCGTTGGTGGACTGGAAATACTGTTGGGTATTTGCGAGAGGTACGCCTACCATCATAACTTGAAATACAATGCAGTCAAAAGTGAGTACATGGTATTTAAAGCGGGAAGCAAGTGTCCATCTTATGTACCTCCCATACACCTTAGCGGTCAGGAGCTAAAAAGGGTAACCCGCTTTAAGTACCTAGGGCACATAGTAACTGACGATCTGCGCGACGACGCGGATATAGAGAGGGAACGCAGGGCATTGGCGATTAGGGCTAACATGATAGCGCGCAGGTTTAGGCGGTGTACAGCCCAAGTTAAAATAACTCTGTTCAGAGCGTACTGTACATCGCTGTATACATGCAGCCTATGGACCTCTTTCACGCAGCGATCGCTAAATGCCCTGCGAGTCCAATACAATGACGCATTCAGGGTGCTGTTGGGACTGCCGCGGTACTGCAGTGCGTCTGGGATGTTTGCGGACGCTGGCGTGGACGGTTTCCACGCCACGCTCCGCAAACGTTGCGCCGCGGCGCTCTGCAGAGTGCGTGGCAGCCCCAACAGCCTCCTGGCCGTCGTGGAGAACAGGTGGGACAGTGGCCTACTACGGCGCTGGTCCTCCCTACATATAAGCCCCAATTTTATTTTTAATAAAATGTAAATCTTTTGTATTATTATTTTGTTTAATATTTTAATAATTTAATTTTTAATTTAACTTATTTTGGTATTTTATATTGTATTAAATTTTCAAATTTTTAATTCGCATGACATTTAATTTTAATCTTAGGAAATCAATTTTTATTTTATTTTAATATAAATTTTAATTTTTATCATGTTAATTGTAATTTTAATTGTAATATAGATTTAATGATAATTCTATGGAACTTGGTCTTCCGAAATAAATGAATTTTATTTTATTTATTTATTTTATTTATTTATTAAGTGACACTACGAAACCAAACACGGATGTTGCAAACATCCTCTAAATCAAGATACACGAGTAATTAATCACTAATAAAGTGGAATACAGATAAAAAAACATTATAATTAGGTAGGAAACGTACTACGTACTTGACATTTAGCGTATCACGCGTTCCCCTACATTTAAGCCGACCATCTAATTACTGCTAACTCTTAATCGATGCTTCGAGTGTAGGAGTTGTTTTTTGTTTGATTTACTTGAGTGAATAAGTTAACGATAGCTTTGAGACCCTGTCGTTTTAACCTTACACTAAAGCTGTATTGAGATTTCCAAATAGATTAATGAGACATGGTTAAATGTATGTACGTTACAAGGAAATGCATTGTTATTGTACGTTGTCGACACGTTACGATGACAATGTCAACTGATGTTTGATTAATACTTATCACAATATAATTTGCATAATTATAAGGCATGTGTAGTATTGGGTGTAACGATTGTCAAGTGATATTTAAATATTGAGAAGTTAAGAAAATATTTGTATACTGTAATATACACGAACTATTATTACGTCATTTGGTAAGTAAATATTTTGAATGATACAGGATATTCATTAATGAGAAAAAAACGATAAAAAAACAGGATTCACTTTCAAAACAGGTACCTAAGTAGGTAAACATTCATCATAATGCTTTATTAATAGGTATAAAATAACAGCTACCTACTTAAAACTCGTTAGTTATTAGACCCAACCCAACGAATCTATTAGGTCTGACACTAATACTACGGCTAGAAAGGTTACCTATTGAGCGTCTGATAGTAAATCTTACTTAATATAAGAAGACAATACTATCATCAGAACAATAGCTACCTAGCCTTCAGCAGTGATAGCAGATAGAGGATGTTAAATAATTGTGTAATGCCAATCAAGTTTAGATATTTATACACACACAAACACACGCATGTATTCACAAAAGGGATAGACATAGCACAAGTTTCAGTACCACTTTTAGCAATTAAGAGATTCAAAGCTAACAAAATTGTGGCAGATTGCTAGTCTTTCGCCCACAACACATTGGAACCCATATCTATGGTGAAATTCTTAACGAGGGTTGTGGGGTGGGGCGTAAAGCATTTTATGTACTTAATGGTAAAAAAAAAGTTATCTTGGACCCTGTAAACTTGATTAGCATTACACATGTGGTCCACCACACTGGCGCGGGCAAATTGTGTTGTGTAATGCGTAATGCCAATCAAGTTTACAGGGTGCATAATAACTTTTTTTTACCATCACATAAAATGCTTCGATTCTCTGGCGCCTGATCCATTATGCGGGTTTTTAACCCATTTCTTCATCTAAATCATACGTTACAGTCCCAACAGGAAGGTGTCAGTGGTTTTTACTGGCAAGACATTTAATTACGGACGTCCATTTATGAATAATTCAGATGCGCGCGCGCTGGAACGGTCACAGAACGCGACCGCGCGCGAGACGTTACACATTTGAATGTTGGAGACTTTGCTGGGGAAAGAATGAGAATTTTATGGTAAAATTGTAAAGCACTGTTTAATATTATGAATATTCTTGGAGAAGTACACAAAGATTTTTTACAGATTTTGTAAATCTTCTTTCATTTAGCACGTAGGTAAAACTGTTGAACTTAAACCAAAGGTATCGATAATTTGATTCAATTTAAGGTATGGTATCTAAATACCAGAGGTCGAAATTTTGGTAGCACTTTTGAGCCGTCATAGAAGATATTATTAGGTACATAAATTATATAAATTTCCAATTTTTAAGTTTCAAAAAGCTAGTATAGATAGGTTATCTCGTAGATATCGCTCTTTAGCGATAAGACCGGCTGTTGTTTACCTCTACTTTTAATCTTATTTAATATGTTGTGTTCTATAATGCACCTACCTATATATAAATATCCGAAGTCGATAAATGAGAAGTCCCTATGACGGCTCAAAAGTGCTACCAAAAAAATATATAGATATATTTTGCATTTACTTAAATGGACATGAAAAAATAGATTGAAAACAAAATAAAAAGGCTTGAAACGTTTTAATGTTTCCAGCAATTACGAGTATAATGATAATAACACTTAAAAAAATGTCGTTACAATATTGATCCCAATAATTTTAAGTGCTCTCTTAAATTTCTTTAACCATGTTCGAGTTTACAACTTTACATACAAACTAATTCCTCTTCCAAATCCGCATTTTCGAAGTCTCCGTTAGCCAGCATTCCGTTAAAATTACAACAATTTCCAAGCACATATCAATTAATTACGAGCCGAGTCAGCAGAGACAGGCAAATAATATCAATCTACGATGATTCATAGGAAAAAACTTACAAAGCGGCCGATGCCATTTGTCCTGGGGCGGCCATCACGGTAATTTGGGTTTGAGTCCGCTGGTCACATTTTGGAGCGAAAATTTTTGACATTCCGTCACCGCCCTCGGTGGTTCTAAGGTTGGGTTATATGTTTCGAGTTTGCTTAGTAATCCCCGTTTTGGTTGTATGAAAGATAAAAACATGAACATTATTACGAATAGCCTGTAGTGCAGGTAATTCTTAAACTGAAATGATTCTAAAGCTCTAGGTTAGTTTTAGCTTGTTTAATTTTTTCCCTTTTTTTTGTTTACTGTATTTTCGGTACAGATTTCTATTGAGGTATACTTTTATGCAATAAAGAGTATTTGTATTGTATTTTTATTTTTATTCATATGAATTGTATTTTTATTTTTATTCATATGAATTGTATTTTTATTTTTATTCATATGAAAGATAAAGCTATGAATAAGGAGAAAAAAATCAAACTTTTAAATACCTAATTAGCTAGACTATGGGTTGGTTATTGGTCACTTCGCAGCAGATAAGAAGCTGAGTAAATTGTAAGAACGGTGGTGAGATCGTACTAAATCTAATAAATGAGACGTCAGAGTCATCGTGGAGATAAACTCTTTGCTGAATATTGATATTAATATTTTATAGGTACCTATATTATTTAAACTTACACTGCAAGCAACACCATGTAAGCCTCTCCCCATAAGCCCATGGGCCTTGACTTTAGTTTTGCATAATAACCCCGCTCGCGCCGGCCCCGGGACACTGTCGTCCACTTTTTTGACAAATCCCTCCCAGGATTACTGGAATGTTCACTTTCTCAAGGTTTTGCTTTGGGCATTCAGTTTGTATCATTACGTAAGCTGCTTACAGCGCTTACACTTGTAAGCTTTTTATCGGTCGGTTAATGTTATTTTTATGCAAATGCGTTACTTAGGAAAACCAAGCGTGTAATTTTGCAGTAGGTACTATTGCTAATTATGTTTCTAGGAATGTGACATTTAAGGAATGTGAACACTCTAAGTTGGTTTTGATATTGTACCATTTCTAGACCGACATTAACATTTTAAAAATCTAATCTTGATTCGATATAGTGGACATTGTCCAAGGTGTACTAATAGTAAGTAGTACTTAACTATACGAACTATGGTAAATTTAATGTTAAATCAAGATGAAATTGATTAAGGTATGTAATTACTTTCAGTAGTCTACCTTTTTCAAATTTATTATTGTTTATTATGCATTCCAAGTTCTTAGAAGAATATAATATTGTCTTCTGTTACCGCGATTGTTATTCATTGAAATTAAACACTTTAGAACGAATTAATCGCGTTTATTAACACCATGATCCTACGTTTCGAGCCCTTTACAGCACTCGTTTTCACAGGGTTAAGATGACCGTAGAACCAGCAGCAAGGAAACGTAGGATCATGGTGTTAATAAACGCGATTAATCCGTTCTAAAGTGTTCTTAGAAGAATCTTATCAAAGCTGGCCATTACTACTTACAACTATCTAGTTTGCATGATGAGAAAAGGTCATAACCATCATTACTACTACGACGTTTAAATTCCTGTCACAGATAAGGATTAGAAGAATAATTTAAACAGCTTAATTATACCCACGTAGACTTTTGAAAAATGATGACTTTAAAAGTATTTCAACGAACATTCCGAGTTCGCAATAAAGAGACCATATAAGTAGCATTCCGGTCACGTAAAGACTCCGTTACACATATCAGTGTAATCATCACAAAGCACATTATCTACGACAGCTATTGCAACCTCGGACAGAACGGTGAAGAAACACGCAACCGCCAAACCATGACGACTGACACTCACTTACGAAGAAACAAACTTAATATTACGTTTGGAATCCTAATGTTTGTGCCTTATGACTCTATATTAACGCTTAAAATCATACTACTTTTATTTTGTAATTAGCAAAAGTATCCTGGTCACGGCACCAGTATATGTACCACAGATTAACGCGAAACAAACGAAATTAATTACACACACTATAGAAACTGCCAGTTCGGTACTTAAACAATTGTACACTGTGGCAAGTTACGTTACATACGGATGTTATGCTTTGATGATTTTGTCGCTTCGAGTAATTGTTGGCCAGCCCGTCCAATGGCTGCAATCTCAGTTTGGTCAAGACACAATGGTATATTATGTACAAGAGTTTATTTACCTGCTATATGGCCTGAACAGTGTAATTTTCCAGTAACTGCGCCCAGTGATGAGAAGGTTGGGAGACAAAAGCATTGTTCTTTTAACTAGTGAACGACCAATGGCAAAAGAAACGTGGTATACTTACGTGGTATAGTGTTCCTAGATACTTTTAAATGAGCAACATAAAAGACGTCTCACATAAAAATAAATATTGATCTTAAGTGACAGTTTTAATTAAATATACATCTACTAGTTTAAAAACCAAATAAATGAATGTAGTTAATAAAACTGATATTAAAGACGCGAATTCACTTAAGATAAAGCTATTAAAGACCTGTTCTGAACACAATTACTCATGGTAGTTGATTGAAGTCGTTATCACCGACATCGTCGGTGTCAGGTGTTAAATTGACTTTCTACTAATAAGATATAAGTAAATAACTTCATTGATTAAAACATGACCCTCAGAAATTACACAACTGTTCAATTTCTAAACTCAAAACATTTTGAATGCGTGCGCGGAAAAAACCCAAATATCAACAATTTTAGTTTTTGCTATCAAGAATTCCGAATTGACTTTGATTTTCGTCTTTATGTCATCGGAGTGTCGGGTCCAATAAAGTGACCAAAAAAATTATTTTTCCACGCACAATTATAACCAACGATCATTGGAAACATCGAATGCTACTTAATTGCACCAATTTCGATTTGAACCGACGTTTTTGTCGTTCCATTGGACGCAGTGATTCGACTAGGGGTTCGTAAATAGAAGATTTAATTTGATTATCGAAAGGTTGTAGATAAACTTCGCCGTTGTAGCAAGTTTGTTTAAATGTGAACATTAACAATTGGACATAGATCCCAATTAATACATTTGATGATGAGGTTCTATAGAACTTTAAATTGACCAAACATTTTATACACTTACTCGTATAGATTATATAAATCGCTTATTTCGCACTCAGTTTTCGATTATATCACGTTATTCTGCCGTTAAACCAATTACCTTCCTATCAATTTTTTTTCTATCTTTCCTACCACCTCAAATAGATTTTCCTTGCACATCATTAACATAATTATCATCGAAGACTAATATTTTAACCCGAGTAAAGTTCAAAAGTTATCATTTAGCTATCGTAACCACGGAACCAGTTAGCAATCCAAATTAATGGATTTGTCATCGCAATTAATTCTTACGACCAAAAGCGAGCGGCGAGCCAAAGCGTTTTTTTTATAAAATTGACATTTAATAGCCCCGAGCCGATGTGCGGTGACGGTGGATCGATTGACAAATTGCATGACGAATTCGAAATGGGTGGATTGCTTTTGAGTGTATCAGTTGTAAAGTTGTAGTTAGATGCGGTTGTGTGGCCGAGTGGTAGCGGGCGCAATCGAAGCGGTAGCGTTTTAAAAATATATTTATTTAAGATATAATCCTAAGGCCTGTGCCCAACAGTGGAACGTGTGTAGGCTATTTATTATTCTTATATATTTTAGACCTGTTCAAGAGAATTTAAAGAAATACATTAAACGCGATCAAACCTTTTATTATTTGATTTAATGATGAATATATTCTCGCATTTAGTGTTAGAATGTCCACTTCGTTTTCAAAAAAGTTGCCGAGTGGTTTTTCCAAGACTATTCTTAAGCGTATTTAATTAAATCTGAGAATATCAATCATATAGTAGTCTGTGGAACTCAATCCACCTTATTTTCAGACGTTGAGCATTGTTTCTAGTTCTACATCACATTAAGAGAAATAACCTCATGAAACTGCCTACAAAATATTTTGACACGCAGCATGCGGCATCAGATAAACAATAATATAGCAAAACTATCTTCAAAAAATTAAGAAGATGATAATAAGGGCCACTTGACCCAACCAGGGTTAGCCAACTAACCCAGAGTTAGCTGCCAAATTCCATACTAAAAAGACGCTTTAATTGGCTAATCCCGGATGGTGCAAATGGCGCTAAGAGAATTAATTACCATACGTCTAAGAAGATATATGGTAATGTACTCTAGTATTACTGTATACCGCTAGGTGTCGCACCTCACCCAGCCAGTTGTAAAAGTCCCCGTTAACGGACCGAGATTCTCACGACAGATCGACGCGTTCATTATCAGTCAATCAGTTTTATTGACTGCCGCCTTTGATCGCGTACGATTCCCTCAATAAACTGTACACATCGTTACGGCAAACTAACCCTTAACTCAATGCAATAAGGACTATTACATGTGAAGCTTAATGTCCATTATTTGGTACACACCGATCGGGACATTCGGAGCATTACCGTTTTTTCGGAAATTCGCCTTTTTAATTACTAGAGAAATTCAATCAACACTGATTGGTTAGAAATGTGATTGGATTGTCATATTTTTGGGATTTTATTAATAATTGATTTGGCCGTCTGACAATTTTATTGTAGAAGCAGAAACGAAGGCACTAAAGAACTATCATATTCTGTTTAAAATGAATATTTTAGAAATATTTGACTTTTGAATAAATATGTATATATTGTATATACTACAACCAATTTAGTTTAAATTTAATTTGTAGTAAGAAAATCTTATGTTGAGCTGATCTACACGTTAACTCAATCGCTTTGCACTGAAATCATCAAATATCCGTGTCAAAACTATTTGTACGTAATGTTTGCATGACATCTAATTATCTAATTACTCAAGTGTATTATAGTTTTGTATGAGGGATATGGCTGAGTGCAAGATTTCCGTACACGATGTCAAGGATAGAGCGAAGTGGAAAAGCCAGATAAAGAATGCTGACCCCACTACCATATGGGATTAATAGCTAGGAAGAGAGAGAGATAGAGAGAGAGATTATAGTTTTGTATATGACTAGCTTGAGGCGAAATAAAACCCCTGGACTGGTTAGTGTTTCAGTAAGTTCAGTTATGTTGAGAGAATATAAAAACAATTACCTATATTCTAAGAAACTATTAATAATAAAAATAAATGAGGAATGATAGCGTTGACTGGAATTATACTGACTATCTTCATGATCATATCTTACGACATGTTCATGAACAGGCTTCATAAAACCCTCAGGTACAAACTATATCCACGACAAGCCACGACATTAACCACATTACAAGCAAAACGAAGCTCAGTATCTCTCCTATAGGTAATTGTTAGGCACACAATAAATAATAAGGAACGAGTGCTATCGCGATGGCGGAACAATCCCCATTGTGAGCTGCCGGCGGCGGGCTGTCACTGGGAGGGTCCGCGTTCGATGCTCGGTGAGTTATGCAAGCCGGGGGCAGAGCGACATGAAGAAACCAGTATAGTACTATTTTTTCATCTTTGTCATTACATTATGGGAAGACTTTTATTTCGTCCCTGGGTGCAGGTTGCCCTTTATTGAGCTAGAGGCTTCAGGAAAAGGTTGATATTGTGTAAAAAAATTTGGTTGCCGTTTGATGTTGACGCCCTAGACGAGTCAATGTTTTTTGTGATAAATAAAAGAGATCCATTTTGGCTGTTTCCAAGGGTCGTAGGTAGATCTAAGTTTCCTTGACACTATAGTCTCGAATAGAATTGGTAATTAACATGAAAAAAACAACGATTTCCTTACAGCTTTCACTGGGTTTAATTCGTGGATGGATTTACATAAAATTTTTCATGTGCCTCTAATTACAGTTCTCAAAAATAATACTTATAGATACACGTACAAATAATTTTGTTGTAACATACCAAAATTTTCTTTTACTAAAAACATCCCATCTAAGACGAAAGTTACTCATTTTTTCCTCTTCCTTTGTCCTTTATTCTTCATGCCTTCGTCTCTTCTCATTGCGTAGTTTTATTATCAATAAGGTTCCGATTTATCGTAGCGTGTATTAGGTATGTACCTTATATACTTTGACGATACACGTATCAAAAACGCCTACAAAATTACGGTAACCACAAAAACAAGTAAATAACTCCTTGCGTCATCCCAATAATTATCTAACATTAGATGTCAATCCGGCCTTCTTTGTCATTGAATCGAACACTGTAATTATTCGTCAAATAATAAAAACCATCGGTCATTCGGCAAACATGTACCTACCTAAGTGTTCCGTGAACAAGGTTAGGTCAAAAAATAAAAAATAGGGTTCTGGTAACTAAAATAAGATAAAAGGCCATAGTACAATATATTAAAGTAAGCAGAGGTACTTTAGAAATGTATGACCACAATTTGACTACTTACTCACCTACAAGTCACAATTACTTCGAAGGTGGTACTGGTCAATATAATAAAGAAGTTAGGGATGGTATTCTCGTATTGTTGACCATAGACCTAGAAAAAATATGGGCGTAATCTCGTGAAAACACAATTGTGATCTTTACCTTGATGTGATCAGTTTGGTCTTAATGTGGGGTTACATGCTTAAATTTTCTAGGGCGTAAATTTGACGGCCACCCAGTGATGGTCAACGATTTAGTAATTCACATTATTATTATTATTGCATGGAGACATTTATTACCTACCGTATATTTACATTACGTTACAAAAATCAATGTTTTCATAGGTACCTACCGGCGTACCGTAAATCATTACACAACTGCTTTGGGAAAAGTCAAATCGCCAAAGACTTGTTTTTACTGATGATGCTCATTTGTTTTTAAGATAACCTCAAAGGGACCGACACCTTTATAAATCAACACGACATGGTCGTCTACAGATCTCCAAGATAACAAAACAATTACATAAAAAAGTCGTATATGATTGGCGCAATTACTACTATTCGATAGGATATCGAAGGACCACCGTGTGTTGGTCTACCCAGCCCCCCGTGAGGCTTTGGCAGTAGACGGCGGAGGGGGTACTTCAAAGGCACTAAGGATCCTGTTTACATAGACCAGCAATATTAGGGTTGTCTCAAAATTTAGAATCACAATTTTATTAGTTATTGAAATAAAATTTATATTAGTAATGTATCAACTATCGTCGTCAACCAGTTGTGCAATATGTCTCTACATTACTACATATTGACTTACTGATGGAGGTGGAGATAATGTGCATAAGCTGTAGTTGAAAGTGTTGAAACTATATCCCATCATGATTGTGTAAGTAATTAATAATATTGGGATTATTTTACCTACCTACCTGTTTTTAAAGAAAAGAATTTATTTTACTACAAAATTTGGTTCTGCAGAAACGGTAAAAATTTCGATGAAATTATAAAGGATAATGTAAAATGCCACTTTAGCTTACGTCTTCGCCTTGTAGTTATTTTATTAGTTTTTGCAATTACCCAAGGAAATGCTGCCAGCATTTTTGGGACCAGGCTGTTATTTTTATAGTTATTTTGAACTTTTATTTTTCTATATTTTTCTTGTAAAAAGGTAAAATATATGAATGTTGCCATTAAAAAAAAATATATATTCTCACTGCTGCACTTCAAGCACTAAGAATCGGCAACCCTACCAAAACACATGTCAGACGCATGACGGATCCACAAAAGACTACCTTGTGTGTCAGCATCGTCACGACACACGATTGTGTGTAATTAGGGGCCCAAATTAAATAAATTAATAGTTGGATGGTAGTAGAGATCATGGAATGCCAATGTCGTAGTGCACTTGAACTTTTAAATAAAAGACGTGAGATGACCGCCGGATTTGATCGGATTGATATCTAAGGGGTCAGCTATTGTGATTGAAATTACGGTGACATTTTGGTGCAATGTATTTCAGATTTGATAAGCCTAGCCTTTTATATTCAAATAATCGATTTTTAACAAACGTATTAAACCTATGTGGCATTAAACTTCATCACAGAAATTAGTATAATTTATTTATGAATGTATTAGTAGCACTTTAAACTGTGCAAGGTGTATCTTTTAGCTTCTTCATATTTTGCATGTAAATGTACCTGCTGAATAAAAACCCTAATTTAATATCTTAAATAAGGTCTACATAGAATCAAACATTCTTTTATAGAACTCATTTAAGATCTTGAACTCTATCATAAAATCAGTCAGGGTTGCACTTGAACTTTTAAATAATAGACGCGTTCGGGTCGATATCGAAGGGGTCAGATTGTGGTGACATTTTGGTGCATTGTGTTTTAGATTTGATTAGTCTACGCTTTAGCAATCATTTGAGTATTATCAAGCATTTCAACCCAGTAATAGCTGGGCAATGGACTTTAAATTTGTTTGTTATTATTATTAATTGCTTAATTACTTTATACCTCTAACTAGAATTTGTTCGATAAGCTGTGCTGCACGAAGCACTATGTATACTGTGTATACATTTATTTTCTTCGTCAAATATATACTCTCCAATGCGAGCCCTATTTCTTACGATCTATAAAAAGTCTAAATTAGAAAAATCTTGCACAATTTATCTAAGGGTTAAAAAACATACATTATTCATACGAAAAAAAATTTAAGACAATTTTTTATCTTGAATATATTTCCTCGTGACAAGTATTAATTTCCTTTATCAAAAATATGATTCTTCATTTACTAAAGCCACGTTTTCTTATTATAGAAATACCAAAAACATTGTTTCAAGAGTATCTACTTAAAATAAGTAATATTAGAACTAAGAAGTATCTAACTACTTAAACTAAAGTAATAGTAAATTTGACTTAAATTAAACCAGTGTTAAGTAAAAAACTCTTTTTAAAGAAATTTTTCGGTGCGTTATATTTAAAACTTTATTGTTTTATATAGAAGAAATTTGGTTAAGAAGTATTTTTTCCGTGTAATATCTTGAGATGTATTGACATAATCATGTGTGTACCTATACTTAGACACAACTCAGGTTTTTCTATTCCTCTTAAAATACAGTTATGTTTAGCAACTAACTTTAAACAGATTCATCACGTCTAAGATAACACCTGTTCAATCCACAGCCATAACATAACAAGCCCTATTTCTATTACCGCAAAGGTGTTAGTAACCTGTATACAGACAGGATAAATCTAAAGGCGCGGACATACGGTGAAAGTTCACTTGCTTTGCGCGGACGCCTACAGGCAGCGAGAGTAGTGATGTGATAATTATATCAATAACAAGTAAAATATCGGTAACCACATTCGACTGTAAAAGTGGAAGTTCTTAAAGACGCCAATATTTTAAAATTTGAAAATATGTTCCTACATTTTTTTTGGTATTTCCAAATTTATTAGTCATAAAAACATGTCAAAAATAATACAATCAAGTCAAAATACAAAAATAATCCTTAAAAAATAACACACTAAACACAAAATCCCAGAAAAACTAAACCAAAACTTATTATACCTACATAAATTGTACATAAGATAAAATTATGTTTTTATTGTACTCCCTATCTATCCCATCGGGATCATGCTGATTATAGCATCTAATGTGGCGCCAAAAAGGTGTAGCTTGCTCAGCTGATGCTAGTCGATGCATGTCTCTGCTGGCTGGTCATAATATGTACCTACGGACTGCGGTGAGTAACTTTACACAATTATACTAGCTAAAGTATAGAGCTCAGAGAGAATCACACCGCCTCTTTTACCAGAAATATAAGATGGGTATAATTTTCGTCTACTGCTAGTGACAAAATTGATCGAAAGTCACTTCGATTTCGATACGGATATCATCCCAACCCTATCCTGCGCCAGCGCATCACAAGCGCGGTGGACAACCGATAGCCCATTAACGATTTATTGCCTACAGATTGCTATCATTACGCGCGAGATTATGTTGTTTGAATACGTTATTAGAGTTCCAAGCTTCGATTACTTTAGTTTTGCATCTTTTAGTTTGTGGCTGGATTGTTGGAATATAGTTAGAGTTAGGGTTACTAGATTTTCTTTTGATGTAGTCTATTCGATTTTTAGTCGGCTGTGTTTGATCTGATGTTTTTTTTTGTGTTTGATACGCACATGACAAATCACGTTGAGTAGGTATTAGGGTTTGCTCCCGGGACTGACCGGACCGGATCAGAACTGTATTTGTGTGGCGAATACCGGAATAATAATAATAATAAAATGCTTTAGTGTGCACTACAAAAAAAATACAATAGTAAAAAAAACAAATAAAATAGAACATAAGGTAACAACAACAGGCGGACTTATCGCTAAAGAGCGAAGAATATTCGGTACTTTCGGGACTTTCCGGATTTTTAGTATGAAGCGCCAGTACTGGGAGTTTACCCTAGTAGCTATAAATTAGTAGGTATAAATTTTGCTTCATGAAGATTGCTATTTATATGTTACGCTATAATTGATTTACTGGTCTTATTGATTTAATAGTTACCGTTCCTGTGCCTCTCTTTCAGCAAACGTAATAAGTGGAATGTTCCTCCCAAAAACAATGACACAGCGCGTCAACAGAATCGCACAAACCAATCAAATAACTTGTCCATTTATCATGTCAGCGACACGCGAAGAAATGCGAACAACATGAAAAATTGTTTGTAACTTTAGTCATTTCGTTTAATTCTGTCTTTTAGTTACTAAATGGGGCCCGTCACCACCAGACAGAATGACACAGCACATCTGCAGATTCGCACAAACCGTGTTATAGGTCCCATAATAAGTAATATAGCATACACGATAATGGATCCTATTAGATAACTTTATTAATTCTGGATACAATCAAGACAAGTATCACCCAGTTAGTAATTAGTGGAGTTGGTGGCCTCCAGGAACATTGACACAGCACGTCAACAGATTCGAGCTAACCGAGCAAATAATTTGTGCTTCCATCACAATATTTAAAAACAAGAATGTTGAAAATTTGATCACTCTCTAAGGGCATTAAATGACGTCATTTCCCACTAGAATCCGGTTAGGGTACGTTGAAAAAAGGTTCTTGAAAATGACATTTGATACTGACCGTTGTTCAGTAGTCAGAGGTATAGGTAACCACGAAAACCGAAAATTACAAATTTTACACCATTGTCTCTCTCTGTCACTCAAATGCTGAAAGAGATGAAATGACAAACGGATACAAATAACTTTTCAATAATTTCACTATCACCAAGGACTTCCTCGATTATGCAGGTAAAGTGACGTCATCATCCACGTTTTACACTAAATTTTTTTTTTTCTAAAATTTAAAAGAGCTCTTCATACATATTTATCGAAATGGTTTTTGTATTAGCATCTTTTAAGAATCTGAAATGTTAAACACTTATTTAAACACTTGTTGTTTACACTTGTTTTAGTAAATATATAATCTGAAATGTTATCAATTGAGTAGGAAACGGACTGTGGACCATTAATTAATATTAAGAAGTTTAAAATAAATGGAGCCCATGAGCCCGTAGCCTGCGGAGACAATGACACAGCGCGGCGACTGATTCGCGCAGACCGAGCGAATGATTCGCCCATTCATCACGAGCGCGACACGCGACGTGACAGAGGTAATTACAAGAGGATCCGGGAGGGTCAAGTGTATTTGCGGTAATCAATGGGAAGAAACGCAGGAGATATAGACTGTACCGCGGGAATCGATGTTTCGTACGTGACAAAAAACGAAAAAGAGAGAAAAAAAGTAGGGCTACTCCTTCTTTTCATTTTGCTTTTCACATGATTGGCTGTTTCTGTCATTTCATGTGGATCGATATACTTTATGTTTTTGCAAAAGTTTTACCTAATAGGTACTGTTTTGTCATTGAATAAAAGCGCACTGCCTAATTTATTTCCATAAAACACTTTTTTCAAAACTGCTACTCTAGAAAGCGGTTTTGATAGAGCTATCTGTTTTTAATATAGCTCTATCAAAACCGCAAGTTCCATAAAGTTATTTATGTATGTTGTCTCGTACAAGCCATTGTCTTCAATTATGTTTTGATGTCGACAAACTACCTCCATATCAGCAATTTTCCCAGAGAAATGCCCCACAAAAGCGACCTATTAGTAACAAACAGGAGCACATGAGACCGCGAGAGTCACGTAGCAAGGCAGGCAATTTGTCCTGCAATATGTCACTTAACTTAGGTCATCCCTTAAGTAAATGTGGGCAATATTTGTGCTTATGGGTATATAGTGATAATTTTTATCATACATCTCAATATTTAATATCGATGAGGATTTTAAATAAGATAATCAACCTTTACAGACCTCTTTGGGGTCTTTAAGACGTCACATCATTTTGTGTTTGACCCGTATGGTATAAAACATGTCTAGCTGACAAATAGCTTCCCACGCCCGTGCTCTTAAAATCATCTCCAAATCATCGATAGCACCTCAATAACAGCGGTCCTTGAAGATCACCGATTAACGAATAACGTTTAACGGGGGGCGTAGCTAATAGTTAGTTATTTCAGCTTAACCTGCCATTAGCGCCTTATCGAGAATGCATTGTCACGACGTAAACATGGTGTAAATATAATTACAAGTATCATGTTTGTGTGTAAACAGTCGAGTTGAAAACACTTGTTACAACAAGCAACGCAAGATCCCATAATCGTGAAATACTAATAAACAGGATAAGTAATTAAGAATAAACTATAGATATAAAAGTATCAACTGGCGGATATAACCTAAATATACCTGTTGGAGTTGAATGATGTGCTGACAAAATGCCTAGCCTAACCCTACTGTATTTAAGCTATTACTTACACCCACATCTGTGATGGATACAAGCTTTGATTTAGTTAGCGATTTTACCTTTCCGTAGTTATATTGCTCGTAAACTATTATTAATCTAAATCTTATACTGTTTTGTAGTAGCAGGTACGTCGAGACGTCTGTGGTCCCACGGGTGAACAAAAAGAAAATCTGACGGAAAAATGGCCAAGCTTCGGTAGCTTAGTCGGCTAGAGCGCAAGCCACAGTGTTCTGAGGCGCGATATCAAATCTTGGCCGCATTTGGTTTCCTTCGATTTAAAATTTGTAATAAACTGGCATACGTATTTACACCGTGACACAAAAATAGGCATTGCGGTGTTGAATAGTTACTGTGAGTTATTGGGATTCTGCGATTGTAGTTGCGTAAGCATTATTATCATTATCCACGGTTGATCTACCATAGTCACACTATGTGCTAGTAAATCTAGTAATTGACCATTAATCGCACCTACTGCTTGTAACCTATTATTTTACGTGATATTGACTGGCATTGTAAAATGTCGTAAGGGACAATATTTACTATTTGCTGTGTGTATAACGCGGATGTCACACTGATGCCGCATTTGGTTGCGGCGTACGAAGCGACGAATTCACATGCGGCGATAACGCCCCACCGGACGGATTTTCTCCGTATCTTCGTACAGAGTTGCGATGCACGACGAACCGCGTTTATACCCCTTTTATGATCATCGAGGTCGAGGTGCTAATTTGTTAATCAAAGTTAAGTTTGGCTTTTATACAATCAACTCAAAAAACGCAGAAGATACTGCACATCCTTATAATAAGCCAGCCTAATAAATTGATATTTTCTAGGATATTTTGAAGATTTCTAGGACGGCTTTCAATGTCAAAAATAAATTTATTTATATCGAGATCGAATTTGATTATGTCTTATTTGCACATAAATATAGCACTGCGGAGCTCGATTATTGAGTAAGTACTAATGAGGAGTTAAACTCATGACCTCAAGTTAGGAAGCCGCATGGTTTCCTCTCAGCTATCTATCATCCAGGCGCCTCGCCTGTACACCAAACATTCGAGAAGCCGAGAACGCAAGTCTCGCGAGACGAAAGCTCCCTGTTCATTCACGTTCTCGGCTTCTCGAACGTTTGGTTCACAGGCGCCAGCCCATCATTTCGGATACGTATGAGTAAGTGTACCTGGTTTCAACCCTATGTCCTCCATCTTCATCTTCACGCGAACGACGACCAAATAGCGCTCGCTTGACGCTACCTTGCACGGGAATAGCATGACTTGATACTTTACAAAGTGGTTTTAACATTTAGCCGTAATGTAAATTTTTTTTACTAGGAGTCAATACTGAATCCACATCATGTTATTTTTCACAGATGTATTGGAAACAAAATGTTCTTGGTGTGGGGCTCTTTAGTTTCTATTTACTATTTTGAATCTTAAAAATGCTTATACATTATGTCATTTTATAACCCAATTTATGGTAACAAATCTACATTCTTATTTATTTATTTGACATTGTCTTTAAAAATACTTTAAGTACTTGAATGTCATGTTTTATAATAAACTGAACTTAGAATTTGGTAATTTTTTTCTTTTAATTGCGCGGATACGGACTGGCATTAGTCTATGTTATCTAGACGCTTACTCGGACTTATTTGTATGCGTTTAATTAATCCTTATTACCAGTTTATCATCTCAATTTTTGATTATCATAAATACTTTTAAAACACTAATCTGCCATAAAAAAAAACTATCAAAACCTTTTGTACCGTGTTAAGGCAGCTCATAATATTGAGCTTCGCCGCGATATATTGCCTATTGTAGCATGCTAGCCAAGTTCTTGTTTATTGTTCCGATTGCCATGCTAGCCCACGGGCTAACTATGCTTGCACCGCTCAGCATAATGATTTTAACTGCTAAGAGTATACCAATATGGAGAAGTTCTGTTTTGGAAAATAATATCAACAGCAGACCAAGTCCCAGTAGGTAAACCATTTCCCTTCTGTGGTTTGTAAGGTCAGGCGGCAGTTTGCCCTACTAGATTAGATAACTTCAAGAGCTAACATACCTCGGATTTCAATAGATTTTAAATTTTGCATTGGCGATGCATTCGTAGAACTCTATTCACACCGGTTTGCATAATTTTACACCGAAAATCACAACTTCCTTACACGACTCCAGTTGCAGTTGCTCAGGTTTGCCTATGAATAACTTTGACACGCGGTCACTGAAATCAGTCAATTTGTCTTCTTAACTGACAAAAATCTAAACCAAAAGTCGTAATGCCATCAAACTACCCGAATGCAGCCGATAGTCGCGATAGTATTGACCGTTGGACTTTTCTTTCCTGTCACGTCACGGGTCCACTTGATGGATGGTCGGATTATTCGCTCGATTTACTTGGATCTGTTGCCACTCGATTGTCAATTGTTTCTCTTATAAATAGTAAGGACGGACTTATCGGTTAGAAGCACGATTTAACAATATTAAACTTATATCGGATATCAGCGATATGTCCACTCTAATATTTTCACATATTGCCTTGTCGCGCACGCGTCAAGATTTTTAGGACGAAATAAATATATTCATTCAATTACTGGTTACTTGACTAAACTAATTCAGATTAATTTTATTTTAAGAAATCATATCTAACTTTTGTGTTTCAATCCCTTGTTCTTGTTATAGTCCTATTTTGAAAATACATGTATTGATTATTATAATTTATCTTCGAGGATTAATGAAAACTAAAATGAATAACAATTTTCTAATTAGCCATAATTTAAATGGCACAAAATCTTCGCTGTGCCAAAAAAGCTTTCAAAAATCTTATGGTCTCGTTATCACCAATATATTGAATCGATGTGGACATCTAAACGTATAATATTGTATAAGTCGAGTTTTTCAAGTCAATAAAACAAAACTTTTCCCGCAATAATAGTCCATTGTCTAAACCAAACTATCTTTTATTTCCAGATTGTTCCCGACAAATCTTCCCCAGCTTCCGGCTTCCGAGCCATTACACACGACACGACACTAAGCGACGGCTTGTGTTTGACGACAGTGGCCACCCTCACCGCACCTTGTCGCACCAAACTTGTTATTACTACCGCTTACAGAGATACCATACAGAAAACCAGTATAATCCCTTGAAATATTCCAAATTTTGAATCGACTCGATAAGTCATGCGTGATCGGAAATAATGAACGACTGAAAGAGAAAATAAAACCGACCTCTACGAAGAAAAACTGAACAGAATGGTCTTGGACAAAAACGGACGACCTTATAGTCCCTAGGAGCCAGTGGATACCGTCTTCGCAAGACTACACTTTGAGCCTGTCGAGAAACTTAAGGATGACTCACAGTAGACCGGGCCGGGCCGGGCCCGATCTGTCAATTCCTATAGAAAGCGTCACGTGATAGCTCCGAGCCCTCGGACGCCTCGTGACACTTTCTGTAGAAAGGTCACGAAAGTCTGCTGTAAGTCATCCTTTATGTTCAGAACACATCTAATGCACCGTCTCATGCACAGCAGGGTTAGCATGGTTGCCATTTTATCGCTTATCACGCTATGCGTCACTTTCGCACATACATACTTGTTAGAACGTGACAGCAACGTCGGTAAACGATAAAAACCCGACCATCATAGACTACTTGATCACAGATCTAGTCATGAAGCTTAACGTCGTAAAATGGTTTCGGAGATCTAATAAAAGAGACCTTAAAACACCAGTCCTCGCGAATTTGATGCTTTGATGCAAAAGCTGGCAAAAGTCTGCAAATAGTCCAAAATGTCTGAAGGCATAGAATCTTGGATAATTTCGTGAAAACGTTTATGCATTGAAGTCCTAGATCACCGCATTCACAGCTGCATTGGTTGATCTCGCTGACTACTTGTTAAGCTAAGAAAATACACGATAAAACTGTCCACTCTCACGTACATTTTTAACGGCAAGGTACTGAGGAGACGAGGGTAAACCAAGAGGGTGCAACCGAATCTGAGATCGTGTGGGCACTTGAGACGGAGGAGTTATTTTAAAGGAATGCTTGAGGCTTCGGGCACCGAGGGGTTGTTGTGGGGAAATTTATTACTGGAAAATACGGTTGATGTTGACGACAGTTTAGATATTTAAGTTTAATCTAATTCGGATGTTCATTTTGAGTAGGTATTGTGTAAATAAATTATGTATAAACTTTTTTGTGTAAATTGCTTGTGAAACGTGACTTAAAGAAATGGTATTTCCAATAAAATATAATAATTAGGGTCTCATCACACTTGGGAGATTTGGATCTATACAAAACTTGTACGCGACGAACTCGCGACGTGTTCGCCTCCATACAAAACTCGCCCGCAAATCGCAAGTGTGATAACGCTCTTAGTAGTTCTATGAATTAAAGCATTAAATCAGCTGTGAACTCAATTATTATGACGCCAATTATTAATTTTTAATAATTTACAGTTATTTGACGAAGTGGTCAATAAAAATGTGCATTATGTAAGTTTAGTTGAACACTAAGACATGAAGTGAACAGCGAGAGTCATAATTGTCATAAAGCCACACGCATAAATCTTTTGTTTGCAAAAGTTAATATTGGGTTGTTGTGTACGAGTATATCAGACAAAAATCCCGATTTGTTTCTGGCTTGTATCAAGATTGTGTTGTTTGCAAAAGTAAAGACAGATCAGAACCTAAATCTGCTATACTCAATTTTTGCGATGCTTAGGTAGCTGTCAGATGACAACACCGTACCTATCAAATATTACAGCGGCTGACCCCACAACAAACCAAATCTATCATTTAAGATGCCAGAGGATCGCTATGTTGTCGGAATGCGAGGCACGCGCCATCAGCAAATGCCGAGATTGCCGAGACTGTGGACAGGTGAGAGGGCACCCTGTCAACGACAAATACTGCGAATACCTGCCATTTTAATCTGTACGAATGGCCCTTGATCTTACAGATTGCAATAATGGATACTTTTGTGATAAGAATGGAGTGCATTGGTGGTAACTTTCAAATTTTGATTGTGGATAGGTGAGAGGGTTGGTCTGTCAAAGACAAATACTACGCATAACTGCGAATGCAATCTGTACGACCAGAGACCATAGTTTTGTGATTCGCTTTGAGTCTAAAGCCAATAGTTGGCTATTAACCAAGATTTGCATATGAAGATGAAGACTTTTATTGATATCAGTCCAGATGGCAATCAATAACGCTAATAAAAAAATGTATCATGAACAATTGCCACTTAGTCCTAGGCCTCTTGATAGTAGACCGGGTAACTTGCGGTGTCTCTCAAGGCTTCATACTTGGTCCTTTAGATTTCAGTTCATAAAATTCCACTAGTTAAAACATTTAATTTTCACCAGAAACGTGTCCAAACACCATCTGACAGTACGTACTATATTTATTAATATAATTGACTCAATTTACTCATAAAGAACGTGAAAGTTTACGAGGGAAAATAACACGTACGTGTAAATAATATTGGCAGACGGCAGTCACTTGTTTTATTGATTGGACCCCGCTAAGTGTGTTATCGGAGGGACCGAAACTTTGCAGGCTAAGAGTTCTATAGATCATAACCCAGTATAAGTAAATTCTTATTGTTATTCCCAGACTTGTAAAATTATAATATTATGAACTACAAATAACCTCCTATTCAGAAATAAACTTTAGTATCTACCAATTGGTTTTCGTCGAAGGGAAAAAAAACATCATAATTAAGCAAACTGGACTAATAACGCCTAGTCTTCTCGTAGATTGAAAATCAGACAGCAGTTGGTGGTAAAATGTATATATGTGCCAAATGCTGGGATAAGGTTGTCATGTAGTGTAGGTACATCTCAGCGGGCCTAAGATGGTTATCCACGAATGTCATAAGATAATGGTATAAGTTGATAAACTGACAAGTTGCACGGATAGCGCGACGGTGACAGCTGCCAAATGCAAAGACATTTGACAGAACTGTTTAAAATTATCAGAAATTGTCAGAACGTGCCGACAAACTATCGTCTTATCCAGCAATTATCAGGATATCAGCTTGGCATCTTAGCCCCACTGATTCCTTAAGGAATTGCAAAAGTCGGGCAAAACGCTAAAATGATGATGATGATGGTAACTACAGTCAATACCACAAAATCAAGTACCCTGTTCTGACCACCCACAGCTGAGAGCGGAATTAGAGTCGCTTCATTGGATCGCAATTAAAAGAGGGACTTTGACGGAAATGATACGAAAAAACTTGACGACCCTAACCTAATTGACATAAGCGTCAAATCAGCTTGGCAGTGTAGGAGGAAAATTTAGTGGAAGCCGATTGATTTCCGACTTGTTTTGGCTGTTTGTGCGACACGTTTTGGTGATGTTCTGTTCATCAATCATTGCGATTGTTTATTTATTGGCTGACGGATGCTCGATGATTAAACAAAATCTGAGAATTGTTTTTGACCTTTGACCTGCAATTACTTGGAACCAGGTCGTTTTTAAATCAATAGGTGGTTAGTAAATTAATTTTCATAAAAGCTGTTCTACAATTTTTTTTCCTTGACAATTTTCTGAAATTAATAACGCATACCCCTTCCCACCGTATCGCACCGTCCCGTCCCGTCCCGTTCTAGTGTGAATCATCCCTTAACGGTTTCTTTCTCCCCATACCACTCTGAAAGTAATTTTTTAGGTTATTACTATATAATGTACAATGTATGAAAATGACCACTTTTTCCATGTTAACCGCTTATACCTACTACTGCTGTATTAATTAAACATCATTAATTATACGCAAAAAAACTCGATTCGAAGAGAAAACATTATTATCTCACTGCCTGTCCAAATTTCTTCATATTACCTTTTTTTTTTATATACTACGACGGTGACAAACAAGCATACGGCCCGCCTGATGGTAAGCGGTCACCGTAGCCTATGGACGCCTGCAACTCCAGGGGTGTTACATGCGCGTTGCCGACCCTTTAAAAACTTTAACACTCCTTTTTTGAAGAACCCCATATTGTAGTCCTTTGGGAAAACAGTGGCAGGGAGCTCATTCCACAGCCGGAGCGTCCGCGGGAGGAAGTTCCTCATAAACCGCACGGTACGAGACCATTTAGGCTCCAGGGTATGCGGGTGAACACCCTGCCGACGGCGAGCGGTGCGGTGGTAGAATGCAGCCGTTGGCATCATATCAAACAATTCCTCAGAGCACAATCCATTGTACAAGCGATAGAATACACATAAGGAGGCGAAGTCTCTCCTTAGACTTAAGGGTTCGATATCGCTCGTGAGTTTGGGATCGTTGATCGTTGACCTACCGTAAACCGAGGTTACTTTGATCAATTTTGAAGTTTGACACTAATTTCTGACGATCCCATTACTTATACATAAAAATATGAAATTAAAATATAATTATCGGTTTTTTCTCTTCTTTCAATACACAAAATAAAAAAAATATGGACTTATAGTTTTGTCAAAAAAAAGACACGATCAAAGTTATATTGAGAATACTTTAAAACTACCACTTTTTTAATGAAAGTACAAACTAAACCCGTTTAAAAGCTCGTAAAAAATAAAATAATAAAAATCGGTTAAGTACTTTTTAAGTTATTTATATTCATAATGTATGGGGTGACTTTGATATGTAGGGTTACTTTGATAACATACCAAATGAAACAAACAAGCGCTCTGTTAGATTATTTATTGCAAAAAATCGTAGGAACTTCACTTGAACAGGTATAAAAGCACTTAAACGCACTTTAGAATACCTTTTAATCACAAATATAATCAGCCTTTTTTGATCAATTTCACCACATATAAGTGATCAAAGACACCCCGAGCCATGGATTCCCCGGCAACGTGCGCGTGTATTGGTTATCGGATTGAGGTTATTTTTTTTTCAGGTTCATGAATAAACACTGATTAACATAAGACACCTTAAAAAACACATGTAGTTATTATTGACACAAGTATAGTCAAAGATTTTTAACCTTAAAAATCAGCAAGATAAGCGTACTTACCATTAATTTTTTTTTCTACACGAAATAGTTGCACTACACACGTGTCCGGTTACTATGCGCTGAAGCAACTATCAGTGTTGCCAATAAAGAAAAAAAAATGCTTTTTCAACACTAAACGAGCGTTTAAGGAGCGGATGGAAGTTGTTATCAAAGTCGACCCGCAAACCAAAGTACCCGGTTTACGGTACCTAATTTGTATGGCATCGGCACGGGTTCCTGTTACATGAAAGTACTGAAAAAGTATCATTGGATTTAGAGGATGAATAAACAAAAAAATGTGTTACATTCCTATTTATCAAGTCATCTGAACACATCACCTATATTAAAATTTGTTTCACACAGGTTGTACAACGTGCCATCAGTAACCTAATACCTAATGAAATATTCCTCGAATGAAACATTTACTGAGCTAGGAGAATAACATGTCAATGGTCATGGCGAAAAGCTTATTCAAATGTCTTGAGTATGCAAAGCAAGTGAACATAACAAGTTGTTCAATAGCTGAGCGGTCAGATTTATTGCTTTGAGTTAAGAGGACTTATTCGTGGTTCGATAAAATTATGGATTTCTCATTTGACTAAACTGGACTCATATTTAAATACAGGTAACCTACGACGATTTTTACTTAGCTTGAACTTCTTGAACCTTCGGTACCTACTTGGGTAGCGCACGGTTTAATCCATATGGGCTGCATACTCGAATATTTGGTACCTGATATACGCCCAAAATTGTACCCTTCAGTTTACTTAGATACAGTCAAACCCTTTTCACATGTATGGGAGGGATACTACTGCTGATTATTGACATAATTAAAAATAAATAACCCAATTATTTCCTAAACTTAACAATAAACTGCAAAAACAAACAGACACAGTAACTTATATTAAATTTAATGTACGGATGTATTGTAGGGCTCTTAATTCATGTAACCGCAAGCCCAAGTACTTGAGTAATTATGCACTGCGAAACCTGCGTTTGCGTGAAACGATGCTTGTGCCGGGTCCGAACCTAATGCGCGGGTTTGACGAGATCTGTAGTAGATGTATTTCGTGTGAGTTGACCATCAACCTTCGTTGTGGAAACTATCTGCGTGCGTAGCCAAGATCCCAATCGCTAAATTCTCAGTCGCGAACGAAACGTAACTGTCATTGTCACACTAATACGGTAGAGTAATAGAGAGAGATAACTACGCATCTTGGCTACACCCGCTGTAGAGGTAAGTATGCGCAGGGTGTACAATATTAGTACTTATTCGAGGCCACGGGTGTGGTCTCGGTAGCTTAGTTGCCAGAGCGATAGGCGTGAACTGGAAAAAATCATGAACTCAGGTGGGAGAGTTCATGAATTTTTCCAGTTTTTCTTTCTTTTAAGAAATTTGGAATCGTTCTCAGAACAAATAATAGTATTAATAGTTTATATTAGTATTTATTAATTTCACTGTATGTAACGTTAGCTAATATGCACTACCCAATAATTGTATCTCTATTAGCCGTGTCACTGTATAAAGGTTGTCTGGAAGAGATCGCTTTTTAGCGATAAGTCCGCCTGTTGTTACCTACTAATTTAAGTCCTGTTTATAGTTATTGTAAACTTTATCCTTGTGGTGCACAATAAAGCATATTATTATTATATTGTATGTCTTTCCCATCACGGAACAATGGTGTTCCGGACCTTTGGGAGGCGTACGCGGAGCCGAAGCCAACACGCAGAGACCCTTTCGACAATTTAATGAAATGTAAGGGGTACACCGAGCGGATGTTGCACCTGCCCGAGTCATGGGACGCACGCAGAGGCAGCACCCGCCAGGGTGTATAGACTATTGAGATTTAATGGAATCTAAAATATACTGGACTATTAGGTGAAAGTGGTGGACTAAATACTGGGTTATGGAGAGAAGAAGAAAATCGGACGTCTGCCTAACAAAATGGTAATCAATTTTATTTCCGGCAGACGGTGACTCGCCCATATAAGATGGGCCCCCACAAAAAGCGACATCTAGGATGGCTCGAGGGCAGCACCGGTATGAGGGCTGGGGGTAGAGAGGTGTCACTGGACTTTACACATATAGCCAACTCGCCACTTAGGTTTCCACATCTACCCTCGAGAACACAGCTCTCGCGACCCCACTCTGGACGGCTGGTTAGTGCAAGCCAGAGGCGGAGGACTTGGTCGGACGACGGAGTCCCCCAGGAGCGCTCAGGTACGTGGGGTCGCTACTCCCCAACAACTCGCCACAAGCTGCCCTGCGTTGACTGATTGCACCGGTCGAAACCAGTGGGCGATGGGGTCGTCACATCCCTACGCCAATTATTATTATTATTAAATAATAGTTTAAATATTAGATTGGATTATAAAAGGGAGTATCGAAATTTTAGGGCATTATTTTGGCCGATTTATAGTATAAGTAAATTGAAATAGATGTCATATACTAAAGAAAAAGACCAACACCGACGAAGGCCAATCCGAGGATCGAACTCGGGTCTTCCGCTTTGTATTTAGTTACCTAACAACACCTACTTGCTATAATTGTTAATTGCGACTGACGTGACTGTGCATACTAAGTTGGTCATACCTATACATGTTAGTCATTACTACTTAGTACCTAAGGAATGTTTGCGACACCAACATAAAGCCTTATTGTCAGATAGTGTGTAGATTTTGCATCCTAAATAATCGTGTACAAAGGTTATTTTAAAATTGCACTGATTTGGAATAGACTCCAAATCTTAATTGATACCTGTAGTATGTCAAGTCGGTAGAAACCCGTTGAGCTTAGCAAATTGGGATAAATCTATCCATAATTAGCGTTGCACGTTGGTTGCCAAAGCTTACTGCCAATTAAGTGCATAAATCAATCGTTCCTAAGCATACACTAACACTAAGACCACACTGAAGGTGGCCGCTATAGCTCTAAACATCTGTTAGGTAATACGATGCTCATGATACGATGTCAGATAGTCAGGTAGTAGTTGATAGTCTATCGCAGTGTCATTTCGTTACTTCTAACTAAAGAAGATTGTCGGAGTTTAAAAAAACAGTCGTCGTATGTACCTATACGGTAAGTAGCAGATCCTATAAATTACGAGATAACCTTGAATTTGGGACGTATATTCGTCAATTTTTTCTCCAAATTTTAAACCCCTAAGGAGATGGAAACGGAACATTTTAACAACTTCCAGAAGACCCTAGTCGGCTGTTTGATTGCTTTCCAGTCTCCATAGCTCATGGAGTCGTCGCGATATATTAAAGGTATATGTCAAGTGTTTTGACACGTTCTAAGGCACAAACCTGTGACATATGACACTGTATTTTTTTTATATTGTCAGTGACTTTATACCGTTCCAATTCCGTCGTGCCAACGGCATTCGCGTCGTTCCTTGGCTTAAGTTCTAAGTTTCACCATTATCCTAAACCAGGGTATCAGCACAATTGAACGGTTATACTACGTACAATATGTCAGCGGTCCGCCCGCTAATCTATACTTAACAATCTGAGTACACCATTATTCTAATACAAAACAATAATTCCCTTCAAAGCGCATGACATTAAGAAATTATTAGGTTGGGCTGCATCCGCGTAAGGGCCTGTGCTTGGGGCTTTAAGGGCGTCTGCAAACGTTGCGATTAGTAACGCGAAGCAGTGATACCAATACTACCTACTATTTAGTTAGATTATGAAACGAGAACCAGATTTTCGAACTAAGCGGAACTACTTGAAAGTTAATGCACCTGATTCAAGCATCGAAATGTATATTTTTACATCAGGAACCTTACCATGACGTCGTTTTAACGCGAATTAGTTTAGGACCTAAATTGAGTCGCTGCTAACAGCCCATTCACAGAGATAAGTTCTGGCGATATCAATGTAAAATAAAGGTGACCGAAGAGCTGGTGGCTTTCTTGCACAACGTATAAGCATTGCGATACAACGAGGAAATACCGCCAGCAGCATCCTAGGTACAATGCCTCAAGGACCTTATTTTAGATTTAAGGTAGGTAGAAGTAGGTAGCTAGGTAAGTTACACTTACTGTACATATTTTATGTAAAATAGGAGAAAAGGGCATCTAAATATGTCTGCAGTGATTTAATGACAAATAACAATAGATATATTTTTTATTAGTCGCTAAATGAATATGTAGCAGCACTAGCAGCTATCAAACCATTTTTCAACTGTGACCTTTCCTTAAAAGTATCCATTATAGTTCTTCAAAGATCTTCTTACCTATTTTGAGTCAAGTAGAGCTAGTTAGTATAAGATATAGACGTATGTTTATGTGAATGACGGTAGCGCCATTATCGCCTCAGGGTTATCGTTTCATGGGTTAATCTCGCCTTTATACAGTTCTTAAAACAGAATTCCTATTAATAGGCGAAACACGCTACCATGCAACCAGATAAAGTATCTATGAATCACTCTAGACCAGACCGCGATCTACGAGCTGGCACGTGATGCTTTCTATTTCTATAGAAATTGATCAATCGTCCCATCCCGGTCGGGTTCAGTCTATCATGAGTCAACTAGATATTATTTAACGTTTCAGACGCTAATTTAACATCAGTTCAGCCCCGTTCCCAGCCAGACAGGAGACGTTATCATATCATCTTCATCTAAGCGTGGGGGCTACAGCCTCGAATCTCTATTCTCATACGCCACATAAATTTCATTTGCCACGCTGAAATAGTCAATCTAGCATGTCGTCATTCTTGCCTTTACATAATCAATTCCTAATTATTATATATATATATATATATATATATATATATAACTATATATATATTAAAGCTCCACCATCCGACCTGGTAAGGATATATAAGCGTTCCAAACGCTCGTTTTACGCCTGCCTAATCCCGTCCCCAGCCAGACAGGAGACGTATAAGAGCATCTAAGCGTGGGCGCTACAGCCGCGGGCCTCCATTCTCATACGCCACATTTCACTTGCCACGCTGAAATAGACGCAAAAACCTTTTACTGAATAGCCAAAGGTGCCTAATTAAAATTTACCGGATTTTCAGTTCCGCGTTTCAATGAGTTTTGCTTTATGTTAACAAGTTTTGTAGCGAAGTTGAAATATATAAATGGACGAGCGTTAGAGCATAATTAGGTAGCTAGGTGTGGTTTCAAAAATTTTGCGACCTAAGATTTAGGTATATTAGGCTTAAGTGGATTGAAAGAGTTAAGCTAGCAACCTGTCACTGCAATATCACATTTACGTTATCTTTGAACCCCTTAGGGCTCGTTCAGAAATCATGTGATCGATTTCGTGGATGGGACAGTCCGAGAAGATATCACGTGATTACTCAACAATATTCTTAATGTAGAAATAGAAACGGATATTATTATTTGATTCACAGAAATAAAACTTTATCTATTTACATATTGTACAAAATATCAGATAGAACCAAAACGGATGCCACTCAGCATATGCCTATAGCTAGCATACGAGATCCTTAGCCATGGCGCTGGTTTTCAGGACACCCATGGAAAAAAAAATATCAAGCTTATCCGCTTTTTCCATATAAAACTATGAATAATAACAATTTTAAAACGTTGAGTAGGTAATTATATAAAGTAGGCAAAATAGCAGTACAAATTTTCTTGCCCAACGTCTAGTAGTAATCCCGGTGTCATATAGTTAAATCTTAAAAAATCACGTGATCACCACGGCACGGGGGTAGGGAGCAGGTCGGGTTACGATCACCAAATATCATCAAAGGGCGGGGGTAAAAAATCGGCCAAATATTTTTCACATTTTTATATGATTTTTGAACGAGCCCTTAATTGCTAGAAGAGGCACCGAAACTTGAGCAGTTTCATGTGGGAATATGCGTACCCCCTTTGGGAATATGCGTGAGTATGTTACCTATGAGTTATAAAAATCTTTCATTCACAAAGAGGCTATCAAACGTTTGCCTACAAAGCTATTAACATACTAAGCCGCCTACCCACAAAACCGTCTTCAAACATCAGACAGCAATCTTGAGCCGCTAAACCTCATATTGCCGGGAATTTAACGTAAGTACACGTTACGTTAGGCATTGTTAATTAATCTTATGATGTTACAAAGCTTTCTTGGAGACCGTTGCGACCTGCCCTAGGCGATGGTTTCTCCCTGAGACTATAGGACAAAGAGTAGAGAAGGCAGATGATACTCATACCTAATTGCACTTCTGGCATCTGATAATAGGGAAGTTGAGTTGACCAGAGAAGAACTGATCTACACTTTTAGGGTTCCGTAGCCAAAATGGCAAAAATTGAACCCTTATACTTTCGGCCAGTCCGTCTGTCCGTCCGTCCGTATGTCACAGCTGTTTTTGTGTATTTTGTGTGCCGCTACTTAGTTTTGCCTATAAGTTGTGAAAAAAAATGTGGGGCGCGCCTCATACATGTAACTAAATGTAAAAAAAATATCGGATAGGCCTTTGGAAATAGCTGAAAGGTTTTTTGAACAAAAATTTGATTAATCGAATATTTTCGGAAATAATCGCTCTAACAGTCTGAAAAAGTGATTGTCCCGAAATATAAATAAATAAAATAAAATAATTCTTAAGTCTGACTTATTTAGTAATAATACAGATGTATAAACAGGTGCATGATCAGGCTGTAGTCATGAAAATGAGCAACCATTAGGGTACCGGAAACATTCAAACGACAGGAGAATGGGCCCAGCAGTGATTCATACTTAAATTACAGATTTTTTAAATGGCTCATTTCAAAATTCCGGAATCAAGCCGGAAGCAAACACGCATGTGTGATAATGATAAACGCGTAAAGGTATGTACAATACGGCACCACTGCGGTCTACTTACCACTATGGCAGCTTAACCATCGTCCCCTCTACCTCACGCTTATACTCTACAGACCTCCATATGACACCCACGCTCGCTTATAACCTCACCCGTGTCTAATCCTGAAGACAATGCCAGCATTTAGATATTGTTAAATACCATAATGTACAGTACTTTGACTAAATAATGTGCCACGCTTGGCGTATAACGACGAGATGTACTTACGAACGTACCTATTAATGTTTGCTCGCGGCATTTTGTATGGGATATGTGACGCCCACGTAATTATTAAACCCTAATCTAGGGCTATCTAAGTGCAGCGTTAGGAATGCTAGACACTGCAAAGACCTAGTCCTCTGAAAAAGATCAATTTTTAGGGTTTCGTACCTCAAAAGGAAAAAAAAGGAACCCTATAGCATCACTTTGTTAGCCGCCTGTCTGTGGAGACCCTTTATCTTGGGAACGTGTGGATGTGGCAAATTGAAATTAATACCATATTCACTGGTCTGTGATCAATTGAAGCTGTGAAAATACCGAACCTCTACTTCAACGCAATCAAAAGATATGGTCGGTTATTTCGCATTTCCCGTATTTTGGCAATAGGAATCAAAATATATAGGGAGATTTCACCTAGAATAACAAAATTTGGCAAAAAGCAATAACTTGTAGTACAAATACCGTAAACAATCCAAAAACATTATAATTGCCGCGTACTAAGAGTTCCGTGTCACCAGTTGTCGAAAAAGAAGCCTGAGGTATGGAGACAAACTGACGTTGACGATATCCCTAAATCGTCTTGGTGTGTTTGTTATTGTGATAAATTGACCTAAAAATTTAACGTTGCCGCTTACTTTTTGTTCACTAAAATATCAGCAACGTATTTTTTTGTAACTTGATCTATTACAAAGAATCTTCATTACCTTTTCAGAACCAATCTAACTTCATCTAGAAACCCAATTAAAACTTCTACCAACTAAGTGCAAGCAACGCTACGAAACTGCCTAATTCCTTTCAACAAAGGACAACTAATAAAATAGCAAAAAGAATGGCCAGTCGACACTTAAGACCCTCGCAAGGGCTCGCTTAGTATTCTCACCGACCCTCGGAACTCAAAGGGAAAGGGCAAACACTCGAGGCGAAGGACCAAAATAGGGAATGTATTGAGTCGCGAAATAAAATAAGGGTAAAAGAGTGGGTGAATTTGTGTTGTAGTTTGGGGACTTGTATAGAGCTGCTAAACCACTATGCAGATGATGAACAAAATTGAGAGAGGCTGTGTTAAGTACTTGTACTGAACAACTGACTTCTCTCTCTCTCTGTGTGTGTGGTCACTCCCTCTTGACTGAGATTAGTGGTTATTGGCGGAGTGACTGACCTCCCTGTATATCTAAATTGGATTTTTAATCGTAAGACCTAATCTCAGAGTAGGAATGAGTTAAGTATATACCTGGATACCAGCTTGGACCCTTTGACTCGGTCCAGAGGCGCGCTGTACGAGTTGTTGACGATCCCAAACTCACAGTCGGTATTGAACCTCTAAGACTTTGCCTCCTTATGTGTGTTCTATCACCTATATAATGGGTTGTGTTCTGAAGAATTGTTTGACATGATGCCAATGTCCACTTTTCAACATCGCATCACCGCTCGCCATCGACACGGCACTCATCCACACACACCTTGCAACCAAATTGGTCGCGCACTGTGCGGTTTCCGAGAATTTTTCTCCCATGAACGCTCCGACTGTGGAATAGGCTAGTTTACCACCGAGGTGGTATTAAAAAAAGAGGTGCATAAGTACCCAATTTGTACGCACATGGAGCGTGTGCTGTTTTTTCCGGAAATCGTGCTATTGAGAAAATATATGTAAGTAGGTAAATATGCGAATAGTAATAATCGCGACATGGAAAAAACGATTTCCGGATAATAGTTACAGTAGGTACACACCGCATATGGAATCACAAATCCGATAATGAATAACTCGAATTCGAAGATTTTAAATATCATTTTGACAATATAATTTTATTTTATATGTTTGATAAAATACATCGGTGAGCGAGTAATATCATCTCTATAACCCTCCCGCAGGGACAATACGAGGGTGACCACAGGTGCCGTCCGAACTTTTCAAATATTTGCCTCCGCGCGGACTTTCCTAAACGCCACTAACGATAACCGAACAATTTATTTAACGGAGGATCAAGTATGCTTTGACAACAAAAAGAGAAAGAAGTTAGGAATATTTTGGATCAAAGCGCTTTAGATTTGTTGCGGTTGGGGTGACTTCTGTTTTAGATGTTTTATTTGTTTTATTTAAACGCGGAGAGTTGCATATTTTGTATGGGACTGATTTGTTCTGCGCAAAATTGTTTTATAGTGATGTCAATGGCGGACTTGCGAAGTGTATACAACCATTTGTTTGTAATTTTTCAAATAACAAACAATAATAAGTAGATATAATATTGTCTTCTGTTTCCACGATTGCAGTTCATTGAAATTAAACACTTTAACACGATTTAATCGCGTTTATTAACACCATGGCCCTACGTTCCCAAAATTAACAGGGAGGATTCGCATTGTCTCAGTCATCATCTTAACCCTATGAAAACGAGTGCTGTACAGGGCTCGAAACGCAGAGTCATATCATGGCGGTAAATCCAATCAAGTTTTATAACAAAATAGTTAGGTACCTACATACAAACAAACAAGAACTTTGAGTTTTTAGTTTGTATTTTTTATACTAACTACCAGGTTTGTTTTGTCAGTTTTGTAACGGTATTTGATTTTTATAAATCTAGTCTCGCTTTTCCGTTGTTATGTTATGTATCGGTGACAATGACATGTTAGGTGCATTCAGTTAAATAGGGTGTCAATAATTTCAGAATTTATTTGTATTCTTTGGATTTATTTGTAAGAAGTTTAGAAAATACTGTTAATTACCTTTATACGCTATGTAGTAGTAACTAGGGTTTCTGATCGAGATTTCTCGAACTCGAGACAACTCGAGAATTTTGGTTTCATTCGAGACGAGAAAAAAATGACCATGACTCGAGAATTCTCGAGTCATGCGCGGCGGGCTCGCGCCTTTTCGCCCCGTACAACTAGACTTAAAGAAAATTAACTTGAGAATAATAAACACAGAACTTTTAGTATTTTGTTTTTATAAGTAATACTTCTTCATTACAGTAGGCCCAGTAGGGTAAGTTGATTCTGTGTTAAAGTCGTGACAAGGGCTTCTAATCACGATTTTTTGAATTCATGACAACTAGCTACACTTTTTAGCTACATTTTATATGAGATAAAAATTATCGGAAGTCAAGAAGTATCAAGTCTTCTGATGGACCGAACATCAAAGTTAATTTCGGACGTGACAGCCTTAATGCTCAACTCGTGGTTCTACATCAAAACGACTTTTCCAGCTGTCTATTTATCAATTTTTCTTACAAAAATTATACTTATTATGTTATACTGGTTAAACTACCCCGAAGTGTCAACTATTCAAGACTCGGATGAAGTCGGCGGTGACGATGATAATTCTATCAGAAATTGGAATCTGAAACTGCAACGTGCAATATCTAAAGAATATTATATATTCTTTTAACAAATATGATATCTGTTAAAGGATGACTCACACTAGGACGGGACGGGACGGGACGGGACGGGACGGGGCTTTTTTTAGTATGGAAGGCGTCACGTGTTCACAGAGCCCAAAACTCTGACAGATCGGAAGCATCGGAAGGCCCCGTCCAGCGCCGGCCACGCTTTTTTGGTATGAAATTTGATCGGATCGGAGAGCACGGAAACAATAAGCTAAAATAAGTAAGTTACCAAATGTCATAAACTTGTATGTGAAATATGAGGGCGCAGCTGCTTTCTGCTTAGTCGGTTTATATTACTTGGGACAAGGAGGAGTTACTTACAAAGACTGTCAATTTCTAAATAAAGTCGCCTTTCTCGTGATGATTGCCGGAATGAAATTATTTAAAGCGTTATAAATCAATTTAATTAAAATATATTTACAGCATGGAAATGCTATAGATAAATTATTCTTAAGAAAGAGTTGATTTTGATCGTATGTAAAATATTATAAATAACTTTTACCTACGATATCCAAGGCAACGTGATCTAATTGAATGCAATAATATATTTATAACTTGTAATACCAAATGCATGATTCTTATATTTGATTCACTGACAAATTTTCACGCATTTACATAGTACAATTTAATCTTCCGTGACCCATACTGACATGAATATGGAAAAAAAACGGTTGAATCTCTCGTATTTTAATCACAATTGGCGTGACATGTTTCGACTGCTTCAGGCAGTAAACATCGGATAGGGTGATGTCACCTTCGCAGCACAGCCAGCACCCGTTTAGAGAAAGTCAGGAAGTGTTAAAAATATTTATTGTATATAATTATACGCCTATGCTACACAGTGTGAGGCTAAGTCACCATACAAAATATCAAGGTGATATTAAAGTAGAAAATAAACTCAAGATCTGTACGGCCGGTTGGTTTATCAGAGTATTATACAATATTGGATTATGATTAGTATTATAAAACATACAAAATAATTTATACGTATACTGGTATTAACGGTTTCCCGCAGAACGTCTTAAATATTACGGTTAACAGTCTTCATTATTTACTATTCTGCTACTGATTGGAACTTTTGTCACTACAGACGGCTCGAGTGTCTCAGAATATACGTCAAAAAGAGGTATATTGCTAAATGCCATAAATTGTTGTGTGAAATACGGGCGTAAAGATAATATTTTATTTAGTCGGGTTAATCAAGCACGTGGTATTGCTGTTATAAAAAATAATTAATAATAGATATAATGAGCACAGGTTTTTAAAATCTAAAAGTGCTGGTATTTGCACATGGTACATACTATTAATAATTACGTTTTTTTAAATCGCTTAGGTAGGAAGAAAAAAGTTTTTTGTAATTTCATACATGCCAAAAACCGCTTTAACTGTATATGTATATATAAGTATAAAAGCTATCGTGCCATTTGTGTACTGCCACTGTACTCCATGCTAAAGTAACTCTCTGTCTGTCTGTTACTTCTACACGCTAATATCGCTGAACGGATCAAGATGGAATTAGTAGGTATGGGGATTGTTTTACTCCTAGAAAAGGACATAGGGCAGTTTTTGTTCAACTTCTACGGAAACGTAGTCGCGAGCAAAAAATAGCAACATATACATATGAGCGTATTTCGAAGTATGGTGCGATTCGACATGCGCCCTTGTAATAATACAAAAAGTGTGGTGTTTCATCAGATTTATTTATTTCTAATAGAAAATTACATTTATGCACAAAAGAATACCTACTCGTACATGCTTGCCTGATAGCAGTTATTTTGCCTTAATGTAGGTAAGGAACTTTTTGACATTTTGCGGTATAGTTTGATCACATCACTTTGATCGCAAAATATGACGAATTCATAAAATGTTCTTCAAGGTATGGAAGTACGTAAAGCTTCTATTGAAGTAACATAATATTTACAGCGTGCGAACTAATTTTGACAGAAAACGCCATAACACCTAAAGATGTTGCTGGCGTGGTAGGCAAGACCATAGAGGTATGATTGCGCGGTAACGCTATTACATATTAGTTCTGTAGGCACGACAGCACACGCCATTTTTAGGTTTTTGGCGTTTAAAGGGTTAACCTTTTCGCTGCCACGGTAAATAGATAATAAAGTACGTCAAGCTCCCGGCAGAACCACCTCGCTATTAATGAAAATAGAAGCATCAGAATGTATATAAAGTATACAAGTATCTACATAATTCTTTGACCATCTGTAACAAATCTACATGCCTTAGGGTCCTTGTTAACCTTGTTGTAAAGAAGTCTTGAGTCTTGAAGAAAACTACTATAATTTATTTCATACCACACATACTATTTACACATAAATGCAATCAAATAACTTTACATCAATTTAACATGTATAATGTAGAACTGATGTATATGTGAAGTGTAAGAAGTATATGTGGTAAGAAAGATAATAAATTTCTTACAAATGGTCGTAGAAATATATATATATATAGATACATTCTGATGCGTCTATTTTCATTAAAGACGAGGTGGTCCAGCCGGGGATCATGACATTATAAAGTGCCACCATCACCAAGTAACAAAATAATCATAGCTAAACGTATATTTGATATGAAGTCATGGCGTGTGAGGCACGAAATGTAGGGATAGGTGAAATAGTCGTATTTTTATAGGTAGGTACCGTAAACTAGGACTACTTTGACTTTTGTGGTCAACAATTCACTTAGGTATATAATGTATAAAAGAACCGGATTTTTGAGCACAGGTTTTAGAGTTTTATAATTTTAACAGAAAAACATGATAAATTAATGAATAGCTTCATGGATTAATCATACTATTATATTTCTAATGCTCATGCTATTGCACGAGAAATTACTAGTTGTTGGATTAAAAATCGATGAACGCACCATTTCAAGTAACCTGAGTTTTCCGGTACCTATACATCACTTGCATTTGGAAATCAAACAACAGCTAATTTCAATTTATTGGTAGGAATAAATACTTCTAAGACTTAGGTGATAAAAATTCTTAGTAAAAAGGTTGAATACGTATTTAACAAGAGTATAGGTACAAAATCTTCAGATACAATCCTTCCGGTTGCCGCATGCCAAGTTCTTGATGCAGAACTGTAGCTTGGAGTCCCTTATTGTCCATGGTATATGAAATTAAAAAACAATAATAAAAAAAAGGTTAAATCGCTGCCTATTCATATTTCAACTGTAAAAACCTTTGTGACAGAATGACCCGACTAAATTCATGATTATAGGTCAACGGGAGGTATCCTATAGGTACATTTTGATTCTCTAAACAAATGTATGGGAATGTATCGATGTCCGTATCCTCTGATTGCGATGATGTAGAGGCAGCGGGGTGTCACTAAGCGTTCTACGGTACCACCAATAGGTAGTGCCTTACTAGTAAGTACTAGGGCAGCCCTAACTATAACGGGTCTAGGCGGACAGACGGACGGATGGACGGTCGGATAGATGGAAAGATGGAAAGGCGTACAACAAAATATAAGGGTTCCGTTTTTTTCCTTTTTACGGAACCATTAAAACAAAACCTTCACTACACACATACAATACAAACTTTCAACCGTGTTCTTATCTTATCTTATTTAAGATCAGGGGGCCCTAGCGGAGATACTTCGACCCATTGGGATCGATCCACATCCACCCCTGAGCTCCATCTCCATGTGTGGGAACATGGAGCTCAGGGGTAGTGCTCTGAATTCCTTTGGCTCCAGGTATTCTGCAACAGGGTCAAACACAAAACGATTTTCTTATTGAACCTTTAGCCACATTAAAAAGTACTCCTTTTCTTTTGAACTGTATGATTAAAATCATGTCTACATGTCTAAAAGCTGTTAACTGTTGGCTACGGGAAAGATGAGCTCTAAAGTTCAGCTGAACACACACTTTGTCTTTCTTGTTGTCAAACGAAAGATTTTCTAATGAGGCAGCTAGAAAATGCACAACAATTGGAGAAATGTCATAAAATGTGTGCACTTTCTCTCACTACCAACTGATAGAGAATTAATTATCCAAATGTATGATGCGACAGTGATATGTTAAAGAAAAACCGGCCTAGTGTGTATCGGGCCACGTATAAATACAATACAATGAAAAAGTTGTGCAAGCAAAAAGGCGTAAGTGTCTTTATAATATTTAGGCACTTATGTCCTTTTGTAATAACGTTTTATATCCTATCTTCCAGATTAATTCAAAAAAAATTTGAGCTCGCGTTCAAAAAAAGTAAGAAGGGGACTCTTTTTCAGACTTTCAGAGCAATTATTTCCGAAAATATTAGATTAATAATAGTTATAAAAACATCTAAATTATTTTCAAAGGCCTATCCGATGATGTGCCAAAAACCCCCCTAAGCATATTTCTGTTCGCAACTTATAGGTAAAACTAAGTAGCGGCATACAAAATACACTTTCAGCTATAATATCTGTATCATATGCTTTATAATTACTGAGTGAAACAGCTGTGACAAACGGACGAACGGACAGACGGACTGGACGAAACTAAAAGGGTTCCGTTTTACCCATTTTGGCTACGAAGCCCTAACAATGACTATACAAGTTAAAAACTATTTTTGCATGACAACGCAATTTTGACTCACATCTATATATTACGATTTATTATATAAAAACTAGGTTTAGCAAAGGACTAAAAGTTTTTAAAATAATTCTAAATCATTTAACTTAGTATGTTATCAAAAACATTGACTGAGTGGTATGTTGCGGAGTAGGAGTAAATAAGTATAAGGATTAGCTATGCCACTGATCTGCTGAAAAATTTGTTTTAGAGTGTGCAAATCCGCCCAGCCTGCAGACAGATAGAAAGGCAGATAGACAGACACACAGGTGAACAGATGGACAGACAGACGGACAGACCGACGGACGGACGGACAACAAAGTGATTCTATTAGGGTTCTGTTTTTCAATAATAATAATAAATCGTAGAATATTTAGAAATAAAGTCACTTGGTTTATAAGGTATTCCGTTGAATTGAGAACCTGTTTCAGTATTAGATGTCGCCCAAGAATGAGTACTACACTACTATTATGAACTTATTGTACTTCATTAAAAAAACATATAAGTTAAATATCCCTGTTTTATATTTTTAGATGTAATGTTCGAAAATCCTGACTACTTAAAAATACTTTTTTGTATTTTAATAAACTTAGGTACCTACTTATTAAAATACAAGAAAATTAAACTTCTTACAAGGTGGTCAGTTGCCCATTGTTGTAAACTTAGAACGCAGCCCATTTTTGAAAATAATAGTTTCACGAAAGGGAGTCCAAATCAGCGTTTATACAGGCTGATTCATAAGATGTGAGTAGGATTTCTACTACTATTATAAAGCGTACTTCGTAATCAACTTTAGTTTTCTGACAAGCTTTGTTCTTTAAATATTATAAGGATTTCTACTAGGTATACTATTATAAAGCATACTTCGTAATCAACTTTAGTTTTCTGACAAGCTTTGTTCTTCAAATATTACACTCCGGAAACAAGCGTTCTGTTATTTTCTTTTAACGGAACCCTAAAAAACCTCCATTACACACATACTTACAATAAAAACTTTCTCGGTTTTAGTAAGAAGTCTATATATATGTACATGGGCTTCACGATGGTATATTACTATGCTATATTAGAAGTTAGTCTTTGACGAAGTTCGTGACACAACTGTTTTTGTTGCATCCATCGGAATTATTAGTTTTTATTTGGAAACAATTTGAAATACGCCATAAAATTTAAATATATAATAATAGCGACTATCATTAGTATAACTTGCTAATAATTTAATAAATCAGTGGTGAAAATAAGCGGCTTCGTACGAAATAGTGTTGTGTTTGTTCGTCAACCCTCAAGATCGCCATTATAAGCTCAGCGAAGACCACACGCAACTTTAACGGTTGCGCGCGGGGCACAAGGCACAATTCAGCGCGCGTTCTCCGTTGCTTCGCCTGCGGTACCAGATAACGGCGCAGTGCGTGCGGATCAGTGAATAGCAGACGCAACGCTTCAAACTGTAAGCACTTTTTGCCTCTGAGAGGAACTTGTTATTATTGTGCAATGTCTTCTCAACACATTACGTGTGCTGGTTGCCTCCTTACTATCGGTAACAAACCTTTCTTGCAGTGTGGTTTCTGTAAAACAGTCTACGACCTAGAGTGCACAAATATAGCGCATGAAAGTAATTTTAATGCTATGACCAACGAGCAAAAGTGCACATGGAAATGCCAGTATTGTATATGCCAACAAAAAAGGAAAGGCGATAACACAAATACTCCAGTTAGAGTAATGGCACCTGAAAATGCTGAAAATACCGCAAATTAGCCCATGCACATATATGTATATGTGCATGGGCTAATTTGTCATCACTGTATTCAGATGTTGCTAGCATTGACTGGGCACCATTGTACCAGATAATCGATGTCAATTGTGCTGTTAATATGTTGTATCGTAATTTGCATACCGTTCTTGATCGAAATGTGCCAGTTAATAAAAACCCGGTAAGTAGATCGTTCCAACGTTATGAGTACCCAGTCTGGTATACAGCTGAAATAATTAAATATATTAAGCTGAAACACTTTAACCTAGTTAAGTATAAAAGCAAAGGGCTAGCATTCAATAAGGAACTGTTTAGACACTATCGCACTCTAGTAAAAGACTTAATAGCTTCTGCGTATAAACAGTACCTTTTAAAAACAGAACAAGCTATTAAGCTTGACCCTGCCGCTTTTTGGAAGCATGTTAAAGATAGACGCAGCCATCGTCGGCCAAACGTATATACGGCTGGTGGAGTCCCTTTGTCAGAGTGTGACGCCGTGCAAGCTTTTGCTAGGTACTTTGGTTCCGTGTTCCACAAGGACACTCCCAGCCTGGACGCTGGTGCGACCGCTCGAAATGGTATCGCGGGTAATAGTCCTATTTGTATAAGCTTGCAAAACATTGGTTTAAGTGAACTGACTAGGGTCGTTAAAAAATTAAAGGCCTCATCTGGGCCTGGCCCGGACGGCATTCCCGCATTTTTTGTCAAGGATTGCATTGAGGTACTAAAGCAGCCTCTTACATTTATTTTTAATTTGGCGATCCAGGGTGGAGTCTATCCCACCATGTGGAAAGTATCCAGAGTTACACCGGTCCCAAAGTTGGCAGCCGCCACAGATGTAACAGCATTCCGGCCGATAGCCATACTATCAGTTTTTGCGAAAGTATTCGAGGGTGTTGTAAACATGTGTATTTCACCACTTATTTCGGGTCGATTAGCGGATGAGCAGCACGGTTTTCGAAAGGGCAGATCAACTGCTACCAACAATGCCAACTTTGTTGACTACACTCTCCTCCATATGGATCAATGTCGACAGGTGGACGCAGCTTACTTTGATTTCCAGAAGGCGTTCGACCTGGTCGACAATGACATCCTTCTAAGCAAGCTTTCCACGTTTGGTTTCTCTCTGAATTTGTTGAGGTTGTTTGCGAGTTATTTGGGAGATCGCAGACAGTATGTGCAGCTGTCAGGCCACCAGTCAGAGGAGTATTTCACCAGGTCTGGGGTTAGTCAAGGCAGCACGCTAGGACCTACTCTATTCCTGGTGATGATTAATGACCTACCTGCTGCGGTTGGAAATGTTAGATGCCTATTGTTTGCTGATGACCTGAAATTATTCCATGCAGTAAATTCGGTCTGTGATTGCGAGACTCTTCAACATGATATAGATGCTGTTGTGGAGTGGGGCCGAGCGAACCGATTACCATTCAATGGGAAAAAGTGCAAGGTGATGGTGTTCACTAGAAGTAAAGGCCCACTGGACTATACGTACCAACTTGACGGCGAAGTTATTGAGCGAGTACAAAACATTCGCGACTTGGGCCTCGAATTTGATACCAGTTTGGATTTTCATAGCCATATTAACTCTATAGTAAAGAGTGCAAATAAAATGCTAGGATTCGTGATCCGAACGGCACCACAGTTTACTAGCACGGCAGTGCCAATTATTTTATACAACTCGTATGTGCGAAGTAAACTGGAGTACAATTCCATAATATGGGATCCGGCGGAAGAAACTTATAAACTCTTAATTGAGAGAGTGCAGAGAAAGTTCGCGCGTCACCTTTACAAGAAGCAGTTTGGGTACTATCCCTTTTTATATCCATCGCTTTTTGTAACTGGGATGGTCGGACTTGAGACCCTTAACTTGAGGCGTAAGCTTCATCTTGCTATTCATTATAGCCTCCTGTTGAGGGGACAGATTGACAACCCGGTGGCGTTAGAGGGAATCCGCCTTTTCGTTCCCGAGCAATACGCGCGTGCGGGGCGCCGCCGCCGCCCCCTGTTCTGTGAGCCGGAGGCGGCACGCTCGTGCCGCGCCACCAACGCGCCAGGTGCTCGTGCGCCAGCGTTACTCAATCAGCTTGTACTGACGCAGGATGCTGACGTGTTCGCCGATGAATGGTACATTCTGCTTGGCAAAATTAGTGCCCTGTGTAATTTATTTAGTTAATTATATTAAGATGTACTAATTAGATGATACTTTAAGTATTTATCCATTTAGTTTTAGTTGTACTAGCATTATAAGCGCTTTGGTGTCTAGACTGTAAGCTTATAAATGTAATTGAATTCATAAAATAAAATAAAAATAAATAAATGGGCACCATTGTAAATCTCTCCCTCATAGGCAGGAGCTGTCACTAAGCGTGTTACGTTATTACTTAGGCAGACTCTTACTATAAAAGGCCTTGACAGACAGACAGACGAATGGACGAACGAACTACAAAGTGATTCTATAAGGGTCCTGTTTTTTTTTCCTTTAGTGGGAACCCTAAAAACAAAACTTTCACTACGCACTTACAATACAATCTTTCAACCGTTTCCTTAAACCCTGATATTACTTGTCTTGTTTTTTTTCTATATATGTATACGTCACAGTAAGATTGTGAAAACCACTAAATTGTATATATAATTTTCTTCGTGAAATAAATGAACTTAACTTAACCAGCTTATAATCTAACTAGGGAGATTCTAATGTATGGGAAAATTGTGAACTGTGTCGAATCGTTCTATAGATGATTAGACCACCGGTTGGCGTAGTTGGTGGTGATCCTGCCTGCTATGCCGATGGTCCTGGGTTCGAATCTCGGTAAGGGGGTTCCGAGGAATTGTTCGGATTAATCCCTGCCGCTTCTTTCCGCCATCGCCCTACGCGACAATATTTCCACTCTCACCATTTAGATGGTTGGCAGTCCTCAACTGTGCGCTTTTCCCGGAACTTCCTGCCTCGCACAGCTAAACTGTGGAACGAACCGTCGCCAGCGGTGTTTTCGGACCGATACGACCTTCAAACCTTCAAGAAAAGAGCGTACTCCCACCTTAAAGGCCGGCAACGCACTTGCGACACCTCTGGTGTTGCGGGTGTCCATGGACAACGTTAATCGCTTACCATCAGGCGATTCGTTTGCTCGTTTGCCACCTATAGCATAAAAAAGGGCATTTATTTGTGTGATGAACACAGATATTTGTTTCTGAGTCATGGATGTCTTCTATGTATTTGTATATTATATATATCGTTGTCTGAGTACCCGTACAAGAGATATTTTGAAGGCAATTACGCCTTTTTGCTTGCACAATTTTACTATAATATTTATCAACCCATAATTATGTGTACTTAATTTCAAAAAGTGCAAATGACGGACTTAATATCTTGAGGCACTCTCTACCAGTCAAACAGAAACTTGTCTTTGGTACACGATCATAAACATTGACAATGAATTCTTAGACACAAACCAAAAATAATATATTGTTCTATTAATTGTACAGTCAACTACTAAGATATGAATACAGCCATAGTGCCAGAAATATGTATACAGGACTTTATTGCCTGAACATTAAGGTGTTACCCGCCTGTAAGGGTGCCGCGTAAAAATTGCGATGTCCATAGAAGGGATATAACCATACCAAACCTTTTTTAAGAAGCACTTGCAAAAAAGTGTTTGCTGTCCAAATCTTCAATACAATATGGAAAGAGCCATAGCCTCTTAAACTTCCACGTATCCTAGTCGAACTGTGACATTAACTATCTTCGTTTACTTGTATTGATTACAATGACCAAATATCTTTTTTGACGATACCAAAATGCCCGAGCTCTCCATCCTAAAATAGAGGGAGCTGGTTTTGAACGAATCTTCAGTAGTCAAAAACCTGCGAATAATACTTTTTTTTAATAATTACTTATCTTTAAAATTATACTTTCGGGAATTATTGCTTAGGTACGCTCTTGCTACTCCCTCGTCAGAAAAATTGTAACACTTCGTTACCAAGCCCCTTAATTCGCGGGCTCTAATGTAGGCAGGGTGAGGGAAGGAGGTACTTATTTATTATGTATCAAAGTACATGATAGCCCGCGAATTACCGGGCATGGTAGACGAAGGATTAATCCTTCCTCCACTTTTAAAGTCAGTTGTAAGTAGGTACCTAAATAAATATTTCACAAACATGCTCAGAAAGTCAGTCTCATTTCATTCCCAAATAAAAGACGTAAAGTATCTAAGTAATCATTTAACCACCTCTAGCAGGGCGCGGACGCAGTGGATAATAATGGATTTTGTAGGGTTAATTCCACTCCTAGTGGAAAAAAAAACCTCCTGGCCCCGGGGGCCCCGCCCCGCAGGCCGCGCCTGGACGTAAATGTTCGAAAAAAGCACTAGATAAGGTGCCGTGGCGGAAACAAGGGTTGCCTCGCCCCAGCAACCACCTCGTCAGTCAATCCCTTACTTTCTCGTCTCGCCAATAATGTACCCTCATCACAAATACTCATCAAATGTATCCTCATCATCATTTCACCCTCGTCACAAAAGCTAATCGGCTCAGTATAGTTTTGTATGTATCTATGATGTTGCAGTAGAATACACTACACAAGAAACCCACATAATTAATAATTATATAGTGTTTTGTATTTAAATATTGCTTATGATGATACCTAATATCTATATTTTACCTGAAGCAGCAAACAGACTGACTATTTTTCTTGGAATGAAGCGCCGAGCGATAATGTACATAAGACAAACTCCACAAGTATATTCCGACGCATATTACTATTACACACGATGCAGGAACATAAAAATATAATGTATTATTATGTATTAATAGTTTAATAGCAATCGCTAAGATTAAATATTATTAAAACGGTGAAGCAAAAAACATTGACATTTAAAGTCGATGACAGCTAGCAAACCTGCATAACATCGATGCGCGCGCAAGAGCGCGAGGCTTGACAAAAGTGACATTTGAAAAAATCGTCTAGCCCGGATAGCCCGGACACCTCGGATAGGCCCGTCCCGTGTCGGTGGGTAATCGGTGACAGCTTAGAAAGATCGGAAGCCCCGTCCCGTCCCGTCCCGTCCCGTCCCGTCCCGTCCCGTGCTAGTGTGAGTCATCCTTAAGAGTTCAGAAATAGCCCACTGAAAAACATCTTACAAAAGCATGTAGATACCTAACAGAAGATTCTGTTGATGCTGAAAGAAGCTACACTGAAACTCATTCCGTATTTTTGCCTTTTATATTTTATTTATTCTGAGACAATCGACGTAACAATCTTCCAGTCCTGTACTTAACTTGATCCTCGTGTTAAATCGTAATAATGTACAGGATCCCAAGCTGGTGATACGGGAAAGCTTCCTTACTATTGACATTAGGAACCTTTTGATTTGAATAGCTACGCGTAAGAACCTAGAGAAGTATCGCTTTACCTGGCGAGAATGAGAAGATTTTCAAACTTTATTGAATGGCTTATATTAATTCGATAGAGGCAGACTGCGATGTTTTTTGGCTGTGCTGGACATCGGCTATGTCATGTGTAAGGAACACATGGAATAGGTACTCCGTTTTGTTAGCCCATCGAATGGGAGATCACGTTCTGCCCAGTGACAACGAGTGCTTTAAAAAAGGAAGTCTTGACTCTTCAGCGGTTAAGACTGGATAAAATGCTTAATTCAAACCTCATCGCCAATTCATAGTTATGAAATAGTTATATATAAAGAAAACATATAAAAAGATGTCGTTATAGGTTGGTTTATTTTAAGAGGTTTTGCTTTAAAAGGGTAACAATATTTTAACAATGAATACTTACGGTGGTATACGAAAAACATTAAAATTACTATCCTCCAAAAAAAGACTCGAGACTCGAGAAGACTCGAGAAATTGGGCTCGAGATTTCTCGAAACTCGAGAATAAAAATGGGCCGAGAAATCAGAAACCCTAGTAGTAACCTTCCAAAAACCTGTCAAGATTGGTTTTACAGAGTATATCTTCTTTTAGACTATATCAGCACTGACCTGTTTTTAAACTATTTCACTTCGACAAACGTAGTTCTTTCGTTACAATAACAATTATTTACAATAAGCGCGTCCAAACGATTACCAAAATATCACCGTTTTTTACTATTCAGAATGTAATCGTACAATATTTCGATCACATTAACGATATTAAAAACAAATCGATTTCCGCGTGAGCGACGCTGACTCACAACATTCTTGTTAAAAGGTCTCAACAACCAATTTTTCACAATAGATTATGACTTTAAACAATAGGAGATAAAGTTGATAGTTGTAAAAAATGAATATGGGCAAAAACGAGATGCAATTAGCACTTGGATAAAGCACTTGCTGTAATAGCCGTGGGAGAGTCGTTTTTTATAAGTCTGTGCAAGTTATAAGCGATGATAGCCACAACGCCCCCAACCGAGTTAGTATCACGTATCAAGTTTTATATAAGTGACATCGGAGGCAAATGACATTGGCAATAAGCGTTGGTGGCCCAGCGGTAAGAAGTGCGACTTTCAATCCGAAGGTCGCGGGTTCAAAACCCGCTGGCGCGTAGCCTCGTACCGATGAGTTTTTCGGAACGTATGCACGAAAATATCAATTGATACTTACCAATTGCGGAAAATCCTAAAAACCGGGCTAATCACGATAAGGCTTAGTTTACCCTCTGGGTTGGAACGTCAGATAGCAGTCGCTTTCGTAAAACTAACGCCTATGCCAAATCTTGGGATTAGTTGCCAAAGCGGACCCCAGGCTCCCTGAGCCATGGGAAAACGCTAGGAAGAAGAAGAGAGGAGGAAGTTATCGACATTGTCGTGGCTGTATTACTCTACTACATTATCGCGAAGTCTTGAAAAATGGATTAAGAACGCCGACCGCGTTGGCGATTTCCAAACCCAACGATGATGCAATTTCTTCAATCAATTCATCAAGTAATTGATCAATGCCATATCGCGTTTTCTGCTGTTGTCGTAGCAAGCTGCAGGCAACAACAAACATTCAAGCATATATCCTAACACATTTTATCTAATAATTAGATTTTTCTAATACAAACACATTGAAATTACAGACTTCAAGGACTTCTTAATGGCGGACAACATAACAATTGAAATAGTATAGAATCATATCAAGCTAAGTTTTCATCGATTTGGATATTTATTAGAGACTGCGCAACTGTGTATGTATTATTTAAACATCAAACTTCTATAAAATTATGACATTTACTTAACACTATAAAAATCTGTGCTATCAAAATCGATGAAAACTTAGCTTAGTTGGACTCTAGTCTCCTGTAACTTGAACCAGCTAAGCAATTTATAATAACAACTAACAGCATAACAGTCAAGGAGTTCGTGTCAAATGCGAAGTATTAATGTCAGCAACAGTTCGGGCACTCATGGGCGTGACCAATTCCTACGTGGCGTTACGAATTTGTCACATCACTGTAAGATGAAGTTGGGCAAGAGTGTGTTGGTGCGTTCTCGAAGATTCCGTAGTCTTTATATTACAAGGCATAGTATGACTGTATACTTCACTTATGAAATAAGTGTTAGTTTTAGTAGGTTGAGAGGGTTACTCAAGATGGCGATGGCGTCCCTGGAATAGTTTTTTGTGTGCTAATCGTTGTTTAATGAGTAATATTGATAGCTATTTGTGCAGTAAACTAACGAAGTAGTATGCAGCTAATGAAGAATTAATCCTAAAATATGTACGTTCAATCTCTCCTTTAGTCTTCAAGCGGCAGTCCCGGGATGTCGGCCCCTGAGAAGCTATCTGTAACGTATTATAGCTATATACTTAAAAAATAGCGAGGCCAAATACCGAACAACGTCGCCCAGGTGGCAATATTAATTGTCCAACTCTCGGACAGACGCCATTATTTAAAAGAAGTAGTACCTAAGAGAAGAGTACTACGAGTACGAGTATATAAGTACGATATGCCGCACGTAACTTTAGAATACAAGCCTTTAGAATATAGACAAAGGGTGTACTCTTGTTGATTATTTCTATCAAGAACGTTCTGCCACTTTTAGCGGTAGGGGAGGGAGAGGTATGGCTATTCCTACAGTTACAAAGTAATTAGATTTGTCAGCTCATATATACAGTGATATGATTTTTCTACTTATGATTTTGGTAGAAGGGAATAAGTATACCTCCATGGATTTAATTTAATGAACAAGACGTACTAGACCATCATGTCGTTTCATGTGTGATAAATAGGACCAAATACGCATATAACGGTGGAGTAGAATAATAGGCACCTACTAAGTTAAGTTTGGCATTGAAGATTCATATGCAGCATGTTCTCCAACTACATGCTTCATCCTGATAGTTAATATGAAAATGATGTTGCTACAAAATGAGTAGAATGTTCAAGAAGCAAGATGACAACAAAAACGCTGGTGCAAAACTCCCTGAAGCGATTACAGTTGGTTCATTAATTTATTTTGTGACACAGAATCCTAAAAACTTGTCCATCCAACTTAATACTCAGAAAACGAATTTGGTTTCGTCGTCCGTTGCATTACAAATTTGTCACATCAACCGAGACGTCTCGATTGAGGATGCGAATTTTTGCGATGTTGCAACGGTCCGCTGTCGCCAATTATTTTTATTTTGCAATTTAACGATCATAACAGCCAAGTTTTGGAGGCGTGGGAAGTTAGGTAGACAGTGTCATTTCGTAGCATTGAGATAAGCTGTAAAGCAACTTACGGAAGTCTAGATTTATGCGTGGTGACGAGGTCCAGCTATTTACCTTGTCGATCTCGTGTGTCCGCTTCGGTGAATCTGACGCCTGAAATATTGCCTATAAACTTGGGTTCTAATTCCTAACATCCTTATTAAGATTACACTCTAATGTCAAACAGCAAAATCTGGGTGCAGCATCATTAATAAAATCCAAAACGCCCAATATTAAATGCCAACTTGAGTTCCCACAGTAAACCAACACGTAGGCACACAACACAAACAATTTACTTGCGATAACGATAACTGTGCAATCAGAATAAATCTTATCTCCATAAATATCGGTAATTTATACCGACACGTCACTTCAAAACCGGTATCAGGTACTGGTACCTTTGCGACAAATTTGAGCGCTAAATTTGCATTTCTTACGTAACATGCCGGCGGTTTGTGCGCTTAAAGCTTTGGAAGCTCTGTATAATTAAGTACTGTGACTACCGCCGAGCTATCTTTAGGCTTTTTCGTATCCATTACGATTCGACAACAAGAGCACTACAAAACCATACCAGCTAATAGGAACCTGCAAATGCAAATGATATTTTTTTATTATTTATTCAATAAAACAATTGACAAAAACTTAAAAATAAATACGTCCCACAAAACTGTTTACACAGTTTGACTGTGGGATCCATTTAATTTAGCTAATTTCTAGATACATGAATTTAATTATTGTACCTAGGTGTAAGTGCCGTAGCAGAACCAGAATCTAAATATACAAAACAGTCACATTACCTAGGTATATACATACCTGGCATAATTCCACGAAAATTGAACGTACGAAAATTTGTATTTCCTTCTCTGTCACGCTTGCTTATTGAAGTGATCAAGAGGTTTTTCCGTCTATGACAACGTTCGATGTTCATGGTTAGTCCTCTGCTGTCAGACAGGGCACAGCCCCAGTCATCGAAAGTAGAACCTTGACATCTAGAACATATTTTTTCCAGGCTATCATTACCTCCACTTAAAGAAGATTTTTTTGAAATATAGCCTGGAAATGGCTGGAATCTGCGTTGAAACATTTTACGCCTCAATAGATAAAAATAAAACTTAATGTTTAAAAAGGGTGTTGACATAAACTGCAACTTTACCGTTTAGCGGAGATGGAGTGTGGGAAACTGTATTTTAAGCCGGTATAAAATGCGGCGAACTGCAAAATGTACTCTTAAAAACCGTTTGTTTCCTGCGGTTAAATACACTTTTCAAAATTCTGTCACACGTTGTGTGTAGTACATTGTTTCATTCAGTTGGGTTTTTGAATTCACAAGCTTTGTTTACGGTCACAATCATTTTTGGTGCTCTAACGTAGGACCCTAGAATTGCTGAGATGGAATACATGGGGACTTCCTATTAAATGGACGTAGATTTCTTGGTTTTGTTCAGAAATATACACCAAGAGTATCGTCGTTACACTTCGGGCAAATAGTGACTACATAAGAAAGTTAGGTAAAAGTAAAACTCTACTCTTGTTTCTAAGACTCTAAGCTAGATGGCCTACAATTTTGAAAAATACCAGACAAATTTCAATATCAGGATATTATATGAAAATAAAAACATTTATTCTCGAAATATATACAGTAAGTGTAACTTACCTAACTACCTACCTCTACCTACCTTAAATCTAAAGTAGGTCCTTGAGGCATTGTACCTAGGATGCTGGCGGCATTTTCTCGTTGTATCGCAATGCTGATACGTTGTGCGAGGAAGCCACCAGCTCTTCGGTCACCAGTAACATCAACCAGACGACTCGCGATTTCTACGAAAAATGAAATAAATGTTTGAATATAATTACTTATAATTTAGAGGCCTTAAATGAATAAAGGATGACTCACAGTAGTCCGTTCCATTCCGATCCGATACGGGACGATCTGTCAGTTTGTATACAAAAATTCACGTGACGTCCGAGGGCTCCGAGCTATCACGTGATACTTTCTATAGAAACTGACAGATCGTCCCGTATCGGATCGGAACATTTTTTTATTATTCTAGCACGCCTACTACACAGAATTATTTAAAGAGGTGGGTAGCTCGATTGAGTATCGCGGCGCGGCGAGAATATGCGCCATCCTGTTAAGCGGTCGAAAGTTTAGCAAATCAAAATTATAGACCAACAAATTGTGTTGAAATAATAATTCAACTCCAACAAATACCATTCGAAGCTAATTCGATAACTTAGATGAAGGACAGGCGTAATCACATAACTGATTGCTACAGCCAAAAGGGCAATCTTTAAATGTGCATTAGATTTAACAACCTGCGGTCAATTTTTTACTAACTCTATAATATGCGTTTTCCTCAACTAAAATGGCACTTAATTCTCCCACAATTGTTTAAGTCATACGGAACTAAAGTGTATTAAATTGCAAATGGTTCGTTAATGCATTAGATATGGGCATAGACTTTGTTATTGTAAGGACATGTGCTAAGGTTATTGTACGTTCTTCTTATTTAGCACGGTCACAAAATAGTCATCTAGTATATTTGAAGCTAGGTTTTAATTTAACTAGTGTTAGCGACGCGCACCCTTTTTGACATAATTTTGTTCTTTTATATGTTGGCAACTGTTAGTTATTAAGGTTTTAAAAATAAGGTAGTTTGTATTTTATAAGTTTACCCTATTTTCATTTTTGTTAACAGCGGCCAAGTCAGTCCGCCATTAGATAAGACCGATTCCGCTCGGCTCTGTACTCGATTTTAATAAAGTACATGTGAAAGTGCATCCCCGTCTTTTTTATTGCTCGCGCCAGTGCCTACAAGCTACAAAGTGGTCCTTCGAGCCGGATCATGTTCCATACGCCAGGAAAAATGGAAACGCGTAGTGCGAAATCGCGTCGGGAACACGCCGAACACATGGCGCGCGAGCGAGAACAAAGGGAAAGTGAGGTTATCCCGCCCGGCGACGAAGCTACATCCGACAAATCCGAGAAACCGTTGGATCCTATGGTCAAGAAGTTTCTTACAAGCAAGTTTAACGCGACAGGTAGCATAAAATCGGAACCGATGCCGCTACAAAAGCATATTCTCGAAACGAAACCTGCCGCGTCATATGTCGGTGCACTTCCAAGCAACACGGGATCACGAAGGTCGTCAGCCTCTAAAGAAGCCAAGCGGAAACGGTTAATTTTAGAAGCCACCAAAAAGAAGGCTGCAATTGAAATTGACCTCATCAATAAAACCTTAGACGCACAACTGGAAGCACTAAGTGACGAAGAGGACCTAGATGGATACAGTTCACAATTCGATGGCGATATACCTCTTCGCAGTGAGATAAACGCGTGGGTCGAACATCAAAGCCACCACACGGAACCACCAGAGGAGCAGTTACCCCACGACAATGGTGTCACATCGGGCGCGCTGCACATTCCGGTTCTACCACGGTTGCCTACACCTGTCGTACCCTCTGCATTCACCGAGCCCGCGGGCTTAGCACCGCACGCTGCCGCCGATGGCCCCACACCGGCAGCGCCGCCTGCGCCCGAAGGTACAGTCAGCGCGCTCAACCAAACAGTGCAATTATTAGCCGGCGCCCTCAAGGACCTATCTACCGCCAGCAACCAAGCACCGAATGCCAGTTTACTTAGCCGCATTAGTACGCCTAAGGATCTGCCTGAATTTTCAGGCGACCAATTAGAATGGCTTCAGTTTAAGCAAGCCTACCAGGAGTCTACAGAGGTCTGCAAGTTTACAGATCAAGAAAATTTATGGAGGCTTCGTAAATGTCTCAAAGGAGCCGCACGAGATGCTGTTGCTGCATTATTTATCAGCGCCACGTCGCCCGCTCGGGTAATGTCGACATTGGAGCTACGTTTTGGAAACGCCGACAGCATCATCACTCGCATTCTACAGGACATCAAGAAGCTACAACCGTTACAACTCGAATATCATAAGGATATAGTTACGTTCGCAGTTAAAGTTCAAAATTTCGTGGAAGCCGTACGAGCAGTTGGACGCGAGGAGTACCTACAGGGCATGAGTATCGTCTCCATTATTCTATCCAAGCTGCCCACTGTGCTTATCTCAAAATGGTCAGACTACAGTTTCAATCTTCTCAAGGATGCACAGAAACCAAGGTTAGTTATTCTATCGGACTTCCTTAATGACGAAGCAATAAAGATTTCGACAACGGCAAGTTTTTTAACTACGTCTATACGCAGCGATAACTACAAAAACAAGTCCAGCGATCATTCATCTTCACGCACACAGACTGTCTTACTACAAAGCGAAGAAAGCGATTTAAAATGTTTATTTTGCCGTACAGCTGTGCATAAGTTATCAGAATGCAAACAATTTAAGAAAGCGCTGCGAAAAGTACGTTGGCAACACGTAAAAAAACATGGTTTATGCTACAAGTGTATTGTCTCCAAGCATGAACGCGATACGTGCAAAGCCCCTGCGTGCGACAAGGACGGCTGCGGTGCTCCACATCACCGCCTACTACATTATCCGGTAAACAACAGCGCGCGTGACGTCACGACGGCGCCCGCGCCGCTGCCGAGTGCAAGTGTACCGAATAGTAGTTCCGCGATAAGTGAGTTCGTGCCGCGAGAATCCGCGCTCAAACCAGTGACTGAAACTTTAGCACACATACACGGGAATAACAGTAGAGTGTTGTTGAAAGTTGTGCCTGTCAATGTGCATGGACCTAACGGTGTATTTTCGACCACAGCATTTCTCGATGATGGTTCTTCGGTCAGTTTTCTAAGTTCGAATTTAGCGCAGCGCGCGGGATTACGCGGACGTACTAGCACGCTTCGCACACGTGGTGCTTTTATCGGTAGCGAACTAGTTAGTAAATCTACTGTTGTGAATTTGAACCTTACGGGTATGGACAATAAGGTGCATAATATAAGAGTTCGTTGTGTCGATGAGTTAGAAATACCGTTACAATATTTGTCTGTTTTAAATTACATTAATGCTTCTCACTTAAATGATATTAAAGATAAATTATGTATGTCTGATTCAAAGCCTGAGTTGTTGATTGGTCAGGATAATTATCATTTGTTGTTGCCTTCACAAATTAGAGTAGGTAAATCTAACGAGGGGTGCGCTAGTCTTACTCCCTTAGGATGGTGTGTACATGGAAGGGTGTCGGTGCCGCAGAGCGTTCGCCTGCCCGAGCTGGTCGAGTCTAACCTCTTTATTTCAGAAATTGAGGAGCCGACGGATACCTCAGAGGGTCTTGATCTGATACGACAGATCCACGAGGAGGTCCGTCAGTCATTCAAGGTGGACTCGGTGGGCGTGACAAGTACGCCGCGCCAGAACGCACAGGACGCGCGTGCGGTGGCCCAGCTGGAGCAGTCCGCAGAGCTGCGCGACGGGCGCTGGCACGTCGGTCTGCCGTGGAAGGATGACCACACAACCATGCCTGACTCTTATCCTAGCGCTCTAAATAGGATGAAGGGCATTGAGAGAAAAATGGCCAAGGACACTGGTTTTGCTGAAAGGTACCGGGAGCGGGTGAGTCACTTGCTTCAAAATGACTACGCAATGGAGCTGTCTGACAGTCAGGTGAAACCCAGGACATGGTGGCTTCCTCACTTCGGGGTAGACAACGTGAACAAAAAACGACTGCGGTTGGTGTTCGACTCGGCCAATAAGGTAAAGGGCTTGTGCCTAAACGATTTTTTAATTACAGGTCCCGATTTGCTGTCATCACTATTTGGTATAATGTTACGCTTTAGGGAAAACAAGGTTGGAGTAACAGGTGACATCAAGGACATGTTTTTAGGGGTCAAGATTCGCGCCGAAGACCAACACGCTTTAAGGTTCCTGTGGAGGGATAACCCTACAGACTTATTAAAGACGTATGTTATGACGTCACTCCCTTTTGGGGCTAATTGCAGCCCATTTATCAGTCAGTTTGTCAAAAACTTGAACGCTCGTCGCTTCGAGTCGTCTATGCCAGAAGCTGTCGATGCGATTTGTAATTCGCATTATGTAGACGACTACATAGACAGTTTTCCCGACGAAGCATCGGCCATTAAAATGGTAAGTGATATAAGTTCAATTCACAGTGCCGGTGGCTTCGAGATGAGAAATTGGACTAGCAACAGTGTCACAGTTTTGAACAGCCTGCCAAATCAAACCTTAGGCACAGCGGCCGTAAGGTTCAAAGTCGACCAGCAGCACGAAGGTGAGCGTACTCTCGGGCTAATATGGCATCCAGCTCATGATATGTTACAGTTCGACTTATCTTTGAAACGGATTCCTGAGAGTATCGTCAATGGTGAAGAGCGTCCTACAAAGCGCCTTATGCTTAGGGTCATAATGTCGATTTTCGATGTCCTAGGATTTTTATCCCCTTTCACCATCCAGGGTCGTATAATGCTGTAAGACACCTGGCGGTTAAATGTCGACTGGAATGATTACATTCCAGATGACGTTTATAACAAATGGCGTAAATGGATTGACCTACTTAAGGTAATTAGTACAATACGTATACCTAGGTGTTATCAGTCAGCTACTCGCAACAGCAACGGAGATAACAGGTCATCTCCGCGCGTGCGAGTGAGCGAGACGCGCGATGGCAACGGTGCGCCTACGTCATACGCTACGAAGGCCTACGAATCCGTAGCGGGTGCTACAAGCGCTACGCGCACGGCAAAGGTAGGTTATAATAATTTACAATTGCATTTATTTTGTGACAGCAGTACTCGTGCAATGTGTACTGTTGCTTATTGGCGTTGGGAAGTAAATGATTGTATCCAAGTTGCCTTTATTGCCAGTAAATGTAAAGTTATGCCTGTAAAGCCTTTAACTATACCTAAGGCTGAATTACAAGCGGCACTATTAGCGGCAAGGCTTGCTAATACTATAGGTAAGGAGCACAAATTGGTTCCCGAACGGCGATACTTCTGGTGCGACAGTACGACTGTATTGCAATGGGTGCGTAACAATACGCGCACATATAAAACGTTCGAAGCGAACCGGCTGGGCGAGATTGATGAGTTATCCCGCGTGGACGAGTGGAATTACATACCTACTAAGTTAAATGTTGCAGATTTAGCTACGCGGGAGACTTTCGATCACGCCCAACTAGAGAAATGGTTCGCGGGTCCGAACTTTTTATATGAAGACGTATCTTCATGGCCAAAAGATATTACTTTGTCGCAGTCAATCACTAGCATACTCGAATGTGTTGCTGTGGTACATGAGGCTCCAGTTGGACTGGCTGTTCCGGACCCGTCGCGGTTTTCTTCTTGGCTTCGCTTAAAGCGAGCTATGGCCACGGTACTAGCGTTTATCGACAAGTGTAAAGGTAGGTCTGGGCAAGTCGACTGCACCACTATGGACCGCGCCGAGAGATTGCTGCTACAACACGCACAGGCGGAATCGTTCGGTGAGGATATCGCTTTTATGAAAGCTGGTAAGAATTTACACCGTACTAGTCGATTGCTGTCCTTGTCACCTCTGCTTGACGAACACGGCCTGCTCCGAGCAGCAGGCCGCATCGACGCTGCCACCGATGTACCTATTGATGTTAAGAGGCCGGTGATACTCGACGGTAGGCATCCTGTAGCTAAGCTCATCGTTCGAGATTATCACGTGCAGCTGGCGCATGGGAACCAAGAAACCGTCGTCAATGAGGTGAAACAGCGGTACTGGGTTTTACGTCTAAGACCTACCGTTAAGTCAATATCATCATCCTGTATGCTGTGCAGGATCCGCAGGTGTCAACCGCGTGTTCCACGAATGGGGGACTTACCTCGTGCTCGGTTGGCACACCATCAGCGTGCCTTCTCCTATTGCGGATTGGATCTTTTCGGTCCTATGGAGGTCGTGGTGGGCCGACGCCGTGAGAAAAGGTACGGAGTATTGTTTACTTGCCTGACGGTGCGCGCGATCCATATTGAGCTAGTCTCGTCTCTGACGTCGGACTCACTCATAATGGCGTTGCGTCGAATGGCGGCCAGGCGTGGCTGGCCATTACACCTGTTCAGCGATAATGGAACCAACCTGCGCGGCGCGTGTACCGAGCTGCAGCGATCGATGCAGGAACTGGACGCTGAAGAGCTTAAGCGCCACGGCGTCAACAAAGGTATGGAGTGGACCTTTATACCTCCCGCCACCCCCCATTGGGGTGGGGCGTGGGAAAGGCTCATTCGTAGTGTAAAGACGTCTCTTAAAGTCGTCTTAAATGAGCGTGCACCACGGGACGAAGTGCTAAGCACGCTTATGGCCGAAGTGGAAAATATTGTAAATAGTCGTCCCTTGATGCACGTCTCCGTAGAAAATGGAGGTGTGGAATCCCTTACACCTAACCTAACCTAACCTAACCTAACCATTTCCTTCTTGGTACGTCGTCGAATCTGCCAACTATCGGAGCTTTTGACGGCTCTGACCTGTACCTGCGCAAACAATGGCGTACAGCTCAGCAGCTGACGGATATGTACTGGCAGCGGTGGGTGAAGGAGATTTTGCCCGACCTAATACCAAGGAGGAAATGGCATGAAGAAAAAAAGCCATTACAAGTGGGCGATCTCGTCCTTGTGGTGGATCCACAGTCTCCTCGAAATATGTGGCCGAAGGGTTTGGTCACTCAGGTGTTCGCAGGGAAGGACGGGCGCACGAGGTTGGTGGAGGTGAAGACCAGCACCGGGACGTGGCGCCGGTCTGCGGCACGCGTCGCACCTATCTCTTTGGTAGATCAGTGCTAAAGCACTAGGGTGGGGAATGTTAGCGACGCGCACCCTTTTTGACATAATTTTGTTCTTTTATATGTTGGCAACTGTTAGTTATTAAGGTTTTAAAAATAAGGTAGTTTGTATTTTATAAGTTTACCCTATTTTCATTTTTGTTAACAGCGGCCAAGTCAGTCCGCCATTAGATAAGACCGATTCCGCTCGGCTCTGTACTCGATTTTAATAAAGTACATGTGAAAGTGCATCCCCGTCTTTTTATTGCTCGCGCCAGTGCCTACAAGCTACAACTAGTATTATAGTAGATAATACTAGTTAAATTAAAACCCATTAATCCTGTACATTCTTTGAAGCTATTTTGTTACTGCCTAGTTGATACAACGAGGAAATGCCGCCAGCATCCTAGGTACAATGCCTCAAGGACCTACTTTAGATTTAAGGTAGGTAGAGGTAGGTAGTTGTTAGGTAAGTTACACTTACTGTATATATTTCGAAAATAAATGTTTTCCTGTTGATACACAAATGTTAGATACATGCACAAGCATGTACTATAGCGTTCAGAATTGTATGGACGATTTATGAATGAATTCATTCATAAATTGCCCATGCAATTCTGAACGCGTGTGTACAAATGCAATTAGTTGTACCTACGTTATGATTAGTTATGAGGTTGACTAAAACTGTACAATGACAATCGATTAAAAAGTGGTGGCATAGTCGAAGGAAGAGCTGCTACGATATTACATACTGTTGACTGTTGTATTTTCAAATTTTTACCAATTTAATGCCCATCGTTCCCTTTCTTGCTTGGGTCATGGCATGCATATTTATTGCCACAAAATATTGCCAAATGCTGCTTTTTATCAAAATACCCATCATATTACGAGTACATTGTGGAAATTAGAAGTTTGGCTGCATTTGGCATTTGGCAAAAACTTACTTAAAACTACAATAGTACCGTATTCTACTGGGTATTATTGTTATTTTCAAAGCTACTACTATTTTAAAACGTTCATAACATATATATTATATAGGTAGTACTTAACGTTACGGTTTTATTAATCATAAACCATGGAGGTATTGAGTATTATCTAAGTTCAAGTCAAAAACATGATGTTTTCCTTAAAAATTGATAACAATCGTGAGAAAAAACAATACAAGCCACCATAAATATAACTATGATTCATATAAACACTTATAACTAAACAATAGTGTATAAATCTATGTCAATGGACATTTCTCAACAAATATTATATACATGTCAATGTTCACGATTCAATCGTAGGCGCACACTAAAATTTTACAACCGAAATTACTGTTAAAGTCAATCTTGCCTACATTCTGTCAGATTAGTGTCAATGCGCCGCGGAATATTGCCGTATATCGTATTTATGCGAATAAAGAATGACAGCTATGATTATATTTGGTTACAGATGTATTGCCATTGTCTTTGTGAGAAAGCTTTGTTTCATGCTTTTAGCGTATTAAGGCAGCGAACAGTGATGGAAGCTTTCACGTGAACTTTACTTTTAGATAAGCTCTTTTGCTGTCAGAACGTAGGTGACTTGGAAGACCATTTTTATACGGTTATTAATAGACAATATTTGCTCAATTGTGTCACTTTGAGCAGCATAATCTCAATTTGCTATTAGGTATGTGCGTACTTGCAGATTTTCAGTCCGTCGGAGGATCGCAAGTCGAGATGATCTGTGAGTAATTCCAAATTAATTATGAAATCGATCACTTTAAAGACGGTTCTAAGTTTATTATTTATTTATATTAATATTGTCTTCTGTTTCCGCGATTGTTGTTCATTGAAATTAAACACTTTAAAACGAATTAATCGCGTTTATTAACACCATGACCCTACGTTTCGAGCCCTTTACAGGACTCGTTTCAGCAGGGGTCATGGTGTTAATAAACGCGATTAATCCGTTTAAAGTGTTTAATTTCAATGTCGTTATATTGTGAATGGGCTTAATTACATAAAAAAACATGTACCTATAGATAACATTATACACACCCTGACACAACTTATAATCAGGTTTATAGATATACTTATACTTATGACATCCATAATACGACAAAGTTTCTATCAAGTATTCAATGCACATAAACTTTATTACGGCAATCATATTCCAACATCTAACGACCCATCGCATATGTAGCGAGTATTTGTCTTGTCCATAATGTTAATAGTGTCCTCCGGCCAAATCTGAGTCAATTACCAACTGATTGTGCCCCTTGGTCACTAGGAACATTCATGATGTCTTCGCTTCAGTATAAAAAAGTATTTACCATACACTTGTTTCATACATTATATCGTCTTCTTGATTTGTGACGGTTGTTGCTGAGATTTCGTCATGCCGTGACTTATGCTCAAATTGACCATTTTTATTTGCGTGTGGAACGTAATTGGAACATGCCATTTGGATTGAAGTTTTGATGAAGTTACAGTTCATGACAGAATAAGGTCAAAGTTATGTTAATTCGTATGTCAGGTCAGTATAATCATACGAAACACAACGACAGCTCAGATAGGTACCTATTTGTATGTTACATTAACTGTGTGTTTAGTGATCACGCACAAAAATGGCTTAGTAAGCTCTAGATATTCCCTAAAAAATGCTTCTTACTTATTCGTTGGTCTTATGTGATCTCTGAGCTACCACGTCTATAGAGACGGCTCGGCTTGTCCCGGCCCGGTCTAGCATGAGTAACTACCTATCCTTTATGAGCGATCATAAAACATTCGTCTTGTAGGTACAAATATGCTATTGTAGAGACTATTCAAAAGCCTATTGGCCTGCAAAAGTGCAAAGGCGAATAATGTCTAATAATATTAACACACACAATTAACATACATAACACATACAATAACAATTGACAGTGCACCGATCCTCAAAGCACGGTGTCATCTAGCCATGTATTGCGATAACTTGCCGATCGCAGGCGAGTCGAACAGTCTGGCAAACCGAAGCAAATGTGGTCCCAACATCTATGATAAAATTGGATTGGAAAAGTTTATTGTACAAATCACAACAAACAAAATAAATCACGACTCTGTCCGGAGCAAAGAAACCCCGTGTTACACGACCCAATTTTGTAACTTCAATTACGCTTACTACTCCTTTAACACTTTATGTCTGTGGGCAGAATAGCAACAAGGGCACAAAACATAGACACTGTGGAAATAAATACCTTCCTTCCATACCACTGTCCCTGATGAGGACTACTGCCGTTTTTGGGAGAATTTGAACGGAATATCAAAAGTAGCGGCAATAGTAGTGCCAGTTTCCACGTGGCCTATGGTATCGGCATGTTTTTATTGTTCGTTATTTGACCATGCCGCGATCGGGATATTGTGCTGAAGTGTTAATGTAAATGTTTCGACTTATCCTGGAAGGAGCGTGAGCAAAGTTTCAACCGTTTATCCTGTCGCGCCGTGACTGACTTGGCGTATGGACTCACGCCAGTCGCGAGTTGTGATAACCGCTGGTTTGCTAATGCATTCGACTGGGTAAGTAACTGGAATATCAGCCCTGTTTGCACAGGCTGAGTCATCGCCCACTCGCGCTAGTACTGGCACAAGTGTTGTAACCGACCACTTGACGCGTCAAAACGCCCACTGCCGTGGATCCAGTGGGATAGCCTTACAACTATATGGGGTTGGACTTGCATCCTCATACTTTTTTGAAGGAATAAGGGAAAGTTCTTACACTTTCCCTTTTTCCTGATTGACACAGATTCCCAGAACATAATGGTATTCTTTGCAAAAGTTAAACTTAAGTTTATCGACGTTTGCTTTCGTATCTATTCGTATCACATAGTTCTCATAAAATATTCTAAAGCATATAAGCTATGGTTTAAAAAAAAACAGCTAACCTTTGAGTAGGTAACACTTGTGAGAGAATCATATAAAGTTTCGAACCAATCATGACAAAGTGTGTCACCTACGCCTTCAAAAATGTAAATATATTTTATTTAGCTTAGAAAAAGGTAAAAATTAGCCAAGTTGCTGAAGAACATAAGAAAAATCATCCTTTAAGGTTTGCGATGATACAAGGAATCACTTTAATAGTTTAGTGAACCATCGCAATGGATTGGAGACTACACTTGATCCTAACTTATTACAAACTTCATTACGAGTACACCGATAAAGCGTGTTGGTGTCGCGACAGAACACCTTTACCTTACTGATTTAACAGCTGTTTGCTATGATTTACGTTTGATCTTTAAGTATGATTGGGTTACTTGCGAGTAAGATCAAAGAACCCTGGGTACAAGAAGGACCTATGACTATTCAGACGGTTATTTATTTTATGTTCTGAAATATTCTTCTAGCTTACTAGCATTGAGCTTCAAAAAATAATCATCTAAAAAGTATAATTGCCTATAACCTTGCTTGTCAAATATAATAGAATTTGCTTGTGTTTATTTGACAAATACCAAATATACAAACATGTGGACTACGTCCCAAATATTTATATTCAACGAGTAGATTTTTGAAATACTGTATGATGGGTGGTGACTTTGAATCAAAACAAATAACTTCTAAGTATAAAAGCAAAATGACAGGTAAAAATTAAATAACAGCACTGACCTTTCAATTTCATTACCGATGTGTATGATAAAGGCTCAGCGACACTTCCCACGGCGGAGCCTTGACCTATGGTGCCAAATACGGCAGTCTTGGACATAATTTACTGGACAGATGTATACCTTAATGCAAAGAGCTACGGTCTATACATAATGAGTAACTTGTGAACGTGCGGTCGGCCGATATGGCCCGGGAGTGAACCTAGGAAGTCCATACCGGGTTTTGTTAAAGTGTGACCATACCACGAGAGCCATGGAGCCGAAATCTATTTATAGACCTACATGCGACAGACTAATATGGTTGAGATATAGCTCTAGGAAGTCGACCATAAAAGGATGCACGGTGTTCTTAATGGCACGTCTTAGCCGGGTCAGATAAAATTACATTATGTCAAAATGCAAGTATGTAGGTATGATTCTGAAGACGTTTAATATACGAGCCAAGTGGTTCGCGATTATGGGACTGCGATGCTCAGAAGTAGTCTATTATTTATGACAGTCTCTACCGATTGCGCACCGCCAAGTTGGTAAGGTAAGATGAGATGTATAAAGAAATACTTATGTTTAAATTGTCTTATAAACTTCTCATATTTTGTTTAGTTGTATCTCAGATAAACCAGCAACAGAATACATAGTACAATAATTACATTGTAGGCGCACCTAATCGCGTTTCATAACCACATTGTGTTTTCATTTGTTTTTTAGAAGGCATTGGTAATTATATAACGACCACTACGACCAGGTCATATAGTCTCATTGGTGGGTGGAGAGTCAGAGAATCAAGTCCTTGGGTAACCATCACTGTAACGTGATTTAAGAGTCCACATATGCGAGCAAGAAAACCAGATAGAGAGCGGGATAGACCTAATTGCAAGAGCACGCGAAACATGAAAAGGCGATAGTAGGCGGGCGCGTCAAAATACACTGCATAATCAGATAATTGCTGTTTACACGTTAACTACAATTTCTGTAGATAAAAGCTTTTACCAGATTTAAGAAGTAGTTATTACTTAACTATTTAAGTAAGAATCATGTTTATAAATTCAAGGGTTTCGACGTTCTAACCAAAAACATGTAAAAAAGGACCTATGTTTGAAAAATAAAAGTATCGAGGCTTTTGTTAAAAATCATGTTTTCACGTTTACCAGTTTAAAGGAAATATGTTGAAGTTATATGTGTATGAATATCAGATACCTAGTTATTATCAATATTGAGATCTAGACGTCTGAATCATAATAATTTGGCCACTGTGGCCTCTTAAGATTAGAATCTCTCATTTACTCTTTAAAGTCATTGACAGTGAGCGGGTGAAGTAACAGGAACATCTTGCTTTTGAGAATACCTTCTAGGCCTGCATTTGGTTTGGAATGTTACCGCGCCATTATTCACGAGTTAGTGTAGATAAGCCTTTATTGACGTACGAAATGCACCATGAATGAATATCAAACAAACATGAAATATTAAAGTTCGAATAGCCTTCCTCCAAGCAATTTTTTGTTTTATTTTAGTAATTTCCTACAATTTGCGATAGAACTACGAATTTATTTTATTAACTTACTTATTATTATTTGTTATCATTCAACAAAGCAAATGTTATCGTACGAGTAGGTAAACTGAAATTGGATGTCTTAGACTGCAAGAATCATTGTGGATTAATAATTAAATGGAGGTACCTATTGTAAAAAGGTGTCTGCTGTTTTAAAATTTAAAAAATAGACTATCTTCGTGCTTTATCATGCTCAACGCTTCTAAGAACTTTTAGTTGAAGCAATGGTTATCTTAGAAAAGCAAGTAGTAATAACTATATTTAATGCTTATTATTGCGGCCTCCAGCGTCTCCATTTTGAGGTCAAACGAAAGTAAAATCTCGTGTCCAACGTCATTTAAGTGATTACCTTAAGTGAATCATTTGTCATCCGCCATTGTTTACGCAACTGTGACGAATCATTCAAAATTCAATTTGAGCTACTGGGTAATACATTTGTTAAGTTTATCGTGATTCGTTGGGATTACAATCAGGTTGTGCCATTTGGTTTGTAAGGTGTTTTGGGTAAGATAGAATCGGGTCAAGAACGGATATTTAAAGTAACTACCAAACTAAAACCAAACGTTAAGAAAAATAAACGCGGACAAGTAGACGCAAACAGAGCTGCATTTGTACCTATATGCCATAGACTTTAGTTTGAAAACAAAAGGCAGTTGGAACCTACGAACCTATAGTTGGGTCCAACTATATTAATGTGGCGTGGTCATGCTAAGTGTTCCTGCCAAGTTTTACTTTGTAGTAGGTAGATCTATATGAAATGATATAGATATATGGAATGGCATTTTCATACAATGTCACTGCCAAGTGTGCCAAATCAGTGCAAAGTTACCATACTCGCAGTCTAAGATCTATCATATTTTTGTTACACACTATCTAAATAAGTATCACTATCTCTTCATACTTAGTTTTTAGTCCTTAAAGCCTAGCAAACCGATTTTATCAATAAAAAGGTGCGAAATTCATATTTTAAAGGTTATTCTCATCGCATTCAAAATAATTCTACTCATGCTGCGATCGGTCAGTTTACGGAGATAAAACACTTCTTACTACGTCTTGCTATTGTTCAAAAGATCTAGGTTTATAGTACGACCCTTCCCTGACCTTGGTACTCTCACTGCAGAGGTCGGTGCGCTATGCGGCAAGTCGGCAACTATGTAACCTGTGTTGTACGTGGGCAAATTCGATAGCGACTGCGGTGTTCGGGGATATGTCCGTCTCGCTCCTGCCAACGTAATTGTAGCAGCGAAATGGACATACTTTCGAGCGCAGCAGTCGCTATCGAATACAGTTGCGTGCAACTCACATCGGTGCTAAGCTATCGCGCTCGAATTTGGAATCAGAAAATTAAAATTTCAAAATACAAAAAACGGACGCCGCTCACTAAGTAGGTAATCGCTGACATTTTATTTTGGCTTTATTAGGTAGTACTTATGAAGCGATATTTGGACGTGTGAAAAAGATAGAGAAAAAGCAACAAGAAGAAGAGGTAGACAAAATTTTTCAGGAAATGCCCACTTTGTTTGTTCAGTCTATGATCCATTTTTATTAACCAAATTAAGGGCTACTTGCACCACTTAGAGTTTACCACATAAACCGGAGTTAAGCGTTTCTATTGTATGGAATTGACAGCTTGACTCCGGGTTAGCGGGTAACCCTGTGTGGTGCAAATGGGCCTAAGCTAAGTTTATATTATCGTATATTATCATTCTAGAATTCGCAGCACTATAGCATCTATTCAGGTTTAGTACCTACCTACACCAAATTATTTTCCTAACATGGTTATCATTTATCAACAACTACTTTGCGTTAGGGTTGTCACCTTACACGTGTCGTGGCATTTTCCAGTAAGTCATTAATGCGGTCAAGCTGGTTTTGCGCAGAAATCAACAAATCCACAATGTTGTTATTTTGTCAACGTCGTGACTGTGCCCAAGGCCGCGGTGATCATCAGTACTAGCTGCAGGGTTGCCACAAGTAAAGATAATAGAATATAAATAAATAAAATAAATAAATGTTACAGGACATTCTTGTACAAATTGACTAAGTCCCGCAGTAAGCTTAAGAAGGCTTGTGTTACGGGCACTCAGACAATGATATACAAATATAGGTAATATACAAATACATAAATATGTACATAGAAAAAATCCATAACTCAGGAACTAGTATTTGTGTTCATCACACAAATAAATGCCCTTACCGAGATTCGAACCCAGGACCATCGGCTTAGTAGGCAGGGTCACTACCAACTACGCCAACCGGCGGTCGTGGTATGTATTAGAATTATATATTGTTTTTTTTACCCATCTTTAGCAAACCTTTCGTATTATATCCGGTTAACTGGCTGTACAAAGAGTTTTCTGGAAGATATTAACTTGGCATGAAGTTCTTACGCGCCATAAGGATTTGTATCAATTAAGTACAATGATGAATTCGCTCAAATGAAGACTCGTTTTATCGTAGGTATCTATATCTATCCAGTTTTAGCTATACTCGCGAGGTTTATAGGCACAGGGGGCCCATTGCTTGAACGATATTAGTTTTATTAGTCCGCAAACTGTTGAATAGTATAGGTTTCCATGACAACATATTAATAATATTAGTCTAATATCGTTTGCGAAATGGGCCCCAGCTTGCAGAGCCACTACTATCATCATTATCTAATTACTTACCTATAATATGTACACGCGTAAGAAAAAAAATATAGTTTCCCTAGAGTTCGTAATTCTAGCATATAAAACGATTAATTCAAAACCTTAGAAATCTAACTCATCATAATCATGAAACATAAAAATGTAAAACCATACTAATAATTATTACTTACACTAATGAACGTGGGCGTAACAGCCAGAAATGAGAAATATAAAATGGCGTTAAACGTTTTCTTAATTCCCCCTAAGCAACTTGTTGACGGAAGTTGACGATTTCCACCGCAGTGGGCGTGCATACATCATCTTAATGATTTAATGATAGACTCCGCTTTCACTTAATTTTGTCATTCATGATATCGGACATTATTTTACCGTGTTTTTAACTTCATGGCCGTATATGAAGGATTCGACGCAATTTTTATCATACCAACGACACATACATTTAATTTATTTTTATTTAATGGAGCCTCAACTCTATGGACACCAAGTATTTTTTTAGATTGATTTAGATAAAATTTTTGCTAACCCTAATCACCGATGACAATCACGGGTAATCAGTAAACACGACGTATGACGTCACCTGATCGTGCAGCGATGCAACCTTCATGCTTGTCAACCATTGCGCGAGCTTCGATTTTTTATTTTTTAAAACCTTACTGTGGCGAAGCGTGTGAACATATTTAACCAATGTTACTGGCGACATGTTTAATGAATTTAAATTTGCTTTTAATTATTTTGTGACGTGAAGGTTTTTGTTAGAATTTAGTTGAGATTAATGCTTGCGGTTTACGTTTGATTATTATGTAATAAAAATCTGATAAAGTTGTATGACTTAGGTTAGGTACCTACGCGATATTAATTACTTTACTCTTAAAGTTTACTTTAAGGTAATATAAGTACGGTATAAAATATGGCTTGAATATGTTAAATATAACGATATTTTTCTTATTTTTATATTGCTTGAACATAATTATTTTCTAAGTAGGTACTCGTTTATTTAAATAATAATCATTTTACACTTGTAATTATGTATGTTATAGATAGCTGCACCTTCTACAATAACGTAATATCATAAATCACAGTGTGTATTTTCTGTGTAATGTAGATACTTCCTAAATTTTCACCTATGACTCAACCAGAACTATCAACAGTGATGAAAGTTTAATATAGGTCGACCCATACTTTTCTCATCGCCCAAACTAAAAACTGGTGCACTTCTCACCCAATCAACACTTAACCATTAAATCTTATGGCAAACAATATTCCACAAGATCGCAAACTTATTTACATGCACCGATAAATATGAGACTTACCTCATGCCATACAAATTTTACCTGGTCTCTTTGATCGAGCAGCAATTCCAACAGCAAACATAAGTTGGTAAAGCTTTAACTATGTTACGAAAATGCGAAACGTTTTGTTACTTTCGTAAAATAGTATCTCAGTTAAGAGCAGCGTTGGAAAAACGATTTTAATTAGAAGTTTATAAGGTTGAAAATGCATAAATCATTCCAAATGTAATGCGTTTCCTGAAAGGTCGATATTGGAACGCATCCGAACAAACGACTAAAGACAATGAGCGTAGCGTTATGAATCAGAAATAACAAATTTAGTTTTGCATCTCGTTTACTTGAAGAGCCATAGACGAGAGAGGTCTTCGTTTATTTTTTGGTAAAGTTGTTTAGAAACATTCTGCTAATGGTAGAGGCCCAGTTTTGAAACTGTGATGTAGCTTAAATGGTCGATATCAATCAAATGTTTGTTTCGCAAGTCAATGTCTGTATCGTCGCGAACGCCATTGTTTTAAAGAGGCGCCAAGTTTCGTATTTTTTTATTTAACTTTTAATTTACTTTACGTGCCGGACACTTAAAAAAAGAACAATAAAACGATGTCAAGCACTCGTAAAGTGCAATATTTGACAAAACCTCTATTATATGATCGCAATGGGATACTGCCTTCCAGATTTTGGATCTAATGTAAAATTTAAAGTGATGTGTGTTACTTTGGTGGCGTGAAACGTCTTGACAGACGTCATTTATCATAATTATATAGGATTATCGTATATGGTGTGCACACTATTTTAAAGTTAATAGTAATAACCCGTGTTCCTATGTGTCATTACTTATACGAGATGACGTTACAGCAAATACACTTAAGTTTATGCTTTGGTTTTCAATTTAAAAAATCAAAGTGGAACCCCAACATGGCGTCATGAAGGTTTTCTTCACCTTCTATTCACCAAATAGACACACTAATAGTTTATATACGCATACCGACATCGCGATTTGACATTTTTTATCGTTTTCGTAGGCCCGACACCCACACGTATTGCAATTATGTGGCCTCAAAGTTTGCTCTAGGATCTAAACTGAAATTTTGGATCTTATTTCCCTTGATTCTAAAACGATTATCGAGTGAGCGCCGTTGATAAATATCGTCCTTAATAAATGTTATCACATAACAGTCATAACACTAATAAATAAAAATTTATATTCATTGTTTTTTTCTGATTTATGCTTTATTTGTACGACATCAAAGATGGTTTTGTAATGTTCCTGTAATTTAGATAGGTGTTTGTAATTATCTACCTTCGAACCGTTATGTCAACGGTAACCGATAATAATTAAGTTTTGGGAAAATGTATAATAATAAAAGTTTGATATATTCAGAATATATAACGCCAACGATTATTTACGTAATGCGACGTCTGATTATTTAGGTAATTGTTATTGATATCAGTTATCAACAGAATATATATCTTCAGGTACATGAATTCGGTCAACGAGTATGCAAATCACTTATGTAGAACAAACTGCTTAGTAGCGTAGCGTATTTGTAAAAAAACATCATCATTAAGCTGTACCATTATTACCACAATAATCATAAAATAAACACCGCCATATTCTCATGACACCTATCTATCAGTGAAAGTCTATACCAGTTTCAATCTTTTATCACCCAAATTAGTTGTAATAAATGATCGATTTCTACCACTATCCATCACAACATACGTCTAACACATCAGTGACAAGTGTCCCAATACAACCAACATATTTATGCGGTTTATAGCTTCAAAAATTGTTTTTATATAAAGGGTATAGAGACTGTTTTGGAGTTTCTGAATGACATGTGTGAAGCTGGTAATACCTCACCTGTCTTGGACTGGTACCCGTGACAAATTTGTTAATATCAAACTTGTAAGAGACGGCGTCTAAGATCTTCACCTTCCAAAATGTCTTAAATGTGTAAATAAGCTACCGCCTTTGTGGCATTTTGGACATAAATTGTTAGAGTCAGCTTCATTATATATGGAATTCGTGAGAATTTAGTTTCTTCAAAAGTGAGGAGCGTTGTTTTCCGGCGATTTGAATTATAACTCAAATAATCATTAGCTGTTAAGTGAAATCTATTAAAAAAACGTTATTTTAACAAATTGCGGGCCTTTTAAAAGAATTTAAAAACTTTCGACTAGCTTATAATTTAATATATAGGTATTTCAATTAAACTAGACCTCTATTCGACAAGCTCAACTGATAGAATTTGACGTCTTCACATAGATCACAGATGGGCATAAGAGGATTCGTCTTCTCCCTGGCATTTTTCCTGGTGTATGCTACGGCTCAGGTAGCCTGGGGTCCGCTTTGGTAACTATCCCAAGATTTAACGTAGGCGCTAGTTTGACGAATGCGACTGCCATCTGACCTTTCAACCCAAAGGGTAAACTAGGCCTTATTGGGATTAGTCCGGATTCCTCACCATGTTTTCCTTCACCGAAGAGCAATTGGTAAAACTAACATAATATTTACAGTAAGTTACAAGCTACCTACCTTAGATCGAAAATAGGCCCTTGAGGCATTGTACCTAGGATGCTGGCAGCAATTCCACGTTGATACGTTTTGCGAGGAAGCCACCAGCTCTTCGGTCACCAGTTATATAAATGGTAAATATTATATGATAAGTATTTCGTACATAAGTTTAAAATAACTCATTGGTGCGAGCCGGGGTATGTATACTTTACCTACCTTCGGATTGAAAGTTGCACGCTCTTGCCACTGATGGGCCACCAACACTGGGCAAAGGAGGATTATTTAACTTAAAAACTTTCAAAGTTATAGTTATAGCGATTAATAAGATAGATGTGGAATTAAGTGTCTAAAAAAGCACGAGGTTAGTTCTAGGACTTTTAGGTTTAGAGAGTTCTCGGTATAAAATCACAGTACTTCACTCACTAAGTACTTCATTACTTATTGACTGCAAACATTCATAAAAGTACAATTACCTATAATACGTTAGAAGGCGGTGTAACAAAAGTATACTGTAACGTAACATATTCTTTCCTTAGGTACTTTACTAAACTACCTAACAACCAGTACCTTAGACGATACAGGTATTAAAAAAGCCAGCCCACTTGGATACTAACTCATGTTTATCGTGTCTCCGACACAGTTAACTACAAACCTGTTATTATTTCTATTTTCAATGTTGCATGCATATGCGAATTTCAATCGCTTACCCAATCAGTTCCACATTGACAGCTGGACAAGGCATCATTCTCTTTGTCTAAATCCAAATTCAATCTATAACTACGACGCGCTGTTATATTTAGCGCAGGATGATCTTTATCATTATCTACATACTTAATAATATAGTCACGTATAGACTGATAGATATCGTACAGACTAAACTGCTCCAACTATTGAGAATATCCGTAATCAGGGGTTAGACGCATGTGAAGTCGTGGGCAGCTGCTGCTGTAATAGACAAACCTCTGTGATAGATACATCCGTCGCATTCCAGGTTCAGTGTAAGACCTAAACTGAGTCGCTGCCATACAACTGAGCACAGTTAAGAATCTAAACTGAATCGCGTTAAGACGTCATGGTAAGGGCCCTGAGCACAGTTAAGAACCTAAACTGAATCGCGTTAAGACGTCATGGAAGGCTCCTGTGTCCTGTTCTATTTAATGCCATTAATAAACATTTCAGTCGCCATCTCTATATCTTGCCAATTTTAACACAACTTAGGTAATATATATATAACAAAAATCTGCGACACAAAAATCATAAAATGTACACAAAAATGTTTCTTAATTAACACTTTACGATTGCGATAGCAGTTATAATATTGAAACATTTAGGATCGCCATTGTCCCTCAATTTATCAAGATCTTTGACATAGAGACCCCGGGCGACCGAAGTTTAGCGTCTCCGTAGTAAGTAGTTGTTTGTCTAAAATTTCGTTCGTTGTTGGCCCTCAGACATTGAAGTTTCCCGCAATAATCTGGCATGTAATCTTAATAAATCCCAATCTATAACTAACACAATACGTATTTGAGAATGCATTCCATGTAGCAAGCATGAGATGTGTAATGACGCCCAAAATGTGCAAGTTGTGGGAACTGGGTTCTTGTTGTGACACGGTCGCAGGCGCCGGTTCCGGCGTTAAGGATGGGCGGAAGCGGATATGGATCTTTTTCCTTTCCTGATTTTTTTAGTTGTCATAAGAAAGCAGGAGAGGAGAAACAGATTAAAACCTCTCTTCAAATCTCGATTTGTTTAACACAATTGCAACTGTTATCAGTATCATAATGATAATCATTTTTAAAGTTATGTACGGCCTCGTCTTATGGTGCAAAAGAAAATTATTTAGAACCAAAGAACTTTTCTTTCCGGTCATTCTGTTCTTAAAAGGTGCTACTGATTAGGTTTTCAGTTACATTATTACTAAAATCTCGAAAATGTCTCTCTAAAAATCAACTACTACCCCACGGTTTGAAATGATTAAACTAATGTGTCTATGTCTAAGACATTCTCTTTAAAAAATGTTTACCGCTAACTCTTACAACTTAGATCCAAATCGTTTAACTTTGACATATCTGAAATAATTAGAAACAAGCCGAGTCGGACGTGACTCTATCTAAAGATCGTCGTATCGATTGATTGAAGATCGGTACAGCGATGTCTCCGGATTGGACCATGATCTGCATTTTTAGAATTGATCAGGATCACGTCATACGCTAGGTTATGCCCGCGGCTCTTCTTACGATTTTTCGATTAATTATACTAATACAGGGTGTAATCGTTAAGTGTAGCCAGGCGATTACTCCGTAACCTTAGGTAACTCACTTTTTATAGCAATTTGAAATTTTGTGATATCTTTTATAGTTACGGAATAATCGCCTGGCTACACTTAACGATGACACCCTGTATTGAATTTATCATCACTATTATAGATTGTATAAATTGTGTTCGTATTGTTAATCGTTTTACAGTTTAACAGAGTTACATCAAAGATTATTTGTTTAAGAAGCACCTACGTTGGTACTTGTTACCTAACAAAATCATTAAAGAATGGCACAATTTATTACACATGCATTGCACCTGCCAACCTAAGGTTAGATTTAGCTTTCATATTTTCTTCGAAGTTTAAAAAAAACGCCTTACACATGCATACTTGATCCCTGAGAAATATTCTTTACGTAGGTATCTAAAATGTCTGTAAATTAGTAAAGTACGAACTTCTAGATTGGCAGTGGCGAGTGCTGTCGCATAAAAAGGATGTCTCAGACTAGAACGGGCCAATCTGTCAGTACCTGTAGAAAATGTCACATGACCTCCGAGGGATCAGAGCTCGGACGTAATTATTTCTATTTAAATTGACGGATCGTCCCGTCCCGCCCCGTACCGTTCTAGCGTGAGTCATCCTTAAATAAGACCCACAAAAGCGTGAGTGTATGAAAGTTTGTATGAGTACAATTTAAGATGACCAGTTCTCGGAAGTGGTAAATTTTAAGACCAATGACGACGAAGACAGTACTCCTGAAAAAAACCTTTTATCCTTTTGGAAAACCTTGACAAATAGACCAAGTCAGGACGTAAGTAATGATATGGTTCGCTTATCTCTCCCTCTCTTCCTAACAACGGTGGTGGGGTCAGCTTTCTTCACTTGCCTTTTCCACTTCGTTCTATCCTTGACATCGTCAATGGAAATCGTGCACTCAGTCATGTCCTTTTGCACTAGATCTTTCCACCTTGTCTTTGGTTTTCCTCTAGATCTGTTACCAGGAATGGAAAGTTGTAGTGCTGAATTTCCAATATAATCCGGTGGTTTTCTTTTCATATGGCCGTACCACCGCAGCCTACTTTCTTGCATCTTGTCAACGATGTTGCGTACGCCCAGGCTAACATTTTATCGAGCCTTGTGACGCCGTAAATTAACCTGAGGATCTTCATTTCGGCAACTTGGATAGATGGTGAATTATAATTCACTTATCTATAAGTAGGTAATTTATTGAACCAGCACATACTTTTCGTGTACGACTATGATGTCTTTTTGGACTCATTTACATGCTACGAACCAAATGTCCACTTAACTCTATCCGCCATCACGATTGCCCCCGAACACAGCCTATTTAATTTTTTCCACCTCCTCGTGACCGGCGTCATCCCATGAACTTACGCCATGCAATCGAAAATGAAATTAATACTGTCATTCAATGTCGAAACATCAGATCAAGATAGTCCCACAAAAACCACGCGATGTCATGAACGTAATTGTTTTTTGCGTTCGGATGTCGTAGGCGTCTCATTCTATTTGTCGAAGAACGTTTTCCAACGTAGCTATCCCCAATAGTTTACTGTGGTTTACTATGTAGTGTTCTGAACACAGAGAGACACGGTGTTTAAGTGTGATTATCAGAAAGAGCTCTTTTTAAATAGAGTCCCCTGCTGTTAGTACCATGTTAGATTGATAGATGATATACAAGTTGTTCTATCGTCCCGCTACAGCCTTTTTATATGGGACCTTTTAAGTGAGAATTGTCTCTGGTATTGGATTTTTATCTTATGGGAAGATTGAAAAGCCATTGCGAGAAGTGACGGTGTTTGATTGAATTTCTCAATACAAAGTGACCCTTTTGATTGACAGCTGGTGTTGTTAATGGGAAAAGGTCACTTTGCGTTTTAGCTAAGTTAGTTAAGCGTTTTAGAAAATATTTCGCAATCATTTATATTGTTACGAATTTCAATAGTCACGGTATTAATAGTTAGGTACGTACCATTATTTTCCCTACGAACTGTTAAGAACTCGGTTGCTGGGAAAACAACTAAAATATTTTCTCAATATCACACAGGAACTCAACTTTAGATTCAGTCCACACTCCAGTGTAGACGTTATGGGAGGCGCCATGGAACGACGTCATAGACATCTAGCATAATGAAATAGGAAAAAGATATAACAAGACAACTAGTTGTTGCTCTACATTACGGGATCCCCGCCTATCTACATATTCTACCTATCATACTCTATTGGAGGCAAATTTAAGGTGCATACCAACTTGGTTTCAATTCAATGTCAATGTCCTCTTTTCGTCGCACTTGCACTTATTTTACTTTCGTATTTTGTGCTGGCGCTACTGTATGAACATATTTTTTTTTATTTAACATTCTATATATAGCTCAGAATATATAAACAAAACCGGAGCGGTCAATGTCCATCAGACGACGCAGAGCAAAACATATCACATAAATAACATCTTCAACCCAACGACAGGTGACCCTATGAACCTTGTTTCAAATCTACACATCACACACAACTATCACTTCTAGCCTTCTAAACATAAAACGCATAATCCCTTGCACATATAAGGCATGACTTTGAATGCGACTCAAATTTCTTCAAAGTCATTTGTCAAGTATCGGGTCAGAGGGTGTGATTCGTCTCATGTTAATCAATGCATGGACAGATGATTAGATGATCAATATGTGATTTGAACATGGCTATTCGAGTTCATAAATTATTCATTGTATGTAACTTTCTTTGGTTCTCATGCGTTCCATGGAGTATAGTCAACTATAGTTCTATGTATTTTTTCCTGACAATGCATTAGGTATTTCATAATCGTTAGCGTTAATACAAATATTACCTAAGTATTTTGAAATACATAGGATTTTATTTGTTCCAAATCCGACATCATGACTCACTATGATGGATCAAAGCTTGATATTGGGGTTAAAACAAGAAACAAACAAATAAGGCTTAAGAAGTAAGTAAAACTGATCATTTTAGAGCTTACAATACAATTCCTATGGCAATCACTTAGTAACTTGTGCTGCCAGATACGACTAATATGTATGTTGGACGTGCTTTTCATACCGTATTTTTATAAAAAATTGGCAGACGTTTTAGTAAAATTATATAGTTATTCTCTCTTCCTAACAGAGGCAAATGTCAAACTGAGAGATCCTTATACAACAAACAATAATTTAGCAAAACTGTGTTGATGTGCGTTTATGGAAAACGACATAATGACATCAGTAAGACTCATAACATGCCTACAAGACTATTGCATGGATTGAGTATTAATTAGCTGATTGCAGCTTCGGCCACCTAACTCAACTAACTGACTAGATATGCGACAGACTATGGTAAATCGGTTAAAAAAGTTTCATTTTCACATCATAGAGCTCAGAGAGTTTTGACCAAAATGATACCCTCCAAGCACTTCACACATAGCTAGTATAATGCATACATTTAAAATATAATAAACAACTGCAAGATTGCTATCAGCAACTGGCAATAAATACGAGTTAATCATTCGCAGCTCCATCGCAGTCATTAAAACCACATTAAAATAATAGACACCAAAACTGCACATTTGTTAGATACCTTATCGCTTACCTTACCTTAATCCATACGCGGTACCTTATTCCATAACAGTACCCTCGCAATTACATTTCATAGTTGATACTAGGTACTTTAATAGTACATAGTTCCAACTATTTGGGAAACCTGTTTTGGGTTTGAAGTATCGATCTGTAATTGAGAAGTTTCGATAACTCATAGACGATGATTGATATAAAATGTTGCTTTTAAGAGTACATATAAGCAAATGTATGATCTGATGAAGTTGTAGCTAAAAGTTTAAAGTTAATATTTATTACTTTCGAATCGAATTTCACTTGACATACACTCGTCATAAAATCTATTTAGAAGAAGTAAAAAAAAAAGATCACCAGATTAAATTTTCTGTTTGCAAACAACAGATCAACGGTACTTAAGTAACTATCAGTAGTACATGTAATGTATTTTATTTGAGTAATATTAAATTGTCTCTTAAGTTCACTGTGTTTTAATACGCCAACTCTATTTCTTTACGAGTTATTCAAATGTTAGTGACCCGGTACTTTTTACTAAAAACAAATATGTGCATTAGCATTCCCTTTAGTTGAACCGTTAGTTTGATCCCTAAAGCTACAAAAGTGTGAAATCTCGGGAGATTGCGATTACCATCGCTGGACAGCTCGTTATTTATGCATGTCTGCGGCGGCCAACCCCCACTATGCAAAGAAACCTATAAATTATGCGGGGCGAGCGAGCCGTGCTAAATCTAGGGATGCTTCTTGTTTTCGGTAAGTGTTTTTTAGACTATACCTATAGACTCGTCTAAACCAGTATGTTTACAAAAAATCTGATTACTCAAGTAATCACAAACATCGATGGTAAACAACTAATTATAATGGTATGTTTAGTGGACTTATATCATAATGTGATTGTTTTAGTAAAATTAACTACTTGTTGATAAGGTTTAATTGTCAATGACACCGTCATCTCATCGCCTGTCATTCCTTGAACCATAAAATGTTCAGTGCCGATGGATGATCTGAATTTTTATTTCAATTCCGACGGGTATTTATTAATTTTAAGTATAAAACTCTCTTGAAACTCGAATATATGCAATAATATTTGCATATGTATTTGAGTATTTATTACATATTTATTCGATGATTTTTCGTACTAAGCCAGAATTTTTGTATTTCTTTGGTTTATTCCTAAACTTCTTCAAACAATCATATCTATATCGGGATGATTGACATGATTATAAAACTAGCACTTAAACCTGCCAGTTGTCCATGATATTATTGTACCTATACACGACCGCCTACACGTCACAACAACCTTATAAACCAAATAATTACCTGTCCATTTACCAACCCAACTTCCAAATACAATGATAACTTACAAATTACCAACCTAACAATTACAAAGCGATTGCAATCATTAATGTAAGTAATGCTCATAGTTTGTCGAGCTAAAGTATTGGATAGCATTTATGTAAATATCAATTACATTTGTAATCTGTTGGTAGTGTATGGACGTCCTCATTGCAGGTAGACAGTTGCTACAGACGAGAGCGTATTTCCATTGTTACTTGTCAGGTTATAAGACCTCGGTAGAAAGGTAAATGGACCTTACACCGTTAAATTTGATTGGTGCATCGTTTTTACATTTTAATTATATGTAAAGGCAGTGGTAAGGATTCAGCCCTTATCTACCGGGAATTGTATTTTAATGGCAGTTTTTGTTCCAGTAGATAGGAATGTTTTACTATTATTAGGTGCCATTCCCATAAATATTTCAAAGACATTTGCAACTGAGGGGCTTTACCATTGTATGATAGAGTCCAAACAAGCTAAGTTTGCACCGACATTAACTATAGCACAAACTGTGATATTGTTAAGTCATCATTTCATGAAGTTTGACGTTAAAATGATACTTGCGCAGTCTTTAATGACAAAAACGATATAAAATTAGCTTGGTCTGATTCTAGATTTGTCATGCGTGCGGGCTCACCAATTATTAGAGAGGGTAAAAGTCATTGCTTCGTCAAAAGTCTACTTACTGTTATACTACCAATATAATGGTTGAATTCGTGTATTTATATCAAATAAGCATAGGTATTGGTTAGAGTGTACTGTTGCAGCGCGCACACGTTGGGCGCCAATTTGATATGCATTGTTTAACAACAGCCCTACTTCAAGTTACTACGCCCACGTCGCAATTTTTTAGAGTTAAATCATGTTATCTCTTCCAAGCAAATGAACCGTCAATCTTTAAAGTTTTATTTTAAATATCAAGCTTATGTGCAATTATCAGATTGACTTAACCCTCACAGTCTGTGCTATCAAAATCTAGAAAATTTAGCGTAGCCGGACTCTATTTCCCGTGTGTGAATGGAAACGGTATGCGTTACTCACCCCGTTGAGTTCACTCTTCGCTCCCTCACGACGAGCTAATGACTAATATTACGGTAATTACCGTAAACGTTCACATACAAATGCATAATCGGCGGCACGATCAAATCGGGACCAGACAAGGTCGCGGTCGCTGATGTACAGTCAGCAACAGAAGTTACTGGGCAGATGAAGTGTGCAAAATGATCTTGACACGCTCTTATTGCCACAAAAATAAGGTCATGCCAAGGATCATTTTGAACACCTCATCCGTTTATCTACTTCTGCTACTGACTGTATAAGTACAATAATATTTATTTATAATAATTTGGTTGGCGATGTCGCGTCGTATTGCCATTGCTGTTATTATTATGAGCCAGTCCTCTCCTACTGCTGGGCCTACTACTTTTTATTATCCTTCCTAGCTTTAGCCTACATGTGGCCATCGCCACAGTCACCTACTCCAAAAAACTAGGAGCGTTACCCAGCTTTTTATAGCATGCTAGAATCAAATAAATACACAACTTGCCTGCGAACAACGTAGCCTGCAGTGCAGATGTTTGCAGCTCTGAAGCTGAATTCTGGGGTTCAGGGTTTACTTTCGGCGTCAGGTTGAGACCCTTATTTTTTATATACTGAGTTTTAAACCCTTACAATTGATCAACATTCACGTTGCTCAATCCTGAACACTCTTCATGGAGACATACTAAGATATTTATGTGTACTTTAGAACCGCGGGTTAGCAGCTAACAAATAATGTAGGTAAATTAATGTATAGCTAAAGTTTTTTTTGCAAACTAGTTTTTCTTGTGATGCATTTCAATTTCAACGACTACAAATTTAGAAGTTTGTTTACGTTTCAACTACATTCCTGATCACCACCCAAAACTGACTGTGTCGTAATGAAAAGCTACACTCAAGGCGACTGTAATGTATGTATTCGAAAACTATCCTCACATATATTGCATGGAAATCCAAGAAAAACAAACGTTTCTCCGAATTTATCGACAAGCTGTAAGAGAAATATGTCCGCGATTGCACGGGGTATGGAATGTAGCGCAGATGCTATGTTGCTATATAAAACAATATTGGCGCCAAATCCGTGGATGAGTTTCTAGTTTTTCTGTTACCTATCTGTTTTTAGTTCACCAAATATCTGTGTAAGATATTAAGTAAACGAGGATTGAAAGATTGGACATAATTTCATTAGCAAAATTAGGGATCTATTAAGGTAAATGGGGGTGAAATTATACGTACCTATATTAAAAACGGGAGTGAGTGTGAGTAACTTCACCTTAAGCATCACGACTATTTGAGACAATAAGACCATGTCTTAATGTGAAAGACACCTAGCTCTTCTGTATGGTACATCGCGACCATGTTGTTGATGCTTGTATGGTTGACAGTAATCGTTTCAAGCGCGATATTTTTGGAGATAAAGTTTTAACAGCTTCGGTATTGTCACCTTTAAATGCACTATGTATACAGACAAATAAAACCTACCCTGTTTTAAGTCATCTCCGCTCCTTCATCTCTCATAACCCATAACCATCTTGTTGTTGCTCGTATATGACTGACGATAATCGCTCGACACATGTAGCGTGTTATTTTTGGACAGCCTGTTTCAATAGCTTCAGTATTGTCACGAATAGCTTTATTTTCACCACTAGTATTTGAGACAATACAACCATGTTTTGTCCGAAAAGTCATCTCCACTACACTTATTTAACGCACACGTTTTAGACATATGATTTGCTAGCACAAAAGCTATCTCTACTCCATCATCTCCCGTGGCCATCTTGTTGTTGCTTGTATGATTGACGGTAATCGCTCGGCGCATGTAGCGCGGTATTTTTGGACACCCTGTTTTAACAGCTTCGGTATTGTCGCGAGTAGCGTCGTTGTTTATTTTATTTATTCGATACTTTATTGCGAACGGGGTGATTTTATTTTAGTGCCGTGTTGATGCCATTAAGAGATTGAGTGTATTGGAGGCGGTTATTATTAAATTTAAATGGTTTTTGGAATTAAGGGTCATAAGCTTTTTCACACTATAAATAATTCACAATAGACAATTTTTTTGGATTCGTTTTTAAGAAATATCTGCAAACAATCTGTGTATTTACTAATTCAGGCATCACTCAGCTCGCTGCGTCAATAGGAGTGATATAGGTAGTTGATCACTTTTATTGGACACCTTTTTAGGGCTCCGTAATCAACTAGGAACCCTTATAGTTTTCCCATGTCTGTCTATATGTGCACCTACAAGTAATCTCAGTAATCATTAGCACTAAAAAGCTGTAATTTTATTTAATTATTATATATGTACCTATAAATCACGCAGACAAATTGGTAAAATAAAAAGTGTATTTTTTTCGTTTCAAAATTGTGAGGGATTGTTGGATAGAAATTTTTGGTGACTGTAGTTCTATTATATAGTGTCTCCTAATCTCTCCTTAATTCCTATGTGGAATTCAGTTACTGTCTGACTACTCAATTAGTTACTACTAATGTGATTGGTATGGGAATTAGAGCTTGGTTACTTGGAGGGCAAATCGCCCACTTTCATTGAACAAATTGACAAATTGAACTTTATTTCACCCCCACTTCTTTTGTTAATACTGTAGGTACGGATATATTTTATCTGTAGGTATGCAAAACATTTACGTGCTAAAATAAAAATGTGAAGGTGATTCAGGAACCAATAATATTATTTTGGCTCAACCGTACACAGTGCGAGTGATGTGGCCAGTTAGAACTGTGTCACAGTCACAACGCACGTCATGTATCGATACGAGATACACTTGGCTCGCGCTCAAATTGATATTGAATTTATTTTCAATTTTACCGCGCCCTCCTTAGGTGCGCAGAGTAGCTAGCGAAACAGAGGCGGGGCACCGACTATAATAATAATTTTGGTAGCGGACACAGATGAGCGATATTAAAATGATTTGTAAACATTTGGATTCACGTTGGTGATTAAGTGTACAGTTATGTTACTTCACTCACTATATATGACTGACAGTTATCTCTTTCACTAAAAATACTAAATATTTACATTCAAAGTACTTCCGCCATAATGCAATGGCAGCTTGCCTGCTTTTAAGCTTATCCAGAGTCAGTGAAAGAGGATTTGATTTTGGTGGGATTAGCTAATTTATATACCTAATAATAATAATCATCATCATCATTTATTTCAGGGAAAGCCAATAAAATTATTAGTATTCCTTAACTGTGTACAAATATTATAAACTTACAAAACTATGGTTATTAAGTTTAGTACACAGTAGGTACATGACAAACAGTTATTCATTTCATTTCATTTCATTTCATTTATTCAAATTGCATAGTCAGCAAACAAAACACAAAGTTCAAAAACAAGCACCACAGACAAAACCTTACCGGATGAGAACATTAAACACAGAAAACATTAAATTCATATAATGAACATAATATATTATTTTAGTGAAACGAAATACGGAGGCGTTGAGGAATCTGTAATGACATGCCTCACGCTGTCACGCTCTCGTCACACCACTGCACAGGAGACGTTACTGTTGCTCTAAAAAAATGATTAGTCATAATTTTAGTTTGTATGTACAATTGCAGTATATCGGGCCTGGGAGATTTAAAAAATATACATAGACAACGAAAAACGCTACATACAGTTTATTACAAAAAAATAAACTTATTTAAATGCAATTGCCAAATAAATCGTGAAATAACTAAATTCTAACAGCTGAATAAACAAACATTTTGACTACCTTAACACAAGAAAAAAAAGACGTTCGGGTCGCTTTTTCCGTGCTCTCGTCCCTTTGTGGCCAGTGCGTGGTGCGCTTGGATCAAAGACGTTGAGCCCGTCGCTTACAACAATGTTTCTAAGGTCTGCATCTGTAGATCTCTAGTCTGTGCAGTTGACAGTGAACAGGCGCCACCGCGGTACAACGTCAAGCGCTATTTCTGGTGCGACGCGCGCCCCACTCGAGACGTACTCATTACTCTGTACGGCCCACCGCTGGACTTCGTTTCCTATTCGCTGTGTATGACTGTGGTGCCGCTCTTGGGGGTAGCAGTCAAATCACTTAAAAATGTTAACATTTTAAAAATGGCGTGCGGTGACGTGACTTTGCACATCCAGAAATATTAAAGCAAGGCATTTCCTATAGAAAGCGTCACTTTCGATAACTCGGAGCCCTCGGACGTCACATGACACTTTCTTTAGAAATTAGCAGATTTGGCACGGCCCGGCTCGTCCTATCCCAGCCCAGTCTACCTTCTAGTCATCCTTTTTGTTTGCGGCCCTCTTGTCCTCGACTGTTACAATGCACAGTTTTAAGGATCTGCGACAACGAAATGTAAAACACGTGCAAGACTTTAATTTTCTTTTATGGTAAGTATACTTTAATGAATATAGCCTGAATCATTAAAAAAACATCGACTTTTTAGTCGTCGGTAATCCTTTTAAGCAGAAGGAGCCACCGTAGTAGAAATCACTATTTTGGAATCTTAAAGAGCCATAATGATAATGATTATGGAGGTGCAAGAACTCCTCTCTTGTCTCTATCTACGAATAGTCATATTCGGGTTGCAAATCGGGATAGGCTGACTTCTGTGACGTACATACGTCCCTACTTCATTTCTGTCATTCAAGAACCCTTGTCAACACATCTCTTAATTAGAAAATATCTCGTCTTTTCTGACGCCCATTCGTTTTTCAATTTTCAATACCATTAGCCAGCAAAAAGCAAAGTTCATTGGCAGTTCAAACATCTATTTACCAGTAAAAAGAGGAGTTCACTTGTCACGCCACCTGAATGAGATGTTATCCGCGGTCACGACTGACGTGACAGATCGCTCGATCACGGACCGTTACAAACTAGTACCTGTCAAAAAGTCGTTTCGAGATTTTTGAAAATAGGTTCTGTATTTGTTTATAGCGTAGCATTCTCTGAAGAGTGTGACAAAATTCGCAACGCAGATAGAGGCTGAACTCATTTTAGTTCTCTGATTTCGGATTTATAGATAAAACTAGAAACGCTTATTATTTCGCCTTGTCCGTTTATCCGACTGCGGATCATCACAGTGGCTGTTAGTTCTAGAAAGCTTAGTACAAGTAAGTATACATATCAATCACAGACAAAGCAGAAAAAGAATTTTTTTTTTGTTAATACTTTAGGTACACATAAAAAGTAAGATTGTTTTTTTTTCTTTGAATAGATGAACTTAGATATTTGAAAACCTAAGATGATTGGAACCTATTTTATGATTAACCTCGTTACCGCGTTCGACTGGACAGTCTATAAGTTAATAGTTAATTACTCGTGACGCAAAATTACCTGCCTATTTAAATTACTTACTAAATTTAACATATAAGAAATTGTTATTATTTCTTGCCTACGTTCATAATTTAAACCATTTCACCCATTGTATAAACCACTCTTCTACATTTTATACAAACATCAAACAGCTCCTGTTTACATCTTGTTCAACTTTTTCATTCGCGTTCCATCAATGACTAAATAAAATCTTTCAAACATTTCCAAATTGACACAAAACCCTTCACACTTGGTAATAGACACCTTGTCAAAAGTATCCGTTCCGGGTGTCAGGGCTGTCTCTAACGGGTGCTCTGAATTTTGCATGCATGCGCCCGACGGTAATGTGACAAGTGACAACCCTAGCTTTGTGTACAAATTTGCACGTTTGTGCGCAGGGTGTTTTGAATATGAATTGGGTTGCATGGTTATTAAATGTAATATGTATAATAGGGTGCTGTGAAAGCTGTCAACTGTGATTTTTCATGATACGACTCGACCCACAGATTCACAGTTCATTTAAGTCCAATGTCACAAATCTTCTACATTTTCTTGTGGTTGAGACCAAATCAAAAGTATATCGTAAGTAATCCTTAATCCAATTTTTAGTGACACTATTTGGATAAAAAGTTGTAAAGATTTCATTATACAAACCCCAAAAATTGTTAAATAGTAATATAGTCCCCAAATATTAAATTTATAAATATTCCCTAAATGATAGTGGCACACATTTGCGATGTAAAGAGTGTCAAAGCGGCAAAGAACCCGTGTAATGTAATACGGATGAGCTCATCCCTTTTTATCACCCACGACTATAGTAATATTGTAATCACAAGCGCCATATTTGTCATATTCATCACTGTTTCCACATGGCAGAGTCCTCTTGAAGCATGAACCCACACACCCATGTTATGCTATGTCTCTATCTGAGCATCTTTAATCACAAAGCCATAGCGTGTTTAAAGACGACACGTCACAGACGTTAAGCAAAATATATGATAGACGCTAAAGCCCGTGCCAGACGGTTGACAACGACAGTTTCTGCAAGACGACCTTGGCAGAAGCGATGTAGAAGCGCGGCTGTCTACATGGTTTACAACAAGCCCAAAACTTCAGTGTGTTTGAAGCGCTTGTGCTGGGCTAACGTGCGACTAACTCCTACAACAACGCCATGGCTCCTTGTTTATCGAAATTTCAGGCTCTAATTCTTTGTATTTGGAAACTAAAACTAAAATTTCCCATGCATTATTTTTTTTTGCACTGGGTCCTTGTACGCCTCACAAGACAAGTCCCAGAGGCACGGCAGGTCTCTATATAACCCAGGAAAGATATGTATGATTTTGACAGACATTAAATTGTAATAGCCTGATTTTTTCAAATTACGTTAAAATGGGATATTTATATATGATATATGCAAAAATCATACAAACTTTTCTTCCGGAAGTAGGTAAATAGTAAAAAAATAATAAACTAAATCGATTTTTTTAACTGAACGATAGCAAATAGTTTTCTTGTATGTGAACATGACGACATATTTGTCTTCTATCTGTTAAAAGAGAAACCGAAGACAACTTATTCGAGTAAAACCATTAAATCTACAAAATGTACGGCACGGGTGATAGATGTAGATGTGTTATTTCGCCAGAAACAAATGTTAATAGGTAGAAACTGGTCCTGACCCATTTTAAACGAGTTAGAAAACATATGTACATATAAATCTTACAACAAAAATGTTTGTAACATGTGTGTACATATTTGTGACGATTAGCGTGTAACGATATTTTGTTGGATTTTGTTGCCTACTTAATATCCGTTACGCTAAAAAATTACCTATTATTAATTATTTCCCAAACTGTCAAAATTTCCATACAAGCTGTCAGTTCAATGACTGGATTAATATAACTCAAGCAGTTCAGTAATAACATCGCATTCGTTCGCCATCCTGTAATATTGTGTGCGCGCGCGACGCGTCTGCACTCGGAGCGTGCGGCTACGCGACTGTCCTTCGAGTGGCTGACAACAAGCGGCTAGACGATTGTCAACCACTGCTTCTGCCGTTTGGTTGGCAGAGCACGCCCGTCTGCCAAGGGCGTTTAAAGGTCATGCAGATTTTGGTTTCAACCACTTGCTACACGGCTGAAAACCGCTGTTTTTCTGCCAAGGTCGTCTTGCAGAAACTGTCGTTGTCAACCGTCTGGCACGGGCTTAACCCTAGGTATAAAATAGAAAATTTTAAATCCTGATAAACACTGATAATCATAGCAAATATCAGTGGCGACGAGGCAATATTGACTGAAACTTTATGGCGCAAAATTAAATTAAATGTATAAATGGCAGACTTAATGTTAAATAGCATTTACTACCCGTCCACCAAAGGCACGAACAAAGACAGGTTAAAATGATGTAAAGATAAAATTAAAAAATACTTTCAGAGAAAAAAAAGAAGCAAACTGTCACACTATCCTGCTGCTGAACTATTATCCAATTCAATAGCTTTAGTTTTACCTTACCCTATATTATATCAAAGTTTGAGTTCCATGTGCATCATGGGAAAATTATAATGTGTGCCTAACTATATATTTACATTAATAAGGTAGGTCATTAAAGAGATACCTACCCATTTTACTTAGCCGGGGCATCTTGTAATACATGGTGCCCGCGAGGAAAGGGAAATATGTTAATCATACATTGCTGAAGTCAGAAGAAACAAACAGAGATTTTTCAAACTTGGCCTTATCTTATTACATAAGTAACAATAATACTAATTTTAATGGCGTAGGGATGTGACGACCCCATCGCCCACTGGTTTCCACCGGTGCAATCAGTCAACGCAGGGCAGCTTGTGGCGAGCTGTTGGGGAGTAGCGACCCCACGTACCTGAGCGCTCCTGGGGGACTCCGTCGTCCGACCAAGTCCTCCGCCTCTGGCTTGCCTTAACCGGCCGTCCAGAGTGGGGTCGCGAGAGCTGTGTTCTCGAGGGTAGATGTGGAAACCTAAGTGGCGAGTTGGCTATATGTTTAAAGTCCAGTGACACCTCTCTACCCCCAGCCCTCATACCGGTGTTGCCCTCGAGCCATCTTAGATGTCGCTTTTTGTGGGGGCCCATCTTATGTGGGCGAGTCACCGTCTGCCGGAAATAAAATTGATTACCGTTTTGTTAGGCAGACGTCCGATTTTATTCTCCATAACCCAGTATTTAGTCCACCGCTTTCACCTAATAGTCCAGCATATTTTAGATTCCATTAAATCTCAATAGTCTATACACCCTGGCGGGTGCTGCCTCTGCGTGCGTCCCATGACTCGGGCAGGTGCAACATCCGCTCGGTGTACCCCTTACATTTCATTAAATTGTATAAAGGGCCTGTGCGTGTTGGCTTCGGCTCCGCGCACGCCTCCCAAAGGTCCGGAACACCATTGTTCCGTGATGGGAAAGACATACTAATTTGATTACTAAAATTATCGTAAAAAATGCACGAGTAAAGTTTTTGTTTACGTACTTTACTGTACGTTACTTTTCAATTTGACGTCTGTCAATTAAATATGACAATACTAAGACATTGAAACAGTGTTAAAAATCCTAGATTTTGATAGCACAAAATGTGAAAGTTGTAAGTAAACGTCATAATTTCATGAAAGTATGACGTTTAAAATAAAACTTTCATCATTTAGTAATTTACTTGGAACAGACAACGTGGTTTGACTTAGATTATCTCTGAAACTACATGGAAACCAGAAAACTTTATACAACATTTTTGGTCTTAATATGTCATCAGGAATGTGCTGTTAGAATCTTTCTCTTTCCTCGCGGGCACCTTGTAGAAGGTGTACAAGGCAACTGGAACTGGTCTCCTTCATCAGTAGTTTTGGTTTAGTGAAATTCATCCTTGGTCTATCAGTGTGCTTACCACGTGTTTGAAAACTGTGGAAATCTATAGCGAGTAGAGATCGCGTCTACATCAAAGGACTGTTGCAGTGCATCTTGCTCGTTCTTAACTGGTGGAAGCGAAATGCAAACACTGTCGAATTCGCGCAGTCGCTATCGATTACGATTACTCATCAGCACACAGTAGTCTAAGCTGTCTGTCTGTCCGGTACAAATGATACATACGAACAGGCTAGACATGGAACTTTTTTCAAATAGTGTTGCTCTGATAGAGACACAGTCTAGCCACTGACGCCATATAACACATTCACCCTTATGTTTTATTCGAGATCGCCTTTTATTACCAGTAAAGGATGTTTTTACGATTCTGTTCAGCGAACGTTCGGCATTTGCACTGCCTTTAAAGTACCCTTACATCCACAAAAACTGTTTGTTACACTAGAAAAACAATAGATCACGCTAATACACGTATTGTTTATCTATTAAGATGCTATTATGAGTGATGGTCTGCTGGTTGATTATCTATTAGTGTCTAATCAAACTGCAATAAGTTAGAATTATTTAGCTTTTGTAGATGCAAAATTTCTTTTGTCTTTTGCCATATTTAGAAGTAGAAGATGGATATTAGAAAAGCTTTGTACAACCAGTTACATTGCGTTTTTTTTGTTCTTACACATTTCTATTGCTGACTATACATCCTATTTTTTGCAAGTTTATTAATGAACTTTCAACAGACTAACTTGATTTACTTGGTTACGTTCTTACCTCGAGGTTTTCTTTGGGTTTCCCTTCGACTGCATCATTACAACAGGAGCCAGTCCTTTATAGGTCCTAGTCCTTTGACGTTGACAAGTGCATTGCAATGTGCCTAAATTTATCATTTATGTTAGTCATGGGGGTAAGGAGGCGAGGTCATGCTCACAATGCTTGAAAGAGCAAGTTGTCGTCTGAAAAATACCAATAAAAACAGATTTACCATGGATTCTGGGGCACAATAGATCATTCAAAAATTAATCTTAACATTCAAAGTATTTTAGTTTTTTTTTGTTACTTTTTTATGGTGAGGTAATTGCTAATTTAGGTTGTTAGATTATGTTATTATACTCAACATATGTCATCATTTCAGTGGGGGTCTTGTTAGGTTCTTGATGTCGTTTTCCCAATGCGTGCGGCTCCTAGTTATCAGGCAGGCTAAGTGAGTGTGAGTGCTAAACCTGGTCGCTTTGACAGCCCGATAGCGGCCAATAGACGACCAAAGCGAATCTACTGTACTTATAGGTCAACATTGTCTTGCAAGCCTATGCGATATTTAAAAAATAGGAATCGATATAGCTGCATGCAGGCTGTAAAAAAAGTCCCGATCGATACTTCAACAGCTGATAAGGTCAATGACCCTGAGTACGATGCAAGTGGAAAAATTTCGAAATTGGAAAAAAAATCACTTCATATGGAGATGGTGCATTTTCGATCAGCTGTTCCATACAGTGTTTTTTTTTTTCTAATTTTTTCCGCTTGCAGCATACTGAGGGTCATTGACCTTATCAGCTGTAGAAGTATCGTTCAGGACTTTTGTTACATTGGTACGCCTAGTTACCCTGTGTAAAAGTCACCGTATTTTGTACATACCATAATTGACCGAGCGAGCGAAGCGAGCGAAGCGTCTCTGCTTCAGCTTGGACAAAAATGCTTTTAGGTGTCTGTCCATTTGTTCTCCTCTACAGGTCGCATTTATCAACCAATTCTTGTGAAATTTGGTAAACGAGTTTGTTAATTACATAATTTTTTTTTGTCGATTCAGTTTTTGGAAATTTTAAAAATGGCGGGAATTGGCACAAAGGTCCTAAGCGCCATAGAAATCAAAGGCGCTTAGGACCTTTGCGCCAATACCAGTACCATTGAGAGTTCGTTGTGATAATCAAACGGTAAAGGAAGTAATTCTTATTTTTATTGACCGAGCGAGCGAAGCGTCTCCGCTTCAGCTTGGAGAAAAATGCTTTTAGGTGTCTGTCCATTTGTTCTTCTCTACAGGTCGCATTTATCAACCAATTCTTGTAAAAATTTGTAAGCAAGTTCGTTCATTACATTTTATTTGTCGATTCGGTTTTTGGAAATTTTTATAATGGCGGGAATTGGCATAAAGGGTCTAAGCGCCTTCTGAGTCTATGGCGCTTACTTACTTACTTACTCCTCTGGCGCAACCACCCAAAGTGAGTCTTGGCCTCCACGACTGCCCTCCACTGACTCCGGTCCTGCGCACTTTGTCGCCAGTCGACAACCTGGAGTTCGCGCAAATCCACATCCACAACATCCGCCCATCTGTACCTAGGTCGGCCGACCGGGCGGCGTGCTGTCGGTTTCCCCTCAAAGGCTCTTTTTACCGCTCGATCGCCTCCCATTCTCTCTAGGTGACCGAGCCACCGAAGTCTTTGCGCCTTTGTCACCCCAATGACGTTTGGTTCAGCGAAAAGTTCTTCCACTTCGGCGTTCTTACGGATTCTCCAGCTGCCACCGGGTCTCTGCGTAGGGCCGAAGATTTTACGGAGAGTCTATGGCGCTTACGATCATTAATAAAAAAAAATGTAAAAAAAAAATTGGAAAAGGAGCATCCACCCTAATTATTTTTAGTGCCTGCCTACCAAATCGTTTTGAGGATTCTTTAAGAGTAACTTAGATGTTTGTCTGGTAAATATATACCTAATCGCTAAATATGACTTTTATGGCTCTAGATTTGACCTAGCGTAAGCGAAGGTCTACGTTTCAGCTTAGTCAAAAATGCTTTCATGTCACCGGCTGTTCTCCTCTACAGGTCGTTTTTACCTACGAATTCTCGTGAAAGTTGAGTGATCAGGTTTTATAGGTTTGTAGGATCTTTTTGTCATTTAGTTTTTTGAAAAATATTAGAATTGATGTAAATTGGCACAAATAGATTAAGCGCCGCACATGCCAATGGCGCTTAAGAGCAGATGGTCGCGAGGTCTACAGCTCACAGAGCCACTAGTTACATAAGATAATTAATAGTAGTTTATGCAACAGTGATATAATAAGGGTTCTTAAAACTTGAGGGTCGCCGTTACAAAACGAGGCGAAGCCGAGTGCCGGCAAATCTGCACGACTGTCTCGGCCATGTGGAGTGGGTGGGAGAGGATGAGCCCCCCAAAAAAGTTCACCTTGGACGTCCTAGTGGACGGCGTCCGGTGGGGCGCCCTAGGTACCGCTGGATCGACGAAGTCCAGAAAGATCTATGCCAGCTTCGAGCAGCCGATTTCGATTGGCGCGAAGCTGCGAGGAGGGAAGACTGGCACAAGCACAACTTAGTGTCGGCGGCCAAGATCCACTCCGGGTCGCTGACTTCACTGAACCAGTGTAGTAAGTACTTAGTGTCGGTAAGTAAGCAAATGGTGTCATCGCAATAACACCACAACCTTTCATGTGAATATTGTGCCCCAGAATATAATTATCTAAAAGTTGATTTTCTAAATCAACAAAAAAACTAATTAATTAATTTAGGAATTGTGTATTAGCTATTAGTGGAAACTGTTTTGGCTTATGTTTTAACTCTCTTTTTGTACCTTATTGTAAAATTATGTGCTGTATGTTTCCCAAATAAATAAAATTAAAATTAAATTAAATTAAACCGGTACACAGAACCTAGGTAAGTACCTTGAATCGAACAAAATAGGTGTTCAATACCTGCATTTGATCAACTCAATCAGTCTAGTACCTACCTGGTTTTTTAACAAATTGGCTGCGACAATTGGACTGACACGTAAGATGTTCCTATGAAGATTCCGTTTTTTTTTCGAAACTAGAATAATTGGTAAAATTTGGATTTGGCCACCGTACAAAGGCGGCAGGCAAGTAAACAGAACTGGAAACACTGAAAGCATAAAACCCCTATTTTCCTAGCACGTTTTCAGGATACAAAGATCTTCTAACCTACAAATGTATTAATAACATTAAGAAAAGCCAAAACGCCCGCGGGCGCGCTTTAATCTCAAATGTCGCTTCCAAACGATCTCGCGTCTCGCCGAGACCGTCTCACCAGTGAGAATGCTTAATGAATCTTTTAATCTCCTTAAAAATTCTTAAAGGAACTTCAAAGTGAGGAATTATTATGCTCCGGGATGGAAATTGTATTTTTTTACGTTTAATTATTTTTGGTAATTTGGCGGGGTCAATATTGGATGCGAATTAATGTTGATGGGTTTGTTTAAGTATAGTGTTTACTTACTTTTGCTGTAAGTATATCTGTTTTGTCATGAAGAAGAATATTCATAGTCTAAATTAAGCATTACTGTTGGTATTTATACCAGCAGTAATAACAGGTTAGTTTATAAACTAACCTGTTATTCATTGAGTAGAAGTAGAATTAGAATCTCTGGAAAAAGATAAAAAAATATTGCAGATGTTATGTTGACTCATTGATGGTGATGTTAAATCACAGCATGTACCACGGAATATATTTCTGTGAGTAATCATATTCTCTTATGATTATGACTTCTATACTTAAACAAAAATAACTTAGAGCCCGTATACTTGAAACGAGATCGTTTTTGACCTGGATAGTTGGTCAAGACCTGCTTAAGAGGAAAACCTGGTTAATTGACACCATACTGCCGGTCCCCTGAAATTTCAATTATCCAGGTTTCACTGTACAGGATGTAACAAAAGTCTCGAACGATACTCCAGCAGCTGATAATGTCAATGACCCTGAGTGCGATGCAAGTATAAAAAATTGAAAGTTAAAAACAAATCACTTTGTACATAATTATCAAACGGGTCTAACGCGAATTCACTGATTTACCTTATTTACCAGTGAAACCTGTGTCGAAACGTCGGTAAATAAGGTAAATCAGTGAATTCGCGTTAGACCCGTTTGATAATTATGTTTAAATATGTGTTCAAATCGCGAAAGTTTTAAATGTTAAATCACTTTGTATCCTGGAACAGCTGATCGAAAATGCACCTATCATGGAGATAGGTGCAACGTGTTTTTTTATTTACGAAATTTCGAACATTTTCCACTTGCATCGCACCAGTCATTGACCTTATCAGCTGTTGAAGTATCATTCGCGACTTTTGTTACGGTCTGTATTTTATAAATACAATTTTATTTAATTCATCTTATCCTCGTATTCGATATGAAAGTAGAGAGTTTAACTCGGGTAAAGGGTGAAAGGTATTTCAGTGTCGGACAATCGCCAAAATATCTCGACTGAAATGGGTGCCTTTCCTCCTTTGGTCAACTAGATACTATTTCCGTCTCGTTTTCTTTAGTCTTATTAAATTCATCATAAAATTTCTCATCCACCTACTTTAAAAACTACCCTACCCTAACAACCTATTAAGCTTTTGCATAAATCCTAGAAACCGTTATGCAGTTTGATGAACGTTTAAAACGAAATTCTATAACTAAGCTTTTGTGTTAATATGTTTAAAAAAAGTCTCATGTCGACTTAAAAAATAAATATTTTAAACTTCACATTTCTGAAAGTCAAGCCGCTTTACACTTGACGCGACAAGACTATTCTGCTCGGACGCAACACAGCCTATGCCACTAATAAAGCCAGTTACATGCTACCTTTTGTATGGGGAGTTGCTAGTGGGGAGTATACATTATTCATACATCTGTGATCAAAGACAATCGAGCTGTCAGTCTTGAGCCGCCCCTTTTTGTGCTTGTCTAGCTTACGAGAATTTGGAAACTGTTTTGAAATAGACGTCTATTTTTTATTTACGTCACGTAAATTATAATGTTAAGGATCTTACTATTCGTGCATGAATGTGGCGCCGCCCTGGCAGATAGTTAGGTGGTTGACAGCATCTAAGATCGTATGAATCGTTGTCCTTGTTTATTTGTCTCATGTTGTGCGCTGTGTTACATTTACCCCTACCATGCAGTTCACACAACCCATACGCGTAAGTAGATACTAACCTATTTCATGAAAGGGATGCAAGAGCAAAATCATCCAAACAAGCATAGGTACAATGTGACAAAAAAAATTTACTCATGAAATTGAAAGGTGGTGCGAATTTCGTTTCTTTTATGATTTTGTGATAGTTGTATAATTTTGAACTTAGAAGAAAATATACCAATGATAAGAACTGTATAAGACCTTAAAAAGAAAAATGATATAAAAATCACTCTTGCATGTTACCCTAAATTACTTCATATCAATTTATGATTTAATTATAAATACAATTCCCCATGTATGATAACCCGTTATTATACGAATCTTCCGTAAAATAATTTAAACAAATACCTTAAGCAGCTCCTCAAATTGCCTTAGTTATTCCGAGCTAAAATTAAATCTAACAAAGAGCGAGGTCTCTGCAAATTACAAGAAACCACTTTATCTTGACCTCTCTATGTCAGCCATTGCCAAGCGGCATTCGTAACAAGCAATCAAGGTCCTAATGTTATTGAATTATCAAAAGCTTCTCATGGTTTCCTGTTTATCTTTCCTGAATTTTGCAGTAAGAAAAACCAAAACATGTATTTCAATTGTTTATCACATTTACGATTCAAATCGACACAAATTCACTACAATTTGATCGTCTTGAGTTATTCTTACACTGGTTTGGCCGAACGATCAAACCTTAAGTCGCCTGCCCTCTGTAGGTTAGCAAGTTATACGTAAAGTCACCCCAGTTTTGTACTAAGATGCGTCACTTTGTATTAAGCCGGCAGTATAATCTTGGTGCTAGAAGCAGTCTTAGTGCATTTTGTCAGGCATTCATTAACATGCAACAATTTCGCGAGGATTAGGTATGTTTAACAGTAGGTCTACGAATCTATCTATACAATTACTTACATTAGGATTGATGACAATTATGAACTATTTGGGAACACTGTACCTACTTATAGTTACGTCTCACAATTTTTTCCAATATACCTTAAGTAAAACCTTGTTACAAATATTCGTAACTTATATTTAATTTATCGACACAAGCATACTTTCTCGTACGTCCTACTATTAGGTAAAAGAGGTTTAGATTTAAAATACTTAAGTACTAGTGACGGAGTAGGGAATCGACCCAATTATAAATTATACCACCGTAACCCCTGCACACACTTCTTGAGCAGCCGAGTGGTGAGGACTTGGAACAAACTCCCAGAAGACGCGGTTTAGGAGCAAGATTATATCAACCAATTTAAAAAAATATTTTAGGCAAGCATAGGTACCTACAATTCTACTTGACAATGATAACTGCTGTCAGTGTCACTGATTACTGGATACAGCGAAGGCCTAGTACAAATTTTTACTTGTTGTATTTCTATCGAGGATTAAAATTATGTTAGCCGTTTATATTAAATCATCCGGCTATTTTGCTATTTCTCAACCCTCGATACGCTAACGCGGTCGAGAAGTAAAAGTCAAATATGATAACTTGACGAGTAAAAATGTAATAAGTACTAAGCCTTCTAATATAAGTTGTCACTTCTACCGGGCTGATTATTAAGTAAATAAATTAGCTCTGGTTTACATTAAAATACTTTTTCATCACACTTGCTCGTAATAGATGCCATTACACGCAGGCGATGCGGTATGTAAATCCTTAATTGTAACTTAATATTACACAATGTCAGTGAACCCATGTTTAATCGAATGAACACTTTTGAACTTTATCCCAAACTAACCTACTAACTTAGTTTAGGAGGCAACAGTTCCTAACAAATGCCAACTGTTCAATTAACTGTTATACAAAACCGTATGTTTGTTTGCAATGTAATTAACAAACACAAATTTAATTAAGTAAAATAGGCGGAAGTCCAAAAATCCCTTCCGTGGGGTGCATAGTTTGACAAGACCAAATTAATAAACCAACTACCGGCCGCGGGCACTGTCTGGGCCCATTCAAATTAATTCGTGTCTTAGTGTAGTTCATATATCTACTTGTTCTACTAAAACTTAAATTACTCCTTGGAAGGGGTGGTTTAAAACGCAACTGCAATGAGATTTTGTGCCTAAAACAATAGAATCATTTATAAAAACTAAAATTATAGTCTAGGTTTTAAAATATCGATCCCCCATTCCTTACGTTGGGACAAAATACGTGTGAGTGTAGATATTTCAGTGCCTTTGTAAACGTATATATACACACGCGTTCGGAATTGCATGGGCAGTTTATGAATGAATTCATTCATAAATTGCCCATGCAATTCTGAACGTTATAGTACATGTTTCAAAATCATTAAGATAGTTCCAGTATGTACCTATATTCATAAGTAAGTATCTTATTTTCTAACATTCTTAAGTCCTAAATCTGGATCACATGATCCAGACCCTACAGTAGACACTGTTTTAACTTAAACACCAGTTAAAGTTGAATGAGTTTGTCCCTGTAGGAATAAGTAAGTATATAGTATTTCCCTTTTAAACTGGGCCTTAACCACCTGATAAATATTGGTAAAAATAGTTAAGTGTAGCTCCATTTTTTTCTGCATGCCTTGGTGCCTTATAGGCAGATAATGCCATTGTTGAATACAATTGATTTTTTGTACGCTAATCCACGGGTTCAGCTGAAAACAGACTAACTATACCTACCTACTTACCTTAGGTGGGTGGATTTTCAAAGAGCGATTTTTAGGTGTCACACGTCTGTTACCGCTAAATTTATTACAAAATTACTTCAAATTTATTTTCTATGTGTTTAACACAAGAAAACATAACGAGGCACAATATAATCTTTATTGTTATTATAAACAGAACCTTAATAAAAAATATCAAAAATTCTCATTACTAGGCGCACTAAGTCTGTGAGGTGTGTCACACTTGCGGATTTCTTCGAACAATGTAGCTTTGCCTCACATCTGTACACCCTACATTCAAACTTTTGACATCATTAGAAAGCTAGATTAATTGCGCATTATATTATATACAATATGCTGTCAAAAACATATTATTTGAAAGCCAGGCGGCCATGATATATGTGTCACACGTTTAGCCAGAAAACGACTTCACGCAAACACCTGCTAATAAGTGATTAATCGAAGGTACTGAGGCCATGTTTGCGATACTAGGATAAAGTAAGATAGTTGCTCGTAGGTATCATAGCGATTGGACGTGTAATTGGCGAATGTTAAGCGACTTGCGAGGTATGTCTTTTACACGATCCGTTTTCGTCCTCCCATAACGTCATATGTTTGGAAAGTTATTTAAGCATTTAAAATTAATTAAAATCTTATTATTTTTTAATGTCGAATAGCTTGTTTGGTTGTATTTATATATGTTTAGATCACGTATTCATTTTGTTTACAATTTTGCAGTTATCGTAAAATATATTAATTGTACGTCATTTCCCGGCGTCATTTCCTGGTTTCCGACCCAGGAAAATGACGAATCTACCAGGAAATGACGTCTTTCGTCTGATGATATCAAAATCTTCTATACATATAAACGGAAAACTCCTGATTGACTGATTAACTACTAAACGTAAGACCCTGAATTTTTCACAGTACGTTAAGTGTTTAGCGAAGATAAAGAATAAGAAGGGATTTTGAAAATTTCATCTCCTAAGGGGGTAAAAATGGGGTTGAAAGTTTGTATGGGAGAAAGTTTTTTTTTAGATAAAAACTTAAAACTTAGAACAAAGGTTTGTTATTAATATATAAAAAAAGTAATTTTTGCGTTTTGGAAAAATCAACCCCAAAAGGGGTGAAATATGTCTTAAAAGTTTGTAATGCGGAAGGCTTTCCGTTTATGTTATGGACTTCAAACTTTATGAAAAAAATCCTTACACTAATAAATCTGAATTTAATTAAAGTGATTTCAACGATTTAGAAAATTCCACCCCTAAAGTGGTGAAAAGGATGTTGATTTTTTGTATTTTTGTTTAAGTAAGGTTTTCTGTTTTTGCTAGAGACTTTAATTTTGGTTGAAAGGTCTCTTTTCAAAAGACAATAATAAGTGTTGTTAGTGTTTTGGAAAGTTTCACCCCTAAAAAGTGAATAGGGTGTTGAAAGTTTTTATGGCAGAAGAATGTGTGAAAGAGACATTAATTTATGCGAAAAGGTTTTTGGTCAAAATAAACAAATAAGTGTTTTTATCGTTTTCGAAAAAGGTGTGCAAAGGGGGTGAAAAGAGTGTTAAACATTCGTTCAATATCGTACTTCATAAATGAGACTTAAACCATGGCTAGGGAGATTTGGGAAGAGATCGTGGACTATGTCGTATCAAATTGAAATAAGTTTCATTGGGTGACTCGTGCCCTGAATGCTGATAATTATATGAGCGCTGAATCAAATTTATGTTCAATAGTAACTACCTTACCACAACTAAAAAAATTATCAGTTATTTTCCAAAAGTAGGCATTTTTCAGATCCAGCCATCGTTTTCTCAGTTACCTATCGCTTTTTCGCTTTTGTAAATTTGAAATTTAAAAAAAACTATAGCACCTAGAGACATCACACCTCACTACTCATAACTCCACATCGATAAGGTAGATATTTTTTTTTAAAACAGTCACAAATATGATATCGACTTTTTTGTTAGGTATTCGACAAAGTGAGATGCTGGGCATTAAACTTGGGGGCTTAAAAAGGTTAATTACAGTATGTTTCGTTAGTTTTTATTGATGGCCGATTTTCGGTATGTTTTGCCATATTTCACTAAACTGCCAGTAACTCCGTAAATATGTAGAATCGACAAAGTGAGACGTTTTACTAAACTCAGTCACATATTTGTGAAGCAACCAGAATTTTATTTCATCAGAATGCCACTGTTTCTTATACAGTATACGTCATTTCCTGGCATGGGCGTCATTTCCTGGATCAAGTTATTTCAATCGCTCATTACTTCAAAACTATTAAGATCAAAGAGGTGCCTAATGTACCATTTTACTTCATTTTTAATAGAGTTTCATAATCCAATGTCATTTTGCTCAAAATCTAAAAAAAAAATAGCCCAGGAAAATGATGCAAAAATCACATTTTAAAAATCCACCCAGGTACTTCAGCGCGTAGAATCAATAAATCCCTATGTAGTACCTAATTCCGAGATCACTAAAGTTTTATTATTTTGTGTATTCTCAATTGTAAATAACTTCCGAAATATGCCCTCAAAGCCCCAAAGAACACGACATACTCCTATTGTCTCAAATCTGACAATAGGACGCCATATTTGACCTCCAGCCCAAATCCTTAGCTTAGCTACATAGTAATTATCAGGCTGTCCAATGCCGTGAGAACTACTCTAATTGTTCCACGTCGTTATGATTTAATAACAGGGTGACGTCCAAAATGCTTATTCGTAACATTTTTCCCAGCACCGAAAAAAAATCACCGCCATTATATTGTCATTCAATACCAAAAGGTCCCAAGCGCCTAGACACTTCAACGCTCTTACGCTGTTTTCCTCAACGAAGACCTTTGATTCTGCAGAATCGAAAGGGCGTAATTCATTGAGTTAAGCACGCACTTATATCGTTTTAGAAATAATGGGCATGGTATCATCAAGGTTGGAATGACGCCATTTTTTCCCGTATCATAATAACACGTCTTGACAAAACGGTTTGCGGAGTTTAAGAAGTCATTCGCTTTGACTTTTGAGAGTTTGATTAGTCGTTTTGTTTAACCGAATACGGACGACCGAGTAGGTTATAATTTGTCGTAGTGTAGTCTTAAATATGAAGCTATTTTTATTTAAAAACAATTGAAGTCTCCCCGCTGAATTTTTGAACAATGACCTACCAAACCTATATCTCTACATCTACATATAGACCGGTGATTGAAATAAACGAAATCATCTAACATAGGTAAGTAAAAATAGTAGTTTTTCGGATAAGAATTCCCATATGTTAGAGAATTAAATGAAAGACGAATTAGAGTCAAACTCAAAGACAACCATGCTTCATTATTCTTTGGCTACCATTTGTTAATCGTAGGTTAGGACAGTTATCATTTATCGTCTATCGTGTCATGTGTCGCGCTTACCTACATACATAATTGTTAGAAAGTTGAAAGTTCATAATAAAAAACATCGTAGGTCAGCAGTTTCATCTCGTTGTGATGCCATGTCTACAAACAATCAAACCAAAACGTAGATTTCTAAACGAGTCGAAATCTAGCGTTAAATATTCATAGCCTTCATAAAAATCTAAAAACCTACACAATAATAAATCGCTACAAACACTTCGTTTATTTATAGCAAAATTTTATCTTTATTGAAGACTTTGACTAATTGGTTTCGAATCTTTTCTATTTATATCCTGTTCCTAGTTTGTGATATTAATTTTAGCACTAGGTATTTCACGTTGTCATAAATCGTTTGTATTTTTAAACTTTTCTTATTACGAGCTTTTCTTATATTAAGCCATTAGGCTAATTTACCATTTTCGACATTGGATGAGATAAATGACTATTTAGTAGGTACTAAGTATTCGAGTAAGTATTCGAGTAGGTATTCCTCTAAGTAAAATTCAAGTTGCAGCATTGCAGGATGCTACATGCTACGAGAAACCCCATCGTACGGGAAGTCCCGTTGATAGGTAAGAGGCGATTTTGAACGGACCAATATCATCAATGTGGCATCGATGCACGATGGTTGGTAAATCAATTTGTGCATCATCTTTCCCCCGATGCATACAATATCCTGAACTGATAGAAAAAAAAGGCAGAATTCGGTGTACGCAGTCAATAAAGTATCAATTATTCAACTACAGAAACTATAAAGTTTAATCAAGCAAACAAAAATCATAAATAACACGGCTAACTTCGACAGTTTCGGACAGGTCGCGCCATCTGTTGCCGGACTGCATGAAACTTTCTAAAGACGCAACTAGACGTTCCAATTAGAATAGGCTATACGACTTAAAAAATATATTTAGTCCGTCTTTTAGATTATTAATAAATATTGTAAATACACGTATTTTTTCTTTTGTTCGTCAAATCAAAAATGACGAAAATACAGTGCATTCAAGTTTCACGTAACGTCACTATTAGGTACAATAGGGATGACGACTAGGTTGAAAAACTATTTTTCTAATTAGTCCGTCAGTTAGATTATCTAAAATTATTAGACACGTATTTTTTCCTTTTTCAATTTAACTAAAATTGACGAAGATAAAGAGCATCAAAGTTCCGGGGTGGAGGCTTGTGACGTCACTCCTAGGTAAAAATTGTACCTAGTACTGACATTACGCGAAACTTGAACGCACTGTATTTTTGTCATTTTTGATTTGACGAACAAAAGAAAAAATACGTGTACAATATTTTTTTATAATCTAAAAGACGGACTAAATAGATTTTTTCAGTCGTCTAGCCTATTCTTGCTCACCCTGGAACTTTGATGCTCTATATCTTCTTAAATTTTAGATATAGTGGAAAAGGAAAAAATACGTGTCAAATCATTTTAGACAATCTAACTGACGGACTAATTAGAATGATAGTTTTTTAACCTAGTCGTCATCCCTATTGGGTAAGTACTAAGTATATTTTATTTTCGAATTTCTGCTCAGCAACAAACATTTAATTTAATTAGTGAAACAGCTACTGTTGCATAAAAGTATCCGCTGGTTAAGTTCATAAAAATTCATAGTTTATGTTGAATAGGTACTTTAAATCAATAACGCCATCTGATTATGCATGCGATTGATTAATAAATTCAGATGATCATCTATAGCAGATTATTATATTAATTCCTTATTAATTTCGTTTCGTGATGGTTAAAAGGCAAACTGTCGAGTCGTAAAGGTTTAAGGATGACCCACACCAGAACGGGACGGGACGATCTGTCAATTTCTATAGAAAGAATCACGTGATAGCTCGAGCCCACGGAGGTCATGTGATGTTTTCTATAGAAACTGACAGATCTGGTAGGCCCGGTCACTTCCCGGTCCGTTCTAGTGTGAGTCATCCTTAGATTCTCATTGAATAAATACAGTCGCCCAGAGCGGTTATTATTACTTAAATCATCTGATCCAGACTACCTTTTTAATGCAAATGAAGCTGAGATTAATGATCCGTCCGATCACCCGTTCGAGCCAACCAACTTAATGTAAATAAAAACAATTATTTTTTTCCTCAATGACTTTATTGCGCCAGAACAATAAATGAAGCTGATCATTATAACGTTTACTTTCAACATCGATTACAAATACTCTACACGATATCATATCGTCCGCCCGCGCTCGTTATTACAATTTGTAACATCCGAACCCATATTGCACTGCACTTCACTGCCTCCAAGCGGTACTATCCCTATAACTTACAGTTCGTGGGATCGATAATTACGATATATTTGTCTAAATATCACAAGGAAATACAAAACGAAATACGAAATAGAATTAACGCAATTAATATTATTAACAATTAACTATACAGAGTCCGTTGCGCCTCGGTTCACCAGGAGGAGCGCGCGTGGCGGCGTCATGACACCGGGACGTGGTGCTGGTACAGTTGCTCCTGGCGCTCGCACAGCGACGTCATCTTCTTGTAGGACTCTGAGCTCTCCCGAAAAAGCAGCTTGGCGTCTTCTCTGGAGCGAGCGTGTGCTGCATCGAGCCGCCCCGGCGACAGCACCGGCGGCGATGACGCCGACAGTGGCGAGAGCGACTCGCGCGCCGACTGCGCGCCTGCCGGTGCGTAAGGCCCTCCGCCCCCTTGCACCCCATTATTCATCAGAAAAGGGCTTGGAAAAAACCCCCGCTCGCCCAACTGAGGAAACAAACCCGCTTGCAGAGCACTCAGATTCCTACTGTAGAACTTCATCGTTTCAGACACGTAACTGGGAATTTGAGAGGCATCCTCATTGCCACCGTATCGTAAGCTTTCAAGAGTCGAGGCGAGACCTTTTATGTCTGCGTACAGTTTGTTCAGAAGTTCAGTGTTCATTTCGAAGCCAGGTCTTTGTTCGCGGCCCTCGGGGGAGTTTGTGGAGAGCAGGCGTCTATGTAGGTCGACGTTTGAGCTGTGTCGGTCACGACTCCGCCGCGATGGGAAGGCGGCATCGCAGCCGTTGACATCACAGGGATGCAGTAGCTTTAAATGGTCGTTTCTGTAATGCATCCGCAATGTGAAATGGTTCTGAAACACTTTGCCGCACGCGGTGCACCTGTCGGGGTTTTCGTCGTCGATGGGGATCTCGAGATCGTTGAGGTCGGTCTTCTCGTCGGTGCGGTCGCTGCTCGCAGAGGGCGACCGTGCTCGCGCCAGACGTTCCTCCAGCGTGTGCAAGTCGCTCCCGCTGTCACTCGGCGTGTATAGATCGGACCGCAGCCTGAGACCTTCGCGAACAACGCTCGGTGCACTGGATTCATCATCAGATTCACTTTCAGCTTTCACACGCGTTATCGATTCCGAGTCCACAGTTGCTTCTTCTCCGTTCTGAAAGGGCTCCCACTTTTCTGGTTTTTGTTTTTTCAGCGATAGTGGCTCGTCATCCGGGCGGCTTGAACCAGGAGTGGAAATGTTTCTAAACATGTCGCTGTGGTATTCCTCGTCGGACACATTGTACTCGTTATTCTGAGAACACCGAGTGGGGTTGCCGCTCTTCCGTTTACGTTTATTGGGAACGAAGGACGACTTGTCGTTCGATACGGTGGGTTCGTTGCGACTAATTTCAGATGCGGCAGTCGGTTTGGTATCATCTTTCTTTTTATTTACACTCAAATCTTCAGGTTCGTCCTCATATGAATTAAGTCTCTCTTCAACCGGGGACTCTGATCTGTCTTCACACTTAACTTTATGTTCATCATCAGAAATGTCATCATTGTTGTCACTGTCATTAGATTCTTCCTCGTGGGACATTGGCGGTTTAGCAAGATCCAGCACGCCGCGGGAAGATTCTTCCGGATGAGGGAACTTTCTGTACATTTTTTCGATTTCACTGAAGTTACGAAGGTTATCGAGGGGCACTCGCGGAGGTAGAGGTGTCGGGCCGTGACCGGCTAACGGCGGCGGCAGGCGCGCCGCCAACTCGGGTGGCAGCAAGCTAGGCGGCGGCAGAGGCAGCCGAGCTAGCGCCGGCAGCAGCGGGAACGGTTGCGAGGACCTACCGTCGTGCGCCGAAATCTTCCGCCTCACATGCGGCGAATGCAGCTTCGGATTAGGATTAGCACTGTGCCGATTTCTCGAACGCCGCGAACTGAACATCATCGTGCACCCTTCAACCGTACACTTGTGCATCTCCCGCAGATGCACCGCCGAGAAGTGAATTTTCAAAGCTCCCTTGTCGCAGAAAGTCTTCAGGCAGACGTTGCACTGGACGCGCTTCTTGCCGGTGGCGGGATTGACGAACTGCACACCGAGCCCGAGCGGCCAGGGCGCGGGCGGTGGCTCGCGGCGCTCCTGGTAGTCGGGCGAGCGCCTCTCGTCACTCCTGTCTTCATCTCTTCCACTAAAGCTGGCTCCTAATTTTCTAAAGTCGAACTGGGGCGCCGGTTGGCTCACACGAGGCATCATGAAATAGTCCAAGCCAGCGGGCAAGCCGGACGCAAAATCTTTGCCTTCCATCACGTCAGTGTCATAATAGTAGTGCGCAAGACGGGCGGCGCGCGACGCGGTCCGTGCGCGACTGAGGACGTGCGACACAGGTGACCGCGCGGGCGGCGCGACAAAGGCCGCGGGGGTGGCGGGTGGAGGGCAGGGCAGGTGGGAGGAGCGAGCGCTGGGCGGAGCGGATCGATGCGCGGTGGGGACAGGCGACAACGCGCGGCAACGCCGCACGCCGCGCGGCAGCCACCGCCAACAACTGAACCAAGTTACGTAATGCAACACAGCCACCCTAAACTGAAACAACGTAACTTTACGTAGGCATACTATAACTTATTTATGCTACTTCAGATAAGCACGGCTCATCCGCAGAAGCATCCAAAATAGCTTAACAGTATTAACGATTAGGTACAAGTTTGGAGCCTTTTCAGATGGTTGCATTCGCCGCACATGCCGACGTGAATGCGGAGCACGATCCATGACTTCATGTGCACTACAAGTACCTACTTAAACTACAACGGTATCGCATCACATACGAAGAAAACTGGGACGTCTACAAAACTAGAATAGTAATAGGTAGGTACTAGAATTGTACTTACATGTACAACATACCTACTTATAAGTACATAACTTTAAGTTAGTATTGTATCTTAATATGTTTTTCTTGTTACCTTAGCCAAATATTCCTATGTAAGTAGGTACCTACTTACAAGGATTTAAATCCGTTTATCTCACCTAAATTAAGCACTTCTTTAATCATCTCACATTTTGTAAAATGTAGGTACTTAAATAATTTAGCAAATTGTTAAAAAGTAGGTGCCTAATAAAAAATTGGGTAAACATACCCGACTTTATCAATCCAATCAACTATCAACTCTCAAAACTAAGGTACTTATTTACAACATTAATTTTGAATGTTTAAATCCATACTCAATTGTAAATAAATTAAAAGCTTCATCATGGCTTATTTTTTCGTTTATAGGAATAATTCCTTGAACTCTTGAATACGATAAACTAAGTGAGGGGTAAGTAATTTATCAATCAGATATATGTATTTGGCAATGATTTCAGCCCAACCAACTAAAGGTTACCGAGTTTCAAGTGTTTTTGTTTTCTCCCTTGGACACTTCAGTCACTTACATAAGCAGATAAACATCTAAGTAAGTATTTCGGGTTTTTTTGAATACTTGCTCCTGGAACATTTTAGTAGACGTTGTTGCAAAACCTTTAAATTATCGGAAATATTCTGTTAAGTTGTAAATTATAAGTATACCTACTATGTAGCAGCTGACTTAATCCGCTTAAATAAAGGTTAGGTACCTACCTACCTACTTATAAAATATTTTCAATCCGATTGTAAACACATTGACCTTTTCAGGCAAAGTGTGCAAGATGCAGTAAGAAATATGTAGAAGTATTTATTTAAAATTCTAATTACATTTGCATACTCGTAGAACAATCAATTAAGTCGTACCTTTTCACTAAGGACTCCACTGACACGAACCTATTAAAAAGTGCCTATTAAACCAACACATAAAATTTCATTCATAAATCCTAATACAAAACCGTAAAAGTGAACAGAGCTGGCTATTCGATACCTAAACTGTTTCAACTGTGTTATCGCTCGCGGGCCGCGGCGAGAATAGCTTGCTTACCATCAGATACTACTAGCGCCATCTATGGCGCGACTTCGGAACTAACGCTTGTACGGTTTGTGTGCTAGAGTCAGATTAGGACGCTAGTACCAATAAGTTTGCATAGATTTTGATAGCCCAGACTTAAGTAAACGTCATAATTTCATAGAAGTTTCACGTTTAAAATAACTCTTTAAATGTTTGAGAGTTTGCTTGGTGTCCTCGGCCTGACTCTACGGTTTATAGAGTACTAGCGACCCGCTTCGGCTTCGCACGGGTTATTATTATGAATTTAAACCTGCCTCTTGAATCACACTATCTATTAAAAAAACCGCATCAAAATCAGTTGCGTAGTTTTAAAGATTTAAGCATACATAGGGATATAGGGACAGAGAAAGCGACTTTGTTTTATACTATGTAGTGATTATTTATGAAATTATATTATAAACTGTTGAATATAGGTTGTAGGCATGGCCTGAATGTTTTTTAGGTTTTTCAATTTATTGCTTAGTACAGTCTCTGAAAACATTTTTTCAAAATACAGTCTAATTAAGCCAAGGCCCAAGGGTCGAAATCCCTCCATCAGTCAAATTTGGTATGTACCTATGGGAATTGAAGGTCCTGTTTTTCATGTCCACGCCATTTGACATTTGGGGACCTAGAAGAACCGCCGCCATCTTGGAAAATGTGTAGGTACATATTTGTAGAAATTCTCGTTCAGCTCCAAATTTACGCATGCTACGAAATTGCGACATGCAACATTAAAACTCATGAAATTCTCCATGAAAAAGTTGTACAAAACTTTGCGGAAAAAATGCTCCTTCTGAGAGAAAACACTTGAAGAAGCGAAAAGTATCGTCATAACCTTTCCAGGGGATATTCTCTGGATACGAAAATTGGCTGAATACGATTGTGAAGGTGAGGAAGTGGAAAAGTGGTTTTCCTTTTCACATCTCAACACAACTGTAAGTAGGTATCACAATTTGGAGCCCTTTTTCTTTTTACAAATACTGTTTTTTAATGGTTTATTTAGCTTTCCCTGCTTATATATAATTTTTTTTATAATTGTTGTTATAAAAGTTGTGTATAAATGTTGCTAAGTAGGACTAATTAACATCCTTTGTTTAATTTTCGTGCCTTAACGAGTTACCCGTGTAAGTACTTTTATTTATTCCCATGCGAAACCCACGTGGAATACCCTGAAAAAATCTCCACAGCAAAATAATTCTCGGAATACAGATACTTTCGGACTCTGAAATCATCTTTTCGAAGAACTACGAGTATTAGATACTTTATATTTTCACGGCGTCCAACCGTGTTCCGCTATACGCGGGTCTGCATGTCTTCGGCTCGCACCTCGCGTATTATTCCTGCCCGCAGCAGTTACAATTACCCGCTATCGAGCGTGCGTGTGGTACAAGGTGGATCAAACTTTTATTTCGTTTTTAAGGTTCCGTAGTCAACTAGGAACTTATAGTTTCGCCATGTCTGTCCGTCTGTCTGACCGCTGGTCAGCTCAGTGACCGTTAACACTAGAGTGCTGAAATTTTGAACGAATATACATATCAATCATGCCAACGAAGTGGTGAAATAAAAAGTGGAAAAAACATTTATTTAAGGTACCTACCTCAAAATGGTTTTTTTTTCTTCGTTTGAGCCATAGGGTGTGAGGTAGGTATCATTCGATAGGTAAGTATTTAAAAAAGAATAGGGGTTTGCTAAAACTATTTTTGATCAAGTAACTATTTCGTAAATAATCGGTCCGAAAGTTTAAAAAATGTGCCCCCCAGCTAGAGGGGGGTCTAGCTTTTGAACCGCACGTCCAAAAAATGTGAAAAAATCATAAATATAGAGAGCTGTATCAAGACTTTCCAGGAAAATGATTTTGGACTTGGTCAGTTAAGCGATTTTTTTTGCAAAAAAACGTGTCGTCTTGGTTAAAAGGATGTATAAGTTATAAGCATGGTAGGTATCTATTAAAACCCTTTTTAAGTTCGCCTATTGTGACGGACGGTAAACTACGGAATCCTACACTGAGCATGGCCTTACATGTATTTTTTTTTAAATCCTGTGTTAATTGACGCGGGTATTATGAATGGTTCTTTCAAAAATAATTCTGTTGTGTAGTGTATATATCTCTATAAAATCAAAGCGTGATCCGCTGTACGCAAGTCTGCGTGTCTTCGGCTCGCAACTCGCGTATTATTCTTGCCCGCAGCGGTCTCAATGGGAGCTACCGTATTGTCGCTCACCAGGCGGCGCCACTCATGCGTGGGTCCTATATCAGTATGAGAGAATTGTCAAAGTGACATTTGAAGTGTTTCCGCAGGACTCACGATCCACTAGCGCCCCTAGCCGAAAATCGACTCGTGGTAATCCTCATTATATTTGTACAAGGTGGATTAAACTTTTATTTTTTTAATAACCCTGTGACAGCCAATATGTAGTGTATTCATACTATCCATATCTATTTATTTAATCGTATGGCTTTATACAAGAATAGGCAGATACATAAATGTCAATTAAAATTAAATGTTTATATTGAGTGCGTTGAGCCACGTCGTTGTATATCAGGAACGGTTAAATCCACTCCCTCCTATTGGCTACCGACACTTTGCCATATAGCACCTCCACACTTGAGGCGAAAATATGCACTCAGGACAGAAGCTGAGAAGATCAGTTCCAACCCAACACTGCGAATCTACAATGAGTTCTTCTACCCACCGCCCGAACGCCTAAAGTCCCGCAGTCCTGCGTATGCTGCTGCCCGAAATCTCAGTGGTTTCAATGTGACAGAAGCCTGGAAAACTGAATGGGCCACTGTTTCTGCCGGCTCTCACGTGGAGACCATAGACCCAATATGTAAACCACTGGGGTTCAACCTTCCCCGGAGACGGTGGTGTCGCTTGAATAGACTTAGAACGGGTCACGGTCGCTGCAATTACTCTTTGTATAAATGAGTGTGGAAGGACTCTGCTATGTGCGAGTGTGGCGAAGAAGTCCAAACTATGGAGCATATAATCCAGCGATGCCCTCTACACTCATACTCGGGACCGCCAGAAGACCTGCTACACCTATCCATATCTATGAAATCAATTCATGTTTTTCTCCACTTGGCGGGTCTGTAGGTATATCTTCAACCCGACATCGATTAAACTTGTATTTGTTTGTATGTATGATGTAGTGTGTAGGTATATATATACCTATTATATTATATTATTTCATGAAGCAAATAGGTATTATTATTTTCTCTCCACGGGTCTGCAATTCGGATTGGGCTGTAATTTAAAATTGAGGCTATCGAATTTGTTTGGTTTACTTATACGTACATGGTTATACCTATTTACATAAGCATTTAATTAAAAAATATTAGTGGTTCTTGATCGTCACCCGCTGGCTACCCCGCGCCCGCTGCCGCCTGTGCCCGCGCGCCCACGAGTGTACTATACGTTTCGCGGTTCGTAATGTAAACATGCTCTCTTTTTGTCGTAAGTGATCCGGCTCTGGTCAACGTTGATTTTTATATCGGCTTAGGGATACGGTACACTGCACCGGATACGGGTTCCACGCATATTTTTGTGTTGTATACAAAACTAGATAGGATAAACTGATGTTTGTAATCAAGTTTTTTATGAGTACACACCGTTAATATACACCGTTACATTACGATTATTTACGATACTTATGAGGAGGAAATAAGTTTATGCGTTTATTTTGTGTCAATCAAATGAGGACTACCGCGAGTGATGTCGCCGCTAGGGGAGCTAGTGGAAAATCTATTAAGTACCCATCTATTTTTCTAAAACACAGAATATACACATCACTGAAAAATAGTAAAAATCGAATGTACTTACCTCTTTTAACATGGAAAATAATGAAAAATAATCAATTCTAATATTGGTATCGCGCCATACAAACTCATACTAATGAGAAATGGCGCTTGACAAGGACCAGGGTTTAAAGAAACAATGAAAAAAAAACTTCATAGCGGAAGACACTATTGCAGATGAGATGACTGTACCAACGTCGCTCCAAAAAACTACTGAAGTTCAGTATGAATATAATTATGTTACATCCACAATATATATAACTTTCCACATATTTTATTATCCTACCATATTTTATAACACCATCCAATGTAAAATCCTCTCAACCCGCTCCGGCCGACATATTTATTTCGAAGCGGCATGTTTGTTTGGATAAAAATATTTCTGGCTACACTTGCACACGACACTCGCCGGTACTAGCTTAGTGGCTAAATTTACACCAGTATTCAAACAACTCGAGTGGATACTCTATATAATGAATGGCCAGGGCAATGAGAATCACACCTCGATTACTAACATGACATGGTTCTTGTTTGGGACTAGTGCACGCCACTCTCCGGTACTAGCTTAGCGGAATCAGCTAAATTTACACCAGAATTCAAACGACTCGGATGGATACTCTATGTATATAAGTAATGGCCAGGGTAATGAGAATCACACCTTGATTTTTACCATGACATGGCTCTTGTTTGGGACTAGTGGACGCCACTCGCCGGTACTAGCTTAGTGGAATCAGCTAAATTTATACTATCTCAAACAAATAGAGTAGATACCTATACTACTTATATATTTTGCATTCATATAATTTAAACTTTCGTGAGACATACTGATATTAAATTGCAACATGTCACGCCTATTGTGATAAAAATACGTGAGTGTTAACCGTTGCAATTTAATATATTTTGCATTGACCGCGGTCGGTAATGAGAATCACACCACGACTTAGTAGTGACTAAGCAACGACTAAGCAAGATTATATAATCTTGCTTAGTGGAATTAACTAAATTTACACCAGTCGGGTAGAATATACCTATTTATTCTTAATTGCTACCTGTCTGATATAATCAGTATTTGATTTCAGTCCAAATATATATAAATATCAGCATAACATATGAATAATGTATAGTATCAATAGTTAGTACCTATTAATGTTGAGCGCATATAAACCTCATTTTCTAGCATCTTCAAATAATAGCAAGAAACATCAACGTTTGAAAAAAACAATGCTTTGGAAATTAAGAAAGCGTTTTTCTATCTATCTAATTAATCGGTACTATTGTAAATTAGTCATTAGCGACTTTATTATAATTGCGTTACAAAAATTTCCATTTAAAGTGATATTTCTTTAATTATTTTTCACAAGCACTTAACTGCATGTACCTGCCTATCACACACAACGAAGCAATCCAGACTAGGTACCTACCTACTTAGTCATATATTAGTTTTTGTTTCAATAACTGTCAACTATTGATACCACAGCACCACACACATGTTTTGCTGATTTTCTTTTATAATATTTTTCTTGTGTCAGATTTGTTAAATGACATTTGCAACACATAAACGAGTAATACTGCCAATGGTTCATGCTTGATCCAATGGATCCACATCAAAACATGCTTAGCATACCTAGTTATGTTTTCCTTGCAACCTGCCTTGTGCTAAAATGAAAGGAATGGACACAATTAGGAGAGAAAATCAAAACCTACAAAATGACTTCAAAAAGTCTAAGATATATCCCAGATTACTTACTATAGGTAAGTACCAGAATCTTTGATCCAGTGTCCGCGCGTACGGCCTCATGACGATAGATTATTAGTCCATATAGCCATTAGACCAAAACGAGTAAAATTAATCTTAAACTCGACTGCACCTCCAATTATCGCAGAACAAAGAATCACGCTATCTGCCATGTTGGCTAAAAGAGCATATCTTTATTGTGTTTTCAGTGTTCGTTACGTCTTTTTCTACGAACGAGGGCAGTTTTGACCACAGTAAGTAAACGTGACCAGAGTAACGTTCACAGACCGTACTATACCTATGATAACTGAATTTGTAGTTCCAGCACAATAATACACAACCAACCAACCAACGCGCCTCTGTTGTACATACCGCGTATGGTTTAGGCGAAAGTACCAACATTCAAACCAACGACTTTCTTGTAATTTTATGTCGAACAGCAGTCACTTTCTTACAAGAATGCCTGACACAGGTGGACAGACCAGACAACGAAGTGATCCCATCAGCGTCCCTTGTCCCTTGAACTTAGTTCTGTGGTAATTACCTATTCTGAACCAATGTGTTTACGGTCAAAACTAAAATCTACATCAGCTTATTTCAATTTAACCAAAACTATATAAATCATTTATTCTCGAAATATATACAGTAAGTGTAAATTACCTAACTACCTACCTCTACCTACCTTAAATCTAAAGTAGGTCCTTGAGGCATTGTACCTAGGATGCTGGCGGCATTTCCTCGTTGTATCGCAAAATAATAACCAAAAAAATGCTGAAATGAAGCAAATCATGTCGAGCCAGCTGCGGTCAGCCGTCGTCAACACACGTGGAAGTAACAGCAGGTATTGGCTGTTACTCTTTGGCTCATTTCTTTACTCCTGCAATATTGACATAGCGTGTGGCAATATAAGAAGCGGGCAGTTTTTTTGCGATTTCCGTTCCGGCTCCAGCGGAAAGGAACATGGAACACGCAATGAACGAAAGTGATTATGCCCAGCACGTAATGCTCGTGTCTCGCCGAATGGACCAGAAAATTCGATTCAGCTCCAAATTCGTACATGTGATTCTGTATAGTTATCTTTACGATAGTTGTTTTTCTAACGGGTACTCAAGTATTAGATTTAATTCATTCAGACATCAAGTAGTCGAAAAAAGGAGAGATGGTGGTAACGTCTGTTAATTTCGAGCGCTAGACTTTGTAACTTTGTGATGGTCGCTCTTGAACGAACTAACTTTTCTACTTCTTACTATACTTCTTTAATAAACTTGGTCTCAGAAATGAGAGCGGCTTATTCTCAGCTCTCAGAATGCCTTTCCCGATCCAGCATGGTTTCTTAGGCGCGCCTCCACCACCACGTCATCGCACCAGCAGTACTTGGGGCCCCCAACCGATCGATGGCCGGATGGATGGTCACTTGAAACGTTACATATTTTTAAGTATTGTTTATTAAAGAAAAATGACTACCTAAAACATATTTCCTAAATACGTTAACAGCTGTTTTCAAGCGAATGTGGTGTTACAGCTGCATTAATGAAAAACATCTGCAGAGAGGCAACACATGGAGCGTGGATGAATGAACTTCTTCAGGGTGGTAAAAGTGGTGAAATATATAAGGTAGGTAGGGAATATCAAGCACTTCCACATAGAGTTTGCAATGCGTATCTGAAATGTATGCTATACTCTGAATTTAACCCGGGATAATTCGAAAGGCACATTTTGGATCCGGATCGCAAATCTAGTAAGGTTAGGCCTAGTAAGGTGTGGAAGTATCCATAATAAACAAATCTAGGAATCTATGTATGTGACGTTTTTCTTAAGGTTACGATTGACTATGAAAGCCATTCTACCCGATCAGAATATACCTACCTATTACAGAGATGGGCATTATTCTAATAAATTTTCACCTGAATGATCATTCGAATAAACAATAATTCGCAATTTTTTTTTGTCGCGGATGATTTATTCGTGAATGATTTATTCGCGAATGATTTATACGCGGATAAATTATTCGTCGAATAAATTTCCACGAATTATTTTGTTTTATGTACGCAATTTTAAGTAAGCACCTCAAGTTGCTTATAAAGTGTCTATGAAAATAGTATTGATAATGATGATTGCAATACGTACCTACCTACTTATAAAAAAGTGTTTCAGCAACTTGTGTTCAGTGCTAACATGAAATCCGGAACACAAAACAAAATCATTCGTGGAAATTTATTCGACGAATAAATAATTTGCGAATGAATTATTCGTCGCATAATTCATTCAAATAAGAATGATCATTTGATAACTTTATTCGTCACGCGAATCATTGGGTAATTCTTATTCGTTATTCGTCATTAAAATACATTTTGCCCATTTCTGCTACCTAAATACGTGAACAAAAAATACATACTTGAGGGCACTCGAATAACTTCACCCTCTCTTATCCTCGCTCGACTAAAAACAATGTGCCACTGATGCGCAATAAAAGACGTACAATTAGAGTCATTGGCCTCTTATCCTCGTACCAGAATCGAACAATTAGACATGCGTGTGGTCTAGGTACAGCACAATTAACTGATCAATCTTAATCTTTATCACAATCACTTAAGGACTAGTACTGGTCATGTATGTTGGGCATAAAGTGCCCTTCACACTCGGTAATTGTTGAACAAAGAACGCCTTGGCGCTGCTCTGGTTACGCCTTAGTTTCACTCGTTTCCGATGCAATTTGAGGTATCTAAACTATGTCCTATGGCGTCTATGTGCTAGACGCCGGAAATAAAAAGTATAGGTACTTATTATATGGAACAGAAACCTCAATATTAGACTGAATATAATGAAAAGTATGCTATATAGGTACTTAGTAAGTATTAGAAACCAGTCAAGCTTGAGTCGGTATTTAAGAAAAGTTTTGTAAAAAAATGTGCGAGCTTGACTCAGACCTAGCTGTTTTTGTGAGTCCCTTAGGAAAAATATAGGTAATCACTCGTTATCATACTGACAGGTGACCACAAAAATATCTACAGTGAAAATAAAAAATCTACTTAGGTATAGATTGATTCACGGAAGCTGGCACGGAATGTCTATGAAATTATTGACAGTTCCATACATTTTCCACGCCAGCTTTCGTGAATCGATCTGTATCCGTGCATCCACGAGTACAGTTTAAAGATGAAATTCAAAAGCTAAAGACATTGTTGCTGCTACATTTGCCAGACTGATCTGTTCGAAATACCGTAACGATTGTTCCGTCACTGTATTTATTGACGAATTTGGCAGACGGTGCTATCGAACGCTTCTCGCTGCACGCTGCAGCTGCAATAGAAACGCTGCTACAATCGCAAGTGTTACCTTTACTTACATTTTTCAACAAACTACAAATAACATTTTTATTTACTTACCTACATTGAAAGCGAATGTTTACATTCCTAAAATTCGCATAAGTATGTTATAATGACGCATAATAAATTAACAAAAACAAAAGGAAATAATAACTGTTACATAAATAAAACATGAAATTGTACCTCAACGGAAAACGTGGCAAAAATGGAAATCGCCGAAACCTCGAAATATAATGACAGGACATAGAAACCGACACTCACATCTCGAAGGCAATTAATTACGAAATTGGTCTCTATATCTTTCAAAATAAGGGCGTTGGTCAAACGCGAATAATTAGACATTTGCTAACAATTTATATCCGTACACTTGATATGATGACTTTGAACTTTATCTACATTGCGTTAAGCTGTACAAGAGTGCATTGTTTTTGTGGGAAGTGGTTAAATTCGCCGGACCTTGGAAACGCCTTACGGATGCGTTCAGTAAAAGCAATGATAATGCGTCGGTTTACGTTTGGCGAGGTTTCTTCCACTTGGCGCTTGATTAGAGGACCATTTACGGGTTGGTTGCGATGGTCATCGTTATCATTTTAGCCGAGAGACGTCTACTAAGTATTCGACAAAGGCATCCCCAAGAATGAATTAATACGATCGTGCGCTATTTGCATCCAACGTCGTCGGTAAACCTTGTTGTAGACCTTCCTACGCTGCGTCTACCTATTCGAGATTCATGTCAAATGGTCGCCACTTGATAATCTTCCTGCCAACGAATTTTGTTCTCATGCGGATTTTTTTATTTATTTTTTTATTTTTATTTATTAGGCATACAAAACAGATAACATTTGTTACATGGTAGGTTTATACTAGTTACAGGTTTTGGTTGGGAATGTTACCCAAAGCATGTATGCTCAGCATGACAAACAATAGTGAGCGAGAACAACAATATTATCCTATTTTTTTCATCATTTCTAATTCGATCTTGCAAGGAAACTCATAGCTCGCTCCATTGCCCACAATTTGAGCATTTTTATGAGACTCCATTGTTAGTAACCAACATTGCGACCCATGTTGAAGTACCAAATAGCTCAGCCGCTCTCTATCAGCCGCAAATTCGACCCCAAGCAGCCGATCAACTAAACCGTGCCCATCGACATGGATCTCTGCATTACCTAAAGGTTGACTTGTAGATAATGCCTTATATGCTAATAAAGGTGAAAAAGTTGCATTACTGCTTAAAACGAGATATTTACTATGCATATCGGGAGCTCACAAAAACAAATATACATGGTAACTAAATATCTCGTTTTAAAATAGTGGTTATAATATACACAGTAAGTCTAAAACTGACCTAGCTACCTACCTCTACCTACCTTAAAACTAAAATAGGTCCTCGAGACATTGTACCTAGGATGCTGGCGGCATTTTCTCGTTGTATGCCCATACAAGAGAACGCACCCCAGAAAGGGGTGCCGTTAAGTCACAAGTCAAAGTACCAAGTAGCACGTAGCAATTTGGTTGGGAAGTGATTCAGGCGGCCCGCTTGCGCGGCGGAGCGCGGAGTTGTGCAAGCGCACGCGATGCCACTGATACCACGGCGAGGTTACAGGACAACGTCAAATAATCTGGGCTTATACCACGAAAATCGAACGATCGCGGATTTGTATCTCCGTATCTATCGCACTTGCGTATTGGAGTGACAAAGAGGTCAATGCCAATTTTCGATGTTGGTGGTAGGCCCTCTGGCTTGCAGTTTAGAAAAATAGGGTACAATTTTAACTTGCGGTGTTGAGGCACTGGCTTCGATAGGTATACCTAGGTCGCCTAGGCGTGGTGGTATACCAACAGGTACTCGTCAATCATATTGACATATTTTACTATGCTTTTCCCTGTATAAGGTACTAAATTAATTGATGTATGATGTAGGTACCTAACTACTACATTTTTATAAACTTCCCACGGGTCTATCGCGAATTCTAATTTAAGTAGGTACCTCAATACGCGTATACCGATGTTTCGACATGGTTTCAGGGGTCATGGTCGCGGCTTGGCAACGTTATTGGTAGAGATGTTCGCCTACGGCGGAAAGTCACTTTATACGCATACCCATGTAGATATAAAAGTTAGGGCTACCTTTTTATTAATTGTTATCCCTTTGCCAGTTTATAATAATGTGTACACAACGCGAAAGATTAAAGTGCTATGTATCTACTATTGGCAAAGCCGTTGACTTTTTTAAAAGAAAAAAAGAAATACTACAAATTTGCCACTTTATGACATGGGCGCATGAGCCCACTGACAACTGAATCTAGTACCCATGCTCAAACAATAAAACCGCACGTTTTGGAAAGCAAATGCTTGAGTTACTTACAAAACCTTAAAATCATCATGCAGGAGCCTTACAAAATTGAAGATCTCCCCCTGTTTCTCATGAACTCCACCATTATAGTAATCAATCCAATGGGACCTCTCTCTTCGAACTGAAAAGTGTTATCAAAATCAAAATTGATTGATAATTGACAGAGCAAATGCGTAAGAAAAATACAAGAAAACGTACAGTTGAATTGAAGACCTTTTCCTCAAGTTCTCAATAATCGATTAGTCAGTTTATCCGGTCGATGACGATGTCGATGAAGATTTGCCAAAATCACACGGAAAATAATGATTTTAACTAGAGGTAGTTACGTCGATAATTCTACTAGCATAGCTAGGAGTCATCTAGCGACAAACGTCGAGTCGAGTTGTCACGATTCAAACGAGTCAAATAAATGACTGCGAGTGACTCGGCTTTTTGCTAATACTCGTAGTGAAATGTTTAGGGGTGAGTTTCGTTGGAGCGAAATCAAACGGCATGATTAGGAAAACCGGCTTGTTTGTAGATAAAATTCAAGACTTGAAGAAATCGGGCGCGGAGCGTCACCATAACGTTATCGCGCATTCTACGAGAATGTCCCTTACGAAATGCAATTCTTCAAATACTTCTCAAAATGGTATAAAAGTGATTTTGTGTCTGATAATACATATTTCATGATTTAACAAATTAGTATTGTTTTCTCAAGCTTTACAGATTTCATTGAAGTGGCTGCCATACAAAGCAAAAGCATTTCGTAAGGGACATTGTTGAATGCACCAAATAGGTATTTTAAAACTAGATGTAGAAAGTTATTTGGATACCGTATGGTTCATAATGCGTGGGACTGATATGAGTGATTTGTTACAGCTCAGTATGAATAAACTAAAAAACCGCAGAGTAGGTAAATGAAATACGTCGTCAACGAAATGAGTTTAGTAGTAGAGGTAGTACCTGCATAGCAAAACATTAGTTTTTCTTAACTGATGGTCCGTAAAACCTCCACTTATATCACTTACAAAGTGCGAAAAATCTGATTGGTAAATGAATCTTTGAGTCTACTGTACTAAAATACCTACCTACCGTGAAGTGAAACTACCTACCAGCGGTGGGGTGTCCATAGAACTCGATTCCAGCCGACTTCCCATGCGTAAGCCAATCTAGTATATTTTCCCTTAACACCACTCCTTTAATCAGCTTCGGCTTGCCCAAATGACAACAGCTACTTACCTGCACAAACATTCGCATTAAAGACCCCTAGTCCTAAACCGTCAACTTTCCACTTTTGTCTCTTAAACCGGGTGATAAATACCCCGTCGCCTGTCGTTTCGCGCAATTTGCTTTGCTAATGGTTTCAACGCTTAAAAGCGTTATTAAATCGCGCAGTTTTAATGGTGATACATGGGTTTGGTTCTTGTTAAGCTGCAAGCGCTTTAAAGAGGATGTGCACTGGATATTTTTCATACAATTTTTTTGCATTATGACGAAATTTTTAAACAAAATCCAACTGTTCGCTGTATGGGCAATCTATATTTATATACCTATAGACATTTTAGAATGCTACCTTAATGAATAGTAGAGTTTACGGATCAGTGGCGTGGCTCGTTAGGCAGTATCCAGTGGGTCGTCATAATGCCCTAATGGGCGCCATTAGAGGGGATCACCCCCGTAAAGAGATTACAGTAGTCCATTGTATTAGCAGTATTTTAACTCCACAACACCGTCGTACTGATATGCTTTCTTTTCTAACTAGCTTCAACATTATTTTAACATTTTGTTCAGGGGTCTGATGGATTTGGCGAAGGAAAACTCCAGGTTTAAAGTTTGAGACGTGTACTCTCTTAGCAAGTGGTTAGCGAACAGTGACATGCAAAATTTGTTACTATATATTCTTAAAACTAATAGAAGTGATGCGCCGCGCGCACCGCATTGCCCATGCATTTGATCAGGCGCTTTTCTGGCTTCCTAGGCCCCAACACATTTCGTGATACTCATTTTATAGTTCACAGACCACTACACGAGTATTAGTTGCCGAAGAATGCTAGGTTTTTGGTGATTTGACCAAACGTTAGCCCGATGTCTTGTAAAAAGTGATGCTGGAGCCGTGACTAGATTTTAAAACTTATTTTTTTATTATCATGTAAAATCAATGTTTTTTTTTTTTTTACCATAGGTATTATAAATATTTAATAGGAACCTCTTACATAAATCTGTGGTTGATTTACCTAGGTGTCATAAATATACTTTATTTTAAAAGGCAGAAAAAGTTACAACATGAAACCTAATAAAAATAAATTACGACTTAATATTAAATAAAACTAAATATAAACTAAAACTTAGTATTAAATAAAACTAAATAAATTTAAATCAATGTTAATGTTATTCACTTCCAAGAAGCACTACGACTACTACGAGTTGGGTAAAGTCCGTATGCAAACTATAATAAAACCTATTTAAAACTTTGACTTGGGCTAATGAAGCAGAGGCAGAAATAGCAGTTGACATTACTGGAAAAAATTGAATGACATGCATATACATACCTGCTATGCTGCTATGATGGTCGGGTTTTTATCGTTTACCGACGTTGCTGTCACGTTCTAACAAGTATGTATGTGCGAAAGTGACGCATAGCGTGATAAGCGATAAAATGGCAACCATGCTAACCCTGCTGTACTTACAGTAAAGATGATAATTTTAATAAATTATGTTGCCTGATTATGTGACCAAATAAGCTGTACGATTTTATAACTTCGACGACTTCATTGCGTGATTATTTGAATTACAGATGCAAACGTATGATTCAATACATATCTAGGGAAAGTAACACTTATTTAGAGATAAATTATAATTATACTTGATTTTGCACCATAAAGGGAACATGCAATAAAATGATGACTCACGTTACTCTTGCCGCAAATTGACTCAGTGTAATATAGTTTAATGAACTGTATATTTTACTTGCAACAGGATTTACATCTTTTTTAAAGCTAACTGCTAAGGATACGGTATTATGATGAAATGTCTTCGAAAATGCTACGAGGAAGCGTGACGGAATGAAATTAGGATTTGTCGGTGTTTTTGTTTTTATGGCGCTTTCTACAGTTAAGGCGAGGGTGACCCGCCTTAATGGCTTGTTGGACACCTGATTTTTATCCAGGTGCTTGTTTTATGGAAATTATAAGGTACTGCGAGTGTAAAACGAGCCTTTAGATCTAAGATGTTGCCGGTATTGCCTATACAAATAATAATTTGTACAATCTGATACAGTTTGAGTTCGATTTGATCAAGGGTGCTATTCCTAGACGTTTTTTTAAAGGTTTTTAGTCTTTCAAACCTATTAAAAATACCGCTGCACTACAAAAAAACCTATATAAAAGATACATTCTTAAGATATGTGTTGCCAATTTGACTGTTGGGATTAGGTGCTAAGTATTAATGCATGTTATAATTAAATTATCTAGATATAAGTTATATTAAGTACACTGCCCTGCAGAGCTTCATAGCTGATCTCATAAAATGATGTCTGTATTTACCTATGAAAGCAATAAAGATAGGTACTAAATACTGAATTAAGTAAGTATCAATCATCGAAAAAGTTGAAAGTGACGTCAACACTCAGATGACTAAGTATAAACACAGAAGTGCGCCTTTGATTAAATGATGAAAAATATCTAAATGACTTTAAAAAAATATCCATTACAACACAATGAACGCAGTTCCTCTTTAAATAAACAAACCAGCCATCAAAACGACATGGAAACCCTCAATTTCCACGTCAACTGACAACAATGTCATAAAGCCTACAAACACGAATGTCGCATTCAACAAGTACCACAATTCCTTCCAATATAAATACTCTTAACTGTATTGACATATTAAACCTACTATCGCATATTTTAATGTATATTCCGGAATAACATCGCTATGGACATTAGACATTTGGGAGTGGAGTTGTCAGTAGTAACATGCACCCTCTTGTCACCCTTCAACTGTGTGACAATAGATTTTCACGGCCTGAACAGCGTGTGTTGGAATTTCAGCCTTATAACGATGCTAGTTGGGTTTGCATTTCATTTAGCAAGATGTTGGTAAAATACGGGCGAACTGTTTATTGTCAGTGTTTTAGCGGCTTTTGTTATTTTAGAACTATCAGATTATTTCATGATAAGTCATTTATAAAAATCTGAAGTCATTTGTGTTATGCTTTTTAAAAAACCCGCATATTAAATAAAACAGTTAGTTAACAAAATTTTACTTAGAATCGACAGAGCTCGCGATTCTAACTAAAAATCACACAAAAATATCAACTTTGTAAAAAAAAAAATGGTCAGCTACCAACCGATTTAATGTTGTAGGACTTGTAGGTAGGTAGGTACTATAACTAGTTTAGGTAATGTAATATTTTATTCTGTAACAAATTGGTGAACCATTCACCACAACCAAAAATCATAGCGGTTGCTATGATTTTTGGGGAATAAAAACGATAAACACAATTCTGAGTTACCTTCTTTTAATGCGGAAAAACCAGTAGCGATGACAACTTCCTATATTTTTAGATTAAGCATCGGAATATAAACCTTCAGCCAAAGCTACAAGGTATGTATTTGGAAAGCACTGGCAACAAATACGTGGTTGCGAAACGAGATTAGTGATGGTTTGGGTAATTGCAACATCGCTGGAGGGCAGACCGAGCTGCCCAAACACTGGCCTTTGACATCGTTCAAACAGCTTCCATCAATATTGACCCTAGCTTATCGGAATTAATTGCAATAACATTTTTTATATATAAACAGTTAAGTTTGGTTCTATTTTTGATGATTGTATATTAACCGAGGCGAGGCTATATATTGATTCAAGTGCAACTCAGCTTTCACTTCGATTGTAAGGAAAATATTAGGAGTTATTGCACATCAAATCAAATAACAAATAGTTGATAATTATTAATGAAACTGAAATTAAATACTTTAGAACGGCTTAATCGCGTATATTAACACCATGACCCTACGTTTCGAGCCCTTTACAGCACTCGTTTTCACAAGGACGAGTGATGACGATCCAATTACTACTAATTATCTTTTTAATATGTTTTTAAACATGAAATTAGACTTGGTTACATGTTTTCTGCCATAGTTAAAAAAAGTAGCATTTGTAAACAATAACGGGCTAACATGTCGTTTGATTGAATTCAATTAATGATAAAACACACGATATGCAAATAAATTATACCAAAATTGTACGAAAAAGATTAATGGCTCAATTAAATTGTGCAATCATTTTTGTTTGTGTATGGGTGATGACCAGTGCTCGAACCTTTAATTATCTTAGTTCAGAAAAAATAATACTGTATGCTCTAAAGCATAAAACGCGATTTTATGTCGCGTAGCCTCAACTTAAAGTGTAACTTTTCGAGCATGAGAAATGAAAACAATATTTATGCTGCGTAGTCTATATAGTAGTAGTAGTAGTAAAACACTTTATTGCACAAAAACAGGGGGAAAAAAACAAGATAAATAACACAAATATTTGTACAAAGGCGAACTTATCCCATAATAGTTGCATCACATAATTTGCCATACAGCAGTAGGTAAGTACTTTATATTAGTGCTCAAATACAAGATCAAATATAATATAATTACAGTCTTTTGAAATGAAGCACTTTAACGGATTAAACCGGGTGTGGTAACTACAGTCCGACGTTTCGAGTTCTTCATTATATTCTTCTTTCATGAAGACCTTCTTAGTTCTTACTACAGTGTCACAGCTAGGTACTGCTTATTTCAAATACAACCTACTAATCCCCGTAACCGAACAAAATATTATTTTTCTTCATAAGTTCATTTAAAAATAACGTTATATCCCAATAAATAAAGTATGTAGGTAAGTGCTTTTAAACATTAGTGACAAAAAGATAAGTGATGTGCCTTTAGTGCATTATCTTTGCTCGTTAACTCAATAAATCTACCATAAACCGTAAAAGCGTCATCTTAATTAATAAAAGCATTAAAACCAAAGACAACCCCAGCTTTTTACTAAATTGAGTGAAATATGCGTCCCTCCGTTACCATAGACATTTCCTTTTTTCCCTCACACCATAGACATTAAGAACGCGTTCGGCTTCGGAACTTTTAATATTCTAATAAGGTTTTGATTTAATTCCCTTTATCATTATTTATGTAACGGGGCTAATCCGTGTTATTATTTTTTCGGCGTCCATGTTCCCGGGGTGAACCACAGGTTACAAAATTGTTTTTTCTTGTTTATGACATTAGGATGGCTAATAATCTAAATGTGAATTTATATTTTGCGGTATCTTATCAAGACATACAAAGCTAATAAAAAGAGGGGCTCGCAGAGTGGCAAGTTGTTGCCTAAGGTACCAAGTACAATCAACCAATAACCCTAACCCACCCTAGGCCACTCTAGAACCAAGTCAAAATGACAAGTAATATATGCAATATCACTAGCAAGTCCGGTTCAAATTGGTTGATTTCCTAAAACACGTAATAATTGAGTGTTGTAATTCTATTGATAAAACAATGAACATTTTATTCATATATAACAATTTCCGAATGCAAACCGAAACCCAAAACTATATGTAGGTACATACTTGTATATGGGTATATCTCGTACAATACAATACAGAATACTTTTTATTGCACACTCAAAAGAACAAAAGAAAAGGTCTTGTAAATTCTTAGGTAAGTACCTAACAGTTTTTAGCTATATTTCTTAATGCTTTAATAATTGAGTCCAATTATTTTCCCATCATCAACGTGCCTGATCTCCTTGAGCTGACTGACATTTCCAGGGATGATGGCAAGAGACCCGATAGGCTGTCCTTGGTTTCTTGGAGTTTGGGTGAGATGCCAGTGTGGGATGCTACCTGCGTAGACTCGCTGGCACCGTCCCACCTCCAACGAACTAGTAAAAGCGGGCGGAGCGGCTGAAGACGTCGAAATTTTAAAGTGTAATAAATATAAGAGCCTGGGCAGAGAGGACCTTTTTGTACCATTTGGGGTCGAAACTCTTGGTCCATGGGGTCCCAGCGCACGCAAGTTTTTCGTAGAAATCGCGAAACGTCTGGTTGATGTTACTGGTGACCTAGGAGCTGGTGGCTTCCTCGCACAACGTATTAGCATTGCGATACAACCAGGAAATGCCGCCAGCGTCCTAGGTAATATGTACAATGCCTCAAGGACCTATTTTAGATTTAAGGTAGGTAGAGGTAGGTAGCTAGGTAAGTTACACTTCCTGTATATATTTTGAAAATAAATGGTTTAAGCCATTTTTTTCAAAATTAATATCATATACCTTTAACATATATTTTTTCCTTTCATACCGTAATTTCCCAAAAGACATCGCGCCCGTACCTTTTACTCAAGACATATGTAAATATAATTACCACCGACACTCAAGGTGTCAAGTCTAGATATACGCCACTCGCGGCGCATACATCACGCGTGTCGCCGGCAATAACGAGCGCAAAAATCTATGCCCGAATGTAGGGGAGGCAAATAGGGTTGCTACTTACGAGACAAACGCTAGGAAGAAGAACTATGTAGGTATTAGTGGCTAGCCTTGGATGGTGCAAGTGGACCTAAGAATTAAGATGGATATTTTTTAAATAAAAGGCAAAAAATCCATATTTGATACTAAAAGTCTGACAGTAGACTTTTTGATATGTAATGATTGCGTCCTTTTTTTCGGAGGGAAAATGAAAAGGTCCAAGGCACCACGACCACAACTACAGCGTGTTCTCTGTTCCTTCTTATATCCTTTTGCATTATGTGCGTTTTTCAGGTTTTTCTACTGCCAAAATTTATTTAAACAAAAACGTGACTTTTCAAGCAAAAACATGACTTTTAGGGAAACGGAACGTGACTTGTGACACGAGAGCCCTGACAAAACTGTTAAGAGGCTTACATTTTATATTTTGGTGGCAAATGATGTCGGCGGATAGTAAGCGCGCCTATGAACCATGAACTCTTGCAAATTCCAGGTTATGAAACCTCTTAGTTTAGTTACTACCTTTACTTATTTTTTCTATTCACTAATATAAAAATTAGGGAACAGTGCAAAAAAATACAATGTAATGATAATGAATTTTTACTAAGACTTGGCGTTTGCAGTTGTGTGTGTAAGTAACACTTCAACAATCACATTAAAGCTTTTCACATACCGATTTATCTCCAAACGCTTATAATAACAATAAAAGCGCAATAAAATAGCGCCAAACTCCTCCATCCTTCACCTGAACTTTCGCAACCCTTTCCGAGGCGAAGCTAAAAAGATGCCGCGGCATAAGTAACTGCCCCCTGGAGTGGCATCGGCCTGGCATGCATAATACTAGCCCCCTTACGGCAAATCGTTCGTGAATACATATGATTGTTCTCTCCCACATATAAATTATATGACCTACCGCGCCACGACATGAATATATGTATGAGCCCCAAATTGATATTACGCTGCCCCGTATTTTAGACTTTGGCTTTTTATGCCAGTTTTTGCGGGAAATTGGTATTTTATGCCGCCGCGGTGAATTGTGGACGAAATGTGTAAATTGGGAGGTAATGAATATGGTTCGGTTGGTAGTGAGTGTCGTTATGAATAATTTGGGTATACGGTAATGGAATAAGTTATTGTTTTGATGATGCCTTCAAACGGGTAATGAATTACGGCTATTGAAGGTGACAACATTCACTTAGCATGATACAACGCAACACCGATGCATGACGTACTGCTTTATATACATGCTGTGATAGCTATTATACCTATACGCGCAGCAATCTTAGGTATAAGTAGGGACCCATCCTGTCCGCACTGCGGTATGGAGGAAACCAGTAAGCATTTGCTAGCAGAATGTGCTATGTATGCGGCAGCACGATATAGCATATTCGGTAAAGATACACTGCAGGAAACCGAACTAAGGGATGTCGAACTTAAAGATGTCCTTCTGTTCTGCAGGAAAACGAGAAGATACGAAGAAAAATGTAGAATGGGATGGCAGCCGGGACAGTAACCTGCAGCTCAAGATCCAGGGAAATGGGCTGAATGAACGCGAGAGGTGCTCGACAGCCCGCCATCTGGCCGGGCGTCCCTACAATACATCTACATCATAGATACGCGCAGTAATAAAGTCTCCCTCGGGAGACGACATACCTATAACGATATGTCTAGGATCAGAACATTGACCAATAATATATTTCTAACCTGCCGAAAGCCACATTAGTCACTTTTGTCAAGGTTTTCTATAACCAAATTATTCATGTCATCGAGGTGGTTTTTAACTATCTTATCTAAATAATGCTGGTATGTCGTATCTAATAGTCACATTATAGACTGACTTGAATATCGTTATCTACTTGTGTTAAGTTGGCATTACTTTTACCAATCTATTCTTATACTGACACACATTTCCCTGCATCTTAAACATTTATACATAGATAGCTTTAAGCAAACACAAACCGGTCCCAGCGGTCCCCGGGCCACGTAAATTAGGCCTCCGAGTGACCACAAAGCCGATAGTTTAAGAATATTCACAGGAATAAATTAAGCAGTATTCGTTGCGCAGATTTCCCTAATGGTCAGCCGTAGTGTAGACGATGTGAAAGCGTTTGATACTAGAAGAATTTCTTATATTATACAAAATAAAATTTAAAGAACAATCGTTTTCTAAAGGAGTGTGCTGATTTCCTTTTGCTGGTCAGAAACCATATCAGTTAGCGCACTGTTTACAAAGATTTTAAAAGAGGTAGGTACCTGTTTTCTTAGCCTTTCGATACTTAAATGTCTAGTAAAAAATATTACGCTTCTCCTGATTTCACCCTCAATACTTTAGGTACTGTTTCTGAGGCCAGGATTTGCTTTTCGATATTTAATCCTCCATTTCCATAGGTTTTAGATTTGGCGACATCCCTTGCCATCCAGCACGTCTTGGGATTTTCTTTTTCCGAGTGCAAGTTCGCATACTCTACTACGTAGAAGCTGGTAGGAAAATTTATTTGGGGCTGTAAAAAACCTCAAGTACCAAGTATAGCCAGTCCACACCAACCTATGACAAGACGCATGGCCTCTCCACCGCCCACTCCTGGGAAACGTGGTCTTCCTAACTAAACCCTCACTGGGGTTAATATTAACTAGATGCTGTGTCAATTGAACCTGGAAATTCAATTGACATTTAGGTAGCATGTACTTTTTTACCGGAAAAACATTTTCAGGAATTGAGACTTGGTAGTCTCAAAAACATTATGAATGGGGTGATCAGGGACTGTGAGTTTTTGGGTCATGAAAGGGGAGCAGAAAGATAGTAGAGGGGTGAGTTGGTATTTTTAGACCAGACTTGTTACAAAAATAAGTACATCATTCTCTTGGCAAGTCAACCTATTGTAATATTGTGTCAATTCTAGCAATTGTCCCATCTCACTCAGTGTCTATTCCTCCTAACCCCAACTATGAGGCACCCACCTCATAGTTGGGGACATTCCAACCCCTGAGGAAAACTAGGCCTTATTGCGATTGGAAAAGAAAAGACTATTTGAAATGGGGGAGTGGCAATTTTAACAAATTCTACGTTGGTTAATTTTATAAATAAAAATACTCTTTATTTAGGTACCCACCAATTAAGATACAAAACTATTTTGGTATCGAAGAGACCTTGCTTGCGAAGTCTTGTAGCATTTGCTGCGCAGTACCTACATGCCACTGCATGCTAAGGAACAATGCCATTTATGTATTAGCTAGGTGTAATTTACACTTAACACTTGTAGAATTGACCGTACCGTACACTACAGAACTGGCACAAGTGACCTCTATCAGACCGGATGCCCATAAATTTTCTTAATCAGCGATTATTATTGAACAGACCTAAACGTAACTTCCCAGATTTCCTTATCAAGGTTTATACATAATTTATGTGTTTAGCTAAAAGATCGTATGTAAATGGAAATTATACTGTATTTAAATCGTTTTAGAAATAATAGGCATGGCAGGTTGTGGTTGCAATTTACATGCTTGTTGGCCACAGGAAACGATATCCGATTATTGCTTAAAACGTTCTTTAATAAAGGTAGAACACCTTAGGAGCATTATACCGAACGATATTTCAACAGCTAATAATGTCAATGACCCTGAATACGATGCAAGTCGAAAAAAATCGAAATACGAAAAAGCATTTTTAGAATAATAAACTCTTTACTCTAAACTAAACAATCCCAATCAAATATCAACAAGCCGCAGACGGGCACCGCTTGAAATGATATGATATAAACGATGACAAAGCATTAGATTTATTGTTACATTTTTTTTTACTAATTAGTTGTGTGTGAGGTTCCCAGAGAGCTCTCGAAGATACACTATATTGCATTGTATTTAAGGATGACTCACACAGTAGTATAGAAAGAACCACGTGATAACTCGGAGCCCTCGGATGTCACGTGACGTTTTCCGTAGAAACTGACAGATCCGTCCCGTTCTAGTGTGAGTCATCCCTTATCCCTTACCCAGTCAAAACGGAGAATCTGTACATACTTTAAAGGTTAATTTAAACGCTAGTCTAGTTGCAGTCAAGCAGTTCACACGCTTGTTTGCTACCAACGTGGTATGAAAGTTATGAAACAGTTACTTCTTACTAACTGTGCCTAAACAAGATAACTGGTAAAAAGGACCCAAAGATGGCACCCTTCACCCATGCCAGCCTCCAACTCCTGGCTCTGTTTAACTATAATTTAATTATAACGTCACCCATAAACAGAGGACTAACAAGGCTTTGAAATAAAGATGGTCAATTACGTGTAATAAGAAAACTCGCGTTAGGGCTGGGAGCCATGTATTATTCAGGGCTCGTCGGTGCCGTACACGCGCTACCGAGTTAGGTTATGTTGCCAACATTTAGGAATCTGAGTGAGAAAGAATGTTAAACATGTATTTCTCGTGATCAGTTTGCGAATTCTCTCAGTTGACACAGAGGAGGTTACAGGAACATTTTCGATGTGCCGCTTTTGGTCCGTGCCATATTATTGTGACAGAATACTCCTACGAGTATTCCGTGTAATAAAAAAACTTGCGTTAGGCCCTGGGCTAGTACCACGAAAATCGAACGATTGCGGATTTGTATCTCCATCTCTGTCACACTTGCACATTAGAGTGACAAAAGGTTTTTCCGTCAATGCCAATTTTTGATGTACGTGGTAGGCGTGCTGGGGTATGTATTATTTAGGTTATATTGCCGATATTTAGAAATCTGAGTAAGACAGAATTTAAGGAATGTATTTCGTCATATCATAAAATATTTAATCAGTATTCAGTCTCTTCTTTAATCGATTGAAATAATTGGGTTGCCTATATCTTCTATGGCTTTTACTTTTGGCAAGTGACAAAAAAGTAAACAAACAAGCTAAGAAGTAAGTAATTAAGATGATTTTTTTTTTTGTAGTCAATAAGATGTCAAAAAAAACAATACCGCGTGACTTCTTCATTTAGCCAATTGGCTTTGACAAATGGAATTGTGTCATTGGTCCGACAGCTAAGACACGTGGTTTTGTTTATTTACATTATTTTCATTTGCCAAAAGTACACGGTATAATTTTCAGCCAGTTTAATAGGTAGGTACTTTAAATAAGCATCATTAGGAAAGAAAGAGTCAAATTGACTCCGGCTACCGAACGAACGTTTATGACGCCTAATTATCCGTAGGTACAACATATTTTGATAAAGTATATGTCTCTACTGTACCAAAGCGGTATTTCTAAAAATACTGCTTTAGTGCAAACGCAAATTTTAGCCGGTGGTCCATACAAATTGGCGGCAATAGGTACCTTATTAGTTTCATTGTTACATGTTCGTCAAGACAAGATTCGTGGGATATAAAGTCGATTTATATCTCTAAACTTTTGCCCAGACAATCATAAGTGTGTGTCCTGCATCGAAAAACTAATGTTCGAAATGTAATCTTTCCGTACTTACAAAAAATAATTTTTAAGGCGACGATGAAAATGCAAACTAAAAAAAACTAAATACTAACGCCAGCGTATTCTTGTTACATGGTGCGTCTATTATTCCAGATATCTACTTATATAATAGAGGGTAAGTGCGTTGAGGTAAAAACCCATCAAGCACACGATATATGGGCTCCCATGCTTCCGGGTCACCGCACTTACCCTAATGTGCGTTACTCAAACCATATAGTTTTACGAATTTGTAGAAACAACGAGCTGCGAAAGTCAATAAAATATTCGTTCTGTATTTCTTTCCTGGAAATGCGTCAGTTCCAAAATTTAAAAAAAAGCTTATTTTTAAACTTAGATCATAACAGTAGTACAGTCAAGTTCATCACATTATATCTGCTGAATGCATAATATGTTGCTGGTGTACAGATATTTTTAAAGCCATGAAATTGCTCATATATTTATGAACTTTACTGTACGTTTCTTAAGCAATTAACTCGATGAGAATGACGACGAATGATAATGGGCCGATCTGTCAGTTTCTATAGAAAACGTCACGTGACATCCGACGGCTCCGAGCTATCACGTGATTCTATAAAAATTTACAGATCGTCCCGTCCCGCCCGTCCCGTCCTGTACTAGTGTTAGTCATCCTTTAACTTTTATCCTGCCCTAATAAACAACGATAGTTACAGTAATCTTTCTTGCCCTTTATATCACTGGATATGATATTAGAAATATCGGAGTTTTCCTGAATATAACACAGGATAAAAGGTAATTTTAAGGCTACACATTTTAAAGGAATGTTATGAGTTCAATATACCTGAATATTTGAAATTCACGCCATTTTTGATTCGTGGCTGAAGGGGTTTACCGGTTTAGCTTATCACTGAAGCGTTCATAGAGGGCGGACAAACAAGTTTAAATGGACCAATATTGACGCGGGGGGATTTCGATAAGTTTTGGATGTACTGTTATTATCTAGGACGAGGTAGAACTAACTTTACTCTTGATACCACGGTTTCCAAAGTTCACAATGTACCTACTCACCTAAGTCTTAAATTGATCGAATACTTCGGATCAATATTAACGCTCGGAGATTTTGGTAACAGATTTGAATATCCTGTTATTACTTGTATATAAGTAAAGTTGTAAAAAAGGTGTTTGATGACAAACACGAGGAAGAAGATTTTCCTGCTTAGTTACTCATGATGACGAGGAGGATTGTGCTTGCATTACCAATAAAGACCTCTATTCACGTTCTAAGCCTGGAGAAGACTGGTTGCGATGCTTAAAATGTTCGCTGTGGGCTCATGCTTCTTGCGCTGATGTTCCGAGACGAACAAAGCGTTTAATTTGCGAATTATGCCAATAATTGTGTAACCTTTACTTATATGTCATTTTGTCCATGACCAATGTGTCATTTTGTCCGAAGCATATGGACAAAATGACTTATGTCCGATCTCACTTAAATGTGTATTATTATTTTTTCTGTTGATTTTTTGCTAAAAAATTTTATAAGGTTCGATAGGTTAAGGACCAAAGATGATTAATGTAAGCCATTGGGTGTGCTGTAAAGTACCAGTAAAAAGTTATGGTTAAAAAACAAAATTATATGTAATTTTCGACGTACTTCCCCTATATATTTTGGGTACCATTCCGAAAATACTTTTTTTTAAGAGAGCCAATTTACCAGGTACCGGGTGTATCTTATCACTTTTTCGTGCCCTTGTTACGTGCGTGAATAAAAGCATATTTATTTTAAGAAAATGGCGGTTTCAAGAATGTCCTACAAGTCAAACATAGTGAGCAGTATAAGTTGCTTAACCCTGTAACGCATGTCATATAAAATAAATTCATAAATTTTTTACTTTAATAGCTCTCAATAGAGTTAAGTAACTGCCATATATGGCTTCGCATGCAATAAAGGGATAAACTATGGTCTACAGCTGTCAGTGCGTCTTAACTTACAAATGGCTCTAATGCACCGTTTTTGGCCCCTATGAACATCACTGGCAGTTGCCCCAGAAAATAATCCCCTAAGTAGGTACCGGGCACTTTGACATAATTGCCCATATCGAACACTAGTGCAGCGTCGAACACTAGTATTTCTTATAATTAATATTTACAGTTGCAGTGAATAATGTTATTCCATCATTTTTTGACCGAAACGCCCAAATTCATCTGTTTATTTCAAATAGCTTTAGTACCCGCCGTAAGCTAATCAACGGAGACAGCAAGATACGTTTTAACTTTGATTAGTAGTATGAGATATGCACTATTTTCAAACCAGAATAAGGCTTTGCAGTGCAGGGAACCGTGCAGCGTGTTCGACGCACAATTGAATATTGTAGAAATTATAGAGAAAGGCCTTCAGGCCTTGTCCAGCAGTGACATATTTTTTTAATGATTAGACGACTTGGATAGAAGTCGGTGGGAAATCAGAAGTTTTGAAGTTGTCTATTATGTCTATCGTCTAATATATTCGAGGAAAGCTATAGTCACTCAAGAGCAATAAAAACGAGGAATTTTTAATAGAATTTTCATAGAAAAGTATTAATTTAGACTGTGATGAAACTTTTCTTTGCGTGAGACTAAACGCATTAAGTCAACAGCATCCTCCCTGTCACCTACTGACATTTGAATAAAGAACAAACCCCCATAAACCAATCCCAACGAGCGATCTAACTCCCATTCACTCGTTCGTTCACACGCCCTGACTCACCGGCGCATTGTTGGTATACAATCATGTATCGTGTTGTAAATAACAATACTTGAATATGTTGGGCGGTTGGACGTCTTAATCGCGGCGTGGGCGGAAGAGTTCTACAATGGAGACAGAATTAACGCATTCAGGATATCTGATGCGTGTTTTGAGCGTGTTGCTGATTTTTTTTTAAGCCAGTGCGTTGCTTTGCGAATGATGCATTTGGAAAACTTTGTTAAATGCCGATAAACGCCACTTCCTATACGTAACGCTATATAACGTGAGACTTGCACGCTTGGATAAGTTTAGGGCACTGGAAGGCATTACAGTTGGACAATTTAAGGTAGAAATTAAATAAAGTGCAACTAAATGCTATTTCACTAACGTAGATTCATTCGTAACTTTTTGTAACGAAAGTAATTGAAGGCCAGAGGGGGGCTCGGGGGGCGGCGCCCCTCAAATTTAAATAAATTTAAATCAACTTAATATACTTAGACCGGGTTACTCACGTCTATACGTCTACATGTCGTTATAGACGTGAGTAACCTGAGGAGTTTTCTATTTAAATCAACTTGATTTCTTATTTTACTTGCATAGGTTCAATCTCAAATTTCTGTAGTGTACGAAAAAAATTAAAAGAGCTTTACTCTTTTTTTCACTTGCGTAGGTTTATTTTTATAAGGGGGTTTGAAGGGTGGCGCACAAAAACATTGAAAAAACCCTTGACTTCATATTTTACTTGCGTAGGTCGAGTCGTACCTTTTTGTAGAGTACGAAAGCAATCAGAACCAGAAGGGAGGTTCAGGGGCGAAGCAACCTGCATCAACAGAAAATGTAACCAGATTGACTTCGTTTTCACTTGCGTAGGTTCAATCGTAACCTTTTCTAGAGCATGAAATTTTTTTTTTGTGCGGAGCCGCTCGCACAAAAAAGAAATCAAAACAGCTTGACTTCCTATTTTATTTGCGTGGGTTAATTTGTAAGATATTGTAGAGTATGAAAACAAGGGCCAGAAAGGGGCACACTAAAGGAATACGGAAACAGCTTGACTTCTTATTTTCTTGCGTGGGTTAATGCGTAACCTTTTGTGGAGTATGAAAATAATCATGGGACAGTAAAAAGGTTTCGGGGGCGGAACCCTCTTACAATAAGAAACAAAATAGACTTATCATTTCATCCGGTTAGGTTTGCAATTTTTATTCGGGAAAAGTTTTAGGTTAAAGCATAAGACAACATTTTGCATTTATTTTATTAAGAAACTGAAGCGGTGTATATTTATTTAATAATACTGTAAAACTGAAATTTTCAAAATAATTCCCACAAAAACAAAATTATCCGCGGATGAAGTCGCGGGCATCAGCTAGTATCATATAATATACAATTTACATAAAGGTACAGCAGGTACAGCTATTACTATTATTTATTTATTTTTATTTTTATTGTAAAAATGTTTACATGACATAACAGTAACAATACCAATGCGTCACGAAACTTAGACTAACAAAATATAAATATAATTATGTACATTAAGAGTACCTAAGTATCAACTCAGATTCTACGGCCACTATGGAAGACACCAACTACATTTGCCTTATAATTGCACACCACGACACTCCCCTGAAATCGTTCATTCAATTTACGACGCGTTGAGCGAGTGAATGGATGAACGATTGAGTTGTTAGCACTTAGCGATCGGAGATTTGTTTGTGTTGATCTTATGCCTTCTTCTTAATTGTGATAAATACGAGGACTCTGTCGATGTGAAAAGGACTATTTTGTTAATGAGTATTTGGATCTGCTGAATTCAATAGTATAATATAATAATTAGGCTAAGAGATCTCTCTGCATTGCCTAAAGGTTGACTGGTAGAGAATGCCTTATGGCATTAAGTCCGCCTTTTGTACATCAAGTTTTTTTTCTTTTGTGCAATAAAGATTAAATAAATAAATAAATAAATATCATGTGCCTATAAAGAATTACATTGTGATTGAATTTAATGAATATTAGTTTAAGTCTACGTACCAATAAGTAAATAAGATGTTTTTGTTTATCTAATTAATAATTATATTTATGATTATTAAAGTAGACAACCAACGTTTCAAAAGCTTTTTAAATACATATTTATTTAAGTACTTACTAAGGCAAACTATAAAATTGTCTTTATTGTGCCTTTTTGTCCCAATAAAGTCTCATTTATGAATATAAAATAAGAAAAACAGATTAAACCTAACGGTTTAATGCCACCCTCAAAAACAGGAAGAGGTATACTACACAATACCAAGATTAGATTCAATATTACAAACTTAACCCTTTGCCCACCCCTATAATAAAATCTTGAAAAACTCCCCAAAGACTTTTGAAACAACGGCGACATAATTCATAATCAAAAAGTTAATTTAAGACGCATTTAACGTTTATAAAATAAACTTTATTTTAACTATTTTTCTTCATTAGGTACTTGCCCAATAATATTGTATGTACATTCTTATTTGTTTTGTTCAATTAATTTTTATGTATTTACTAAAACGGGGCTTAATCGTGTATAGATTTTGAAAACAATTAATTAATTAATTAATTTAATTTAAATTAAATTAATTTAGATTAATTTTTATCCGCAAAAACTTAGTACATTTACAATTAAGAATATTTTAATCTGCTAAATTTCTAAACTGATTTTTGTAGCCGATTTAAATACCTAAGTATGAGTAATGCATAAAAGAAAAATAGTGAAATAGGTACCTACTTACCTACATGCCTTTTTTTTTAAAAGAACATGATAAATATTGCAGTGACTTAGTCAAACCTGTGTGCTTGTTGTGTGATATGAATGTAAACTCTATCGTTCCTGAAAAAAAGATTTTCCTTAACGAAGGTAGCCTTACCTAAAAGCATAAGAACCCTTTTAGGCACTTCATGGCTATTACACTCCGGCTAAGCGCGCCATAACAAAATAACATTCAATACCAACCCTTTCTCAACACTCGTAAAATCTCAAAAAAAACTCCCAGAAGACGTCTAGAAGACATCGAAGACATAATTCATAATGAAAAAGTTAATTTCCACCTTGCGAATAGACATTTGCATATTTTCCGGGCTCGAATTATCTGGTCCTGGGGTCCGTAGCCGGTAGGGGTCCTTAGGGGCTCGTTCGGAACCCTTTGGCGGAATTAATTTTTCCCGCCTAATTACTGGCGATGTCGACGATGTTCCGATCCTCGGAAGACGCTTTTAGTTGAATTTCTTTGCGTTGTTTCGTTTACCTTTGAGATTAGGAAACATTTAGCGATTGTTTATTCTTATACGGCAGTGAAAGGGTTATTTCCGTCTGAAATGCGATGATGTTTGAGTTTCTTTGTTATTCGTAGTTTTCAAGTAGGCCTGTGGTTTTTTAATAGACTTACTAATAAAAGTCAATAAAATGAAACATTACGGTTACGAAGTTTCAACCAGCATTTGTATGTAACTTTCAGGCATAAACATAATTTTTACATACATACTCGTACTTCCAACCTACTTTGTTAAACCTGACATCGAAAAGTGTTAAATGGATTCTGTAACCTTTTTCCAGCATTTCAAACTAACTAGAATTAAACCACGTAATCTCTTCCTAGCAAATGAACTGTATAACTTTCAAGTGCTATTTTAAACGTCAAACTTCTTTGAAATTGTGGCGTCTACTTACAGTCCACGCTATGAAACTTAGTATAGACGGACTCTATACGAAGTTACGTAAAACATCGTAGTGAAGGTCCTAAGTAGGTTCAGGTACGTAACGTGTTTTTTCATAACATTTCAAAAGACTGAAAGTACCCTACAAACCTATAATCACAAAGTTATACCCATATACTACGTCATACGCAAAATGAAAGGGCCTTTAATAAATAACAAAGAAGTACGAGCCCAAGACAGTGCTGCACCTTTCATACTGAGTGGAGACCACTCAGACAGTATTCAATGTTTATGTTGCGGTAATATTTACCAGCAGAGCGATTACTAAAAGTCTACAATTTAACGTACGCTAACGCTCAACGTAGGTAACCATAAAGTTTGTGAACACTGCCTATATATACAGACTAATATGACATACGAATAGGTACAGATTTTTCCAACTTTTATAGACAGAGTCGTATTCAAAATTAAAGGGCCCTCTAATAAAATAACAAAGTACGAGTCCAAGACAGTGCTGCCCCTTTCATGACTCGCGCGGCTCGCAGAGTGGAGACCACTCAGACAGTATTGAATGTGTATGTTGCGGTAATATTTTCAAGAGGAGCGATTATGAAAAGTCTATAATTAAATGTAGACTAATGTTAAAAGTTAGCATAACGTTTGTTCGAGGTGTTACAGACAGTCCCTTATGCCGCGGGTGTATGGAGACGGAAGAAACGGCTGCCCACGTAGTGCTTGAATGCAACGTGTAACTACCCTCCCCCCTTTAACTAATTAAAACTATATAAATTTCCCCTTAAACTACCCATAATACCCCGCTATTAAACCCCACTATTTTTACCCACTTATAACTAATATTTTGGCCTTGTGATCTCTAGTGGTAGGACTCTTTAATGTTGTGAACCGTAATGACGCATGATTCTTTAAAAGTAAAAACTGGCTCATATTACGTGCTCCTTTATCATGAATTTATTTTGTTATCCCTAATGAAACAATTTAATGAAGGATACTGTTTTAAATTCCTAATTAGTTAAACTTTGTTGAATGGATATTTGACTCACTTATATACTTGATTAATTGCTTGTTCATCTAGTTAATCTAAAGTATAACTGGTATAAAAAGAAATTAGTATTACTCAGTTGAAGAATAGATAAGAAATTACAGTTGATTGAATTTACAATTAGCATAAACGAATTGTATTAATGAGAGATAGTATTTAATGAATAAAATTTGTTTTTTATGGCATTAACCCCGACCTACTATTACGGTCTCTGCTCACACATGATGGCATTCTAATGGGCTAATCCCTCCTAAATCCTACTTTTTCCAAAATAAAACCTGATTAATCGAAAAACGCCAATCAATGTGCCGGATGATTCGGGAATAGAGACCCCTACACTAAACCAACCAGTTTTGAGACACGCCATAAAAATCTCATCAGTTGGGCTTTCCTACCATCCTATGACTCGACCAGTATTTCTCAACCTAGGTGAACCTATTCTAATGAATTGAAATACCAAGGTATTCATTAGTCAACCATACTATCTCTCAGAGAAGGCTCTGTTTATTATGTGAATGTTAATATAATGAACGCAGTAGGCAACAAATTATATAAGTAAAACGAATTAATTAAATTATAGAAATTTTGTTCAAATTGAGTTGGTAGATATGTCATTTCATGTCTATTCCTAATGCAAAAAGATAGACAACTGAGCTTCAAAATAAAACAAATAATTACTCTAAGAAAGAAGGTGTTAATTAGAGCAAAATTCTTTACTCAAATCAACAATTTCAATGTACTGCTTCGCCTGACATTGATCCCTACTCACAGTGTACTGCTCAGCCTGACACCATGACTCTATACAAAGCATTCTCCTATCTGAGAATGGATTATATTCCTATCTCTCAAAATATTAGTATTATCACAAAACCAGATTTCAAAACTCAGCCTCCACTCCCACATTAGGAAACCAGGAAATGAATATGAAAATAGTTAATTATTCCAATAAAGTCACAAAAGTAACTGGTTAATAGAGTAGTAAATATAAAAGAGTATTCTTCATCATCATTATCTGATGATGGAAATAGTTAAAAGAGTAAAAAGTAGTATATTAGACGACCTAATTCCCTTGCAAAATGTGTACCTAGTCCGGCTACCCCTTTCCCTAATCTAGTATCTCTAAAACAGGAGTCGTACTTACCATAGACTACCTGTTTCAGAGCATACGTAAAGTGTATCCCTACTCTAATTAAAGCTAAAGTTCGGCGGGCAATTCCGAAGTTGTAACTATTGCCGCGAGTGGTCAACTCCCCCTTTCCATCCCTAAGGATATGGTGGGAAAGGTAAGTTGGGTCCCTACTGGTGTATATGAATTAACATGATATATAAATATACTTAATAAGACTACAAGGCTTCAACTACAGCTTGCCAGAAATGAGTGTGGATCACCCACATCGTTAACTCGGAAATATGTAACGCTCACTCTGATCAAAAGCTGCTGGGCATTGAAAACCAGGGAGAATCCATCCTCTTCAGGTGAGAGGATGCCAGACACCTCCATGCCTGGTGGCGAGCCCCAAGTTAATATTTTTGTCACCGTTAGGTAATATGAACTTGGTAGACAGGCTGTTAACCCATCTCGATAGTATTGCTGGCTAAAAACACTTTAAATTTGAAGTTAATTTAAAGTTAGATTAAGCAAAATTCCGAGACTAGATCCTATAAGAACTTTTGATTCTTACAATATCTAGCACATAAACAAACAATAATAATTTAAACACAAAAATTAACACAATTAACCAGCGTTAACTACCACTCTGACGCTGAGTACCGAAAAACCAGATAATTAAAGGTAAGAGAAATATCCCTGAAGCAAGCACCATAATCCAGTAAAATTCATTAACAATAAAAATCACTAAACTAAGGCACAAGCTCCATAGATTCTCAACCCACCAGCAATCCTCCAGAGATCCAGACCCACTGACTTTTTGTTGTTGAAAGACCCCGATTCCAATTTTCCACCTCCTTTTATAACTTCAAAGTGGCGACCGTTCTAGCGACCGTTTTAGCGACCGTTCCGGCGACCGTTTCAGCGACCGTTCCGGCGACCGTTTTAGCAACCGTTTTAACGACCGTTCTGGCGACTGGCGACCGTTCTAGCGACCGTTCTAGCGACCGGCGACCGTTCTAGCGACCGTTCTAGCGACCGGCGACCGTTTTAGCGACCGATGTAGCGACCTATTTAGCGACCGATTTAGCGACCGTTTTAGAGACTGATTTAGCGACCGTTCTAGCGACCGTTCCAGCGACCGTTTCAGCGACCGTTCTAGCGACCGTTCCAGCGACCGTTTTAGCGACCGTTCTAGCGACCGTTCCAGCGACCGTTTTAGCGACCGTTCTAGCGACCGTTCCAGCGACCGTTTTAGCGACCGTTCTAGCGACCGTTCCAACGACCGTTTTAGCGACCGTTCTGGCGACTGGCGACCGTTCTAGCGACCGTTCTAGCGACCGGCGACCGGTCTAGCGACCGTTCTAGCGACCGGCGACCGTTCTAGCGACCGTTTTAGCGACCGTTCTAGCGACCGTTCTAGCGACCGTTCTAGCGACCGTTCCAGCGACCGTTCCAGCGACCGTTCTAGCGACCGTTCTAGCGACCGTTCTAGCGACCGTTTTAGCGACCGTTTTAGCGACCGTTTTAGCGACCGTTCTAGCGACCGTTCTAGCGACCGTTCTAGCGACCGTTCTAGCGACCGTTCTAGCGACCGTTCTAGCGACCGTTCTAGCGACCGTTCTAGCGACCGTTTTAGCGACCGTTTTAGCGACCGTTCTAGCGACCGTTTTAGCGACCGTTCTAGCGACCGTTTTAGCGACCGTTCTAGCGACCGTTCTAGCGACCGTTTTAGCGACCGTTCTAGCGACCGTTTTAGCGACCGTTCTAGCGACCGTTCTAGCGACCGTTCTAGCGACCGTTCTAGCGACCGTTTTAGCGACCGTTCTAGCGACCATTTTTTTTTTGTAATTATAAGTGAACTTAATATTCTTAATTCATCTGTTTTACTGTTCACTTTAACTTAATTAAATTTTGGTAAAAGTCTAGAAGAAAAACATAACATCTGAATGGCTTAACAATTGTCATAGATTTCCCCATTAGAATGATACACTCAGAAGACGACCCAGCGTTCAGTTACAAACGGAGTGGCCCCATACAGGGCAAAACATCTCGGATCTCCGAGTGATCTCCCCGAGGTCCTACGGAACATCAAAGGTTTGATAGGATTTCTCGAGGAGTTGGGATGGCTAGCTGACTAGCCATCCCGCCATCCTTGCTACGCAAAATAGGCGCTAGTCGTCGAGTTGCGGAAACCAGCCCGTGATACAATACAATACAATACAATAGCATAACGTTTATAAATTATATCTATGTAGGCAAGTATGTCATACGAGATACGAGCACAGATTTTTGCAATCTATATAGACAGAATCATATCCAAAGTTAAAAGGCCCTCTAAAGGCCACTTGCGCCAACCAGAGTTACCCAAATAATCCGGATTTAGCTGTAATATTCAATACTAAAAACCGCTTAACTTCGGGTTAGTTAGCTAACCCTGATTGGCGCAAATGGATACGACTCTGTCTATATAGATTGGTAAAATCTGTTCTTGTATGTCATATTAGTCTGTATGTAGTATTTACAAAAGTTATGGTTAAGTTAAACGTTGGCCTATTAAACGTTGATGGTTTATTTCTGAACATTTATTATCTGACCTAATGTTTGACAGCCCCATTTTAGCTTAGGTAGACACCTCTATTGGCAGTAAATAAAATTGTAGGTGGCAAAAACGAAACACTTTATTAACAAATTAATACAATAGTCATTCGAATTGTTTTATTTTAAGTTTAATGTCCGCTACGAGTATTAGTTCTATATTTGTGACTTAAGCATTCGTTTAGTCTAGTAGGTATAATATATATATATATAATATGATGATGCTGGGCGTTTCACGGTGTTGATGGATTCTCACCTAGCTAGCAACGTGTACACATTTTAATAAATGTATCGTCAGTGAATGGGTGCTTTTATTAAAACCCGTCTATATTATGTAAAAAATATACAAATTAAGTGTGGCCTGAAAGGCCTGAGGCATGAATACGGCACTTAAGGGTTAAGTGAATTGAGATGTTGCTAAATAAATAATGCGGCGAAAGTGAGTACTTTTTTGTATTTTATCAACTCGAAATTTGACGGGTTAATTCATGGGTATAATAGATTATTTTTCGATAAGGATTGATTTAAAATGGGTAACAATTTATTACTTTTACAGGATTGATCGTTTGCTAATAAATTCGCTAAGAAAAATTCCCGGTTGAAGAAATACCAAATTGTATTGATGATTTAAGTAAGTACTTTAAAAAAAACAGCGAAATACCTAATTCTGATTCTGATTCTGGCACTTTCGGACCGCAAAATGTAATAAGTAGGTCAAAATACCTACATATTTCATTTTGCGGTACTTTTATTCGATGTATGTTTATTCGTAATCGAATACCCATACTTTTTCTAATCTGGTCTATTATTTCGGATTGCCTACCCGGTTTAGTATTTTTTTTTTTTATGCATCGTATGTACTATTGAACTAGAGATATGATCAAAGGAGGAAAAGGATTAAAAAAAAACATTCTGCGTATATTGTTAATGTAACTCTATTTCCTATTTTTTTTATGGGCATGTCTATCAACAGTATATCAACTACTCCTCGAAACAAGTACTTAAAAACCTTAAATTCTACTTTAAGAGACCTTACGTCTTTGAAACATTCCTCAACTGAAGTCATGACGAAGGTACCTTTAGGTAATTTTAAACAACTACTACATGATAGTCGGTTTTAATTTTAGGTACGTACGTAGTTAAAGAGCCAATAAGTATTTTAATTTATTTCGTGAAATAATTAATATAAATTTTTTTGCAAAAATCTTTCCAATTCCGGGTGATTTCTCAAGTGCGATTTATCAATAAAAAATTACTAAAACACATGTCATATAGATTATGCCATGCCATTAGATCACAACAGCTCTGTTTAAGATGGTAAAAGAAAAAAAAATATACATATTCATTCAATTTAAATTATTTATTTCGAATCAAAGATCCATATATGTTAGTATATATACATTATGTTTATAAATTACGCCGAAAAAGCACTAAAGTCATGAGCGTTTTTAAGATTAAGTAATGACTCTTACCTAATACCAATAGTAATACCTAATTAAAATACTACAATGCAGGGTTGTTTCAGCTTTGAACTTAAACGATAAACAAAACACTGTGAGAGAAGACCGCCTCACCCCACTGAAAGGGGGGGGGGGGGAGGTAGAACATAGCAAAAAACATCAATTGGTTGTATTGTATCAATAGGTATTGAATTAAGATTGCCTGCGTCTACTACGTGACCTACTGACTTAGTTCTCGAAATTAGTGAGTAAAAAGAAAATACTTATTTAATTAAGTGTACCTAATGTAGGTATGTTTTCCAATCATTACGTGTAGGTTAGGTCAACTCTGCTCAGCTTTATAACCTACTACAAAAATAATCCAAGAAAGTCATAGCAGTGTTGCTACTAACCGTAGTAGCAGTAAAATTTCATCATTTCATAGAAGTTTGACGTATAAAATAACATGTTTGTTAGTTCATTTGCTTGGTAGAGATAACGTGGTCCGACTCTACCTATAACTGCAACCAAGACTAACACGCGTACTAAAAACAAAAAAAAACTGAGCATGCACTGACGTGCGATATAAAAAGGTACAAAATAAAAAATGGCAACATGATAATCTTTTTGAAATCTATAAATGTTAGAAAACAGGACGACACTACGATGTTGCCACTTTTAAATTTCTACCTTTTTCTGGGCTTTCTGGCGCACTCTACCTAGTGTACCTATAGGCCGGATAATATTCCTAAATGAATGACACTGTCAACATAAAACGAAAAGGCCAATTGCTAATCCACGGATCGCTATTGTTTCATCAATAGTAACTTTATCCAAAAAATAGATAAAACAAAGAAGTGCTTACATTATCAAATTATTAAATAACAAACATCATCTACTCTGGCATATCGAAAATTGTGTTCCCAAAAGGTGAAAAAACAATGACATAGTTAAAGCGCCTACCATATGAAGAGAGGCTAAAGAAACTAAAGCTGCTCACGCTTAAAGCAAGAAGAACGAGAGGAGACCTTATTGAAAGTTTCAAGATCATTTCCCGCTATTACAACCTCCCCGACATACACAGCATAAATCTCTATGAGAACAGTCAGCCGCGACACCCGAGGTCACAGCCTAAAAATTATTCGTACTCCCACTGCTACTAAAGCTGCATACTACTCCTTGTCCAACCGTGTTGTGACGGCTTGGAACCGTTTACCCGATAGTATTGTAATTGCTCCTTTGGTCAACGCATTTAAAAATAGACTGGATAATGGGCTTTTGGACAAATGATTTGGACTTGTTACGAAACGTTCAAAACCACTTTAGTTTTGAGCCTATATTCGTTAGCATTAATTATAAAAAAGAACACTGTATTAATTTCAAATCAATTTTAATTTCATGTTAAAACAAATATTATAATTAATTAAATTCGTATTGCATATTTTTAAAATAAAATATTCAATAAAATGTAATGCACAAATTATCAGTCAAGTCTATGCTTAAATTTAGAAATGGCAATCATTCAGGATTTTGACAGATGTTTGAGAGATTTTGAAAACTCACCGTTGTTCACCGGTTCCTAACGACTGTGTACACGTTCACTTTTCTGTTCTTATCTTAATTTGGATTAAACCAGCATTTGAGATACAGTCCGCTTATTTTTTAACACAATAATCACCACCTGAGACCACACGAAGATTTTACAGGACTGATATATTTAAACAGTGACGTGAAGTGAAGTAGGTAACTCTTTAATCGTTAAACTTTTTTTTTGGACACTGTGTGATATAGGCACATCAGCTTAATATAGCTGCTCGCCTATAATTAAATAATAATAATAATAATATTTTGCCACTTCCCGGAAACTTAAATATTACTAATTATATTACCGAGCATAACAATTTAAGGAAATTAAGGCACGCCCCGACTGACCTGAAACATTTCTTCCACTGAAATACCTTTATGCATACATGAGCGCCGCCCAGCCTTGAGGTTCTTTAAACAGCAGTGACACTGGGTTTGTCGGGTCTCTCTCGCCACGCCCATTGGCGACAAACACAGGCCACGCCCTTGGCGACACTTTACACCAATAGGAGACAAGGATGTTTTTTATTCTGGCTTTTTCTTCGGAATAATGCTGTGTAGGCGTGGGGCGTAGTAGTGCTCACATAAGAATAAGTTTGGTGGTGCTATCTTAGTGTGTTCTAGAGTTAAACTCAGCCATTTTATGTAGATATTTTCATAAAAACTGTCAATTTTTTAAATGAAATGAAAATGGGTCACTTGTTATTTCCAACACAGACGGAATACGTTTGCATGACACTTAAACTGCTATTAATTGTAGGTCAACGTCCGTTGTTGCGTGTAGTTACACATGTATTAACTTATTATTTACAAATTGAACGTCGTTTAAAATCCCCATTGTACTGACTTTTTAAATCTATTTTACAAAGATATTAAACTGATCTTTATTAAAACTTAATTTTAATATTATCTTATATCATTATTTATTCACTAAATTTGTGCCCATTTTTTATACAGTTCTGATTAACTAAATCTTTCATTTGAATTAAGTCTTAAAATTGTCATAGAATAGTTGATTGTATCTACAATGCTTCACTTTGTATGTCCAATATTACTCGGCCGTTATTTTTTTAGTTGCCCTTACTTTAACCCAAACATATCCTTACAGTACCTTACTCACGTATATAAGAGATAACCTCAGCAACATAAATATAAAAAGTTAGCTTTCCATAAAGAGCGGCGTAAAAATGGCTCCTAGGGCGGGCGGCAGGGCGGGCGGGCCGGAGGCTGTATCGATCGCGCGACAGCCGGGTGTCGCCCGGCTATACTGTGTGTACAGCCTTATACAACCTTCTTGTGGACTAGCGCGGTACAGTCACCTACAATAAAGTCTATGCTAAGTTTCCTACATTTTGATAGGTGAAAGTGTTAAGTAAACGTCATAATTTCATACAAGTTTGACGTTTGAAATAACGGTATTAGGTTTGACAGGTCATTTGCTTGGAAGAGATAACGCGGCTGACTTTAGTATCTTCCACTATGAAGGCTGCAATAATACGAGTATGTGACACAATCTTATGGCTGTACACATAAGACTGTGTAAGATATTTTTGCCGCAGTCATAGCGGAAAATACTTACTATTGCAGGTGACTGTACACTTTCTACCAGTTATAGTCCAATCATTTTAACTGAGCTCGTTAACATACAAAGTGTTTTAATATAAAAGTATTGTCTTCTTTTGTTTTCGTACGCGCCATTATACCAAAAATGGCATAAGTTACCTATAAACAAGTTTTTGATTACTGGTGAAATTTACAAATCTTGCTATTTTAAATATATTCAGCGTAATAACTATTTATTTCTACATCCATCCTAATATTCATAATTCTAGGTAACCAAAACTTAGAAACCTCGATAAAAATTGGTAAACATTTATTTTCGAAATATATACAGTAAGTGTAACTTATCTAACTACCTACCTCTACCTACCTTATTAAATCTAAAGTAGGTCCTTGAGGCATTGTACCTAGGATGCTGGCGGCATTTCCTCGTTGTATCGCAATGCTGATACGTTGTGCGAGGAAGCCACCAGCGCTTCGGTCACCAGTAACATCAACCAGACGTTTCGCGATTTCTACGAAAAACTTGCGTGCGCTGGGACCCCATGGACCAAGAGTTTCAACCCCGAATGGTACAAAAAGGTACTCTCTGCCCAGGCTCTTATATTTATTACGTTTTAAAATTTCGGCGCATTCAGCCGCTCCGCTCGCTTTTACATTAGTTCGTTGGAGATGGGACGGTGCCAGCGTGTCTACACAGGTAGCATCCCACACTAGCATCCGTCCCAAACTCCAAGGAACCAAGGACACCCCATCAGGTCTCTTGCCATCATCCCTGAAAATGCCAGTCGGCTCAAGGAGAGCAGGCACGTTGATGGTGGCAAGAGACCGACGGATTATGATGTCATTAAGAGACGCATGTCTCGAAAGACGGCCTGCACTTTTTTTACAACAAAAATAAATAAAACAATAAAAAAAATAAAAAGATAAAAATACATTCCTATAAATAATGACTACCATAGGACAATCTTACAAAAATCGACCTAGTCCCACAGTAAGCTCAATAAGTCTTGTGTTTTGGGTACAACATATATAATATATAGATACATATTAACATCATCATTGAAAAATTTAATCCATGTCAGACATAAAATAGTAGTATATTATATTATTTTATTTGGATTGTTTTTATATGTTCAGTTCGCTTGGCACCATTTTATTCATGCCCCTGCTTGGCCCTATGGTCGACTGGTAGATAATGCCAAGAGGCATTAGGTTGTAACTGTAAAGCGTAGTATTGGAAACGTTCGTCCTATAGCGAAGCCACGGGAATATCAAGCTTAATCATATAACATATATGCTACCTACATTTTATGTCTCCTGCCTGTGCATGATTGAGAATCTCTTTACAATAGTTTGGTTTATTATTGACCTCTTCAGAAGTGCTGTCTACAACAACGGCAGGCTTATTGATCCTGCCGCTGTCAAGTCGAGACGTGCTATATATAGAGCCTTATCCTGGCTTTCTGCAGGGCTAGCATGCTACGAGACGGATATATCTGTCACATTCAAGCTTAGGATTATAGAAAGGGATGAAACAAACTAATCTGACCCTATTATTTATTTTAATCGATTTGTTTCTATTCAAGACTATTGTAGAGCCATCATCATCATCATCATCAGAGTGTATTCATGAAATGGTTACAAACATTCACACTCATCACTTTTGTTGGATTACAATGCATTACGAACAAACCACTTCTAAGCTAAGTTTATGACAGCGGGCGGCTTTCAGTCAGAAAACCTAGTTTATTTTCGTGAATCCAAAGGCTTCAACCTACTTACTTGTTTAGTAGAGATAGAGTAGGGTATACCTCACTGGTTCAGTATCTAATAGCTTCTTCACTCTTGCCATACACAGTCCCTTTGCCCTAAAGATGGATCTGTGGAATTTCTAAGTCAGGAAAGAGAAATACAACAGTAAAAACAAATTCAACAACAGGACTTTGTTTACTAATTTTAAAATTTGATAAATTGACAGTACACTACAAGACCGCATTCAAAATTAGATACTTACAGTAAAGAGATGGACGTCGCTGACTTTGTTTCTATATGACTCAAATGCATGTTTAGCCCACTTGAATTCGGTAGCGAATCGCTTTGTATACAATTAGGGATCATTAAGAAAGATCCCATAAGGCTCTGATTACCGCATAATTTGTGGTATTTTTTATTGTAAACCAAATATAATGTCCATGTCAAAACGACGTAAGAGACATGTAATACAAACTGAATTAGGCATTTTTATACTAAGGTAGAATATTATGGACGGCGTTGCTAAAGGTACTATTGTTGAAATGAAGGTCCGTAACGCACAGCTGCGCATTAGCATACGGAATTAGGGGATATGGTTAGAGACGTACCGATAATTTCCAAATGGAAAGCAGTCAATACCGTCATGTAGCCTTATTTGTAATTTTGTAAATCATTTACTTTAAGCATGGAATAGTCCAAGAAAGAAAATAAATATTTTGATACCTGTATGAGAAACAATTAGGTAACTATTAATTGTAATTTATTATACAAGGTTAAACAACAACTTTGCCCAGTTGTTGTTTAACTCTCGTCTTTAGGTATATTGAGACCTGAGCAAGCGAAAGATTCCAAATTGAACCACGAGCGTAGCGAGCTTTACGATACACGAGAGTTGAACCAACTTTTCCACCATGTGTAATACAACATAATTATTAATAATTTATTTTCAAAATATATACAGGAAGTGTAAATAACTACCTACCTACCTCTACCTACCTTAAATCTAAAATAGGTCCTTGAAGCATTGTACCTAGGATGCTGGCGGCATTTCCTCGTTGTATCGCAATGCTGATACGTTGTGCGAGGAAGTCACCGGCTCTCCTGTCACCAGTTACATTAACCAGACGTTTCGCGATTTTTACAAAAAAACTTGCGTGCGCAGGGATCCCATGGACCGAGAGTTTCGACCCCAAATAGTACAAAATAGTACTCTCTGCCCAGGCTCTTACATTTATTACGTTTTAAAATTTCAGGGCTTTCAGCCGGTCCGCCCGCTTTTACATTAGTACGTTACGATTACAAATCTTATCAAAATGTAAGTTAACTTGAAGAAACCATTCAAAACGCCAGGTCAAAATGTGTCCTAAAGTTACTCCTTGTATTGTAGGTACTTAGATATTACTAAAATATATATTTTTAATTAGTATTCAAAAACACAATTCTTACAGAGCTTGATATGCGAGGTGGTTGATTCATACAATATCGTAACTTTATTTTTTTATTATTAATTTTTATACAACCTAATTTATTTCCATGCATTTTAATTAGGCATAAACTGCAGTTTATTTTGGCATCTTTGCTGCCTGCTAAACTTTGGCAATTTTTCTTAAATTTGCTCCAGCTAAATGTACGTTTATTCGAAAAAAAAATATGAAAGTGGAAAAAAGAGTGTTCCATTTATTTCTTTAACGACTAATTTTCCATCAAATATGTATAACTTTCATACCGCTTTCATATCGTTTTGTTTTCAGAAACCCTCAAGTAGTTACCTCTTCGAGCATAAATCGCGAAACAGTCCTCAGATGTATGTACATTATTAAAAATCGAAACACAAAAACAAAAAAGTAGTTCGTACCTACATTCCATTCGAATTGAAATTATCTTCCGTAATATGTTAAAAAAGTTACAGGATTCTGGTTAGTTGCTCCAATATAGTATCAAAAACTTGAGCAAAATCGTTAAAAAAAGTTACCGGACTCTTAATTATAGCTACCCAGTATACAATGATCACCGAATGTCTCGTATGGTATCATTACTCTAACGCTAACACAGCGAGAAGACTGCCGGATGTCCTATTAAAATAATTACCCTATTTCAATAAATAACCATTATACTCTTGCTGATTTTGGGTAAAGTTTGGAGAAATCTTGATACTTTTTTCTCCCATCATATTACTGTTTATCCTCGTGAGAGTCGCAAGTTAGAACAATTGTTTACGATTTTGAATTCCGAAGCTTCGTTTTCTAATTTTGTAAATTCAACATTGAAATTGGAAAGAATCAAGCCAACACTTAGGAAGTTAAGTCTCTACTTACCTAAATTTTATTTACTTAATAAACAATTTGATGGCCTGTGGGAAAAATTTCACATTTCTGTAAGATGTAGGTAAACACTAATCAATGATTTCAAATATTGCCGCAGTTTACGTATTTTAATTAATAAATATTGCTTCTACAATTTGTACTTTTCTTGCTACACTCTATTTGAGTAACTCTAGAGATAATAATTATTTTTCATATTACCTACATACCTACTTATATCTTTTGTACTTTTCAGTTTTTTTTAATAAAATTATCAAAACTCCCTCATGATTTCCAATTCTTCCAAATACCAAGTCATTTTAAAAATCAAAATTAATTCTTAAATAACCTTGAAGGGTAAAATAATATACCAAACACGCATGTTACCTCTTCTCAAGTACCAAACCCTGTCATCAGCACTGCACGCCAAAATTAGTCAATTGCTGACGCTACCTGTTTTACGCCGTCGTTTTATTTGGACCCGGCTCGCATGCTGATTTTGCGCCCTCAGGCCGAAAGTAAAAAGGACCATTAATCCGTCAATACAATTTTATATTTCCTGGGGAAGCGGAATTGCTTTAGGCTTGCGGTTTGATAACCTGGTTTAAGACACGCTATGTCATTACTTAGTTAGGCCTAACAAAAATTTAATTTCAAAAAAGTTTTATAAATATGTGGTACATTCATCAAAACAAATCCTTCAACTGTTGTCGTCGTTGGAATTTAGCTTTTTCTGGTAAAAACCAACATTCGCTCTTTGGAATCTTATGCCATGATTTGGCATAAGCGCTAGTTTTACGAAAGTGACTGCCATCCGACAAAAACCAAAATTCACCATGATACACAATTCTAAACCTATATTTTTAGTCGTCAAAAGAAAATAGATAAATGAAATGCAGTACACCTGAATTATATTTGCCTGTATGTAAAAGATAATGAGGTTACCTCTTTAAAATACTCGGATTAATAAAAATGTTTTAGCACATTCTAGCTCCTAAAACACTTAGGGTTAAAAATAGTACTTAATCAGGAACGCTATTTTAAAGGTAAAGTTCGCAAAAAAGTTAGTACTCGTACCTACCTATCTATTTAGGTCGTTCTTCAACGGATCAACAGCGCAGCGCGGGCTAACGTATTGTCTGACGCTCACCAGGCGGCGCCACTCATGCGTGGCTCTTGTGTCCGACATAATTGTCAACGTGACGTTTGAAATATTCGCGCCAGACCCAGGTTCCACTAGCGCCCCTAGCGGCGAATTGACTCGCGCTAATCCCATTAGGAAGTAGTTCTTTTCAATTAGTTTAACGCCGAACTAATTTGCTATAGGGCATTATCGCGAGAAGGGATCCAAACATTTTTTTTTAAGGTGGGTAAATCTATTATTTTTCCTACTTAGAATAACGAGCTCTTTCAATCTAGGAGAAAAAACGGTTTCACAATTTTCAAACGTTTTGCATAGGTATACTCTATTTGTATAACCGCTGTACAAAGTGTTTGAAAAATGGAAAAAAAAATATATTGGGACTCTTTTTTCTCCTAGTAGCATCGAAAGAGTCGTGATTGTGAGTAGGAAAAACATTTAATATAGGTACCTATTTTAGAAAAAAAGTTTTTGGATTCCTTCTCGCGAAAATGTGCTAGGTATTATGAAACGGACTGACTTGCACAATCATAACGTAGGTACTATGTATACTTACATACTAACATTAATTTTCTTCTTGTCAACTTTTAATATCATTTTTAGTAGTCAACTAGGAACCCTTATAGTTTCCCAAAGTCTGTCCGCGGGTACCTAAGCTCAGTGACCGTTAGTGCTAGAGTGCTGAAATTTAATGCGAATACACATATCAATCACGCCAACGAAATGGTGAAATAAAAAGTGGAAAAAACATTTTCTGTTGGGGAAAATCCCCTACACGTAAAATGGGGGATGATTTTTTTTCGTTTGAACCCTAGAGTGCACGAGTGTGCCTAGCCTTTTTTTTTATGGGGAGGAAAAATCCGTTATGGATACTTCTGCACCGCAGGGACAGTGCAGAAGTTATGTCGGAGTCTCACCGACTAAAAAACCCCCCTTTTTCCTCTTCGACGCAATTAGGGTGGCTCTGGGATCTCGATAGAACTCGCCAGTGCCACCCTTGCGTCACGCCGCTGAGGGTTCCCCCTTGTTTTAGGACGATGGCAGTCCCTAGCTGCCATCGTCACGACCCCGAGGACTCCTTTTAGTCGCCTCTTACGACAGGCAGGAGATACCGTAGCCGTATTCTAATGCCCGGGCTACAGGGCACGAGTGTGCCTAGCCTAGTCGGTATAGTGACCCTGCATACGAAGCAGGAGGTCCCGGGTTAGTTCCTGGTCAGGGCATTTATTTGTGTGTGTTATCACGAATATTTGTTCCTGAGTTATGGTATGGATGCTTTCTATGTACGAGTATTTCGGTATTTATATGTATTTATCTATGACATATATCGTCGTCTACTACCGACATCACAAGCCTTATTGAGCTTACCGTGGCACTAGGTCGATTTGTGTAAGATTGTCCCACAATATTTATGTATTATGTATTTATGTATTAAAATTGTATAACGATTGCGCTGGAAATACACAAAGAAAACCATTAATTATTAAAATAAATTACTAAACTAAATACACTCTAAATCACCTAAATATCCGGCACTCAATATTTATAATAAACACCGTGGTATTAACCTGTGTATGTTCTTTAGATATGTCATTCCTCAACACGCATAAATATAAATAAACCCTGTCCCATACGTAAAATAATATCAGTTTATCGTACAATGCACCTGGGTGCTTAGCCAAGATGCCAATCGCTCACGCTCAGTCGCTAACGAAACGCAACTGTCATTGTCACACTAATAAGGAAGAGTGATAGAGAGAGGTAGTTACGATACGTTATTAAGCGTGAGCGATTGACATCTTGGCTACGCACGCTGTAATGAATCTTGGCGGGTTCGTATTAATGCCGCCAGATTAATAACCAATGAGCGGAATTCTTCATAGCAAAAATCAAACTGTCAGAGGGATTGACCAAACTGTTTTATCGCCTTATCGATGTTACGGAATAATATCGCTCCATATTAAAGTAAATCATGTCAGCGTCACATATATTACTTGAGTTTTCATGAGTGATTTCCGTGCCGTGTTACTAAAATGGTTAATCCTAAAAGAAAAACAATAAAAAAATGGATACAGAAAGATTCTTCTCTTAGTTTCAAAGAAGATTCTTCAACAATATATTGCTCTAAATGTGACGTTCATTTACATCAGCTAAAGAAACATTGTGTTGAAAGTTACTTAGTGAGTAAAACTCATTCGTCACAATGCGCAAAAAGTACGAGTTCAGACACATTCTATATAGATTGAATCATATTTTTAGTTTCATGCAATATTCAATGGAAAAAAATTAACAATTATTAGATTTCGACTCTGTTATTTTGAATGAAGATTACTTAGCAATATTTGTTTTTAATTTTTCATGATAAGTTTCATATAGAATTTAAAGTATTTTCTGTTTTATTCTTTACTATTATACTAAAATACAGTGGCGGTCAGCTAATTAGGGACACCGTTAATTTGTTTGTTTGTATATCCAAAAGCCTGATTTAATTTAATTTAATGATTTGATGATTTAATTTGATTTGATTTAATTTTTATTTTTTGACATTTTATAATTATATTTTGTATCTAATGTTATATAGATAAAGCCTGATTTCATTACTTTAACTTAGTTTCGTTAAGTGACAAATATTTATCGATAAGTCGATAAAACAGTTAGGTCAATCCCTCTGACAGTTTCATTTTTGCTATGAAGAATTCCGCTCATTGTTCACGTGCACACGTGTTCTAATATTTATAAATATTATATATTTATGTCAGTCCTAAGAAAATAATAAAAAAAAACTTTGATACCTACGTTAATTAGTTCTTCATGGTAAGTTGTCACAGTCACTGATTTCTTGAAACACCATGACACTTTTTGCACTGTATCTACGTCACGACTAAAACAAAAACAACTAAAATCACAAAACTTTAATTGTCCCTTTATTTTAATCAATAATAATAAATAATACACCAGGTTATTAACCATGTACTATTAAAGGTTTTTAGTTGTGTATGTTTGTTTACCTACATATTGTAACTGTTTGAGGTACCGTCAAAGAAATAAAAAAAAATTAAACTGTGATTTGTGTATAATCTAAAATATCCGTTATTCGGATATTTAGAGGTTTTACTATTCGAATATTTTCTTGGCGGATATTGGGATAGTTTGAATATCCGAATATTCGGATTGCAAACCCTAAGCGTGATAAGTCACCCCCCCCCCCCCGCCCCATCGAACGATACCTCGTTAAAAAAAATAGGGGTTTGCTAAAACATTTTTGATCAACTAGAATAATAAAAATAATCCCTCCGGAAGTTTAAAACCGCCAATCCAAAAAAAATATGCAAGAAAATCATGAATTTAGAGCTTTATAAAGACTTTAAAAAAAATATTTTGAACTTAGTCAATTAAACGATTATTGATTTAAACAAAAAACGTATATTTTCGGTTAAAAGGGCGTACAAGTCGTAAGAGCTGCGAAGATACTCCTTTTTTATAGTTATAAGCAATCTATCTATCAAAACCCTTTTTAAGTTCCCCTATGACGGACAGTAAACTACGGAACCCTACACTGAGCATGGCCCGACATGCTCTTGGCCGGTTTTGTTACACATATTTTCCTACATTTAGCTTCATATGTGTTTTCAGTAAAAGAGTCAAATGTAATGTAATGTAAGCCAATAGGAAACTAAGTCTACGAGCATACCACGGCGTAACGAGTAGCTATAGATACATATCTACAGACCCAATTGAAAACCGAACGTCGTCTCAGCAAACAGCGAAGGGGTTCAAGGGGATAATTTACGGAACCCTCCAGGTCAAGCGTCCCTGGGGTCCGGGTATTCTTTATTACGGAGCCGGCGCGTAAACAACTCATTGCCGGGGTAATTGATGAAATATCGCGACGTCGCCGGGGCTATTTGGAATAAGTGTCCGATTCTGTTTCGATTTCGGTATTGGCGTAGAATGGAAATTCTGTAAGAAAACTGTGAAAATAAAATTACTATCCGTAAATAAGAATCAAGATGTTGGTGGCCCAGCGGTAAGACGCGAGACTTTAAATCCGAAGGTTCAAATCCTGCCGGCTCGGACCAATGAGTTTTTCGGAACTTATTGAAGTATCATTTCATATTTACCAATCGCTTTTCGGTGAAGGAAAACATCGTGAGGAAACCGGACTAATCCCAATAAGGCCTAGTTTACCCTCTGGGTTGGAAGGTCAGATGGCAGTCGCTTTCGTCAAAACTAGCGCCTACGTCAAATCTTGGGATTAGTTGCGAAAGCGGACCCCAGGCTCCCTGAGCCGTGGCATAAGCCAGGAAAAACGCTAGGAAGAAGAAGAAGAAATCTGGATGTCTCTTGTATAAGCGAAAAAACTAACAAACATCTCTTCATACGTAAAAGTACCTAATATATTGTTTTTACAATTTAGCTACAACACTAAATAATGTCATAGATAACACAAAATGTTCGAATTTGTAAACGTCTTATAGTTATCTATTGACTAAAATAGTAACACAAATATCTAATACATACGGAGTAAGTATATACGAACGGACGGACGGACAGTCGTGGGACATGGAGAAACTTATTATACTTACAGGGTTACAGGGTAATCTTGAGCATTTGCTTTAACTTCGTCATGTACTTTGGTAAACAGAATGGCATACATTTTTTTATTTCATTTTATATACAAAATAATTATATGTTTCATCAACCGCTAATGTAAAACGGGCATTTGAATTTACTTTACAAATTAAGTGACAACTATGACATCAATGTCATGTCGAATACTCATACTCCGTTTACATACTCGCAAATACCATGTCTTCTAAATGGAGCTAATTAGAATACCAGTGTTGAGAAATTAACTTCATTTAAGCTAAAGAATGCGCCCTTGAAGTTAAATCAATTGCTCAAAAAGACAGTGTATATGTATACATACAGGATCAAATATAATAGATCGTCCAAATAGAGCCAGGCCAATGCCGCAATAGCAAAAAAAATCAGCATTGGCCCCATAGTAAAAGTTGATGGTCAGTATGACTTACATTCATTCATTTATACATTCACTAAGTAGATTTTGACCGGTCCTTTTTATTTCAGTATAAATAGGGTTCAGTTTTTGCCATTTTGGATATAGGTCACTAAAAATGGCAACATTTAGAGAACTTATTAACAATTGTTAACTATTGATAGTACTGTGTTCATATCCAGTTAAAAATCGAAGTAAAATACAACACCATTCATGTTTTAGTAGCCAGTACACTAAGAAAACATTCAAGCTCCTCTTTTAAACTCCAATAAAATATAACGGCAGTATAACCCTCCAGCTCATCGCGATACAATTCCGGGAATTCTTGGAATTGCACAACAAACACAAAGGACGTAAAAACAAATGCACGTCCCCCGTCGCAATCGTCTTGCGCTTGAAATATTAAAATTTAATCGGTACGTTGTCGCGAGGCAAATTAGGCCCGACTGAGAGATGCAGAGAGTAAAGTGTAAACTGTAGAGGCGACAGATGGAGTGGAAATTTGTGAGATGCTGCCCATCCATTTAGTAAAGGAGTGTTTTGGCAAAATTATGCAAGTGTTTTATTTTTAAAGGCAGTCATGTTGATGTCAACCAACTGGTTTTTAGCAAAATGTGACTTGCTTCTAGTCACAGATTTATGGTCAATGAAGCTAATAGAGGCTAGAATCTCATCACAAAGTAAACTAATGGCAAAGTGTATACAAATATAGTTAAAAAACTATACAGGGTGTTCTTGAGCATTTGCTTTAACTTCGTCAGAAATGATCGATCGAAACAGAATGGCATAGATAGGTAGTTTTATTAAATTCGTTAATTTTTATGTTTTTATTTCTACATACAAAATAATTACATGTTGCATCAACCGCTAATGTAAAACGGGCATTAGAATTGACTTTACTAAGTAAGTAACACCTATGACATATCAATGTCATGTCGAATACTCATACTCCGTTTACAAACATGCACATCCCATATGAGATAAAATTTAATAAGTAGTTATTTTCTAAATGGAGCTTATGAGAATACCAACGTCTTTCAGAAATTAACTTAATTTAAGCTAAAGAATCCACCCTTGAATTCAAAGCAATTGCTCAAAAATACGTTGTATGTATCCAAAAAAACTAGCTATGTGTGGGGTGTCAAGTATTTTGATCATGAATACCTATTTCATTCGATCAGAATACTTAATACGAGTAAGTACTACGATGTTTTAGTGTCCTGGGTACTTACCATGAGTTTTACGCATCTGTAATCGATAGCAACTGCGCGATTTGAAACTGTTTCACCAGTTGCCACCAGTTAAGAACGAGCAAAATGCAAGCACTTTCGAATCACGCAGTCGCTTTCGACTACCTACGGTTACGTAGAACTCATGGTACCTAAGTACCCAGGACAATGTTTTATCAAAAGATGATAGTGTCCAAGCACCTACCGATATCATAAAGCTATCCACTTAAATCATAAAGCTATGGCTTGGTCGCTCTATTGAATATTGTACTCTTAGAACCGCGCAGTGATACGGGCAGGGTAATTGTAGGACGCAACAGATATTAATTCTAGCCTGAATGATTCAAGGCATCTTGCCCCGGGGGGGACATCGGATTTGGAACGACACAAGATTGCTGTTTACGGGATTAACAGAGTTCAAAGAAATTGTTTGGAATTTTACAAAGCAGGGAAGGACAAAATAAATACCTTTAAAAATATTTGCTATTTATGGTAAACATTTAGACTACTCTACAAGGGGATGCGCAATATTTAGGTAGGTATATATTCACTTACAATACACATGGTACTTACTACTTTACCGCCCTAGAGCGATATTGAGCACTTTACATGCCTGCGTTGACAATTTTAAGGGCCATACGAGTATATAGTATATCGTACGATGCACGTCCGAATAGGTAATTTGCAACTGGTGTCGATTTAAAATATTTAAATATTAAAACACGACCGAAGGGAGCTACGGTCTTGTTTTAATTTATCGCCACTCGTTTCGAATTTCGTCTTCTTCGCACTTGTATCGTATTCGTTATGTACTATTTCGGGTAGATTAAATCTAATATAAGTACTTCAATCTGGAAGAGTGCGGAATTGCAGATTGCAAATGACTAGACAATCCTAATTAAATTCCCTAGAGACCTAAATGCAATATCTATTTTGAACTAACCATTAAATTGGTAATCCTTACGCTATATAAATACGATTTAATTTAACTGTAACACCTATCGTAATTTCCCAGACTGTTAAGGCAACTTTAGAAAATGAAAACTATCCGGTAGTAAATCCAAGTTTTCCAAGAATGTCCCGTCGTTTTCCAATCTTCCACTGAACGAGCCGGAATTCCTCCGGGATTGGCGGACTGGGGACTGCCCCTTGGTGACATATGGACGAGGACGGGCTAATAATCGATCGGGTGTTGAGGATGACTCTCGAAATTGACGTGGTTTTGGAATGTTTGGAGTTTGCAAGAAGTCACGTAATAATTCTTAAACCATCTACATATTAGGTTATATTTATTATTTTAGAACTGGACGATTGCTTGACTGCTTGTTAAGGAAACGAATTCGCTTCTCTATTTGTGAGAGCGACTTTTGAATTTCACCAGGTGACATTTAAGTCACCGGTGGCAAAAATGTCACCCCTGACTTTGATATCAGCGTGTACCAAAAGCCGTATTTTATAAAGTCATATTTGGTAATTTCTTATTATTCAATAAATTTTCAATATCAAATGGTCATCATGGACCCCGCATATCCAAAAAACACACTTTGGAGTTGCTACATATGTCAACTGTCAAAAACAGTCGCATGGTGATTTCAATTTCAAGTAGGGCACTTGTAAATCGATATAGGTATTGAGAATCATAGTCAGTTTATATATTTTGCTCACACAATCCAAGTCAATATTTACTACGTAATTATTACCAACAGTTAACATTCGTTTTACTTTAGCAAAGGTAATTTAGTCATCATCGTATAAAAAACCTAAGACAGTTTTATTAAACCGGGCAATTGTAAAATTTGTAAGCTTTTCAACTACTTTTCCTTTGAACACACTACCCCGACTCCGCAACGATCCCCGCTCAACCCGCTATCCCCTACGAGGGTCACGTATATGTCACACGTCATTTAGAACGTCTGTCCCCAGTCTCCCCATTCTGCGGCATTTCGCGGCATTGCACCGACTGCCCATTATTTTTTCCTTCCCATAAAGGCCACCCTTATTTTTGCAATCTCCTATTAAGCCACTCCACGCGCGTCATTCAAACCCTATTTCAAGCGGAACAAGGTAGTTTCTTCAATGATTTGGTTAGTTAAGATAGGTTTTGGTAAAGTATTTTGGTAAGTAGTTATGATGCGTTAGATGGGGTTGCAGTCGTGTAGGACACGTGTCGGTGTTTGAATTGTCGCTGTTTGAGTGTATTGTGAATATCAATTGGCTTAAGTAGCGGTGGCAGGTCTGGCTTTTAGTGCCAGTTATGGAAGTCAAGAGCAGAGTTCGAATCTGTTTTTAAATTCGCATCAATAAAAACTAAAGACAATTTAGTAATGTATGTATGTAAACCTAAAGGCCTAAGATGTCGAATGTCGTCTGATAATGTGATAATGCTATTACATATAAAGGACTAGCTGGTGCCCGCGATGTCGTCTGCGCGATATCTTTATAAATTGTAGCCTATGTGTTATTCTGATGTATAAGCTACCTATATTATTGTAAAGGTTCATTAAAATCCATTCAGTAGTTTTTACGTGAGAGAGCAACAAACATCCACACTTACAAACTTTCACGTTCATAATCTATATATATAAAAGAGGTTGTCCTCATCTACGATCATCGCACAGCCGAAACGGCTAAGACTAGAAACTTGAAATTTTTACCAAAGTTTTCTTTCAGTACGTAGGCAAGAGATAAGAAAGGATTTTTGGAAATTCCATCCCTAAGGGGGTGAAAAGGGGGTTGAAAGTTTGTATGGAAATAGATTTTTATTTTGAGCTAGAGACTTGAAACTTTGTGTAAAGACTCTTTATTATAATTAAAGAAAAGTGGTTTCATGGTTTTTGGAAATTCAACATCTAAAGGGGTAAAAATGGGTTGAAAGTTTGTATGGAAATAGATTTTTATTTTGAGCTAGAGACTTGAAACTTTGTGTAAAGACTCTTTATTATAATTAAAGAAAAGTGGTTTCATGGTTTTTGGAAATTCAACATCTAAAGGGGTAAAAATGGGTTGAAAGTTTGTATGGAAATAGATTTTTTTTTGAGCTAGAGACTTGAAACTTTGTGTAAAGACTCTTTATTATAATTAAAGAAAAATGTTTTTAAGGTTTTTGGAAGTTCCACCTCTAAAGGGGTAAAAAGGGGGTTGAAAGTTTGTATAGGAATGGAATTTCGTTTTGAGCTAGAGACTTGAAACTTTGTTAAAAGACTCCTTATTATAATTAAAGAAAAGTGTTTTCATAGTTTTGAAAAATTCAACGCCTATGGGGGTTAAAAAAGGGGTAGAAAGATTGTATGAGAATGGAATTTATTTTTGAGCTAGAAACTTGAAACTTTGTGTAAAGACTTTTAATTACAATTGAAGAAAACTGTTTTCATGGTTTTTAGAAATTCTACCTCTAAAGGGGTAAAAAGGGGGTTGAAAGTTTGTAAAGGAATAGAATTTTGTTTTGAGCTAGAGACTTGAAACTTTGTTTTTAAACTTTGTATTACAATTGAAGAAAAGTATTTTCATGGTTTTTGGAAATTCTACCTATAAAGGGGTAAAAAGAGGGTTGAAAGTTTTTATAGGAATGGAATTTTGTTTTTAGCTAGAGACTTGAAACTTTGTGTTAAGACTTTTAATTACAAATGAAGAAAACCGTTTTCATGGTTTTTGGAAATTCTACCTCTAAAGGGGTAAAAAGGGGGTTGAAAGTTTGTATAGGAATAGAATTTTGTTTTGAGCTGGAGACTTGAAACTTTGTGTAAAGACTCCTTATTAGAATTAAAGAAAAGTGTTTTCATAGTTTTGGAAAATTCAACCCCTATGGGGGTAAAAAAGGGGTAGAAAGTTTGTATGAGAATGGAATTTATTTTGAGCTAGAGACTTGAAACTTTGTGTAAAGACTCTTTATTACAATTAAAGAAAAATGATTTATTGGTTTTTGGAAATTCTATTCCTAAAGGGGTAAAAACTAAAAAGGGGGTTGAAAGTTTGTTTGAGAATGGTTTTTTTTAGCTAAAGTCTTGAAACTTTGTGTAAAGACTCTTTATTACAATTTAAGAAACGTGTTTTCGTGGTTTTTGGAAATTAAGGGGGTGAAAAGGGGGTAATATCTTTGTATGGAAATGGAGATCATTTTTGAGCTTGAATGTTTTTGTAAAAACTTTTTATTTAAATAAAAGAAAAGTGTATAATTTAAACTTTCGTGAGTCATACTGATATTAAATTGCGACGGTTAACACTCACGTATTTTTATCACAATAGGCGTGACATGATTCGTCTGCGTCGGGCAGACATCGTCGGACAGACAGAGTGTTGTTATCACCTTCGCTGCCCGAGCCCGGCGTAGGTAACGGTTCGCGCGGGAGGAAGCGGAAGCGGGGTGATTCGCGCAATCCGGCGCCGTCGTTGCGGGAGTCTGAATTGTCGGATCGTCTGACGGGATCAACGACATGCACACCGAACTAACCGTGTCCACCAAATCGTCACCACACAAATTCACGTTCCGTCCAGGAAGCACTGGTTTCCAAGCCGGTGGCAGAGTCCAACCTCCGTCGCGGTTGAAATTAGGGCGACGTCCGATTTCAATGGCCTCACGGATCTTGCGTGGCACGTAACATTTTTCCCGTGCCAACAACTTCACTTTATCGAACCGAATGAAATGCGTCGCGTCCGTACCGAAAGTATGTTCCGCTACCGCCGAATGCCTTACGTCCTAACGCCTATTGTGATAAAAATACGTGAGTGTTAACCGTTGCAATTTAAAGAAAAGTGTTTTCATAGTTTTGGAAAATTTAACTTCTAAAGGGTTAGAAAGGGGGTTGAAAGTTTGTTTGAAAATGGTATTTTTTTGAGCTAGAGACTTGAAACTTTGTGCAAAGACTGTTCATTATTAAAATATAAAAAAGTTGTTTGCTAACGGGGTTAAACGTTTGTATGGAAAAGGATATTCTTTTTGAGCTAGAGGCTTGAAACTTTGTGAAAAGACTCTTTATTAGAACAAATGAAAAGTGTTTTCATAGTTTTGGAAAATTCTACTCCTAAGGGGGTATAAACGGGGTTGAAAATTTATGAAGCGGGGAAATAAAGATTTTTATGAGCTAGAGATTTGAAACTTTATGCATCGATTCCTTATTAAAATAAAAGAAAACTGGTTTCATGGTTTTTTGGAAATTCTACCCATAAAGAGGTGAAAAGAGTGTTGAAAATTTCTATGGCGGAAAGTTTTCTTTTGTATCCATAGACTACAACTCAATTTTGTTATTCAAGTATGTAGGTAATCATTTATGCTATTTAACCGGATGGTTGTCTGTAAGAGACAAATGTTGCCTTTAAGCGATAATACCGCCTGTTGCCAACATCTACCTAATAAAAACTTAAACGTAAACGCAATAGAAAATATTTGTATTATGTATGTGTAGGTTATATCAAGTCACATTTTAAAAAGATAAAACAAGGTATGAAATTCTGTAGGAAGAACCCTATTATACGCGGACGAAGTCGCGGGCGGAAAGCTAGTATTAGTATTATAATAACACGTTTAAGTAGTTTATAATATTGTATAATACTAATATTATAAACTTGGCCGTTGGGGCGGAAAGGTTCTCGAGTGGCGACCGCGTACCGGATGGCACAGCGTGGATAGGCCCCCCGCAAGGTGGACTGATGACCTGGTGAAGGTCGCAGGAGTCCGCTGGATGCGGGTGGCGCAGGACCGGTCATTGTGGAAATCTTTGGGGGAGGCCTATGTCCAGCAGTGGACGTCTTTCGGCTGAAATGATGATGATGATGAATATTGTATGATAATAACGCGTACCATAGTGTTTCTTAACAGGTATTCCAACCTACGTCTTCGAGGTCTTCACAATCACTCTAACCTACTTACTTCCCGCGTCCGAAAATGGAATTTGGCCTCAGTGTCAATTTGTCAGGATTAAATTTTAATTGGCAAATTGTGATACCCAGTCGTCAGGAGGCTAAAACAGTACAATTGGTCAATCTTCCGACTATTCCTAACACTATAAATATACATTTTTCAATGGTAATCATCAGACATCGTAAGGATTCAGCATTTTCGTTGCTGCATTGTTCTGTACACTGTACCTATATATAGGTACAGATAACTAGCTAATTAGAGGTTATAACAGTCGTATGAACCTAAGTTGAATATCTACTTAGAAAATGTTTACAGAAATTAATTTCTTTTTTTCAGCAATTTCGTTGCACCATCTCTATCACTGGAATTATGGGCGTGTGGTTACCCTTATCCACTCTACATTGTGATAATGGCAGTAGCTGTCGCGGTATTTAAAAATAACAGTCGGTTTGTTATATCGTCTACAGCATCCATAAATTATTACTGATGCAGCTATCGGTGAAGATTTTTCTGCTTATTAACCTTATTGTACTTGTCCCATGGGTCTGGTGGTAAGCGGTGTATATAGCCAGTGAATGCTTGCAGCTCATTGGTGTAACAGAATGAAAAGTTTTGGTTTGAAAATACCCTCACAGATTGTTATCTGAAAATATGAGATATAAGAATATCAGTCTGTCGTGGCCACAAGGGCCTGAGGGCTGAAGTTCGCAACTTATTGTACAAACTTATCTCGTGCATAATGGATATGGCTGATAGGTTTCTAAGTGATTGATAGAGGATGGCTGGTTTTCGATATTATGTTAGCGGATTTGATACTAATGGCTAATGTACGAGTATATCGGGCAACCGGGTGTTGCCTGTAATGGGAGCAATAAATTTAACCGTAAGTAGTACTCCTCAAACCTAACAACTTTTAAAAGTTATGTCACGCATACGCACAGTCTTGGCTGAGCTACGGTTTAATTTTATGGGGCCACAGCAATGACGCCCACGATCTATTTATACTACAAAAAAATGCATACGTATACTAGCTAATATATATCACCCCGAAAGCTGCAAATCTCATTTTAAAAACCTCCAAATATTGACTCTCCCCTCTCTGTATGTTTTAGAAATAGCTTCTTTCGTTAAAAACAATTTACACCTATTTGAATTTAATAAGAGTGCGCGCCGCAAAAATAATCTTGTCCTTCCTGAACCAATTTTAGAAATGTATAAAAAAGTTCCGTATTACCGAGCCATTAATATCTACAATAAAATACCTATTAACATAAAAACCGAACAAAAAACACATATATTTATAAAAAAAATCAAGTCCCACCTCATCAATAAAACATACTATTCCATAGACGAGTTTATGCATGATAATCTGGTATGATCTATCAAATGACCGAATCTATAGGTACTAAGACTAAGTGTTAACATTAGCATATGTATTTTTAAAATTATAACCTTTCTGATTTGACAGACATTTATTGGAAAATATAAAGTAACGGTAACAATTAACAAAAATTAAATACATTAGAAATTAACAATTATAAAAAGGAACACAAATAATAGAAAAAAGGAAGTAAAAAAAAGAGAAAAAAAAAACTAAATGAAAACTAAAACTAGCATTAATTAGCATAACATTAGCATAAGTTTCAGATATTATATTTAGTTAAGTAATATAGTTTGAATAATAATAATTGCCATACCCTTGCAGGGTGCCATGTGATCTCATATTTTATTATAAGAACTGTATTTTGTACCATGGTTTGCAATAAAGGATAATACTTATACTAATAGTAGGTAGGTACTCTGTATAGGTTTCACTTTTGTGTACAAATGAAATAGTATTTTTAGTGTGTGTAGTGTGTAATTGACGTCTCTTGTCAAATGCCGGCAATATACGTTCGGGCAATCCGTCAGTTCTCCACACTGGGTATGTCCGCCGGGCATCCGCCAGACAAATTTCCCATACATTCATTGGCAGATCCGGCAGATATGCCCGAACGTATATGGCCAGCTATAGTAAAAAAATACAAAATTTGCAGTACCTACCTACATTGCTTTTTCTAAGTTCTAACAAACTTTAAAGTGTATTAAAGTCAAAGGATACGTTATTTTTAAAAGTGCCTGAGCATACGTTGTTTAGTTTCATTGGGGAGTAATATCAACGATTAAATTTATTGCTCGTATTACAGGCAACACCCGGCACACAATATTTCATATTAGCTATTCAAGAGTCCGGAATACTAATAAATTGCAATTGCTAAGATAGTACCTATGAAGTATTGGTATTGCAAAAATAAGTTTGATAAATATACTCTTTATTCATTTTTAATCTTAGGTTAGGTTGTTATAATATGATTATAAAAGTAAAATACAAAAACACATACAAAAACAATACAAAATACATATAAACATATTATAAAAAACCTAACCTAGAGTGCCGCCGGCAACGGGGCAGGGCCCAGGCTGCCGGGTGGTTAGGGCCGCAGAGAAAGAACCGCCGGACTATACGCGCTGTGTCCAGGATTACTGCCTTCTGCATCTGACCCTTGATCCATCCACCTAGCGAGAGTCTCTGATAAATATATATTATTATTTAGTATACAAAAACACAATTCTTACTGAGCTTGTTTTGCGAGGTGGTCGATTCATACAACATTGTAACTTGATTTTTTATTATTTCTTTTTATTAATTATAAAATTAATTTGTATACACGTGAATTAGGTATAAAAAATATTTAATTTTAGTTTAGTTTCATGAAATATATTTTATACATATCAAAATATACCTGCTAAACATTGGCAATTTTTCTTTAATTTGTTCTAGCTAAACGTACATTTATTCGAAAACAATATATAAAAGTGGAATAAAGTGTTTCATTTATTCCTTACATGACTCATTTTCCAACACATATGTAGAACTTACATACCGGGTAGATATAATTTTGATTATCAGAAAGCCCCAAGTATTTTCCTCTTCGAGCAAACATCGCGAAACAGCCTGAGATTTAGGTACATTATTAAAAAATAAAAAACAAAAACAAAAATGTAGTTCATACATTCCACTCGAATTAAAATTAGGTATCTTCCGTAATATATTAAAAAACTAACAGAATTCTTGTTAGTTGCTGCAATATAGTATTTTGCAAGATAACATGACCTCATTATTCGTTAGTAGGTATACACTATACAATACAAATTACAAACTATATCAGTACTTAAAAGTTAGATTGGACTAAACTAATTTTATTATTTTAACTAGAATAGAATACTAAGAAAGCTGAACGAACCATTTGGTAAAATAATCCATGTTATCGTATTTAAGGAGCAGTAAAAATACATAGTGAAAATCCACTCAAGCTGTAAGGCCATGTTATTAATTAATTGACATACCTACCAACATACGCGTGGAACTGTGTGATGTGATCTAATCATATAATTCTAACTACATATTAAAGTGCCTCAATCTCTTGTACTTACACATTTTTAACTCGCTATAGATACTACCGGGATTCACCGTTACTAGGTACAGTTACTTTCAGATTACTTGAACAAAAACGGAAATTTAAAGCCAATTCTACAAAATTATGTGCACAAAAAAGATTTGGTATCAACGCTTGACTGGATCCACCCACCTACCAATAATGTGTGAAAATTGATTCGGTATCAAATACCGCCGCCATACTCCGAGTTCCTGCATGAAAAGTAAGTCTCCATTAAAATATATCAGTAGTCACGGTATGACGGATCGGCAAGCTTTGTTGTGCTAATGTGGACTCAACTTAATTCAAGAATGGAACAAGTGTGTTCGCAACTTTACGGCACATACGGCGTTTTCGAAGGGTGTTCTGCAATTCGGACCTTGTCGAGAATAGCCACGATTTAGCGAAGTTCTATGATACATCAAATTATGGGTTTCTATCTTTTGGGACATTTCATTACATTTTCATTTTCAAATACCTACATGTAAAAATTACCCCCGTATTGATTTCGTCTCTAATACCTGTAGGTATGTCCTGAAATATGAATACCTATCCAAGTACCTACTGACGGCATAAAACCAGTTATAATGTACATATTTAATTATCTGAGAGATTATAATTTAATTATCTGAGAGAACTACGTATAACACGCAAATCAATCAGAAGGCTAATTGTAACTTACCAAGAAGTTGGGTTATTATATGATTCGTATATAAAAAGAGACGAAGTACTCGTAAATTAAAAAGCATTATTATATTAGTTATCCAAAAGTTCATTTTAATCCCGTATTTCATACAAGTTATGTCAGTAGGTAGGTACTGTAGGTAGGTATCAGGTATATATGAAACCTCGAACGATTTCGTTCGTTCCTTCATCTGATTATCTATTTAGCGAAAGAGAGACAGCCATTGGAATTGTGATTTAACAAGATGATCGTGGTAGACTCACGGGTTAACAGCAGGGTAGATGCCTGCTTTACAGATGACATCAATAGTACAATAAACAACGCTAGAACAGGAGGCACGAACCGTTAACCGTGTCGTCACGTCAGGGGCGCGACCCCAGTTAATCGTCGCCATCATCCGTCATCCGTCGCCGTTGATTACTCTTGTTCCTCACGCTTTGACGCGTTTCATTGATTTAAGGAACCTACACAATATTCCAATAACTTCGGTGAAAAATAAGATTTTGGCCCGCCTAATAAGAAATGCTAGTCTTCCATTGGCGGTGCGTTCATAGCACTCGATTACTGCCGGCTTCCCTTGCGTGAGCCAAACTTGCACATTTTTTCTTAACGACTCGAAGATAAATCCGGCCAAATCTGCTCCGGCTTGCCCAAAGAACATTTTAAAGCTTCGCCACTGAATGTCTGACACTTGAGGAAGAAATTTAGCGATGATTTTCTTTACCTAAGACACTTTGTATTCAAAATATCGTATATCTGTCACGATTTCCGAATTTCCAATATAGTAGGTACATCTTATCTTATCGTTATAAACCTCTAATCTTTGGATTATATCATTTTCGAAACCCATACCGACATTACAAGATTAATTTAGTGAGAAAACTCCTACTCTCTCCTTTTTCCTATAACCTATGACATTACTAACCCCATTTTCAATTTCACACTATGAACACATCCCACTTCCAAATCATTCTTCAACTCCAACAAAACTGATGCGTTTTCACATTTTAATCAACTAACCGCAAACACGACCAAGCAAGACAAATTGACACCATAAAAGAGCAAAATAGACCCAAGCAGATTCGCCAACTCAATATCCAAATTGCCACCGTAAAGTCAACCCCTCCTTAATCCAATCACACCCATCCTTGTCAACGTTTTGTTTCTACCAATACTACCAACATAAAAAGAACTTCCTGATATCTACTACCCACCCCTTTTACCCAATACAACCTATAGTAAACAAGAAGTGAGGGAGTTCTGAATATAATAGACATCGAAACAAAAGAACGTCACAAAAAGACCCATAGGTAATATTATTTTTGAAAAAAGAACACACGAAGAAAATAATCCATTTAGTCGCGTGCCGCGCAAATGCTTGGCCGTTAGGGCCCAGTGGAGAAAATTCAGTAGGACAGGGCAGGAGTTCTATCGAACGAACAAGTAGGGCAACTAAACTAGTTATCCTGTAGGTATCTCTACCATGAGTTGCTATAGATTTAAAGGAATAGATTTCGACATGTTATCTACAGTTGCATCCTGCTTCTATCCGCAAGTGCGAGCAAGATGCACTGACAGTGCGTTGCCGTAAACGCTAGCGACTATATATTTCTACAGTAGATTTCATACTCGAGGTAAGCACACTGTTTCACTGAGGTATGGTTAATACAAATTAAATCGTGCGTCTATCTAAAGTTAAGTACTTACTTATAGTCTGACAGCCCACTCAGCGCAGTAAAAAAGCGCGGCAAATTTAAAAAATCCTTGGCTAGCAACACTGTTTTTGAATAATTCGAAAATTGTGCATAATCCATGTATTATCTGTGGCATGTAACTTCTATAAAAAAAAATCTTGCGTTTGTTTACAAATTTTAGTTTACGATTTCTTAAGTAATATCTGCTTTCAACATTGAACAATGCACTTAATTCAAGGCAAATATCAGTTATGATAATGATACGATAGCAAATGTAATTTCTTTTCGTGATATGTGATGATAGGTTTTATGATATTTTGAGGTTAGGTTCCAAAGTTTTCTATTGCAAATTACCAAGTGAAGTTATTTCTTTATATCAGTTTTAAATGAGATGCTAATCTCTAAAAACGATGCTAAATGGAGTCCAAGAAAACTGATTATGAGTTTATCTCGCGCTCAAGCCAAGTGCTGTCGAATTTTAGAATAAGAATCAGAATATTTATTTCAGACCAGGTCCATATACATTTTATACATTTTTACTATAATAATAATAACATTAATTAGTTTATATTTGTTAGTCAGCAACAATAAGTAAGTACAGTACATTATTAGCCTTACAACTAAGGTTAGTATACACATACAGGTAAAACAGCATCCTATTTCTACATACGGTATATTGGCTTTTGTTTAATTTATTTTATTCTCAGTACTTTTCAAGTACAATAGAAAGCACCTAAAAATATATTAATAATGATAAACAAGAAGAAGAAATGATAGTAATAAATGAAACAAAGTTAACTATGTTTGTGATATTTTAATTAAACAAAATATATTATGTCGTTCTTGTGTTAAATATTCTACACTTATGTAGGTAATCTTTCAACATTCTGCAATGATTTCTTCATAGTATTTAAAGCAAAGTTTAAAATTAAACGAACACCAAAATGTCATGTCACTTTTATTTATTAAGTAGGTATACCCTTTTATGTAAAAATGAAGTCCAATACAAGTTAAACATAACATGTAGGATTTAAGTCTTTTATACATTTACACGCTTTTTTCATTTTGAGACTTCATGCATGGTGATCTAATCAGCTAATCCTGTACAATGTTCCATTTTCATCTGAAAAGTTATCATTTCACTATTTAGTATCAATACATTCACTTTACTTGACTTTGAAAGTTTTCGATATAGCAATCAAATTAATTGTGGTCTTGTGCGTTCCAAACATTGTATTTATGACAAATTGTACTGTACAGTGTACTTGGTCGTATTTGTTTAAAAATTATTCAGTTTTTTTACATACACCGCTTCTTATTAACATTACTATAACATAACTTCGTAATCATAATTATGAGAACTATTAAATAATTTATTCAGCCATCATTGCCGGTTTTCATTTAGAGATGATAAACAAAAAAGTGCGATGGGCAGTAAAAAAAACGATATTTAGTTCGATGTACATTGCCGTTTTTCTTAGAGCAACGCTTGCTTTTCGATTCCTCCGAGAGTGTTGCTATATTTCAGTTTGATGTACATTGCTACTGCGCTGAATGGGCTGTCAGACTATAACTTAGGTGCAATTCGTGTAAACTGCCTCACCAATAACTAGTGTTTTATCAAGGCTCATTATATTATAGTCGTAAATTAATATTTTATGTAATTTAGGAGCAAAGTAACGCATAATGCATACTAAAACATCCTGGAATATCAGAAATTGTATGTAATATATAACTCATTTCTATGTTACGGATTCTGCAGTACAAATTCTTTAAGAATCTTTTTAGGGGGTATATGGGCGTTTTTATTTTTTGTTGTTCCATAACTTGTTTTTAGAATTTATTATGTGATCTCTACTCAGAAGCGTGAATTCTTTCGATCCTAGTAGGAGAAAAATAGTGTCCCAAAAATGTCCATACCTACATTTTTAAATTTTTCCATTACGCCATACAAAATCTGCGAGAAAATAGAAAAAAAATTGGGATACATTTTCTGAGTAGAAATCGCATAAAACTTTCCAATTAAATAAAAATAAAGTCTGGGGACAACAAGAAATAAAATCATTCAAACATTTTACAAATGAACCTGCTGTCACTATGTGGACTACACCGCGACCGTTAAGGGATGCACGAACGAGATCAAAACACTCGCATTTCGAACGCGGCCATTCTTTTATTTCGGCCAGTCAAAGCGAGGGGGAAATTTAAAATGTACTTAAATTCGATTCGAATTTCCGTTTTCCAAATTTTCTTTTTAATTTCTATTCGTGTCCATGGCAGCTTGTTTTAGGCCATTCATAGTTAACGCGAGTGGTCTTTTGTAAGGGCTCTTACTGAAATTGGAGAGGGCAGTGTTTATGTCTATTTGCTAAATCAAAATTGCTGTCTCAGTCTCTGCCCATCGTATCGTGTACGGTTTACCTAGACGTGTTTCGTTCAACTTTAAATCGGATTAATTACCTGTCTGCTTCGATATTTTAGTGTTTGCGAATTGTTCTGTGAAACTTTAACTAGACGGTACGAAACGATGAGAGACGATACCTTCTTACTACAAATGGTACAAACGCTTACTAGGACCACTAGGATCTATGTGCTTACTATAAGTTGTAGGTAACCGGAAGCGTTAGCGACTGCGCGTTTCTAAATTATATCCGTCTCGCTCCTACCATTACTCTGGCAGGAGCGAGATGGACATACTTTAGAAACGCGCAGTCGCTGACGCCTCCGGTTACGTACAAATCATGGTACCGAGATTGATTGAGCTTTAAGTTAGTGCTGCTTCCGCGCAGACCATCTCCTTTGCTGTCACCAGTCTGTGTGCTTCAGCCTTTATAGGTTGCAACTGCAAGCCTCCTCTCATGCACGCTGACCATAAACGGGTTGGAGACTTCAAATATAGGCTTTGGAATTCAAGTTGCCTCGCGAAATTTTTCTTCATCGAAAAGCGACAGGTAAATATTAAATGACATCTCGTATTACTACAATAACCTTACTTTGCGGAATACCAAAGTAACTTATTGTCGTAAGTTTGCAATAAATATGGAATTCTGCAGAATAACGCCTGATTCAATAAAATGATATTTTGTATCACGTTCAAAATTGCATGGGCAGCTTATGAATAAATTAATTAATAAATTACCCATGCACTTGTGTACATAAGTTCCAAAAAACTCAATGGTACGAGGTTTACAACGCTCCCGGCACTACTATACAAATACGACAACGGAACAGAAATTCCCGGTTTTTATCATACATGCAAACTCATTACCTGGAGCATTCCTTACAGGCCATGGTTAATTTCATCGCGGCCTCCGAATGAAAATTTAACAGCTAGCTTTATACAATCGAATCAGAAGGGAACCAGGAAATGTGATCTCAAACATCTACCGCTTTCAATTTCCAATGGAATCGGTATCGGTGTCCCAGCGGTTTAAACCGGCGCACTGGCGTGACACACATCCTAATAGTTTTTTATTGGGGAGACTGCGGCCGGAGGCATTCGCACGAATTGCTTTTGAAAAATCGTTTTTCTATGTGTGTTTTAACAAGTTTTCATTTGTTTATATATATACCACGAACAATCAGTTGTTTCGTCTAAAACATGATTTTTACCTACCTACTTCTTAAAGCCCAATGTGCATTATTACAATGTACGCTGTTTCGTCTTCAAATAAATGTATACCTACGCGTTTACATCGATTTGTCAAACAAATGAAATTTAATTAAATTTACACTTTTAACTATCTGTAACGATCGACGTTAACGAACAACATGTTGGAGTTCCTCTTGACATATTGAATGTGTCCGATAAAAAAAGAATTAAAATATTTAAAATTAGAATTTTACTAAGGTAACTATTAAACTAAAACTGTGTATTCGTCTATTTGTTGATGAAAATGCTTAAAAAATAATTTAAACGGTTTAATTTTCATTAACGTACATTATTTACGAGCGCTTACAATTTTTATCTACTAAAAAATCGTCTCACGTATAGTTCAATCAAACGCCATTTGAAAACATCGGTTAAGATTACGAACCCCTCAAGCCCGATGTCCACGCAACATTACCCACTGCGGGTCAGAATCTCAAGATAGACGCTTGACATGTGTCAGCCGGAATTTCTATTAGCTTTAAGGATTGGAGTGAACTTTGTAATGGACCATTGACCGGGAGCGTATCTTGAACAACCAAATACGTGGTATCCTTTTAATTTTAACTTAACAAATCGTTTTTAAACATTTGATTTTATGGTTAAGTACAAAAAATAAAACACTGTCTGTATGATTAAGACAACATGATAGACAAAAATTGAATTTGAACAACAAGATTGATTTGTAACTTGTATGGATTCAATGGCTTATCAAAGGATGCAGCACAGCACGTCTAAATAACTAGTCAAAAACATCATTAACTTTCATTAAACATGCGAATATTGTGTTATCAACTCCCCTTCCATAATAAGCTTGAATAAGAAAAACAGACACAATATTAAACCGAAAAACCAATTTACACTTCCTGGAAATTGACTGTAAATTTATTAAGCGACGGAGCAACAAACAAATTACGACAAATCCGACTTTTTGTCGGCCATATTAAAATAATAAAACATACATTTACATATTTTACTTTGCACCTATTCAAATTAGCGCCACTTACCACCAACCTTATACTGTTCAAAATAGAGTTCAAATTAAATTGAACAGAAAGTTATATAGTCAACTGTTGGTAAAGCGGAGTGGTGGTTTAGGGTAAATCACACAGTAGGCGAGTACGGTTTCGGCACGACAGGAGGTCCGTTAGAGGTTTCCCGGCGAGAGTTGCTTCTGATATCCTATATTGGGGCATCTGCAGTACTGGATGATTCTTGGTCTTATTGCTATATGAAGTAACCGGAATTAGTCTTCATATTTATAAATTTTCTTGACGCTTTGGTCTCGGATTTACGACATAGAGTCAAACCACGTTATCTCTTCCAAAAAAAATTACCTACTGTCAAACTTTAAAGTGTTATTTTAAACGTCAACCTTCTTTGAAATTATGACGTTTACTTACGTTGACGTTAACACTTTCGCAGTCTGGGTTTTCAAAATCTAGTACACTTAACATAGCCGGACTCTACCTGCTCTATACGTTGAAATTTTTTTTGGCGGTAGGTAATCAAAATTTAAAATGCTGTTTTTTGTAGCAAATACTTAACTGTCTGGTTGATGTTACTGGTGACCGAAGAGCTGGTGGCTTCCTCGCACAACGTATCAGCATTGCGATACAACGAGGAAATGCCGCCAGCATCCTAGGTACAATGCCTCAAGGACCTACTTTAGATTTAAGGTAGGTAGAGGTAGGTAGTTAGGTAAGTTACACTTACTGTATATATTTCGAGAATAAATGATTTTACCAATACTTAACAATTTAGAGAAAATGTAATAATCCAGCCACGTCCAACTTTTGTTAAGAAACACGTCTCGTTTCAGACTTTAATCAAAGCATCAAAACCGCTCCCACGATAAGCCAAATAAACCGCCCCTGTCAAACGCGGCGCGCCGCGAAATGTCGTGCAATTCAAAATGGCGAGGGAAACCTAATATTTTACACAGGGCTGCCACTAATCACTAAGTAAAAATTAAAATGCAAATAGTAGATTACGTACAGATGCCTGTAAAGTAAGAAATGTCTCAGATCTTGTGTAATTGTCATCCGAAGCGAAGCTGAGCTTAATTCTAACTGCTACCTACTTGTAAGTGTTAATATAAAACATTTCCAATTTAAAACTTTTATTATACAATGGTTGCCATCACCATCTTATAATCTTATAACATAGGCAAAAAAAACATTTTTTAAAGAAAGCAATGTAAAACTTAGCATATTTTAATTATTTTCGCATTTTAATGTACACATATAACAATACCATTTTGTTTAAATTTTCCTTTTTTTTGCTACAGTATTTTACATACACCTCGCTGCATCCATCGCAGCCCTAGCACCTCGCTAATATTGTTGAAATATCTGAAAAGTTTGTCTTTGTTCGTTGTTGAGACTTCCTGGTGGATTCTTTCGCTCTTTGTGAGCATAAATTAGACAAAACTTTTCCCTCGCCGTTGACAGTTTAAATATGCTTCTGATTTCTTTGATGACGTTTCATTCATTTGCGAATTTGGTGGAATTTGGTGTTTGATACTCAAGATGGCGAGGACGCCTCAGAAATGTTTATTTTTTATTTTTTGCTTGTTTAAACTTGTTTAATGTTTAATAGTCATAGCTTATTATGCGGTGAACTAACGAAAAACTGTACAGCAAATATAAAATTACTCTTGAAAGGCGTGTAATCAGACTTCGGTATCAGTCGGTAGTTCGGGGTCAGGCTGCCTTGCCTGAGTTATCTTGTTTGCCAAGCTAGGCCTCCACTGTACAACTTAACTCGCCGTACACGTGGCAATAAGTACTTATATACCTTAACACTGGCAAACTTGTCCCACTGATCAGAGCCATTTTAACGGCAAGTTAAAAAAAAATTTAACTATTCAAAAATTTAATTTAATGGTAAAGCTATCCTACATAAAAGAAAAATTAGTTACCTACCCTGTTACAATGCAGAAATAATAGCGCCTATACCTAACAATTGTACGAGCCAAAATATCACACCATTTTCGAGACACAAGAACAGCAGTCCTGGCCAAACAAAGACGTCTTCTGCAAATAAATCAGTCTGGAATTAGCCAGTACATTGATCGCGGTGCGGATGTGACGTCACCGGATGCCGGTGACGGTGCCGGAAATGCGGATGGCCAAGTCGCGAAGCCAAACTTGGCTACAGGAGCCAAGAATATACTTGTGAAGCCTAATGTGCAATAAGATGCACATGGGGCATATGAAATGTAATTTTCTTAATGCCTTTGCCACAGCTAGCACCACATGCAGCTCCTGCAACATATGATGACTAAAACGTACATTGCCGCTTGTTGTTAAAGCTCATTATTAATGAATATTTATGGCAATAGCGCCTTATCGGCAACCGACGAAGTGGTGCATTTTACTATAAAAACAATCACACATGTAACTGTAAGTTGTAACCACATTGAATAAATTAGCAGAAGCATACAGTAACGTGCTCCATAGGCACGCGCTAAGGAAGGCATACTCTTTCGAGCAGATATGATTAAACATATACTTATGTATAATATGTATCATTGATACAGATAAATAATATGATATTTTCGATTCGATTGTCTATCTAGTAATATATTATACAAATAAAAGGGTGCACTATATAATATTAAATCCATAAAGCGAGCACTGGTTCAGAATTCTGATAACTGTCATTTTTCACAACTCCTAGTCGTTGTCAAAGCTAGTATGTGGTCTGTGATGGCGTAGTTGCAACTCGTCTTATCTCTGTTTTCATCAAAATACTCAATTTATGGGCACCCAAACAAAACTACATCAAACAAAGGCTCGTCTACGAGAAGCATCAATAAAAGAATCCAATCAAGTGTGTACCGACTAGCGACAGACGATAATGATTGCCCTTTGACCGTCATCACTGCTTGCCAGACAACTTTTTACCTAATTACAATGAAGTTAAGGTGGAAAATAGATAGTCGAACGGTAAGGTGTGTTGGTCGCAGTTTGCGAAACAACGAAACGCGTTCATAAACTAGTTGTTCTGCCGAATGACATTACTGAGGACGTGTTGAGGAAGTGTGGCCATGAAAACAAAATATATTTTTGAAAAAGGCAAAATATGTTTTTGAAGCTTTTAAAACAACGAACAGCCAAATCGCGTTTGTATAGGATTGTTATTTTAAGAGACTTGTAACGCCTACAATTTTTATACTAGCAATCCATGTAAACATTAAACATGGAGCAGTTCATAAAGAGCCGGTGAGCGTGTAACTCGGTGTACACGTGTTTATTATAAATAAATAGATACCGTTAATTTTCCCATTAAGAAAACACATATTACACATATTTATTGAGCACATATACCGTATAGAAAATACTGTCCTACGATATTTGCTTGTAGTGATTACTGCGTACCCTTTTCCGCAGTCCGTAAAAACCCGAACGTTTTAGACCAGCAGGGCCTAACGTAGAAGTACCAGTGCTCGATGCTGCACCAGTATTCGACGAGGGCACTTTATGGCAAAGTAACAAGGTTAAAATTCAAATATCGAAAAATCTTCGTTGTTCAAATTAAATCTGATTTTGACATAAAGTGACCATAATATATCTGGTTCGGCGTCGACTACTGGTACTTCTACGTTAGTTGGACGGTGTCTCGTTACAAGCATTGTAAACAAGTTTAGATAGGAATCAGTATCTCCTTGTTTCATGGCCCTCCAACCTCCCATCGTTAAGACGCCATCTTTCTCGCCGCCATCTTCCGTAATTAACCACTGTCCGTGTCTCCTAAATTTGTGATTAGCTGGAAGGAAGTGCCACACCGTATATCTATGCCTAGGAGAGGGTATTAGTTAGGGCGTACCTTTTCATAGATATGGTAATTGCAATATAGGTATTTTTTTTAAATCAGCCAAATGCGAGTCGGATTCGCGCATCAAGGGCTCCGTACCCTTTGTTGTATTGTAGGAGCCCCCTTAAGTATTGATTTTATTCTGTTTTTTAGTATTTATTGTTGTATATAAAATTTCAACTGTCTATCATGGTTCATGACATACAGCCCGGTGACAGACAGACAGACGGACAGACAGAAGGATAGCGGAGTCTTAGGTTAGTAAAATGGTCCCGTTTTTACCCTTTGAGTATGGAACCCTAAAAACTTGCCGGCAAAGGTTGTGTGACACCGGTTCAATATGTGCTTAGAGACTAATGCTTGTAAATCAGTTCACTGTAACTACTACGCTACAGACATACAGATGCACATGATAAACTTATAACAACCCTTTTATAATTCGGGTATTGTTTTTATGATAAAAGCGTGGAAAGTTGGGTTTTTCCGAACGAGCCTAACTCCGAGCTATTTTTTTTGGAAGAAGCCTACTTTTGAAGACGTGTACCTATTATACAACATTTTTACGTACACGTAATACACATGTTCAGAAACTTCAGAAAGTGCTCTTTTGTAAGGGCAATATGGGCCCGGCCAAACATCGTGTTTATACCATGCGAGTCCATCTTTGCCCGAAGCCAGTTGAAATTAGTAATTACGAGTAGGTGCGTTCTGTTCTGTGTCCAAGAAACACGCCAGAGTACAACTGCTTCATTAGTTGCCATCGTAAACGACTTGGACCGAAAGGTTTGGTTTGCTAACAGATATTAACTTCGCTATTTTCTTAGTACCAAAACATGTACAATTTCACTAATATTGAAAAACCTGTAAAACGCATGTATTACGTATGTTAAATGTCAGCATGACTCACGAAAGCTTACATTGTATATACATTTACTTAAAATCAATTAAAGAGGCAATCTTTTTCAAAAAATAAAACATTTTTTCCTTAAACTGTTGTAGTTTCAGGTTGTTGTCTTCAGTAGCGTTGAAAATGGATTTAAATACAGTCATACAAAATTACAAACATGGGTAATTTATATTAAATTTTTGTTTATTTAACTAAGAACGAAATTGACATTGAAGACTTAATATAACTGTAACTTCTTTCTCTTCTCTGTTCTTCTGATTAATAAGCTTTATGGAAATATAACGCGTTATGCCTTAGTAGGTATAACACAAAATGAGAAATTAATATAAAACATTTAAAGTTGTTCAAAACTGTGTTGTGCCTATCAAAAATTATGGACATAACTTCAAAGTGGCCAAAAAATTAAATATAAATATTCTCATAGTAATAGCGATAGCAATTGCTATTTAGTATTAGTGTCCTAGGGGACACGTCGGAGGCTGATGGAATGGTGTCTAATTTTGTGCAACACGGAACGAGGAAATAAACAAGACATTTTGTTTAGCAGTTACCCGTGGGTTTACACAGCTGTGGGTTACACACAAGTCCAGTTCACTACTGTAGGTACTTATACACACCCACTGTAGGGTTGCAGACTAATCAGAAAATGATGGCTAAAGATCTTGTTAGACTATTTGGTTGCAGTTATCGTATGGATAACGTGATATATGCGTAGAAAATTTCATACAATGTATCGACATTGTCGATGACATTATTTCATAATACCTAATAGTGTAAGCCTACGGAGGGCGATTTTTGAATCCCACCCGGTTTCACCCCGTCAGTCAGTGAAAAAAATGTCACTGACTGTGATATCACTGTTTACTAAATGCCGTAATTTTGAAAGCGCGTACTCTGTTATTTCTTATTCTTTAATAAATTATCAATATCGAATGATTATTGACGGCTACTAATTTTCCATAAAACACATTTTGGAAGTGCCTCATACATAAACTATCAAAAACAGTAGTCACTTGGTGATTGCAATTGCGACTGGGAGAGGGCAGTCTTACATCGTAGTCATGATAATTATAGTCACCGATGAGTTTCAAAAATACGAAGGTTTGGGAAATAACTTAATAAAATCGCACTCGTCTCTTAAGTTACTGCTTTGTGTGTTTCACGTAACTATATTCGACAGCGACTGCGGCGTTCGAAAGTATGTCCGTCTCGCTCCTGTCAGAGTAGGAGCGCGACCGACATACTTTCGAATGTTTAGTTTAAGCATAGCTCTTTGGATAGGATGATTGATTACTTAATTGATTATTATTTTATCCTCTATGGTGTCAGGATTTACGCCAGAATTTATTTTGTCTTACATTTCAAGATGATTTAACAAAGAAGTAGGACATTCTTATTCAAAATATACCTAGGTAGGTACTCGGAAACTCGGTAACAGGTGTACAGATTGTTTAAGGAGAACTAACTATGGAGTGCTGTTCAGATATTTGTAAACATCTGTGACTGTAGATACCTATTGATGAAAATAAACTGGAAAGGAATTACATGGATCTACAAAAATACCCTGATGCCTCAATCTCTTCACAGTTTTGTCATCGCGACCTTCGCTCTGTTAATATATTTAGGTAGGTATTCGTATTCATATGAATAAGCATATTTTAAATGTTGTATCCTTTTTCCCATGACACCGGTTTCCAAACCCGCAATAATTTAACAAAATAGCTCCAAATTACACGTATTATCGGATTACCCATGCGGTCAGCATAATTTCTGGAGAGTGTTATGTCGTGTAAGTAAAGGTAGTGACGGGCATTCGAAATGAGCCCGGCTAGGGTGTTCCTCCATGTTTTTGATTGCTCGTCTCATATTTAGGCATGTATTAATAGGCATATATTAGTCAAACAAAAACGATCTTACAGGTATTTCCTGTGGATTACCCGAAAGTTAAGTGATATAAAAGGCTCATGTCTAATTTCACACGTTTCAATTTTATAGGACGCTGCGGTGTCTTGGAGCAAAAGTTTTGTCAAAACAAACTCTTTTTTTTTTGCTAGATCAGCAGTAACATTCGTAATGAGTACGATCCAGTGATCATTCACTATCAATTAGAGTTATCAGCAGTTTTCATACATTTAATTTTTTTGAATGGATAAATGATAATTTAAAATAAATTTTTGGTATTTTCGTAGTTACAGAAAAACAAATAAGTATACAGGGCGATTAAGAGCCGTTTAATCAGTCATCCATTGATAGGGTTGTCGCCGGCGAGGAACCGTAATTTCGCGTCGTGTTGTTGATCGGACAGTGACGGGCATTCGTAATGAGCTGCAAGACCCAGTGATTATTCACCGGACTGTAGGGTTGTCGACGGTTAGTTTTTTTTGTATCGGAACGGAAAAAATGCGTAAGTTCAGATTATAATTGTTGTTAGTTTACTTGATACTACGATTACTACGCCACATATGATTGTTCAACAGCCGTTTATGTTTAACGTGTTTTATCCGTGGCGAAGCTCTCTATGGATGAATCGATTTAGGTGAAGATTCTTTTGTATCAAATCTATTTTGTGGTTTTTAAATTTACTTAGTAGTAGTAGTGTACTGGTTTCGAAACAAATTTGACAAATTGAAAACCTACTGGTAAAATGAATATGGCTTAATCAAAAGTTGTTTTTTTATGAGTAGTTTGTTGTTTTAGAAGTATTGTTTATTAGTACTTTCATCATTATCCTTTTTCCCCGCTCCTATTGTAATTATTGTTGTATGCCCTCGAATACACTTTCGACAGTGTCTTTTGACACATTTTTGGTGTGAATAATAGGTACCTACCAAAAAAAAATTTTTTTTGAAATATTTGTATCTAATTAATCTAATACTACACCTGTCGTTTTTACAAAAAACTCCACTGGTCATACATCTCAATGCTGTCCAATAGATCGATACTGTGGAACTTTGTTGGATCAAATTAAGAGGAATTTAGGCTCGATTTAGAGAGCATCAGTTATAGGAAGGTGATCACCTTTACCATCGTTGATCACCTCCAAGTGTTGTTAAAATAATGTTGGAAGTTCGTTCTATTTAAAACATTATGTGAACTGTTTCTTTTAAATATTGCAGATTTATTTATCGAAAGTTAACCAATGCTCGGTGACTAACACTACATCGATAAAATACCTGGTACCTACACCAGGCATTTGGAGCCACGTCTTCAATTTTATAGTTTCAAGGGAATCGCAAATAAATTTTCTTTCAGTTGTGGTATAATATTATGTAATAGGTTTTGTTGGAAATTCACACGTTTCTTCAACAAGTATCAAGTTTGGCAGCGAATTATATTCGGAGCTGACTTTAATTAATTTTTACATTTGTTTAAGAGTTTATCCAGTTATTTTTTTTGGGGCAAAATAATTTTATGATTATGATAATTTCTATTATACACTCCATGTGTATTAAAAAAGTAATCTAGAAATTATTAAAGCAAAAACCCTTTGAATTTGTCAATTTTTTTTTCGAATCAGGTCATATATTCCGCTTTGTCCCACATTTCCTTGTCAAAAGCACGATATTAAAAAAAAACAAGACTCCAATAAACAAAACATTGAAATGAATAATTAACAACGCGCCAGCCCTACCCGATGTCAAGAGTGACCGTACGTAAATTATTTGTTAAATTTAGAACAGGATCGACTAAACGTTTCGGGGCATCAATAAGTAATACCCCCCATTCTGCGCTGACCTTCCTCGCCCCTCCCTTCAATATAACCTGTAGGGGGTTTCTTAGACAAACTGGGTGTTTGAGGGGTCTCAGTAAAGTGGTGGGAATGTAATTATGGCTGGTCGCAATTACGTGGACGGTCCGCCGTGACAAATGTTCATGAGTTTGTCACTTGGACATTGTACGGGGATTTAATGCAGTTTTGTTTCGCCGCCGGGATCGAGGTCCTTGGAATTATTGCAGTATGCAGTTATTATAAGAAGTGATGTGAGATTTGTGATCATTTTAGTATTTTTCAATAACATTGAATCGGTCAGTTAAATCACACGTTTTTCTTTAGATCTCAATATAATAGCGGTTTGTAAACGAATAACTAGGTAAGTACCTAACCAACAACTGTACGCAGGTAACATAGTATAAGAAACAAGTATCCACAAAATTGCACACATGAATTAACAATTTAAAAAAGAGCAAAAAAAATTTGTATCTTAAAGTTTGCCCGGCTTTTTAAACTGTTATTCTTTACCAAAGAGCTTCCTACAACTTATACTTAGTAATGAGGAGAAATTAATAATAGACCTGACAGAGAACGACTGTTTGTAGGGTTCCGTGCCTCAAAAGGGAAAAACGGAACCCTTTAGGACCACTTTGTTTTTTATCTGTTAGGACCCTTCATCGCGGGAACGCGTAGGTAGCAAGCATAGATAGCAAGTTGAAATTAAATTAAAACCACATACACACCGGTCTACTGAAACTGTGAAAAAAACAAACCTTTACGTCAACGCAATCAAAAGATACGGTCGTTTATGTCGCATTTCCCTTACATTTGCAATGCAAATTACGAAAGTCAGAAAGCAAGAGATTGTAGCACAAGGAGCACTGTAGCACTGGGAGTTCCGGGCCACCACTATTTTGAAGTAATCAAACATGAGAACATGAGAATCATGCAGACTTCAGTTTTCTCGTGAACATGGCGGTTGCAACATTGCCGAAATATCGGGAGCTCGATTTTAATAAAAAAAAACCGCGGTAAGAACCTGTTCAGTAATTACAATCTAAATCATCAAGGTTAAGCAACGACATACGCGGACATATTTGTAGGGGTGTGGGGAGCATCCTTTGTACGGGACCCCCGGTGGGCGCGTCCGACTCGCACTTGGCAGGTTTTTTTTATTCAAGCCGGACGACATACCTACAATGCCTCAAGGACCTATTTTAGATTTAAGGTAGGTAGAGGTAGGTAGCTAGGTAAGTTACACTTATAATAAATAGAAAATAAATGTTCCAAATCCTTGTCATTGCCTAATTTTGACTCAATTTAAAGTATTTTTTTAAACATACAGAAGTGCCTCGCTTTTATTTTATTTGTGGGTGTGGACCATACGTTTCTACTGGCGCTAAACGTAGAACTTCCATTGTCTTGGCTCATTTATTTGTGGCTTTGACTGGACCGTAGATCTCTGGACACTGAGCGATATTAGTTTACTTAAGTTTAAGTAAAATCATTTGTTCACTACGGAACCAGACTTAGGTACCTAATCGAGCACAGCGCGGTGATCCAGAAATCTAATGTTATGTAGCATTTGTGATTGTTTTAGTGAAAGCACGTATCTATTGTTGACATTTCTAACTGTTTTTTTATGGCAATAGTGCCTTACCCTCGTCTTATATGGTTTTCGTGACAAGTCGTTAATGTGACTGATGGGTTTCCAATAGGTATAGCAATTTAACGATTGCTCATTCATATTTTCCTCAGTCGCATTCCGCAAGGTCAACGGCTTGGATAAATCACTGGCGACACGAGATATTTTGTCACTAGTCGATATAAATATCGTATGGTTTATCGACACAATCGCCATAATTACTGGGAGGCGCAGCAGGCGACGATTGGTCGTACACGATCTTTTCATCACATATACATGACTATAAATAAGTAAGTTATAGGTATATACTGTTATATAGGTAATCTGTCGTATATGAATAGGTATGTGTATTTTTACCAATATGCACTTGAGATTTTATAAATATATTACAGATTATAAAATTGCATAATCAGCTTACATTACCCATATGGCAGGCATCTTTGGGCATTTTCAAAAATAGGGTACTTACCATTTCCTTTTTTTTTACAATATAGGTTTTATTATTTTTTGTGTTTGTGTAGATATTGTGGTCTTGTACGACTTGTTTAATATATAAAATAAAACAAAAAAATATAGGTAGTTTTGAGTTTTTTATAATCAGAATCACGATTTTTTGGTCAGTTTCGCAACGCATTTTTTCATACATTTTGTATGGGCCGTTACAAATGAAATGAAATTGTTTATTTTCGGAAATTGATCCATATTATGTTAGTAAATCTTATTCTAATTTAAATAACTATTGTTAGTGGAATGTATAATTGTAATTGGAAGTAACGTGCACAGACATCCAGTGAGCTAAGATGCGGCTGTCCATCCTCCCAGCTATAATCTGACAATATTTTTTTCTATGGAAAATCAAGGACCCTTTTTTTTTTTAATGCCCCTTAACGCGATTCAGTTTAAGTTCTTAAGCTGTCATGTTAAGGGGGCTGAGCACAGTCAAGAACCTAAACTGAATCGAGTTAAGACGTCATAGTAAGGACCCTGAAGTTAGAATTTAGACAGAGCAGAGTTTAAACACACAAAATTGTCCATTAAACTCGATTTATGTCGGCTTTCCTAATCTAAGACAATTTATCATCTCTGTCTAAAATTAAAGATTTCCAAGAAAAAAATTATGCATAATCAGCTTCGTGTTGCAAAAATTACAGAAAACAGAACGTCATTTGTTTTTCTGACAATGGTGTGTTCTTTACAGGCATCAAACCTAAGAGTTCAGACTTTATGCTGGAGAACAAGTAAAATCTTGGTACTTACAGATTTGTTATGCTACTTCAATCGACATCGGTCCTTTTAGTACCTACTGACACTGTTTGAAATAGGAAGACACATTCGGACGTTTCCGTGAAAACACTAGAGAAAATCATTATGCACTACATCTGTATACGTACATGATACGTAGGGGAAACTGTTGAACCTTGGACATAGTTTTACTTCGGACAATTGGCAATATTTCTACCTTGCCAGGGTAATTAAAACATTGTATTTACTTTATTTGTAACGTTATTTGATAACTAATAAAATCAACTATCAACGAAACTTGAGGGCCGGTAGTATCTCGAGCAAAATAATTAAATATGAATCGTGTCATGAAAAGTTGGAATTTAGAACTTTACATCAAGGCTGATCATTTCATGTTTTGCTACCAGACAAAAAACTTTTATATAATAGGTTAATGTCAAGATAATTAGCTACTCGATGGTAGGATAGGTTCAGCCTAATCTTAATTGGAAGTGCTAATACGAAGCTTACTTGTCCAAAAAGTTATTTTGTTGTACCTTGGACATCAAGAATATGTTGTACCTTGGCCCCTACCTAACTGCTACTGCATATTTTTTTTTTAACTGAATGTTTTATATTTACTGTATATCTAATTCTTGGTTACCTGCGTTTTAAGTTATCAAGTAATCAATCTTAAAAAAACTTCGAAAATTGTTTGAGGCAAAAATAAAATATGACAATTGCCGATTCATTTTTCTAAGATAATTTGTACTAGAAAACTTTATTAAATGGCATAACATGCTAAAAATAGATATAGTTTTATAAATAATATGTGATAATTTTATAAATATAATATTGTTAATAAAAAAATATCGTATCCGAGGTACAACGGGATATGTCCAAGGAACATCAGGAGTGTTGTTCCTTGGACACTTTTCCCTTTTTTTTTCGTCGACGTAGCCTATCAAAATAGACATACCAATCCTTTTATTTCGTATTATATTCGATAGTTTATTAATCTATCTTATGGTATTCGGATAAATAATAGTTTTGCGGTTATTCATTAATTTTCTAAAAATCATAAAAGAAAAAACTGACCGAGGTAGAACAGGTTCCCCTACTAACAAAAGTTGGTCACTAATATTTTACTCTCAGAAAACATTACCCTCCCTTCATAAATTGGCAAACATGTCCACCTACACAGTTTGGGTAATGCTTTGTCACCAGTCGATATCATTGATTTATCGCTCGACAAACCGTGTAATTACCGAGAGACACAGCGGGTGTCGATGGGCACACGCGATATGTTAAATCTCGGTATAGAAAGGTTATAATTATGCTTTAACCTGTCGTTTTGTCTGCAGAATATTTGCAGTGTCATGGGAGCCATGTGCGGAGACTAGAAAAAATTGAACTGAGAAAAAACACACGCAGTGATGTGCCTGTTCATTTCTACACATGCGATATGAATATAAACGAAAGTGTAGTAATAAGTAAGGTACATGCTAATTCAACATTTAGAGTGATTACTGCACACGTTATGGTACAATAAAATTGATCAGGTTAAGTTGATAATTATTTACGCCACGCTTATCTTATTAAGAATTTCGTGTAGAACTTTTGGATTTATTTTGTTTATCCAAAAACCTAATTTCGATTTAAAGGATGACTGTGTGCTAGACCGGTCCGGGGCCGGGCAGAGCCGGAATGCTATCGTAATATCAGATTTCAGATGTGATGGCGTCACGTGATCGGAGATCACTTAGATCAACTAAGCGCCAACGCTAATCGTAGCCAAGATGCCAATCGCTAACGCTCAGTCGCGAACGAAACGCAACTGTCTTTGTCGCACTAATAAGGAAGAGAGATAGAGAAAGAAAACTACGCTACGCTACTGATCGTTAGAGAATGGCATTCTGGCTAAGCACCCTGTTCAGAATCTCGAGTTCATGTTTTACGAATTCCCAGTTAAGACGAAATGGTTTATAAATTAACCAGCATCCCTTTTCCCATTTACAATAGAGCATAATACTCGTGTCTCCACTCAATAACTCAGTGCAGGGCGCTCCTAAAACAAAGTGTCGTAATTAGTCAATAGGGGAGGACAGGGCACTCGTAACAAGTTATTTGGAGCGGCCATTCCGGCGTGTTTATTATCCCCAATGTCCCCAACTAATTTATTTGGCCCTTAGCGCCCTTAGCCCGAGATGGATCGCCTAATTTAACATTAAGGTGGGCACCTTCATACTTTTGCCGGACGCAATGGAGCTATCCATTAAATGCATAACGACTTTTGAGGACTTTTTTCACTTTTTACTAAATCTATGCTGTTTCGCATCTTACTCATTGCAATACTGTTTTATCCTAGAACTTAGGCTTGAAAACTAAACGAGTTGCGAACTAAAGTACCTCCCTAAAAACTAAGGTACCTCCTGTTACGCCCTTACTAGAAATAGACGCTGTGTAAAACAAATTCTTACCAAATTTGTAAATAGATAAATACACACTATAACCCAATAAAGTGCAATCATAATCCCGAACTGTATCGACATCCCCCAGCCATAACCGTAAACACGCTACTCTGTGGCGTAACCCTGATCTAATTTGCCATATTGATGCACAGAAGCAGTCCTAAAATTCAGTGAAATAATATAATGGCTCATATTTACTGGCTGGGGTAAGGGTTAGGTCTGTGCTTTGGTGTCGGAAACGGGGCGTCTTTGACATGGAGCTCTTACAGACTATATTTTCTTTTACTTTGGTTCATAAGTAGAAGATTGCACCACCACAACCACTTTTGTTCCATTTTGTTCCTTTTTGGTTAAGATTTGTCATTGATTAAAATATACATATGTACCTATATTGTATTATAAATCCTCGCTCAATATATGTGGGTTAAAGAAAGAAAAACGTTAATTTTAACCTTGTTTAATAACTTCATATTCCAAATTTCAAACCGGTAGCTTCAGCCTCACATCACTTTACAATGTATACTTCTTCTTTATCTTCTGTGTAAATGTGCTTCTGTAATGATGTGTTGTCTGAATAAATGTTGTTCTATTCTATTCTATTCTAGTAGTTCTTGAGATATTTAACGGTGTGACAGACAGATTGAGTCGCACCATAAGGGTTCCGTTTGTACCATTTTGGTACAGAACCCTAAAACTACTATGACTATGTATGACTATTTAGAGCTAAACACATTATTTTATGCTTCTATCCTTGTACTATCGTCTCTTAACTGTCGTTTCGCCTGAGCTTCGCAAGTGTCCTACCTACCAATGCATTATCACACGGCATCGCGCGTCTATCAGAGCAGCGCGTAAATAACAGCGCGGTACAAGGTTGCGCACTCAGCGCCGATAGCTTTGCGGTGACAATACCGAGCTTACGCATGCGCGGAGCAAAGGTGCGTCGATTCGAGTGTGAATTTCTACTATATAATAGTTATAGCAGCGGGTAAATAACTGCACGCTACAAGGTTGAGCACTCAGCGCCGATAGCTTTGAGGTGGCAATACCGAGGGAGCAAAGGTGCGTCGATTGTGAGTTTATTATACCTTCTAATAATAGTTATAGTAGCGCGTAAATAACTGCGCGGTACAGGGTTGCGCACTCAGCGCCGATAGCTTTACGGTGACGATACCGAGAGCGCGCATGCGCGGAGCTAAGGTGCGTCGATTAAGAGTTTATCAAACCTACCTACCTAAACCTGCTATTTACTTTAGGCACCTATTCTCAAATTGTCGAATTCAAAACAAATTTTTATCCAACATATTTATACTTATACAAATGTATCCTTATTCAAATTAGCTCAATATATTTACGCGGCATACACATACAGCCACAGCTATCTTTTAAACTCGTCTTGTTTTAGCTACACATGACTTTTTACTGGTCAAACAATAGTCGTGTATAAACCTGTCATTAGAAACTCAAGATGCCCGTACCAACAAGCCTAGAATAATTTAAATCTCGCACCACAATTTACTATTCGACTCTCAAATAATTCGTGAATATCAACTCTCACACTTCCATTCACTTCCTTACCATTCCTGTAGACATGCAATTCATTACTGGTACACCTTACTACACATTTTTTGCATTAAATTATAAGTCCGCAATGGATTGCTCTTATCGGAAAATATTATACAGTGAAAATGAAAAAAATTAGTTGTACGAGGTCTAGCAATGTAGATTTATTTAGAGTAGTATATCTTTCAATGCCATCTTTAACACCTCAATTCATCAAATCTTGCGGCGAAAGGAAAAGGCTTAAGGGTTTTGCACTTACGTATGTAGCAATAGAGGTGCAGATAACGAAACTTCACTTTTCAATGTTCGCAGTACCTAGTCGCCTAGTAAAAAAATATTTTCATAATATACAGTAAGTGTATATATTATGAAAATATTTATTTATTAATAATACATAGATCATATCCATAACTCAGGAACATATATTTGTGATAAACACACTAATAAATGCCCTGACCAGGATTCGCACCCGGGACCTCCTGCTTCGTAGGCCGGGTCACTACCGACTCGACTAGGCTAGGAGGCCACCAGCTTCCCGGCAGGTAACCAGCTTGCCGGGATCCGACCGCCAAAAGCCTCGCGTGATCTGGACCTGTAGAGTTATTTAGAAGAGTATTGTAAGTTAAATCGCAGTAAACATTATCGCGGGTTGTCTCGAAAGTCGCCTTGTGGCACCAATGTTGTATACGTACTAATGCGCGAGTTACAAAAATACGGATAAATTTAGGTACGATTTAGGTTTCTCCTGAATCGGTAACATGAGTTGCTGTAGAATAATAACAATCGCTAGCGATTGCGCGATCCAAAAGTACTTATTTGCATGTTGCTTCTTAACTGGTGCGAGCAAGTTGCAAATACTTTCGAATCGCGCAGTCGCTATCGACTCGTGGCTACGTAAAACTCATGCTAAGCACACTTATTGAGTTGAATTTTGTTCATGAATTCCTTTAGTTCGAAGGCAGGTTAGGCAGGTTACTGTCATTGTCCTTATACTGTGCCCGTGTTATCGAATTACGATTTACAGTGTTCCCTGTATCAGTTGAAGCTCGTGTCGCCTGCGCACTTTTTGCTCAGTCGGTATTGTTTGCAAAATATTACGTGGGAATGCAGCTTTGCCTTGTTTATAGACGGCGATACTACACGTAGGTGTCATCAAATTAAGCTTAAGGCACATTAGGCCACAGCATTAACTAATTTACTACCTAGATGATGTTTGAACTGTTATTGTTACTTTGTACTTTGTATTGGTACTTTGGTTTGACAAAAGTAACATTGTGTTTGTGAAGATATATCTGAATGTACTTACATACAACACGCGTTTTATTGAGACTAACAGACAAAGCACAGCTGCACAGTCTAAACCGTTAAGTAAAATATGTGATAGCTGGTATTTGTGAAAAAAGCTTTATTTTTATTTGAAAATACGTAGCCGTCGTACACTTTTAATACCCAAAATCAACCAATATTGGGCTCTTAAGTCAAATACTATAGGAAATAATCATTTATTGTGCCAAATTTGTGATGAGGCTAGTAGCTTATTGCTTTATTAGCTTAATTTCTATAATTAAATGGCTTTACCTTTAAATTATAAGTTTCCAACATACCTATATTTATATATGGACCTAGCTACTTAAAACCTCACTTGTTTCTAGTTCTAGCGCCTGGGCTACACGTTACAGTTGACTTTAAAATCGAGGTAACATTCGAACCAGCCATCAATAGTAACGGGCCCCGGGCGCCCATCGCGTCCAAATCATTCCGCCGCTAAAATATCAATAAAACAAGCGCGCCCCCCGGCGCCCCCTGCCTTGGGACTCGTTGAGATTGCTCCCGAATTACAAACGATCGCCAAACATGGGCTGGCATTTTCATGGGACACTTTGGATTTTAGGGTACCGTGCTATTTTACTCCTGTCATCCGCTTTTCACTGGGAAGTTCTTGCTTTATTGGTATTTTCGAAAGACGTGATACTCTTTAAAAGTTGAACGACGCACTAAATGCGCCTTTGCCACATGCTGGGATGCTAATGTATTTTCACCACATAGCTTGGTCACGGTAGGTACTTATAATTTGGAAAAGCAAATAGGCAGAGGGTGAAACCAAAAGGACCCACTTCCACACGCAGGCTCCCGACTAAACTCCCAGTGAGCTAGGAGAACAAGTTTATTCTTTTTCCCTGGCTTAATTGCAACTACTTCCTTCAAAGCCACTATCAACAGCAGTAAGGGACCAACTTGAGGCATTTTACTCACAAGCCTTCTAACCCACTCATTTTATACAATGTCAAACTTAACATCTGGGTGCGTAGCCAAGATGCCAATCGCTCACGCTACGTATTGTATCGTAGTTTGCTCTCTCTATCACTTTTCCTTATCAGTGTGATAATGACAGTTGCTTAAGTGATTGGCATCTTGGCTACGTATGCTGAAGTAACGAAAGTATATTGGTGATCCAGTCATTTTTGTAAAAATAATCCAGGTGCAGAACCCCTCGATTTAACTTTTGCTCACCCTTGCTCCATTTTTTATTGCAACCGCCCGTACCGCAAAAGTGCGTTATGTGATTTACATTGAGTCGTTATTTTATTGCAGGTAATGGCACCGAATGGCAAGTGCCCCGATGGCCCAAATGGCCGATGTGAAAAATTTAACCAACAGCCACGGGGAGTTATTTGATTTGAGGAGCAACGTGGCTTTTAGCGATATGACGGGTATAAAATAAAATTGTTGGGGGTAGAGTAAGTGGATAGTAAGTTACCTATTACAATATTTTTTATGTGGTTAAATTTTATTATTGCGTTTTCAAAATTGCTTCTTTTGATAAATAAATTGTATACCCTTGTTAGAAAATTATATTAGATGATTAATCGTAATTGGGGCATTCCACTGGAATTTCTCTTACGATTTATAATAAAAATAATATTAATGGCAGTATATTCTGGAGCTTTACAGATTTGATTGTGGTTCGGGCAATCCGTCGGATCTCCATAGTGGGTTTGGCCGCCGGGTATCCGCCAAACAAATTTCCCATAGTTTTATTGGCAAATCTGGCAGATATGCCCGAACGTATATGGCCACTTGGCCAGCTTTTCCGAATATTTTACCAACCCATCTATTTGATCCACAACTCTTCATTTTTTCAGGCAGCCACCAAACAGCGTCGGTATTTTCAAATTATAGCGAAGGACTCGCAAAACAACACACCTTTCAAGCCTTGAACTTATGTTGCAAATCGGGACCTAAACCTCCAAACGTTTTCCAAACTCTCATACGTGTAAAGCGTTCAAAAGTGAACTAGGGTTACCCCTTTACAAAACTTGTGAAAAACTTTATCCCGTCCAAAAGTTGCGGAGATAAAATAAAACCGAGCACGGCTCGTGCTGGGGTGGCAATAAATATCCCGGAATCCAGGAGTTTCCTATCGCTGTGATAAAAGTCCTTTCGTTCACCGACTTGTGATCTTAGCTAGGGATGGGACAAAGCTGGTGTCGATAAGCTGGTTACCTAAGGCGTACCGAGTCAACCTAAACACCGAAGGTAACATAATGAAACTAACGAAATCGTTGGCAGTATTGTAGAAGTATTATCGCCAGAAATATGATCTTCGTTGCAAAATGTATTGCTCTTTGCAATTCCGTGGCGATGTTCAAACCCCAAGGATGTACCTACTTCCATTGCTCAAATTATCGAGGCTATTGATAGGGTCCGTCGCACTAGTAAAAGTTGCTCAGTATTACTTATATAGATAAGGGGTGTCTGAGGTTTTTAGTGGCTGGTGTTACATCTTGTATACCGACTCTCTTTACCTACTTACTTCGTTCTTTCTCTTGAACTCCTATGAATGTTTTTATATAGGTACCTATCTGTTTTATTTATGTCTCTAAAACTTCCGTGAGGTTCAGACATATTAAAATTCTTATATCAGGTTACTCACGTCGATAAAGTCGAAAATATATCGATATGTTTAGAGTGTGCGTAGAAGCAGTCGCCGCGGCCAGACGCATGACTCATGAACACGGACTGTTTCGAAATATGTCGAGCTATTTTCGACTTTATTGACATGAGTAACCCGATATAAATATTTTAATAAATCATTTACTTGTTGTATTCCAGTTTTATCGATGTCCTCAAAATCTCGTGTTCCATCCCTATCCTGACTTTTAGTGTGCGCCGCACGTAGCGGCCGGCGCCTGTTTTCTTTTTAATTACCTCCAATACCTCCAATAAATAGAGGGGACCTGATGCTCGAGGTGAGTGTTGGCAGAAGTTGCCGCGGAATACTAATTAAAGATGGGGACGTATGTGATCAAGTTGACCAGACACAATACACGTTGTAGTCTGCGTGACTCAGCTGTTATACTAGGTACTGAATATTTTTGTTGATGCTGTTTTGCATAATTATACGTAGGTAATGGTCATGTGGTAATAAACCAATCTTGAACTGTCAACAGTGGTGTTATGTCATGTCAAATATGAATTCGAGTCATTCAAATGACTCAAATGCATGCTTGTCCACAGTCCACTCTACATTTTCGCATTTCCCACACCGATGCGGATTCTGTATGCCGCTTAATAAATTTAATGGTTTCGATATTAAGCATTTTTTTATGTTTTAGATATAGGAACCACAGAATTTCCAGAAACCTAGTTCCATAAAGCCAACGCTTTAAAAAGTGAAGCCAAAAATAGGTTGTCTCCATCTCTTTCCCTATAATAATCGAATGATAGTAGTAATAATAGTAGGGCAACATATCCAAACTGAGAAAAAAAATTGATTTTTACGGATTTTTATACCATAAATAGGGTTTTCATGCCCTTATTTCCTCCTTCCACAACTCATATTATACCAGGTCCAAAACCACTCCTAGTTCGAAACAAGCGCTAAAACCTGCAGCAGCGATAAGTTGCTAAGTTTCCGGGACAGGCCATCGAAGCTCAGAGCACGTAGGTACTCAATATATTCATACGTAATAGACCTGATATTTTTAAAACACAGAACAACTTACAACCTCAACAACGTAACAAAATCTATGACACGCTCTTGGAGGTTTAAAATAACATAGAACAAAAATACTAGTGATCCGTTTAAGGGCGTAGGTACCTAAATAGTATCGTATTCTGATTAGAAAAATCTGAAAAAAAGGTATTGTCGCGGGTTTTTCTTTGTCAATCCTCATCAATCCTCGATACTGATTAGGTACACCCTTAACCGGATCACCAGAAATGATTTACAGCTATGTACAGTCAAGGAATTTAATTTGTGACCCACTTAAAATTGTCAGTCCTGTCAAACTGTATTGAAATACAAAGGAATGGGTCGCAAATTAAACTCCTTGACTGTACCTATGCATCCCATTTTATCCGGTGGTAGTAGATGCAAAATAATATAAAAATAACTCCTTCATTAGACATGTAAATACTTTTGTAGCTACTCTGACCTCCGGAAAATTCGATTAATTCATGTTTTATTTCATCTCGCCAAGACGGGCTGTAAAAACAAATTAACCTGACAGCTGACTCGTAACGACAAACTTCTTGCCTCAGAGTGCTATAAAACTTACTAAGCCTTGTAAGCTTGCAAAACAATAATAAAACACTTTTAACCCTAATCGATGTCAACCTCCATAAATTACACGACATTGTAGATGTTTAGGACCCAATCGCCGCATATCTTCGCTCATTATAGTTTATGTGACACCCGGTCGCCTTCCACCGGCATATTCAGATTTTAAAACTCGTATTCCAATATGTTCCGGTATAATATAGGTCCATCTGTCAACTGAGGTGGTATGTAAAGGAAGTAGATATGAGTCCCAAAACTGAACATTTCAATTCGAAAATCACCGTGCAACTTAATTAGATAAGGTCGGTCCAATCATTGCGGTCAATAGATCAATATAGTCTAGTCAAAATGCCAAAAATGCCTCCCTTTTTCGAAGTGGCAATACAACAAGCGTAAGAAAGATATTGCTATCATATTTTCTAATTTTGGATACACCAGTCGGTTTTTGACCTGTAACAAAGGTTCTTCTTAGAAGCATCCAAAGCAATCGGCGATAAAAAATCATTTGCATAACTTACTTTGTTGTCAATTTATTATACGATGACACATAGTTGAGAGAAATTCGGCTGATATGTTATGAATGTTCGGTTAAAGACACCGTTCGGTGAATCAGCGGTGATAAAATATTGAAACATTAGGCTTTCAAAGCGTTTATAAATCAATGTAGCTAAGCGCATAGCTTCAGGGAGAGCAGTGGTATTGTTGAATACCCATGTTATTTAGCCCGTAGCTTGTTTATTTTCAAGGTTTCGGAGCCAGGATGGCAACAACGGAACCCTTATATTTCGTCCCGTCCACCTGTCCGCCTGCCTGCCCAAAAGCCTGGACTCCTTCAAGTAGATACTCAACTTTTAGGACACATATTGTTTTGTCCGTATATAATAAGAGAATTTTATCCGAATAACATTACTATGTTATAAATATGAAATCAAATTAAATGAAATGAATAGAAATTACATTAAATGAAATGAAATGGAATAGAAATTAAATTAAATAGTTCATTTGCTTAAAAATAGTAGTTATATACGGGAATAGATGTTATAATTATAATAATCTGTACATATATGTATCCTTTTTTTTACACCGGGAAGTAAGTAGAGGAGCTCTAATTCCAATTAGGTATTTGTTGTTAAATAAAACTAGGTAAGCGCCTATATCATGTCAAATATTTGTTTACAATTTAAAAGTTACCTAATTACATTTCTTATGTCGTGTACTAACCACCGTTAAGAGATTCGCCCGTATTAGATTTACACACTGTATACAGTGCGCCAGAAAAAGATAGAAATTAAAAAGTGGCAACTTCGTAGTGTCGTCCGATGAGGACTACCGCGAGTGAATTCGCCACTAGGGGCGCTAGTGGACCGTGGGTCCTACGAAAAGAGGTTATATAATTTTCAGTACATTTCTCATTAGTTTTTAATTTTCATCATTTCGAAAAATATGCACTTTTAGAGGAATTATTACTTAGAAATATATTAAACTAGATTACCCGGCGAACTTTGTTCCGCCTTAGAGGGAATAAATGAGCAGAGTTTTGATTTTATCAAGGTCAATTTTTTATTTGGATAACTAACGTAAATTAAAAAGGAAGTATTTTAATTATTTTTTATTTTTTATTTTAGTGCATGTCGTTATTTCACGCATCACGCATTCCTGGTTAACCAGGGTCAACATCAAAATTTGACTATAATTAACCATACATTACGTTTAGCTGTAAGTTGCGTTTTGTTTTCTTATACCATTTTTTTTTAATGAAGGGCAAGACTGTTTTTTTACTGATAAATTGCTTTCAGTTGCGTTTTGTTATTCCATATCCATTGCGTTTTGTTATACCACGTTTGATGTTACGTCCAACGGGAACGTGATAAAAACTATCCTATGTCCTTTTCCTGGTTCTAAGCTACCTCCCCACCAATTTTCAGCCAAATCAGTTCAGCCGCTCTTGAGTTGTAAATAGTGTAACTAACACGACTTTTCCCACGGGAACGTGATAAAAACTATCCTATGTCCTTCTCCTGGTTCTAAGCTACCTCCCCACTAATTTTCAGCCAAATCAGTTCAGCCGCTCTTGAGTTGTAAATAGTGTAACTAACACGACTTTTCCCACGGGAACGTGATAAAAACTATCCTATGTCCTTCTCCTGGTTCTAAGCTACCTCCCCATCAATTTTCAGCCAAATCAGTTCAGCCGTTCTTGAGTTATAAATAGTGTAACTAACACGACTTTCTTTTATATATATAGATAGATAGATACTGAAAAAATATTAATTTGGCTATAAAATAAGCTTTAAATTGAAAGTGTAAAATATCACGGCCGTAAATTACCGTAAATTTAGAGGTTAGTTTATATAAAAACGTTAAAAATATTATTTTTATCAAACTAGACACAACTAAAAAGTAACTAATCAGTAATACAAATGCCAAAAGAAAACAGTCAGAAGTTTTTAGTATGGAAATAAGTACAAACTTTAAGTATAATAAATAATATTAAAATTATGATTTTCTGTTAGCATCCGTATTTCATAGTCATCTTTAGTGCCAATATTGTCATATAATTACGCAGATGTTCATTCTGACCACGTTAAACTATTAAAGTGTAGTAGTAGTAGTATTAGTTTTTCTTTGTAAAAATAGCACGAATTACTATTTAACTGTTTTATCAAATATTATCACACAAAAACGTATTACCCCTCTAAATTTCAAAAAACACGGAATCTACACATCACTGAGATATAGATAGATACTAATGACTATAGACACTTTACATTAATTTCCATGTTAATAGAGGTTATTAACATGGAAATTAATGTAAAATAATCAATTCTAATATTGGTTTCGCGCCATACAAACTCATACTAATGACGCTTGACAAGGACCCACGCATGAGTGGCGCCGCCTGGTGAGCAAAAATACAGTAGTCCTCATTTTCGTACGTATATTGATTTGAAAGGGATGACACTACAATGTTGCCAATTTTTAATTTCAACATTTTTATGTCACACTGTACCTGTACTGTAATCTATCTCGCTTGGTCTCATATCTGGCAAAACAACGGTTTTTGAGTTTTCCTAGCTTCGCTTGGTCACCGGGATATTGGCCTGAAACTGTAAACACCATGTAAACACATATTGCTCACAATTTAGGCACTACCTTGGAAATAGGTCGCGTTTAATCGATTATCGCCGTGGATAAAACATCGATGTCCTTCCGACAAGTGTGTATTTAAGTGCAGAAGTGGCGGGAGTCTTATCCAAAGCAGGCTGATAGGATCGCTATCGGCGGCGCGACAAAGCTCGACCATTAACGGATATGACAAGACTATAAAGAAGCCTCGTAGGGACGGTAACCTGCGACGTCAAGCGAGTGGCTCTACTTCCTAAAGGTTCGAGATATATGTGCTTGCCACGAGTTGCATTTTATTGCAACTGCGGCATTCGTAAGTACATATGTCGTCGTCTCGCTCCTACCACTACTCGGGAAGGAGTGGGATGGACATACTTTCGAATGCCGCAGTTGCAATCGAATACAAAATACAACTCATGTTAAGCACACTACATACTACTACTACATATCTATCATGAATCACTACACATAACGTAAGTTGATTGTTCATAACAATATACTCGATTGGAAATAGATAGTTGCTTACCTATGTGTAAACATTGATCCGCGGGCATCATATTGATATAGTTTTTTTTTTCAAGTTGGGGAAATGCTTTTACGCATGCCGCCTGGTGCATCGTGGTGCATCTTGAGTATCAACCGGAAGTCCACCGGCGAGAGTCATCCTTTAATATGCCTAAGCTTCTTTATTCATAAATAGAGCACATTCCCCCGCAGACCGTCAGAATCGCAATAATTTTCACCATACACACATTACGGGCGATCACTCGCGCTACATTACGCGCCTTGTTTCGCCCGGGCCCGAGCGCGACACTGACCATAAATATGCCAACGTTACGTATCAATTGTGTTTATGGTCGATATTTTTATTATTTATGGCGGACATTATCGATCGAGATTTTATCGGTGATGGAAGTGTGAAAGTTTTGTCTTAATGCGACTGCGACGTCGAGTCGGCCCTTGCATACTTCGAGCAACACGCGCCTCCAACGGCTCCAACACGTTTGGAAGACTTGGACGGGAGAAGGCAAAGCGACATCTTTTCTGAGCGTTTCTCACACATTATACATACATAAAACAATCGGTAGGTTATAACGACACTAACACAAAAAAATATTCAACTACACTAACAAATCTTGCACACTTCGATCTATATTTGTGTACGGACTAGTCATAACAGGCGTATACTTATGCCGACTCTCCTCCCTCTGTTGCTGAAACTTGAAAGCTTGCATATTGTCGCAGCTTTACGCTGAATGAGTCGCCATAACAAAAATATTGTGACATTGACATGGTGACAAACAGATTTTTTTTATTTGTGAAAAGTATATGTTTTTTTACAAAAAAGAAATTTGTGCTCTTTACAATATTCTAGTATTAATACTAGAATTTTATTAATGGGTTAAAAAAGGGAACTAAACTTTTTCTTCGTGAGCTAAACGCTAAGAGCCACTTGCGCCTACCAGGATTAGCGGCTAACCCGGGCTTTCAAGTTCCGTGCAGGGCAACTAACTCGGGCAATCCGTCAGGCAAATTTCTCATAGGTACATTATACAATAAGCCTGAGCTAATAAATAAACGCTTAGTTCGTTATCCGAGTTAGTTGCCTAACCCGAAGTTCAGCGTTTGTAAAGTATGGAACTTGACAGGTCAACTGTCCCCGGAGTTATCCTGGTTACTTGGCTAACTCTCGTTGGGACAAGTGGATATTAAGAAGAGCCATAGACAATAATTCTGAAGACTTCCACCTGATTCCGAACAATTACGAACCTATTTAATCTGTGGGTGTTTAGCCTCATTAAAAGGCATATTGTAATTCCGAGTAAGGCAGAGGTCGTGAACTATTCAAACGTATCATGTCAAACTTGCCCCTGTCAAAACATTACCCTCCGTAATGGGGTGGTCGGTAAATATTAATAGTGCCACCGGACCTTTAATGAATAAGCGATGGAGCGACGGTTCCCGGAGACCGGAGACATTATACCTACAGGCTGATCCTAAAATACTGGCAGATTTATTCACTTGCATAGTCTTTGCCCGAGCAATAAAAAGAATACCCTCGTAAAGTATGACTCACACTAGGACGGCACGGAACGGAACGGGACGGGATGGGATGAGACGGGACGATCTGTCAATCAAACTGACACATCGTCCCGTCCCGTTCTAACGTGAGTCATCTCTTCCCTAACACTAACACTGTTTAGTGTTAATAGAAATAGAAACCTAGTCCCATGAATGAATACAGTCTGTTTTTTATGACAAAAATGGATACGGCATTTGCGTTGCCCTTTATTTCTTTGGCGATAGTTTCCAAGTAGGAATTCCCAATCCCAATCTTCCCAATCTTTTTAATTCCACGGCGCACTTTCAACTTAAAAAAATTGCCACGGCGCCCCAACCTACGTACACTATTAGAAATAGATAGGGATTGCAGCGCCCCTGTTCTTACAGGACGCCGTGGCGTACAGATTGGAAACCTCTATTCTAACTAGCAAAATAAATTTAAAACCATACAAAATTTCAGCCCTTTTACTTATAATACTTACGGTACTTAAGGTACTTGTAGAGACTTAAATTAATTGTTTATATTGCCCATCGTCCTGTATGACCCTTGTACTGACATCGGTGAAAATTATCAATTTACTGGACTTAACGGAATTTAAAGCCAGGGCTGTCGCTCGTTGGTTAATTAAATACCGGCGTGAGTGGCAGACGACAAATAGACTGCTGTCAAATGTTGCGACCGTTTTGCGATACATTACAAATTACAACCTACGTCGCGAAAAATAAAAACAACAATGTGGCCTAATGCTTTTAAAAAATCAACTTGATTTACGGTAAGACTTACCAAGTTACCATAATAAAGGACGACTTACAGTAGGACGGGACGTGACGAGGCGGGTAGGGACAGGGTGGGACGGGATCACGGGACGATCTGTCAATTTCTATAGAAAGAATCACGTGATAGCTCGGAGCCCTCGGATGTCACATCCCGTCCCGTCCCGTCCCATCTCATCCCGTCCCGTCCTGTCCCGTCCTAGTGTGAGTCATCCTTAACTTGTGCGATAGTTTTTTTACACGTTAGGAAAATAATTCAATACAATAGTTATTCCCAATATCCAAATAAAATATTTTTTGTGGGCTTTGTAATTCTTAGACAAATATTATGTTAAGTAACTATATAGGTAAATTATAATTGCCCTCACTCGCGTATCACCCCCGTCACAAAATAACCTTTTTTTTTAAACTGATCATTATTTTATAAGTTATAGAATACTCCCAATCAGCTGACTAAACTACTCATAGTACAAATTAGACTATGCAAATCGCTCCCTCAACAACCCTGACTCGCCAACCCTAAAGTCACCCCTTGCCTCGTAAAGGCAATTCGCTAAATTGTTATCTGCATGTTAACGCGGCTGTGAATGTCGTGATGTCGTTTACCATCAACATATTAACTGCCATGCCATGACATGCTAGCTTTATTATACGTGGTGGATTAACAGACCCCTCACACTAGTTGATACGATATGGGAACGGACGCGCAGCGGTGTGTCGGCTAGAGTCAAACCACGGTATCTCTTCCAAGCAAATGCACTGTCAAACTTTAAAGTGGTATTTTAAACGTCAAATTTCTATATAATTATGACATTTATATAACATGTTCACAGTCTGTGCTATTACAATCTATGAAACTTAGCAAATACGGACTCTACCAAACACTGCATTGATGGCTAGGTCACACTCCAAGCAATATGCCTTATGCCGACTCTTTACTAAATGGGACAGTGCCATCTAGTGAGGAATTTAATAACTAAACAATATATATATATTTTTTTTTTTTTAATACTCATCTCAGCATAAATGCTGGCGACTTCCAGCGACTTTCATCCGGTGAAAAAAACACCAAAGGTAACACTGAAATAAAAACAAATCAAGAGAAAAACAAACAGAAAGGAAGAGACGGACAAAAAGGAAGAAATGAAGTATTTATGAGATAGAGTCATTGTCCCAAAAAAAATGTTAATAGCGCGATTCAGAATTTTTACTACATGTGACATGTGACATTAAGCTATAAGATAAGCTGCAAAATTCACTAATGTGCTGCTTGGGAATGCTGGCGACTTCCAGCGACTTTCATCCGGTGAAAAAAACACCAAAGGTAACACTGAAATAAAAACAAATCAAGAGAAAAACAAACAGAAAGGAAGAGACGGACAAAAAGGAAGAAAGGAAGTATATATGAGATAGAGTCATTGTCCCAAAAAAAATGTTAATAGCGCGATTCAGAATTTTTACTACATGTGACAGCGCCTTCTAGTGAGTACCTAATTTAATAACTAATAACATGTACGAGGTCGGGGTCATTATCTCAGACAAAATCTCTTTAGCGCGATTCAAAATTTTCACTGCATCGAATAGCGACATGTAGGATTTAATGACTAAACAATTCAAGTACTTACAAGTTCCGTTCCGATATGATGTCGGATATTGTGAAGTGTAAACAGTTCTTAAGGGACGCGAGGTAGTTTTATCATTGGACCGTTTTGACGTAGTTAGTTAAGCCTAAATGACCGTATGGGCCGTTTGGGAGCCGTTAGGTCCTTCCAAACTAATAACGTTACACGTTTGCGGAGTTTGACTATATATAATATCTAATCTTGCTGCTAGTAAGACATTTATATGACAATTGGCACTTTTTACCCAAGCTAGGCAATAAACGTAGGTATATTTGGGCAAACTTGTATGTAGCTACACTGTTCAAGTGTTCAGTCTATAGGTCTACTAGGTATAGGTATATTAGGACTTCATTGTAAACTTCGTATCAAAATTGATTAAAATGTAACTTCATTATTCTTTCACTGTGCACCTCTATATAAGGTTTTATGCACTCATTACCTGCCTGTGCATTTTAAAAAATGGTTTATCTATTATATGGCTGCTACAAGTGGTCAAGCCAATCAGCCCATGATTGCATTTTTGTGCGAGTCGTGTCACGAGCACTTTTAAACTAAGTCGAACTTACCCACCAAGGGGAATTCTCGCTCGCAGCTATTTAACCACAATATTATTTATTAACATGACATCCTTTATCCGCTTACCACAAACAAGCCCAATTAGCCCGTCTAACCTTCACAGCCTCGTATCTGATTTAATCTTTCATTCTAAACACAACCTAATGTTAAACATATAAGGTTTAAAGTTGTAGTACATGGTATACTGTTATAAGAGGTTATACAGTGTGCAGTGGGTAATACGGATGTATCTTAAGACAGGTTGAGAGCCTCGGGCATCTGTCAACCCTTTCGTAGGGTGTGCAGCGTTATTCTCATTCGCTCACCGCCCTTGGAATCGTAGGCATCTTAGGATGCCGAAAGCCGAGGTAGCAAACGTTAATCAGGACGTTGATTTGGTTGCGATAATAAAATAATCCCTGAGTGACGTAATAGGTAGGTGCCCACATCACGTCACGCCTAAGAAGTACTGACAAAAGGAAGACCATGAGCTCCGAAGCACTACTGAAAACTCAGTCCGCTTGTTGCAGCAATGCTGAGCGCGACTATATGTATTGTTTTATGAGGAAAAGTGTGATGATATTTGTGAACACGATTATCGATTAATTAAAATTACAAGTTAACGAAACTTGATTATCGATCTGTTTGAAAATCGATATGGCTTTGTGAGTGCTGTTGTCACTCTATTTCTCAAGAAAATGACAGCTTCAGCCGCAGCGTCAAAACACTAAGGGCCACTTGCACCACCCGGGGTTATCCACATAATCCGGAGTTAAGCGTTTTTTTTTTATGAAAGTTTACAATTAGATACAGCTTAACTCCAGGTTAGCGACTAACTCTGGGTGGTGCTAGTGGGCCTAAGGAAGATACCTTAAGCGTAGTTGGCTGTTTACCATAAGACGGGCCGTGGGTCTGTTTGCCACCGTCGAAGTCCAATATAAGCTGTTGGCATGAGGCGATGTGGTCAGTTACCGTTAAGAATGACGCCATGTCCTTTGGAATAACGCACGCTCGATTGTAAGTATTGTAACGAACAGGGGCTTTTGTAAATTAGATTAATAATAAATTGAAAGAGATAGTGTGACTACTTGAAAACATGAATCAAAGCATTTATTATGTTTAATAAATGATTTAATTCATGCTTTAAAATTGTAGATTAATAATATTTGTGTGGACGATACTACTGATAGGTGACAAAAATACACGTTGGCCATTACTTACTAAGCCTACTTCCTACTTAACTATTTAAAAAAAAATGTTTGGTCGTGACTCAGTCAACAAGTTAATAACCAAAAATCACACCTTTTAATATATTTGCAAAAATGCATGCATGTATCCTTACAATAACTATTATTTGTTTTGTCTATTTATACAAGATATTGAAAATTTTCAAAAATCCGTCTTAACTCGTAAGTCATTAAAAAATTCAGACTACTGAGAAGCTACGTCTGTAGATTGAAGGACAAGAGAGCCCCAGTATCTACTTGCTTGAGATGACACGATCATTGAAACTAAACTGAAACAACTTATCCTGAACTATTTCTTAATGCGCTTTCTCCATATTGCCGTAGTCAATCAGGACTTGTTACCCATCCGTCTTACCCACCTCATGGACACCCTCACGACGAATAAATAATTCTGTCCGAGCTCGTCCTGCCGTGTGGACATTACTAATGCAGGGGATAGTCCGGATAGTATTTACACGCAAAAATGTCTGGGGATTCGGGTATTTGGATACCTTGATTGGGCAAGGGTTACGTAATGAGATAGTGGCTTATGTGGATTATGTTTGGGATTGATTACAATCGTATAGGACCGAAAATATTTGTAGACATTGGTTACATATAGCTATAGTACTTAATCAATGTTGGTTGGGTAGCAATAACCTGTTGGTGGCAAAACCCAGCCTTGGTTTGATCGCTCCTGCAAAAAGGCGTCTCGCCGAAAGCTGGAGTGCTACCAAGCCTGGGTAAATGCAGCGGCGGTACAGGATGTAAAGACCAGCGCTTTAAAAAAGGAGTTTAACTTTGCCTCCAGGTCCTTCAAAAGAGCCATTGCCAGAGCAAAGTCGTTGCACATTGGTAGGATTGGCGAGAAACTAGAGCGTCTCCCCTCGGGAACTCGTGCGTTCTGGTCTCTTGCCAAAGCTATCCAGGGGAATTTCTGCACGCCGTCTTTTCCACCTCTGCACACGGGAAATGATTCGTTGGCCCACGACGCAAAAGACAAAGCCGATCTACTGGGTAAGCTTTTTGCGTCCAACTCGACTTTGGATGACGGGGGACAAGCGCCGCCGACTATACCGCGGTGCGAGAGCTGTATGCCAGATGTACAGTTCCGCCAAAGCTTTGTGCGTAAGGCTCTTCGCTCCCTCGACACCCATAAGTCCAGTGGGCCTGATGGAATCCCTGCAATTGTTCTCAAGATGTGTGCTCCTGAGTTGGCGCCGGTCTTAACGCGTCTTTTTCGGCTCTCCTACTCTTCTGGCGTAGTCCCGACTTCGTGGAAGTCAGCTTTGGTGCACCCGATCCCTAAAAAAGGCGACCGCTCAAATCCATCCGACTACAGGCCGATAGCTATAACCTCCCTTTTCTCTAAGATTATGGAGTCCATCATCAATCGTCAGCTCCTCTGGTACCTAGAGGATCACCAGCTGCTGAGTGACCAACAATACGGTTTCCGTAGGGGTCGTTCGGCTGGTGATCTTTTAGTTTACCTGACACATTGCTGGGCACAGGCGATAGAGAGTAAAGGTGAGGCACTGGCAGTTAGTTTGGATGTAGCGAAGGCCTTCGATCGCGTTTGGCACAAAGCACTTCTTTCGAAACTTCCATGCTATGGGCTCCCCGGGAAATTATGCGAATGGGTCAGCAGTTTTCTAGCAGACAGAAGCATTAAGGTCCTAGTTGACGGTGAATGCTCAGACTCAATGTCTGTGAATGCTGGTGTCCCTCAAGGCTGTGTGCTATCACCCACGCTATTCCTCCTGCATATCAATGACATGTTGCAAACTAGCGGCATTCATTGTTATGCTGATGATAGTACGGGTGATGCCTCCTACACCGGCCGCGCCAATATTTCCCGGGAAAACGTCATTGAGAGCCGGAACAAACTTGTGTCCGAAATTGAGACCTCCCTAAAAGAAGTCTCAGATTGGGGTCGACTTAATTTGGTCCATTTTAACCCTACAAAGACACAGGTTTGCGCGTTCACCGCAAAAAAACTTCCGTTCGTCGCGTCACCTCGTTTTGAGAGCACTCCCCTATCTGCCACAGCCAGTATTGGAATCCTTGGCGTTGACATCTCGAGTGAAGTCCAGTTCCGCGGCCACCTAGAGGGTAAGGCCAAATTGGCCTCGAAGAAGCTCGGTGTGCTCAATAGATCGAGGCAGTATTTCACGCCGGCCCATCGCCTACAGCTTTATAAGGCGCAGGTTCGCCCGCATATGGAATACTGCTCTCATCTTTGGGCAGGGGCACCTAAGTACCAGCTTCTTCCTCTAGACCGCATCCAACGGAGAGCAGCTCGAATTGTCAACTGCCAACGTATTTCTGATCGGCTTGATCCCTTGGCGCTGCGTAGAGATGTGGCCTCACTCTGTATTTTCTATCGCATGTATTATGGGGAGTGTTCCGAGGAATTGTTCGGATTAATCCCTGCCGCTTCTTTCCGCCATCGCCCTACGCGACAATATTTCCACTCTCACCATTTAGATGGTTGGCAGTCCTCAACTGTGCGCTTTTCCCGAAACTTCCTGCCTCGCACAGCTAAACTGTGGAACGAACTGTCGCCAGCGGTGTTTCCGGACCGATACGACCTTCAAACCTTCAAGAAAAGAGCGTACTCCCACCTTAAAGGCCGGCAACGCACTTGCGACACCTCTGGTGTTGCGGGTGTCCATGGACGACGTTAATCGCTTACCATCGGGTGATTCGTTTGCTCGTTTGCCCCCTATAGCATAAAAAAAAAAAAAAAAAAAAAAAAATCAATACCTAAAAACAGTCAGGCGCAAAATCCGGATTGAATATGGCAGATTGGCAATTTGTACTTAGATTTTTTTTGTGTAATTTAACCTGTTTTTACTCGTAGACTTGGATACTTGCTAAAAAAAATCTGTAGTAGATAGTTTATCAGTGAGCTAATGCTAATATTGCTAATGTTAGGTCGTGTCGTGTATGACCTAACTCATTAACTTGTCTTGACTATACATAATTTAACTTCTAGATACCTTTTTCTAAACCCAAACACACGACATCGCATCAATCAACACAAAACTGTGTCAGCCAAAATGATTTAAGCCCTAAATTCAAGCCTCCCTCAACAAGATTTAATTACTAGTAATTTATCGTCGCCATTAATCCGTCGCTTCTGCTTAAAAAAGCGTTTTAAAAAACAAAAACGCTGGAATCTATCCCCTTGATTACAAGCTGTCACGTTACGGGATTTTTTCTAAGCCACTCTAATTAGTTGTCGGTTAGTACGCGTGTCTGAGGCATCCATTTTCTTAAATGTTTACTTTAATTGGGCCCCACCTCGAGATGTTGCCAGCCACAAAATTTATTGCTTAATTACCTCGAAGTCGCGTCGCGTTTCAAGCAGATGTTTTTTATTCGCGAGGAAAAACGAAACGGTTTAAGAATGACATTAATTAATTCTTAATGAAATTCGTCTTCACCCTCCTGAGTTTTAATTTAAACGGCCGATTTATTACGCGTACAATTTGTCGCGGGACCCTAGTATAATTAATACAAAACCGTTCTTAATTACATTTATTACCGACAAGTTAAACAGATACTGAATCTGCATTGCATTTACATAGGTATCTATCGTCGACTTGAAACACAAAGTCAATTACATCAGAAAAGTAAACACAGCTGAGGTAAGTATGAAAGTAAAATAAAATTAATTGAAACTAATACATACGTATTGAAATCATGAAAAGATTTAAACTTAGGTACTAGACCATGTAGGTAGCAATGATTTTACTTATGTGAACATAAGTTTTCAAAGTCGCTTATTAGTATTTTCTTTGGTACGGGTCCTCCACGGTGCCTTGAAACAATGGTTCATCGTAGCGCAAGTATGAGTCGTCGTGTCTCACCACATCCTGGAACGTCTTGTGAGAGACCGGCTCATTGTAGTTCACCACGCCATCATGGTACTGGTGACTGTTGATCAGATTCCTGTTCACATTCCTATTATAATCTGTAGGTTTCTTGTACTTGTCCTCTTTTTCTGGAAGGATCGGAGTCGGCGTCACTTTCTCCTCGATTTTCTTATCTTTAGCTGTCGTACCAGCTCCAGCCAAGTCTCTATAGTTCCTTTCTTCCTTCCTTAAAGGTGCATATGGATATTTATTTCTAAACCTGTAGTCGTATCTGCCGTTTCTTGCAAAGTAATCGTCATCGTAAGGCCGCCTGTAAGGGTCGACAGAGTACCTGTACCTCAAATCTACGCTAGGAGGTGTCCTCACAACTTCAGGCAGGTGGGTGTAGTAGATTATTCTCTTCGGTTTACGTGGTACATTATTATCATAGGTATCATCATACCGATCGACTTTGGGTCCATATGAAGGCATATATCTAGGGATAGACCTTCTGTCATATGTGTCGAAGTAAGGATCACGTCGGTACACCTCATCAGCAGGGTAGACCGAGTAAGCAGGGTACCTTTCATTGAAGTAGGGTCGCCGAGATTCTTCAGGGTAATACACTGCCTGCCGAGGGTACACGGGTTTATACACCTTAGCTCGCTCATCCTCTCCTGGTCTGACAAAGTCTGTCCGTATATCTCGAACATCATCGGTTCTTGTTATTCTTTGGATGGCTTCTTTGTCGTTTCTGGATTCCGAAGCTTCTAAAGCTTTGTTTTGTGTAACAAAATTGACTCGAGGCATACGTGAGTTAATCAGTTCTCCTGATGGTTGGGGAGGCGTGAGAATGTCGTCTCTGGAGTCGTCTTCGCGGCCTGGATACGGCAGTTTAATCCAGTTATCGTTAGATGCTCTGGCGCCTCTCCCAGTTGGTTTGTCCGTAACTCTTTCTGTAGTCTGATACAACGGAAGAACCTCTTTAGCGTTATCGTTTGTGATGGATATTTTAGTAGTGGGGTCCTCGGGAGGGCCGGGCAGCCAGGGTTGATTAGCTTCCTGGTGGTTTTCTGTGCGAATATTGTAGAATTTCTCCTCTTCGATAACACCGCGGCGCCCCCTGGCCATATCAGTTTCCATTGTTACCTGGAAACAAAAAATACATTTAAAATCGGTTATAACTAACTCATTTTAATCTTGGGTTTTGTCTTAAGTATGTACGTAGTAGTTTCTACTATCATCTGACTACAGTAAATGAAATATAGACTTAGGTACGTGATAAAAGAAATTTAAGTGACCGGACAAACTGAACTTTAAAAAGTTATCAAGCTTCCTCAAATTAATACTAATATAATACCTACATTATTAAGTATTGTATATTATTATCATAATCCATTGATTACATCAGACATGGTTTATTGCCTTCTAATGCACAGAGGGCTACCTCGTACTTAATCACGTAAAAAGGCAAAATGGCTGTCGAGTTGCGAAATAGCCCAGCAGAACTAACTAACTAATGCACTGCAACGCGCTTCATTAGCGTGCCTTACTTACCTCTGAATGCGTTTCATATCCATGGTGTTCCTCGGCACAGAACGCAGCCTGAATGAGAGTAGAGCACCAAAATATCAATATCTTCAAATTCGTCATCTCGATCTCGATTTAGTTCGTTCTGTAAGGTAAATACATTTCTTTATTTGATCAGGGCATTCGGGCTTATCCAGTAAGGCTAGATAATATCTTGTGTAAATCTTGTGTAAGTAAATAATGATTCTTAGATTAGCGCTACGTTCTGCGAGATATTATTGCAAGTGGATGTCATTGGCACCTATACCACATTAATTAGTGTTTTTAAGATATTTAGAATTTCAAAACACAATGTCTAAAATAGTAGGTAACAATTTAATAAGCGGGATTTTTGCGAACCACGTGTATCTATCATTGCGAATCAGTATACTTAACTGATTACATTCGATTCTAAGCTCTAATATATTATTAGCAGACCGTGTTTGAAGTTTTGTTCATTAAAACCATTATGTTACGCGATTGATCTTAACGCTTTGATAGGCAGTAAATAAATGGTAAATAACGATGTTTGGTGTCATTGTGTGCCGGAAGTGATGAAATGGACGGAAGGCGCGACGGACCGTGAATGTTATCTAGTCCAACGTTGCTAATGCCGCGGATTTGGGCGCAGGACGATGGCCTGGGAAATTTTACCTCATGTCAAAACATTACTACTTATTTGGTAACATATAACCTTTCATACCTCCAGCAGCAATAGATACATGATACACTTTTGAGGATAAAAACAGAAGGAAACCATCCATAAATTGAGATTAGCCAAAGGGGAAAATGAGGCTGTTTGAGAAATAGTTACCTGATCCTTTCGTAACTCTTCACATTTTTTACAGTTCTTAGCCCTACCAAGAAATTGACATAATTTGAGCACCAAGCAGTTATGGAACCCGATTCATCCGCTTGTGAACCGTTAGTCAGTTTACGGGTACCGTCAGACCAATTTTATGAAATTTTAACCAAACGTATTCATGCCGAGATGGTGCAAAGACACCAATCTCGATATAGGAACCGCAAACGGAGCCGTGCTGAATAGACGGTGTGCATCAGTCCTAAACCTACCACAACCAGTTAACTAACCTTTAATGATACACCAAAATCCCACGGTCAGGTGTCAGTACAGACCGTTCCGCTCCATATAGCTACGACAAGCGATCAATAGAACCCGTTAGCCACCCGAAATCCTATTCAAACATATAGAATGCAAGCAAATAGCCAATGCAAATAGCCTCTATTGACTTATACAGATCATTTATTCATGGATCCGTGTATTTGTAATTTGTAATATTATCCCAGACGGTAGTGGGTAATTCTGATGAACTATAATTTATGATTAGTTGTGATGTTAAAGCTTCTTTCTTGCAAAGCGTGCAAGACACCTGTTTTTTTCATAGAGACCGCATGTGTGGAGTTGTGGACAATATATATGTGACTACCTACATAATCTCTCCCTAACGCATGACACGAACTCTTCTCGCACAATTACTGCTCAGAGTATTTACCAGCCTTGAGCGAAATAATACTACTGTTAAGAGCACTTAGGTTTTTTCTGCGTGGAGACGAAGGAAAATGGCAAAAAATTTCTAGCACACAATATAAGGCTAGGCCACTCAGCTTATTTATGCAGCAAGTTTCCGCATGCAGCTTAGCAGCGAATACATACGCGTAGACACATGCGTAGGTACGCGTAGACACATGCGTACGCGTAGGCACACGCGTAGATAGATATAGATGTTGTTGGAGCTACCTGTGTTTCTCGATTCCACCAGTTAAGAACGAGCTAGATTCAAACACTATCGAATCGCACAGTCGCTATATCGACTACGGTTACGTAAAACTTATGATAAGCACACTGCTGCTGTAATGCCCGCAATGTGCGAAAATAAAGGGCCCGGTACCTAATAAGCAAATAAATACCAAACTCGATACTACAAAATAGAACTTGCGAAAAAAATCGAACGACCTAGAGTCGTTCCATTTTTTCGGTATACAACTCGTGCTAAATTAAATACACACTCGTTCGTAATTTCTTGTTTACCGCCCTTAGCCTCCAGAAAACCGGGTATGAAAATTTGCTCTCTGTCAAATTGACAAAGAGTCAAAATTTCATTATAGGACGCGGGAAGTCAGGAGGTTAATACACAATGTACAGTGGCCATCAGATATATCGGAGCGTCCGAGGCGTTCAAAATATCTTAACAAGCACTCTGACGCCTTCACAATAGAGGCGTGTTCAGATATTAATGAACACCTCGGACGCTCCGATATATCTGATGGCGACTGTATTATTGTTTACCTAAAAGCATGTAATAATAGATATAATTCCAATATATGTACTAACTAGGTACCCACGTGACTTTCGTTTTTTAATTACCTTAAAAAAATAAGAGGCAAGCGGAAAATTGCTCAGGAAAACTTATGCACTAATTACGCTCCTAACTAGTTTTGCGCCAGTTATCGATCGACTAGTTTTAGACTTTTTAACCGATTGATCGCTTTGATTTGATGTTTGTTTGTATTATACCTACCTACATTTAAAAAAACCGGTGTTGCAAAACATCAAATTACAATAGGTATTTAGCCTATTTTTTAAGTCTTTTTATACATGCACGTACGTTTATATTTGATATTTGTGACAATTTGCGGTCAACAATATTTTGTGGGTTGTGGATTTTATTCCGTTACCTACATAATACTAGACTTGCGATGTATATGTTGCGCAAAAAAATCTGCTATTATGGTATAAGAGCTAGCCAGAGAAATGGGATGTACAATTTATAGAGCCAAGGAACCCCTCTATCATATTATATGTTATATCATTATTAATTAATCCAGGCGCTTGGCAGCTGTTCAGCGGTGGGTGTGGCAGTGGTTGGACAACAGAGGGATTTTATAATCAATTGATGGTGTGCACTTTATCGAACCACGGAACCCGTCGAGTTATGTGCCACACTATCATTATTAATTAATCCGGGCGTTCAGCCATTCCCATCATGTCGATCCGACATCGAGCTCCAAAGAGTTCGGATGCTCAAATAAACTTTCTTAATATTTTTTTTTGTTTTATTTCCCGGTGGATTAAATAAATACGTTTTACATGTTTTAATACTAACTTATTTAATTATGTAAACACTTAGGTATATGACATTGTTCATATTTTGCTAAATCAGATTTTTATTGAATTGGCTGAATATGATTGCCATTGCCTCGTTTCCTGTCAGAAACCAAAACAATAAATAATTAAAAATTAAAATGAAATAAGTTCCTTCAGCTTTTTAATTCGTAATCTAACTTGAACTAAATAATTCGGTTTGAATTGCAATAGTGGAAGTATTTTTGTATAAAATTTGCTATTCATCAATTATTTTCATATTGGTTAAGTAAACCAAACATCCTACTGCAACGCCGTGCTACCTTCTGCAATAACAAACACTAACTAGAGGGATTGAATGGCTCTATAAATTGCACAACTTCAATTGATTTCAAAACCCCTTTGTTGCCCAACCACTGCCACACCCACCGCTGAACAGCTGCCAGGCGCCCGGATTAATTAATAATGATAGTATGGCACACTAATCAGAGGGGTTTTGTGGCTCTATAAATTGCTCTCCGTCTATTATAAATTATTTCTAAAATTAACCGAAATCTCCATACCTACCTACAAATAAATTAATTTTATATAGGTACCTACCTGAGATTGCTGCCTCTACCATGAAGACTGGAATATGTACGGTGATGTTTCTTAGATAGATGTGGAAGTGTAATGAATATTCATAATCAGCAAGCAATCAACACAAACTAATTACGGTACCTACCGATAGATAATAAGCAATATTTTTATACAATTTTCGCATTTTTTAGGAACCGCTTAAATAAATAATAATAAATAAACAAATATTTCGGGACAATCTGACACAGATCAAATGTTTATATAATTTCCGTCAAATAAGAATACATTTTGGTCCTGAAATAAATCGAAGTAATAACTCTTCAGATATGTGTCCGATCATGATCATAATCTCACATAAAGTAGAAACAGCACTCACTCACTCACCTCACATAATCCCGTGGTGACGGAGCCAGGATCGAACCTACAATGAGCCGACGGTCGGCCGGCCGCCCGTCACGGCCTGTGACCTTTTGTTGACGCGGTGCACGGGCCCATTGTCGTCGATAGTTGATTGAGATAGTCACGGTTTTCGAAAACAAATATGGAATTTACATCAAGCCGCTATGCATGAACAACAAAAAATGCCGCCAAAAAATGCTCTTGAAGAATCTGGTTACTCCCACACAAGACAATATACAATAGCGCTGGGACCAGAACGGCGGATATTAGCAAGCTTCATCCAATCAGGGGCCTAGGTATTAACCCTAAGGCCAAGAGGGCCATGGCCTGTGGCGGAAGGCTGAAAAGATCAGACCCGCGCGAGAGACGGCTTTCCCAATTTGAGTAGGTATTAAACCAGACGGAGTAGCAATTGGCAGGCCTACCCCTCCAACCCAGGATGGATACGGTTTTGACAGACATTAAATTATAATTGCCTGATTTTCTCAAATTACTTTCGAATGGGATATTTATAGATAATTTATGCAAAAATCCTACTAGCTTTTCCTGCGGAAGTAAGTAGGTATATAGTAAAAAAGTAAAACTTAACAAAGTAGATTTTTTAAATTTACAGTAGTAAATATTTCACTTGTTTGTGAACATGAAAAATATTTATGTTCTATGTGTTAAAAGCGAAGCCGAAGAAACCTTATTCACGTAAAACCGTTAAATTTACAAAGTTTACGGCACGGGTAGGTATAGATTTGATATTTCGCTAGAAACAAATGGTAATAGGTATAAACTGGTTCTGACCCATTTAAAAGAACTAAAAAAACATAAATCTTACAAGAAAATCGTTTGTAACGTGTGTATATTTGTGACGTTTAGCATATAACGATACTTTGTTGGATTTTGTTACCAGGTCAAAAATCAGCTATTATAAATTATTTCCCAATTAACAAAAAATTCCATACAAGCTGGTCAAGCTGTCAGTTCATTGACTGGATTACTCAGCCAAATGCATATGACAAACAATCATACTCATTGTATGGACCGAAGTATATCCTAACATAGCTATTTGAAAGTTACGTACGAATTGTAATAGACATACACTGTGCCCCTCCCCCGCAAAAATCGGCAGACATTTTTGTATAGAAAATTATAGACATTGCCAGTCCAGTTAAATAGTCAAAGTTTAGCCCCCTTAAACGCCTCTGGCTTCAATCACTTAGTGTCGGCATGGCATCGCATTTATTTATTTATTGATTTAAGCTTTATTGCACAATTACAAAAAAAGTACAAATGGCGGACTTAATGCCTTGAGGCATTCTCTACCAGTCAACCATTGGATAAAAAAGAAACTTGTATTTGGTGCAGGATCGTAAACATCGAGAAGAGATAGGAAACACAAATCAACAATAATACATTGCTTTAATAATTGTATAAACATACACATATAAATATACCTACATATACATACATAAATAAATAATGTACCCAAGTATAAGTATGCAAAACATCTATCACATGAGCTAGTTAGAGAGGTATTTACGTACCTTGCGCTTGAAGGAGAATTTGCTCTGTGCTTGCCTCAGGGGCAGAGGGAGATCGTTCCAAAGACGAGCTGCCTGAATGGCGAATGAGTTAGACATAAAACCAGTGCGGTGAAAAGTAATAGATAATTTAAGACTACGAGAAGTGCGTAACTCGTATTTAATGAAGGTGGCGGTCATCATAGGTACCTATCGTCATAGACGCTCGTAACTTCTACACTACTTCAATGATTTTACAACTCTTTACTAAAATGACAATTCAACCTCGACCGATGAACAACTTTCATGTGCCTACCTGATCAAAAACCTAAATAAAAACTAGTATGGCAAAGTAGAAGAGTTTAGCTGCTCTATAAATTACAACCGGTATCCGGGCTAACTAAGACGATTAAGGCCCACTTAACACATTCGCTGCGTACCAGGCCGAAATGGCCTGGTACAGTAATGGTTGTTTGCGATGTTAACTAATTGCCGCAGCGAAGGTGTTAATTGAACTGAAGCTGTCAAATTCTATACTAAAAAACGCTTAACTCCGGGTTATGTGGCTAACCCCGGGTGGTGCAAGTGGCCCTCAGTAACTTTGTTCAATGCAGTGGTAGCATAAAGGGCTGACATGTGTCAATGGTTATCATGTTTGAAGTGGAATGGAAACGTGTCACAGGGTAACGGTCCGCATTTAAAACATAATCGGTAACAAAGTGCACACGCATGCGAAGCGTCGCCAATCTCTGCGTTCAACTTACAGTCAACTTGTTTGCAAAAATAATCGTTATAATTTGAACCTTCTTGCCTAGACAATAAGGACCGCATTTGAAAAGATAATTTTGTGTAATCATATGAGAATCTTGCGATTTTTAGTGCCCATCACTGTCATAAATGTTCACTTCTTTCTCAGAATGTACTGAATGAAACGGGATGATGTGGGCATGGTGGCCTTCTGATCACGCAGTAGCTTGTACGTATATAATAGGTTTATTAGCTTCATTAACCCATTCAGCGCACCCCTCTACGCGCTATTTTCGCTTCAAAGCGGGAAATGCATGTTATAGTTAAGTTATATGTTTAGCGGTGAATGTGTTAACCTTTTAAAAGTAACAATAACCGCCCTTGAAGTTTCAAGGAATAGGTATAGCCTCACTTGATTGACACCCAAAAACATGAGTTATAGCAAGATTGTCAGATATGGAAAAATAATTTAAGTCCACCAATTATGTATACAGGCACAGAATAAATAATAGTACAAGTACAGAAGACCCTCTGTTTTGATGTTCACGAATGCCGCCTTTTTACGTGCCTATTAATTATTATTAGCACGGACCGCACGCGAGCCGCGCTGTCATTGAGTTCTATTGCCCGGCGCGAAGGTCGATATTACTCCGCACCTCGCCGAAGATAGGGTTGTCATTTTTTTGAACGACGTCGGTGGCAAACAAGCATACGGTCCGCCTCGGCGACAATAAGATATTTCAATGTACATATCACCTACGCATCTTGTAGCTACCCTTGATCCAATAATATACACACACAGAATACGCGAATTATAAATATTAAATAGCACGCGTGGTATATCTACTTGCATAAATTATTACACTTAGCAGCTACTTAGGTAAATAACACCGAAAACATAACAGGCGTGTGACCGCAAACCGTAACGAAGATCGTAAAGTCTATCTCCATCTCTGTCACACTTACTATTCGAGTGACAGAGACGGAGATAGACTTTACGATCTTCATTACGGCCTTACGGCACAGAATACATATTAGTACAAGTACAAAAATCCCTCTCCAACAACTCGTTTAAAGAAATAACGACTCATGTTACGATAATACTAAGTTAAAATTCCGACCGCGCAACGCTGAATGCCTACAATTATATTCACGTAAAGTGCGCTCTCTTTCTATCGCGTAACTCGTTCCTTTTATGATAATATCAATGTTGTCTTCTTTTAATATAATCTTAATACTTAGTTACTACCTTTTTATATTGCTCTACTTTAGCTCGAATAAACCTAAGATATGTCCAAGTGGTATGTAGGTTTAATTCTAATAAATTTGCGTGCAACTAGTTAGGCATAGGTACTTACTTAGATAGGTACCTTAATTGAAACAGGCCTGATGAACCTACCCAAAGGCCTTGAATAATTCCGCCCTTTAGTTATTTTAATATAAATAAAATTCTGTGACGGCGGTCGAATCAGTACGTAGGTATGCGACGAACAACTCTCGCGCGTGCGTCACCGCTCGCCCGTGAGTCCCTACTGATTTGGCCCCTAGCAAGGGGTACTTACAGTTCGATACCTACACGCGCGAGTGGGACAGGCCTGATACAGGGTAAAGACGCCATTAGTTACCACAGAAACTTTAGTCAGTAGGTATTGGTTACAACTTGTCAACTTGTCAAAAAAATTTAACACCATGTCAAGTCACACCTAAACATTACTTACTCACACTCCAAGATCGTGGGCGGTAGCCAATACAAACTACTCGGAGAGTGTTATTGACGATTATTTATAAGTTAAATTCATAGCACCAGTAAACACGTCAATTTGCAAAAAGATGAGTATGCGTTTTTATTATGTTGTAGAAAAATCACTTTTAGCTAAATTGGGAATTTTTATGTTTTCTACTCAAAATTGCGAGCTCTTTCAATCTTAGTAGGAGAAAAAGTGTCCTAAAATGTCCATACATTTTTCAAACTTTCCATTGCGATGCCGGCATACTAAATCTATGAAAAAGGGTGGCGAAATGGAAAAAATCTTGGGACACTTTTTTCTCCTACTAGGATTGAAAGAGCTCGTAATTCTGAGCAGAAAACAAAATATATTAATTTCCAATTTATCCAAAAAAGTATTTTACTACAACAAATAATAAAAATACCCGAGTACACGATCTTAGTTAACTGATGCAACTAACCGCACCACAATGATGGCTTTACCAGATATTAATTTTGCACATTTTAGCCACACATGTTTGGCATCTGTGTGGTTGCCTCTACGGGGTTCAAGTGCAAGGTAGGTAGGTTAGGGTATGAAAAAAAACATCAGAGCTAATTATTAGTTTAGTACATTTATAAAACATGTAATACTATTGCTGAATTATTTTCATCGCAACGAACATAAATGCATTCTCGACAGGTGTGACCATAACAACAAAAACAGTAAAACTAGCGTTTCATACGAGGAAATAAAATCTTCCTCTAAACTGTGATACATAAGGCATTTTTAGCATTAAGATTAAGTGAAGCTACTTAAATACGACGTACCGAGATACAAACTGAATATTTATTACAACAAATAATCGTGACATGTAATTCAAAGTATCTAAATATTTTTTGTGTACAAGTATTACCAATCTGAGTTACTAACCATTTATCAAACTTGTATTATGTTATGAGCATTTCTTTTATCAATTATATTGCCGACAAGTACACAAAAAAGTATTCTCACCCAAATAACAGATAGAAAATATTTAAATCAAGTGTTCCAATTATGATTTGCTTAGATGGTTACACATGCTAGTAATAAATAAATATCCGTCTTAGATACTCCCGCCATGATACTAGTTATATCGCCAGTGTCAGAAATGGAATCTTATGGACTGCAATATTAATAGTTGTTGGATGAATGAGATGAGATGAAGAAGGGCCTCCCGCCCTCCCACACCGGCGATACATCTAGCACGACCCACTCTCGGAAAACTAGTGTTTTACAAAAACATACATTCGCATAACTTGTCAAAAAGCGCGGCACTTCATACATCAAACGCAATTTGATATGTGGACTCGCGCCTGCCGCGTAAAGTAATGGTAGTACGAGTCCCTGGTTTAACACTACAATTCAGCAGCGCACCGGTTATGGAATATGTTAACATATAAATAATGCTGTGAGTGCCAGGACTTCTAGCGACATCTAGTGATTGTAAGAAAACCTTAAGCATATTTGTTTTATGTAAAAAAATATCCGCAGTCTCGGTACATTTGATTAATTTAAGATTATAGTAAGTATTTAGTTAGTGACACGACACTATGTCGTGTCACTAAACAATTTAAAATGATACATTTCTTCGGTGCTCGCGATATTTGCCAACTGCTTAGTTATCAGAAACTTGAGTGAGTGTGATATGAATGAACAGAAAGTCTAGCGCACTAACTTTACACTGTTGCTTGTCTTACATAATTTAGCGCACAGAAAATTTAGGTCGCTAGATTTTTGGAATACCTGTTCCAATGAACTAAGTGTTGTAATTTGTACCCGTCGGGCCCTTGCGGTAGACGTCATACCCCGCCTACACGGTCGCGTTTTCTTGTATAAATGTTGACATTGTAAGCAGCGTACGGCGTGAACCAGCCGCCGCGTGAGCACCGAAGCGATGCGCTAGCTGGGCGTAGTCTTGTGTAAGTGTTACTCGTGCGTTACTCGGCGCCGGCGGCCATGGCGGCGGGCGCGGGCGGCGCGGCGGGGTCGTTGGCCTTCTTCTTGGAGCCCGACACGATGTCGTCGATCCGCAGCAGCAGGATGGCTGTCTCCACCGCCGTCTTGTACACCTGCGGAACACGACCATTCGTTTACTACCCGGGCTTTAGCTTATATAAGAATAATAAAAAAATACATACATAAAGGAAAAGAAAATGGCAGCGCTTTCAAAGCTACATGTATTTACTTGTACTTTGGGGTCTGTAGCGTAACATCGTGTTCCGTATAAAATTAAATAGGCGCGTTCACACGGAGTGAGCCACCTCGCGAGTTCGCGACTTAGAGAAACTCCTCTTAACGGGAAAGGTGGACGGGAGGAGGCCTAGAGGCAGGAGCCCGACTCGCTGGTCAGATCAGATACGCGCTGCCTTAAATAGCTCCGTCTGCGATGCCATCCACGCCGCCGAAGACAGATCGACGTGGCGTAATATAGTCCGCGACCAAATCTGACGAAGAGGCCACGACCCTCAGCATTGAGGACAAACGATGCAAGGAGGAGGTCATCAGCGTAGACGTTGCGCGGACGGAGCGCATATTTCGCGAGCGCAGTGTGCCGCCGTACCTGCAGTTTGACGGCGAGCGGCTCCCAGATGCCCTTGGCGGCCATGTCCACGATGGCGCCCGTGTCGCCGTCGATGCCGGCCGCGCCGGCGCCGGCCGCGTGCTTGGCGCGCAGCGCCGTCAGCGTGCGGATGGTGTTGGCGCCGCAGTTCTGCGCCAGCGTACGCGGGATGATTTCTGCAATTACACAAAAACATGAGTGAACGGAGCGAATAATACGAAATGCTTTCCTGCGAGATTGAAAAATCTGATGCAGGAGCGTCAGCAGGCAACCGCAACTTCTGCTAACCTGATTTAAGGTTGTTGGAAATCGACAAATGAGAACTGATTATGGACGGTCCGATAACCAATAGTCATTCTGGACAAACACAATACATACTTAAGGTTGCTAGTGCAGAGAGTAAAAGTATTTTCAGGGAGTTGGGTCGCCGCCTGCAGGAAAGGGGCTTTGATTCGCGTTCCGGTTTGTTCCTAAAGTAGACATTGGACAGTCATCAATCGCGATTTAGCGCAAAAACGCTACAAACGTGATGGGCACCTTTGCGTTGGGAACCAATCGGGACGGTTTACTTTAGTAATTCTGTAATTTATTTTCTTTTGAGATTTGTCATTTGTTGGTTTAATTTTATCTAAGTTAATATGAATTTAGTTTCAGATATGATTAAGTTGTTATTTATGGTGAATAAAATATACCGAATAGGTTAACTATAGTAGATTGTATAATGTATATCAAGGGCACAAAGTAACTCATTTCAAACAAGGCTATTTATTGTACCAATATAGTAGTCGAAGATAAAATTGGAATTTATGCCTAAGGTTTACACTCTGCTTTTCATTTCGATTGTAAGGAAAATATCAGGTTTTATTTCATTTGAGATCGTTGAAAACGTAATATCCACGGCATCCATGCTCGCGCGCCGCTCGCAGGCGGCCGGAAGCGCAGGACGCGAGCCGCAGCGAGCGTGCGCCACGTTACTTTATGTCCTAGAGCATGAAAAGCGATTTTATATCGCTAGCAATATACTCCGCCGATATACCGACCTTTATGTCTTACGACCTAAGAATAAATAAATTTATTTTATGTTTTTGTGTCACCTCTTAAGTTTAGGTATTGTACTAATTTAGTTTATAAGTACTTTGTGATTAACACTATATATGGATCTGTGGTATCTGAAAATAAACAATTTTTTTTTAAGCCACGACTTGGTCGAACTTTTCGAGCAAGAGGAGTGAATAATAAAGGTGTAGTTACCAAGAGCCTGTGCGACCGCGCGGTAGGGCGTGTTGTGCGCCGCGTTCGCCGCCAGCGCGCCCGCCACCGCCATCTCCACCGCGCCGCCGCCCGCCACCAGGCGCGGGCTCAGCACCTGCACACGGAACTCACATTGTTACCCAAGAAGGGTTTCAAAAAAACCCTTTTACACCTGAGTTATTTTGGCACTCCAACGAAGTGAGAGCGCTAAAATTCCTAAGGTGAAATAGGTGCTTTCACCCGAGAAAAACACTCGTTTTCATTAGTCGAAATGAAGTTTAGAAAAGTACATTTCATAAAATCAATTTGTTAGCGAATAAACTACCCAATGAAAAACTACATGTATCGTTCGAAGCAAATATACACACCAAACATTCCGTTAAAAAACTGTCAATCGCCGTTTTTGCCCCGTCTTTTATCGAGTCGGGAGTAAAATTAACGTCTGTTTACTCGATCCGTTTGGAAAAACCCAATTTTATACAGAACAAAACATTTTTTCAATTTTATATTTGTTAAATTATTTCCGCGACCCGCCATTTCTTTTTGCATATTTTTATTAAAAAGTTTCAGTGTAACGGGCTCTATAGACCTTGCAACAAATCGCATACAATTTTTGATACAACAATCCCATAAAGTAGGTACAACGAATACAGTATTTACTTTTATAGAGCACATTATTCAATATCATTCTTTCAATGGGAACTACCGTATTGTCGCTCAGCGGGTGGCGCCACTCATGCGTGGGTCCTGTGTCAATATGAGAGAATTGTCAAAGTGACGTTTGAAATATTCCCGTAAGACCAACGTTCCACTAGCGCCCCTTGCGGCAAATCGACTCGCGGTAATAAAAGAAGATTTTAAAATGTCGGAAATCATAGTCAATAAGACAGGGTTGCCATACGTCCCGGTACGCCGGGACATGTCCCTGTTTGAAGCATGGTGTCCCGGCGTCCCGGCCAATAAGCAAATTGTCCCGGTTTAAAAATTATACTTATTTAGTAGGGGACTGAACTTGCTAAATAATAATATACTTAAAATAAAGACGACTAACTATTACACTAATTTTATTGTCGTGAATAAGAACGACTTAAGCGCTGACACTTGTCCGTTCACTTTTTAGGAGTTTACATCAACAGTGTCCAAACAAAATCTCCTAATTACTTTCCAGCCTATCTTTAATTACTCGTAAAATCCCCGAATTTCTATAAAATTTCCATCGTACAAATATAGATAAATTTCTTGTCGCGTGCGAGCAGAGCTTTGAACACCTTAGTAAAAAAATTAGATACTGATTTACTTATTTAACTGTAAGATCCCTCTCGTTGGCATCATTTTGACATACTTACTTATTAATATTTGTTCGCTCCTTTTTTGACTAAGATTGTAGGTTCTGCAACACTATGTATTCCTACGTAGTTTAAACTATAGATGTTACTAATTTGTTTAATTTTCGTTCAATGTGCTTGAGTTGCCGAAAAATAACGATGTACTCGTAGGTCATAAAAAAATATCAAGGAAGAACAAACTCGCATATTAACTCTATGCCGTAAAAACGAGTGATACATGGTACTGATGTCAAATTTCTACTTCAAGATACAGTTGCAACTAAAAGTTTCTACGGAACCCTCGGTGCGCGAGTCCGACTCGAACTTGGCTGGTTTTTTATAAAATGTCCCTGTCTGAGTCCTGACATTTATGGCAACCCTACAATAAGACTATGATTTCCGACATTTTAAAATCTTTTTTCAAGAGACAGAAAGAGATAGCACTAGTTGTTGTTGTTTGTTATGGAACCTTAGAAAAACCTAGTGTCTGTACCTCCATTCATTCATGGAGGTACAGACACTAGGATTTTTTAGGGTTCCATACCCAAAGGGTAAAACGGGACCTTATTACCAAGGCTCCGCCGTCCGTCTGCCCGTCCGTCCATCTGTCACCAGGCTGTATCTCAAGAACCGTGATATTTAGCCCACAGCATACAGTGGACAAGCTCATGGAACCTCAATCTTTCGGCGTCTTTGCTTGTCCGAAGCTCAGGGCTGCCACTGCCTGTCACAAATCTTTCGTGACATGTTTTAATTATTATTTTTTATTGCAACCTCCGCCGTTTGAAACTTGATTTTTTTGTAGTGATTTCTCACAAATTCAAATTGTAACAAAATACAGATTGTACAATTGATTATAAAATTCGTGGATTTTGTGACATTAACTCCGATTTTGATAAAATTGGATATCTGACCATCTGGCGGGGTCCTTAACATGAATCCAGATTCAAAATTGTAAAGTATTGGAAAAACCAACGCCATCTTGGCTTTTGTGAGATAAACTCCAATTTGGATAAAAAACGATATCTGAGGATCCGGCGGGGACCATAACATGAATCTATGGTCAATATTGTAATGTATATAATTATAAACTCCGATTATTTCAGAAAAAGTGTTTAGGAAGATCTTTTGCTAACAAATATTTTTTTTTCTCACAAGTCGTTTGGAAGTTAAGTTGTCCGAATTTGCTGATATGTAACTTTTTTTGTGGTGCTCTAATATTTATCCACGGAAGAATAACTAGCGTGGAAGTAGTACGATAACTGTCAAATGAGAACAGTTTGGAGCGATCTATATTTTGGCAGTGGATTTCTCAAATGTCGTAAATCTAACTTAATTACGTGCCTCTTACGACATTTGTAAAATCCACTTTAAAAATATGCGACCAAGTTAAGTTGTAATGCATTAATACCGACTACCAAATTACAACGATGTGTTTAATTTGGCTGCTTGGACCAATTGCATCAAAAGAGATCAGCAAAACTGTTTTCAACCTACGGAATCGGAGAAATAACAAACATATATACATCTCTTTTTGTCACTTCCTTTACTTCGTAAGGAAGTGAAGGACGAGTTTATGACTTTGATGTTTTCAGTTTTGACGGGAGGCTTGTATTTATCACATAAATGCAATTTGACATTAGAGGATGCCTGTTAAAAGACGTTCTCAATACTAATCCACAAAAAAAAATAAAAAAAAAATGTAATGTTTAATACCTACTAAAAACAGTCTGACAAGAGGTGACCTTTGTTATGAAATCAAGATCTAAGCTTTGAAAGCAAGATCTCAATTTTATACACTTTGAAAGTTGTATAAAATTGATACACAAAAAAATCTTGGTTGAAATATGTAAAAACGCCTGACTTCCAATTTCCAAACAGCCATAGATCCTAAAATACTGATGATAACCGAATAAGTTATACCTCTTAATAGCTTTGAGTTATATTATCATATTATCAGAAAATAAATGAGTCCCACTACTGTATAACTAAGTGGGCCAATCTAAAAACTTTCAACATGACCCTCGTATTCTAGTTATAAGAAATTTCCCAAAAAATTCTGAATGGGCTAACAATAGAGAATATTTTGTTTCAGTTAATCAACAAGGGAGCGCCTTAATATCATCTTTATGGTCATGGTCTATATGGTCATATCATTCATATCATATCAATTAATGCTCATGTCATTCATGTACCACACTCACTGTCCCTACTTGGAAAAGGGCCCACAACATCATCAATATAAATTTCTCCAATAAAGTCCTTGTACAAATGTACCACTTTGAAAACAATTTCTGACTTTTGTATGTGATACAATTAATCGATTAAAATTATGTAACCATAATACAGTTGGGGAAATTTTTTTTTTTTCCTTTCTTTGCAAAATTGTAAACTATTTGTCTTTTTTTTATGGGAAATAAAAGGTTTTATTATTATTATATGTATGTCTTTCCCATCACGGAACAATGGTGTTCCGGACCTTTGGGAGGCGTACGCGGAGCCGAAGCCAACACGCAGAGCCCTTTCGACAATTTAATGAAATGTAAGGGGTACACCGAGCGGATGTTGCACCTGCCCGAGTCATGGGACGCACGCAGAGGCAGCACCCGCGAGGGTGTATAGACTATTGAGATCTAATGGAATCTAAAATATACTGGACTATTAGGTGAAAGTGGTGGACTAAATACTGGGTTATGAAGAATAAAATCGGACGTCTGCCTAACAAAATGGTAATCAATTTTATTTCCGGCAGACGGTGACTCGCCCACATAAGATGGGCCCCCACAAAAAGCGACATCTAAGATGGCTCGAGGGCAACACCGGTATGGGGGCTGGGGGTAGAGAGGTGTCACTGGACTTTAAACATATAGCCAACTCGCCACTTAGGTTTCCACATCTACCCTCGAGAACACAGCTCTCGCGACCCCACTCTGGACGGCCGGTTAAGGCAAGCCAGAGGCGGAGGACTTGGTCGGACGACGGAGTCCCCCAGGAGCGCTCAGGTACGTGGGGTCGCTACTCCCCAACAGCTCGCCACAAGCTGCCCACAACAATTATTATTATTATTAATACAGTTGGGAGTTACTTGAGTCCATAGGCTGAGGTAGTCCCTCACCATTAGGCCGGTCGTATGCTTAGCCACCGTCGTGGTATAAAATAATAGAAGTAACGCCGAAAAATCTTGACTTACCAAATTCTTAGCAACATGAAGAGCGTCTTGCAGATTCCTTTCAATTTCATTCAACACATCCTTGGAAGCACCGCGGAGAAGAATTGTGCAGGCCTGCAAATCACATATTTACAAATATTAGTAAGAACTTTCTAGTGAAAAATTACCGGCTAGCACGATTACATGAGAAACCGCTAGTCGTGTAAGACAGTGAGTTATATTTATTTCGCACAGTACTTATAAGAACTCACGAAAATACTAAACCCTAAATAGCCGACTAAATCAGCTGTTTCATAGAGCACGATGGAACTGTTCATGTGTTATACTCCATCACAGCCTATATAATAGGTCTTAAGAACAGATATATCTCTCATAGAAAAAACGAATACAAACAGTTTTGATCACTACGCAAAAAAACAATCGACGCTCGACTCCGCGCTCCCCACACAACGCTAGGGTTGCCGGTGGTGGGAAAAATGATATGATATTGGCGGCGGCGTGCACCGCCATGATGGGCAGCCCGAGAGTCGGATCCAACACAAAACAAAAGACTATCGATTGGAATTCGCGCGGAGAGTTCATAAGCCTGACTCCATTCCATTTTCAGATACTTACCTTGGGGTTCTTGCACTCGGTGATGAAGGAGAAGTAGTCGTCGCCGATCTTCTTGACCTCGAACTTGCCGGCGGCCGTGCCCACGTCGCTCTCGCGCAGCTCCTCCGTGCGGTTCACGATGGTGGCGCCGCAAGCGCGCGCCAGACGGTTATTATCGGTCTTGCGTAATCTGACAAAGGTACAGAAAATTACAATCTAATCAACTCTCATAGATTTATTCTTGTAAAGTAAACGTTCAATACACACAATACACGCGTCCATGCATCTCACAGGCCCTACCGCCATCTTTGGCATCTAGCTGACGTAGCGGCAACATCCATTTAAGAGTCAGTATTTCATAGATGGCGCTGTGCGCTTCAAAATGCAGGCTATTGCTCTATTTTAAAGAAACTCTGCGCCATCTATCGAACCGGCGGTTAACTTATTTTGCAATGGATGTAACTGAAACTTGCTGCGTTAAAAAATCTAAAGATGGCGCTAGAGGAACAACCAAAATTTTGAGAAACGCGATTTATATATGAATTATTTGTGTCCAGCAAAAGATGTATCCTAAAAATGTAACCTAATAGGGATGATGACTAGGTTGAAAAACTATTATTCTAATTAGTCCGTCAGAAAGATTATCAAAAATTATTAGACACGTATTTTTTCCTTTTTCAAGATAACTAAAATTGACGAATATGAAGAGCGTCAAAGTTCCGTGGTGGAGGCTGGTGACGTCACCTTAGAGTAAGAATCGTACTCGATTGTGACGTCACGCGAAACTTTAAAGCGCTGTATTTCCGTCGTTTTTCATTTGACGAACAAAAGAAAAAATACGTGTCGAATATTTTTTAATAATCTAACAGACGGACTAATTAGTTTTTTTTTTGTCATCTAGCCTATTATTTCATACAATAAATACTTTGATACTTTAAATGTTTCTCAACACTGTTCCTCACACCTGCGAATGGCGGTGATGCCGGCCTTGACCAGGTAGTGCTGCGCCAGGTCGGAGACGCCCTTCTCCGTGAACACGATGTCGGGCTTCAGCGCGATGATGTCCTCGCACTGCCGCTGGACGTGCTCCTCTTCCAACTGCAGCAACTTGGTGAAGTCCTGAAGATCACATATAAACATACAAAATCAGTGTTTTCAGCAGAGACTTTGCAAGTGAACAATAGTACATTTCGATGCTAGTGCGGAAAGTATGTCATTAGCATTACTCCACGAGTCCCGAGGTATCTTGCCACGAGCCGTAGGCGAGTGGCAATACTCGGGACAAGTGAAAAATGACATATCCGCACGTGAATCGAACGACGTTTTTCAATACAGATGCGAAAAAAATTAAAATACATAAGAACGAATTAAAAGGCCCTTCGAACATGTTTACCTGATTGAAAAACGCCTCTACTTTGACTGACGTTTCCTAGGCTCTGTTCCGTTTCATACACACAGATTTATAAGAACTGTTTTCAATGTTAATATTTTTAATGAATGATCAATGATATGATGAAGTAGTAATTATTGAAATATGAAATATCAATACCTTTAATAGTATTGCGTTAATAGTTGGTATTTAGTTTTATTACGGTTCGGTAAAGTTAATGAACAACAATACTCTTCGGTAATCAGTCATGAATTGGAACACAACTAAATTTAAAAAGATTGGAAAAGTAAAAAGCACTAGTTCGCAAAAACGAACTTTGCGCACGCAAAACAGCCAGAAAAAGGGCACTTTTTGAGCAACTGTATTGAAAAATAATCTTTGCACACACGCGTTCAAAAATGCATTCATTCTTAAATTGGCTATGCGTTTTTGAACGTGTGTATACAATAGACACAACGTCCATACAACTCGATAAAATGACAACTCGCCCTAAGAAATGGCGCCGCGGTATATTTCGGAGGAATACGACGTTAGCGTCCCTCCAGGGATCTTCTCTATGTAGAGAATGAATTAGCTATGTAGCTACAGTATTAAATGTGTTCTTATTGGGGTATTAGATTGTATTAGAGTAGTGGAGCAGCACGATGCGGGTTCTCGATGTAGTGCCGCATTTTCAGGTGCGTCACATACTATCGCGTTCAGAATTGCATGGGCAGTTTATGAATTTATTTATTTTTTATTCAGTACACATTCATAACTTACAGCTAATCGCCAAAGCGTTACCAATGTTAAGCTACAAAAACACATACAATTACAAATGATACATTAGGTAGGTAGTTAAAACATACATTTCGATGACTCTATCACTCTCTTACATTTATCTATAATATATAACCATTTTGTATGAAACAAATCGCATTCGGGATGTTCGTTCAGCATTGAGTTGAGGATAGAGAGCGCGGTCGGAATTGGTGCGTTCCGCTGCAGGGCGGTGCGCGCCGGCGGGGAGCGCAGGCGGCACCGCCCGCATGGCGCGTATAGTCGCACGACTCGCACGACTAGCCCTGTGCAGTCAGTGTAGTTGCGGATGATACCCAGCGCAAACTTTACTACAGATAGGTATCGCCGTACCTCTAGACTCGTATCCGAGCACGCCCAGAAGAAATAGCGTTGGGTATAGGTAAGGGTAATTTAAATATTGCTTCTTGTACAGACTCCGCAAGTATTTTTTTTGAACCTTCTCTAATATCAACGCGTATTTAGCCTCGTTTGGATTCCAAACTGCACAATTTGATTCCAGTACGCTCCTCACTAAGGTCGAATACAACGCTTTAATAGCTCGCGATGAAAGATGTTGTGAGTTCCGCAGGACGAAGCCTAACTTTTGTGCTGCTTTTTTGGCAACACTAATTGCGTGAATGAATTCATTCATGAATTGCCCATGCACGTTTGAACGCGTGTGTACATCCTTGTTGACTGATGACTTCACCGTGCCTACAGGGATCTTCTCTACATAGCTAGTGTTAAATGTGTTATTATTGGCGTACCTGTTCCCCTGAAATCTCGATGTTGGTCTGGCTTTCGCCCTTCTTGTACTCGAGTGGGCAGTCGAGCAGCACGATGCGCGGGTTCTCGATGTAGCGCCGCATCTTGGGGTGCGTCACGTCCTTGTTGACCATCACGCCGTTGAGGACGCGCGACTCCTCCACCGTGCCGCCGGGGATTTTCTCCACTTTCGCATAGCTATAATATTAAAATTATTTTAAAACAAAAAACAATCATTTGCCGCGTTTCATCACGATGAAGTGGACATTGAAAGAAAACTGATGTTGCTCATTTTCAAGTTGCTCTTGTGCTGCATTTTTGCGAAAAATGGGTCAATATCAGGGCAAAAGTGTACCAAGAGACTGTTTTGGATCAGCTTGTCAAAGATCTGCCCAACGCGCTATTTCCAGGACATCATTTTGTGTTCCAGCAGGCCTTCCTCCAGTCCAGACCTTAATCCTTTGGACTATAAAATTTGGCAGGTCTTAGAAAGGGAAAGTCTGTGCTAAACCCCATAAAAATTTGGAGAGCCCGAATTCATCTTTAAGAAAAGCAGAAAATAAAGAATATGGTGCGTGCCGCGGCGATTAAGGGCCTTTATTAAACAAAGGCGGTAATTTTGAATAATTTTAAGTTATTTCAATTCTTTATTAAATGTACTTTAAATTGATATATAATTTATTACAAATTGATTAGTACTTTTGCTTTTATTATTCTTTTTATTTTTGACAGAACTTTAGAACCAACTACATAAATGGATCAACCAATTCATTTATTTATAAGCCTAAAATCTGTCCTGAATATATGAAGTTGAAAAATAGTTCATTTTTCAAGTCTCAAGGAAGCTTACAGTCTCAATCCCTAGAATTGTTAACAGGACAATGGTTTATTACGAAAGCAGAAAAAAAATACTTATGGGATTCAACCAGTTGCATTACAATGTTTCTTCTACAGTGTACAAGTTCTATTATTTTATTTTGTAGAATTTTTATTGTATAGTAAATTTAAAAGGGAAGGTAAGATGTGATTGAGATGTCTTGTTTCATCAAGAAAACAAGCCTGAAGTAGTACAAATGACATCTTGTCAGAAAATATAACTCTTAACTTGTTTAAAAACTTCATAAAACACCAACGCATATCTACTTCATATCTTACTTCTTAATATCAACTTCCACCCTGCCATTCTCATTGACCATGACGGTATTGACTGCTTCCAAGGCAATGTCCACAGCCAGGTCGGCCCAGCGCCCTATGTACTTGGTGCCCACACAAGAACGGATCTGAAACACAGAACATAATGGTTATAAAAAGTGGTAGATTAAGGGAACATTCAGTAAAAAAAATTTTATTTTATTTTAGGGTTTAGTATTTTATTCTGTTCTGTAAGCCAGATGAGAGTATTTTCCTTTAAAAAGTAGGGTCAACAACATGCTAATAAAATGCATATATATTCACTAATGAAGTTGGTTGTCCTGTCAATGTCAGTGTTTGCACTGTTTGCAAGTGGTTAGAATGAATGCTTTATGGATTAACATTTTCACCTCCAAGAGCCCGCTAGTCAGGTTCATTTTATATAGGACTCAAGAACCTTGGCATTGCATGTGTCAAGAGTTGCTAAAACAGCTTAAATTGATAAATAAAATTCTGTGTAAATGCCCATTACAATGTGATTTGCCTATAAAAAACAATAATTTAAAAAAAAATTAAACTAGAATGTAAATATTTCAATGAATACTTACAACATCCTTCATCTTTTCCTTGTCATTCATGTCAATAGGGATGGAGATTTTGTCCTCCAACAATTTCACAGCATCTTCAAGTGCCTGCCGGTACTCTCTAATAATGACTGTAGGGTGGATGTTTTGGGACAAGAACTGCTCAGCCACCGCCAGCATTTCTCCAGCCAGGACTATCACTGATGTGGTTCCGTCACCAACCTAAGCACATAATATCAAGAAAAACAATGATTCCAAATGGAAAACTGGAATAATTCACTTTATACTATCATCCGAAGATCATATTTGGGTAAACATCATTCAAAATACATGTTTAAGCAGAAACTTACAGTAACTCCTTTGTTACACCCATATACAGTTGTGGTCATTCTTTAATACAAAACATGGATGTAAATAATGATATTAACAGAAAAAGATTAAATGCAAGAGCATTTAAGAAGTAAGTACAATACTTGGAGTATTTGCAATGCTCTAAATTATAATAAAAAAAATATAACTGTAGGAAGAGGATAATTAAAAATTCTAACCTCTTCATCTTGCGTTCTTGCGATTTCTATCATGGTTTTGGCTGCTGGGTGCTGTACAGTGATCTCCCGAAGAATAGCATTGCCATCGTTGGTCATTACGATGCCTCCCATCGGGTCCATCAACATTTTCAACATCGCCTGAGGTCCAAGGCATGTTCTGATAACGTCCGCTATCGTCTAAAATAAACCATAAATATAAAAAGTAATAACTGACATCGGTTCCTAAACGCGGAAATTTCATGTTAAGTACAATCTGAACACATATTTACCTTTCCAGCATTGATATTTTCGAGCTGAACCTTCCGGCCGGACTCACGTTTTGTGTTTTGACCTGCAAGCGTGAATCACCAATAAATACAATTTTACCTCTTGCTAAACCATGAAGAAACGTTCCTGTCACGACACTTACTTAAAACCAAAATAGGCTGTTGACCACCAAACATTTTTGTATTACTTTTCTAGAAACAAAAGTGAAAATCTTTTAAATTCGTCTAGAAGAAGTACAAGCTAATTCAGAAAGAAAATCGCGTGGTGACTAGTGTTGCTATGTGAAGGAACAAAAAATACGAATGGCATGTGTCAGACTGTCCTTTGTTTTCAGTAAATGCTTGAAAACCGGACCGGGTTATGTACAACACTACATATATTTTTCAAAGCTATTAGTGAAAGAAAGGAAACAAATGTTCTGTTATCTATTTTTATTTTACACTTATTTAAACTTTCACGATTTTCACACATTATAAATTTACTAAAACGGGGCTTAATCGTGTATAAATTTTGGAAACAAACCTCCTCCGGTTTGTTTCCAAAGTTTATACACGATTAAGCCCCGTTTTAGTAAATTTATAATATTTTTATTTTGTTTACACACGAATTTCATGATTTTTTGTATAGGCAGCACTGTGATAAATGTCAATTCCAATTTTTTTTAGCAACGGCTAGTGAAAATAATTGGAAACTAAGTTAAGGTACTGTTACACATGCTTGTAACTAGCATGATTCGTGCTTATCAGTATGCTAATAAGGATGCTTAGTAGCAAGAGAATAAGCGTATAACAGCCCTTTTGAGTTTCTGGTCCGAGTCTGAAGTTATGTGTCTCACATTATTTTTCCAGTAATATACCTGCCTCTGCGATATTGACACAAAATTGTAATTATTAAATTTAAGTAATTATAATTCTTCATATTAATAAACTAGAAATAATTTTAATACAATTTTACATTCACACGCCGGCAACATTTAAGCACTTGACACTTGGTAGACCAATAGCGACCCGCCCTTATATAAATGTTGCCGGTTTATTGTAACATGATTGCAACTTGACATTTTAAACTAATTTGAACTGTTATGATCAACATTGCCCATAAGTCCATTAAAAAAACTGTTATACATATATGATCAAAGATTATACTCTAAGAGGTTATGATACTAAGGAACTGGGCCTATACCACGAAAATCGAAAGATTGTGGATTTGTACCTCCGTCTCTGTACAAATAAACATTTTATCTATCTATCTATCTCTGTCACACTTGCGTATTGGAGTGACAAAGAGGTTTTCCCGTCAATGCCAAAGTTCGATGTTCGTGGTAGGTATCCTGAAAACACGAGAGTTTCGCCTATAATGTTCGTTTTTGTAAACGCATATCCTTTTTAGGGTTCCGTAGTCAACTAGGAACCGTTATAGTTTCGCCAAGTCTGTCTGTCCGTCCGCGGATAATCTCAGTGACTGTAAGTACTAGAAAACTATATTAATATACTTATATCGGGTAACTCATGCATATGTGTTGGTGTGCGCAGAAAAATCGCCGCAAGCGCTTCTCACTCATGATTATGGGACGCGGACCGTTCCGAAACATGTCGAGCTATTTTCGACTTTGTAGACGTGAGTAGCCCGATATAAATATATTAAGATATCTAATACTCACGGAAGTTTTCTATTTAAAATTACTAGAAAGCTGTAATTTTTGTACGAATATGTATATTGGTCACTATTTGAAAAATAATGAGGGTTTACTAAAACAGTTTTTGATAAAGTTAATATTTTCGGATATAAACGCTTCAGAATTTAAAAAAAAAATGCGTCCCCCCCCCCCTCCCTTCTACGTTTTGAACTATGAGTACACAAAATATGAAAAAAATTACAAAAGTAGAACTTAATAAGAACTTTATTGAACAATTATTTTAAAATTGATTGGTTGAACGGTTTTTGAAAAATTGTACAAAAATATTTCTGAATTAAGTTTGTAATTTAACCGTATATGCTAACATTTTTTTATCTTGAGTACTTAATTTAACATCCCGCACGTATCTTTCTTCTAATAGAAAAAGAATGATTCAAATCGATTCATGCGATCAAAAGTTACCCCCGAAAACCCAACATACATAACTCGTCTAGTTTGTATAAATTAGTAACCCAATTTACCGAGAGATAGCGCTGTACCGTGGTCTACTTCGTACTGTTAATATTTTTTCCGGAGTTGATGGGGTCAGGACGGGACGGGTGTGATGTGATAGAAAGTATAATTGAATTGTTAATTATTATAAGCATATTGAGCATGGTATCTATAAAACACTTTTTAAGGTTGCCTATTGTGACGGACACTTTTCTGCAATATAGGTACTCTGACAAGCATACGAACGTAATAACAGTAGGTTTGAGAGCATCATACTGTTTGTTTCTACGCTAGTATTACCACACCAAAAAAAGGAATGGATATAGTGTTTTGAACCTACTGTTACGCCGTTCGTTTGCTTCTCAGACTAGTGTTTATAGTCTGAAAAGCAAACGAACGCAGTAATAGTAGGTTGGAGAGCATCATACTCTTTTTTTCTTAAGCCACTATTACCACCCCGAAAAAAGGGATGGATATAGTTTTTCCCCTAGCTCTGAAAGCGCTGTTGTATCCTTTAAAACTAGCGTGGAAAAACGCATTTTATCCACAAATGGGGAAATTAATTTAACCTTGCTCTAATTCCTATCACGTACCACCTGTCCAATATAACTGAGTCCTATATGGCCATAGTAATTATGCGCAATCGGAGGTCACACCATAAATTGGTTATTTCTTATCCCGCACTTGGTAAGCTGTTGGCAATATATAAGTACAGGAGCGTACCTACTCTATGATGAATTTTGTAAATTAATTTTGAATGGCTACTTCAATATGGATAAGATTTGTAATCGTATGCAGTCTTTATTTTCCTCGGGATAGTGCGGAAAAAAATGTTGTATTACACTCTGCGGCAAAGTTTGTTCAACTCTCGTGCCTTGAGACCCTCGTATAGCTTAAGATTCCAGTTATTGAACCACTCGCTATTCTCGCTAAGCTCGTGACTCATTTTTGGTATCTTTCGCTTGTTCGGGTCTCAATATAAGCACAACAACTTTGGCCCCTTGTACAATAACGATTGTCCTACTGTTACTGCGTTCGTCTGCTTGTCAGACTATATTTATTACGTACTTACTAACTTACCTTGGCACTCAAAGTACATTGCCATCAACATTAATGAGAACTGCTACGGGAACTTATATTTCCTTTTATTATACTGCGTTATTTTACTCTCTCTCTCTCTCTCTCTCTCTCTCTCTTTCTATATCTCTCTCTCTCTCTCTCTCTCTCTCTCTCTTTCTATCTGTCTCTCTCTCTCTCTCCCTCTCTCTCTCTCTAAATATGAGGAATATTAATAGGTCAAGGAGGCAGCTTTGAATAGAAGTACTTGGAGATAGCTGCATAGTCGTACTTCATCAGTTACACCGACAAGAGTTAACTCTTAAATTTATGATGATGAAGAATATTACGGTGAGACTACAACATAACGTCAATAAAAGAACTCTGCAATGGTTATCATTGTATTATATTTATAGATTATTTAATCGTTTTATTACAATGTTGGATATAGGTAGTTCATTGTATTACATTACATATGATCGTTATTGTTACCATTTTATAACAGTGAGTATGTTTTATAAATTTTATAATTACAATTTGTAAAACTTTAATACTTATTACACAAAAAGACTAGATATAATCACTTTAGAGTAGGTACAAACATGTAAGTATTATTACATTGAGATCATCTTCCCCTGCATCATAGATTCATATACCTAGGTACTTAACATTTAAAAGTTACAAAATAAATTTGAATTAAAACATAACTATTTTTCCTCTACGCCAGGGGTCGGTAAGCCAGAGTCCGGTAAACACTTGCTACTCTTTTGAAGTATTATCATGAGTTTTACAGTAGGAAAAGGCGATTAATATAACAAAGCAGGCGCCGAAGAGTTTTTCCCACCAAAATTCGTTTGTCTAGCTATTAATATGTATAATATACCACTCAGCTCTCTTGTCCATAGCTTTTCCATTGCTGAGTCACGATGTGACTAACCTTCAGGTCTTGTCTACTTCTTGCCCCCATCGGCTATGGTCAGCTGTCTGGCGTGCGATCACATCAACAATTTTGGGTCTTTAAAAGTTTAAACACCCGAAACTGATGATTAATGTTGTTTTTTTAGCTCTTCCCAAGAAAGTTTGCCAATCTTTGCGCTAGAGACAATTACAGAAACATCTGTAAATAATAAATATGGAGGTAGGTACAACAATACAATATTACGGACTCCGACCAATCATTTCGACGCGTACTGCCAGATACGCAAATTACCTAATACGCGAATGACCATAATTATATACCATCTACGCAGAATACCATTATTTGATTTGGCAAATTACCGGAAACTCAAATACCTCAGAACTCCGTCATTAACAAACCGATTTTAAAAGTTATTTTTTTATCTGAAAGTAGATGGTTTCAGATTGGTCTCATTCTTTTCAAAATCCATTTCTGATGATGGAATCTATGAGGAATTGAAAGAACTCCTAAAATTTGAAAGGTACATGCATAGTAATTTGGGTGGTTTCTTAAGACATTCGAGCATTTCGTTACGAAAATCATCAATTTGGTGGAGTGGACCTGATAATGAAGATCAGGGATGGCAAATGGGGACTGCTTGGTAATTCCCAGCTCTATCATCCGATTTGAGACATTCATCTTTTGTTTGTAAGGAAATACCTTCAAGGTAGTCGTATTTGATTATAGTTCTATTCTGATGGTGGAATTCATGCGGAATTGAGAGAACTCCTCAAATTTGAAAGGAACATGCATGGGGATTTTGGTGGTTACCTACTTAAGACACTCGAGTATTTCTTTACGAAAATCATCAATTTCGTGGAGTGGACTTGATGATGAAGACCGGGGATGTCAAAATGGAACTTATTCAGATTATATTTTTGCAGCAATCATCAATTACAATAATTTATAAGTTTATTTGCAATTTAAAACATTCCATCGTTCTCCTAACGCCACGTAATCTTTCACGTACCTATCCATCATTAATTACTTTAAATTAAATTTATTCCATTAATTACAAATATATTTTAAAACTAATCTATTATATCTTCATCGAGATCTGAGGACTCAGCTTTTGTGTCATCATCCTTATCAACCTTAGAGACGTCTTTTACATCTTGAGAGCTTTTTAAATTTTCATAAACATTCTTCAAATTCTTCATTATATAGGACGTCCCATTGATTTTACCCTGTCTATTAGTACCGTTATGGTCGAAGTATTTAGCTGGTACATCAGGGGTTATATTTCCTGGTCTAACCGGTACTGAGAAGGCGGAAACATGTCGCGGCTTTATCCCAAAATCCCTTCCTAATCTTTTGTCCAATCCGGATTCTTCAGGTCTTTCTTGGTTGATAGTATCTAAACCTTCAGCTAAGGCGCGTTTTCTGTCATATATGTGTCCGGAGACACGTAAGTCTATGAAGAAGTTTAAAGGGTCTACGCCGAATTGTGGGTTGTAGATGGGTGGATACCACATCGGTGGTGGCGGGGGTAGAATAAGATTTGAAGGTACGGCGTCCGCTCTGCCAACACATGGGGAGGGTTTGGGAAGTTCCTCGGTGCCTACATCGACGAAAGACGACTGCCGGCCTGGAGGCGGGCTGCTGCTGAGCTTCTGTTCTATTTTCGGAGATAACCTCCTCGGTGAAGGCTCACGCAATCGAGGCTGCTTTTCCACTGTCAACTCCAAAGGAACTTCTGGTCGAGTTTCGGGCTCCTTCTTCTCTTCGTCCTGTTTCGGCCAGTCTCGCCGCCACTCATCGTTCTCAGCGAAATATTTGTGTGATCGTCTTTTGAATCTCCTGCAATTCGAAAAAAAACAGTTAAAGAAATCAGATATATAACAGCCTAGCTTTTTACGTATTTATTAAGTAGTTATTCAAAGATGGCCTAGTGTCACAGAGTCATAATACTCATAATCATAATAGAGTCTTCAGAGTCTTGAATTGAGTAGACCAATCATAAGACATTCAATTTAATTTTGTTGTATCAACACTAAATTGAACATGGATAAGACGAAAATCATGTCGAATATCCATGTAGCACCAACTCCAGTGACAATCGGAGACTACACTCGAAGTTGTAGACGATTATATATACCTAGGACAAACTGTCCAGTTAGGTACGAGTAGGTCCAATTTCGAGAAAGAGGTTAATCGTCGAATCCGACTCGGTTGGGCATCGTTCGGGAAGCTGCGACACATCTTTTCGTCCAATATTCCGCAGTGTCTGAAGACGAAAGTCTTCGATGTCATCAGTGTGTGTTGCCAGTGATGACATACGGTACTGAAACGTGGTCGCTTACAATGGGCCTCATAAGAAGGCTCAAAGTCACCCAAAGGGCAATGGAGAGAGCTATGCTAGGAGCTCTCTGCGAGATCGTATCAGAAATGAGACCATCCGCAGCAGAACCAAAGTAACCGATATAGCTCTCCGAATCGCTAAACTTAAGTGGCAGTGGGCGGGGCACATTGCACGTAGAACCGATGGCCGTTGGGGCGGAAAGGTTCTCGAGTGGCGACCGCGTACCGGAAGGCGCAGCGTGGGTAGGCCCCCCACAAGGTGGACTATGACCTGGTGAAGGTCGCAGGAGTCCGCTGGATGCGGGTGGCGCAGGACCGGTCATTGTGGAAATCTTTGGGGGAGGCCTATGTCCAGCAGTGGACGTCTTTTGGCTGAATGATGAACACTAAATTTAACATAACTTGAGGTGTGCAATAAAGAGTATTCTATCTATTTCTATCTATCTATCTATTTCCCCCAAATTTTCTTGCTTAGTTATTAGTCAACCATGGCGTCGTTCCGGGGCTACGGGCCACAATTGCATCAGTAACTGAATTGACCTACCTATTCAGTATAGCTATTGTAGATTGGACATAAGATATAACTAAGTATAAGTACCTACTTGATAAATCTGTTGCATTTCTGTCAGTGTGATTCTTAATAAATTATACATCCAATTTACCTGTGGTAGTGATTAGGCCTCGGGTGCCGCGTTACAAAAGATCGCAGCATTTCGCTGAAGAAGAACGCATGCGGTTGCAGCGGGAACGAGCTGTACAAGTATGGCGGCGTAGCGGCGAGCAGCCGAGACACTAGTTCGGCGTTGCGGAGCTCCCGGACCGCCTTCGCTGGCTCTGGGGGCTTCTCTTCTTGTACTGAACTCATCTGTAACATAACAATTAACATATTTAAAAATATGCTTCATACTAACTTCTGCTTGCTTGTTTGGTTCTGCTGCTTATTAAAAAAAAATTAAAACTGATGATTGATGGATGCCAAAAATCGCTATTTATAAACGCATTTTAGCGCAAATATATTATGTTCATCATCTACGTGTGTAACTGCGGCAAAAGTTAGGAGACCGCGCAAGGTGGCGCATAGGCTGTTATCTCTTAAAATATAAAATGGCAGCCAAAAATATCAAAATCAACATAAGTCCGTAGAAATTTTAATTTTTCGCACCTTCTATTGACAAAACTAGTTTCCTTTGGGTTTTCGAATCTGAAGCTAGATGGCACTGTTCCACGAACCAAAATTCGAACTCGGGTCTTCAGCTTACGCGGCTAACTGTTGGAAGTAAACCAATGTGATTACACCTTTGTGCTGTATTAGTGTGTTTTTAGTTTTAAAACTTATATCCGGCTTCCGGTTGCTTGTTACCTAGGAGATGTATTGGTGTTTAGTAACTGTCTTTGGACATATCTACTCCGAATAAAACTCATATTTAATTTATTAAAACTGTCTTCTTTATTTAATTCCATCACTAACGCCATAACCTAGTGGTTATGGCGTGGCCACTCGGTCTCATGAATGCTGGCGAATTTCTCGAGTAGGTATATGCAATCTCTGTAACAGACAAGACGCCTGTGACTGTACTCTAAGTACAAGCATCATTGCTTCGTACTTTCATCCAAACCAAACTTAACTTGATGTTACAATGATTGAATATACTCGAGAAATTCGCCTTACTCGCCAGATGTCGCTGTTCCGTGTAGGGAAAATCCTGATTCCTGAATCGCGCTATAATTTTTTCTTGGAATAATAAAATAAATATACCCCAAATCCATTGTTTTAATTTTCATACTAAATTACTCGCTAGATGGCGCTGTTACATGTAGGGAAAATCCTGAATCGTGATGTTGAGTTTTTTCTTTTCCTAAAGACCCCAAGCACAGTGTAGTTTTTGCTTGGTTCCTCCATTGCTCGCAATATGACGTTTTTCCTTAAATAATAATTTTCTAACTCTAATTTGTTTCATTTCAAAAAACATGAGTCTTATTAATCTTATTAGTACCTATAATAGTAGTATAGGTACTATCAGCAGGCTTTAATACATTTATTAACAGCGATACGTATATCTTTACTCGAAAACTACAGCGGGCTTACATAGACATGTGTCTACGTAGCACATCGGAAGCAGATTAGATAGCTGACAGCTGAGGAGATGTAGTTTAGGTAATTAGAATGTTTTAGTGTGCGCAGACGAGTTGGTTGTTATGAGGAGCCCAAACGAATCCCAGATCCCCGAGGTATGCATACAAAGTGTTTCCACCAAATGGGGCAGAAAAAAATCAGAGAATACAAATAATAACAAAATATTCCTGTAAATCACAATCGTGCCCTATAGGTATATATATCCACGTTTGAAATAAAAATAGTTTTATTCGGTAGGCTAAAACCCCTTCAGTTTATAAGCGGAGTCACAAAACGTGTTCGGCGATGTTTTTCATTTCTAATTAAACTATAATAGCTCAAGGATCTAATTTGGATATTTATTTCTCATAATTACTTACTATACCCCATACCTCGAAACTTTGCCTCTCTATACCTTAACTACGTTGTGGATCTCAAAATCATGTTTAACTGGGTTTCCTATAACACTCGCACTCGTATCAGTGACAATAAACTGGCAGGTAGACAGCATTGTTCGTGGATTTCGCGATAATCACCGCCTGACTGGGTTTTATCTCTACTATAGACATATATATTAGACACTCCGTCTACACCTATACATCAAACTAGGCAGCTTTTGCAACTCACTAACAATGTGTCACAGTGTGTAGGTACCTGAGCTAAGCATGTTTCGCAAAATTAAATCGAATCGGTAGGGGAAGGTGGGGAGGCTTGTACACTTTTTGCTTTGATCTGTGATATGATACAAAGCAACTTGGCCAAGTTATAACGATTTTCCTCAAAAGAAGGAATTGTACTAATGCATGCCCACACGTAGGAAGGCTTCGTACACCGTTCGTTTCCACCCGGGATTCATTATTTTCTCAGTTCTTTTACCTGATTGAGACACCTTTTAGGCATATCTTATTGACATAGTTTTGTATTTGATAATTTAATTACATTCTTAATTTTTAGTGCAATCTACAACCTCGTACAACCTGAGTGTACCCCAATCGAACCAAACGCAAAAAAAAAATGAAACAAATAGCCGACAAGTTAATCTCAGAAGTACACTTATTGTTTATAACAAACTATACAAAAGTATTTCTTCTTAGTAAAGACCGATGCGTCCAACCAAGACAAAAATATACATATTTTAGAGTTACCAAAACACATATTGACACTTTCTGGCAAAGTCTGCCAAGTGAAAAGTAATGACAACCATTTTTGGAGTTGCGTATGAGTGGCAGTCTTGTATACAAAAATAAACGCTTCAGCATATAGGGTAGCCGAGATATGACAACTGTACGAATCCTCCCCACCTACTTATCACAAATGTGCCATAAACATGACACTAGATCTGTAGCTGCAGGTAAGTATGCTGTCCCCAGAGTAAGCAATTACTATGGGGATAGGCTCATCGAAAAGCGCTTACCATATGTACTTAACGCCTTACCTATGGCTATCAGAACAGAGAAAAACAAAAAAGATTCAAAAGAGCCTTGTTCCAATATTACCTCAACAGTATCTAGATACCTATCCACACCTTGTAACAATATTTAAATCTATATAATTATTTTCTTCATTAAGTTATACTTATCCACATTTTGCAACAGTATTTTAAATCCATATATTACCATTAAGCTATGTAATAACCACTAGTTATAAGAAACTCATGGATCCCACAGTCAAACTGTGTAAACAGTTTTGTGGGCCGTTGAATTTATTTTTAAGTTTTTGTCAATTGTTTTATTGAATAAATAATAAATAAATAAAATACCCCTATCCTGTTTTACGATGTTTGTTTGTTTGTAAGCACTTTATTGTACACAAATATAGTAAAAATAAACATTTTGATAAGAACAAAGGTACAAAGGCGAGCTTATCCCTATAAGGGAACTCTTCCAGCTAACCTTTGAGTAATTGAGAGGAGAATCTTCGAGTTCTGTTCAACGTGCCGCTAATTATACCTACTGCTGACAGGATTTCCCTCGAGTCGATAACCTCCAGTGGCTGAAGGCTGAAAATACTTACTACAGATATAGCCGCCATCAAATATAACTGACCATGAGCTCTATTGTCAAGGCTAATATATTGTCTAAGCTCTTGTTCTGATATTTTGAATAACCTCGGCCGCTCATATACATATATCTGATGGCGACTGTACAACTCTACACACAGAAATGATACTTCCGTCGGTTATACAACACTCTATTTTCCCTCAATGAATGCAGAGTGATAGACAATCACTCTGCATTCTTTGCCTGCATTCATTGTAAGCCTAAATATGTGGAACTGGAATCCATTTCAAATAGATTGCTCTTCGATGATTTATTGTGTGACACAGCTAACGGTAGCAAACATATTGACTAACGGTGAACCTTAATCCCGTAGTAATACCGTTGATATTTGGTCAGATACTGTCACCGATGATGGTACAACGATTTTAGGTTTTACTATACCTACCTATTCCTCGTGTTGACAACGGTTTTAGCCGGATTAAAAACCTGAGCTGGAATTGCATGATTGTTTGCGTATGCACTACGCATGGTTTGTATTTACAAGCGTTTGTGCATATCGTCCAGTTTATACTATAAATTTGAGTTATATGTAGGTAAGTATATGTTTCGCGATAATTTGGACTAAAAGTAATGACAATTATAGGTAATTTGGATGTTGCTTGCTTCGATTCATCCAAAACAACGTATGGCTCTAAGTTTAGTGTTTTAGAGCTAAAGTGCAGTGCATTTCTCAACTAATCACATAATGTCATAATATCAATGGTTTTTTTTTAATAGGGAGTCATAAAACAATTACATTGATATTCTGTGAATTTACACTGGCATTTCCACCTTATCGAATATTAAAGAAAAGGTACATTGACTAAGGAACTCTAAAAAGGGCTCATCTATAAGTAGGTACTAGGGCTGTGGGGCGAGCTCGTCTGTCGACATCGATTTTTCAGCTCAGCGCGGTTTTATTGCCAATATTCCAAATTCGAGTGACGCATACATCCGAATTCGGTTAGCTTTCATTTTTTTAATATCGGTATATTCCATTTCCCTTTGACGGAAAAATCAAAGGATTCGTTACCTATCAGGATTTTTATTTAGTTTGGCGATGGCGTTTTTAATTACGAGATGTCGCACGAAATTGATTCGGCATATTATTATGTATGGGTGGGGAATGAGTCTGAACACATTCACACACGTAAAACAGATCCTCATAGTAAACCTTAATTTTAATCATAACGTCAACCAGTGGATAATCTTCCTCCGAGCGGTTTTCCCTCGTTCGTCTATTTCCCTCTTTGTTGCTCTCGCATATTCGAGCGATAAAGAGGCAAATAGAGGTTCGAACGAAGGAAATGGATAGTAGGCCCTCAGATCTTCAATCTACCATGAATCCACAAACCCACTAACTTTTAAACCTTCAGAATTTTCAATTACTTTAACCTAATAATTGACTGAATATAAAGTAGGTAACATTAAATATGAGTGAGTGAAATAACATTTATTTTCGAAATATATACAGTAAGTGTAACTTACCTAACTACCTACCTCTGCCTACCTTAAATCTAAAGTAGGTCCTTGAGGCATTGTACCTAGGATGCTGGCGGCATTTCCTCGTTGTATCGCAATGTTGTGCGAGGAAGCCACCAGCTCTTCTGTCACCAGTAAAATTAAAAATTAAATCGTGTAAAGATTACTAATTCTGTTCAATTTATACTTAGCACCACTTAGATTTAGACTTGTTAACTTACAACATCCAATAAAATGTGTAAGGTTATTGGATTCTTCCCAAATTTCCTTATTATGAAAATGCGTGTGCGATATGGGGTCCGTAGGACTAAGTAGGTACCTAATTACCACAAACTTTAAAATATGAAAAAAAAACATTTATTCTCGAAATATATACAGTAAGTGTAACTTACCTAACTACCTACCTCTACCTACCTTAAATCTAAAGTAGGTCCTTGAGGCATTGTACCTAGGATGCTGGCGGCATTTCCTCGTTGTATCGCAATGCTGATACGTTGTGCGAGGAAGCCACCAGCTCTTCGGTCACCAGTAACATCAACCAGACAATTCAAGTTTGTGGTACCTAATTTATACATCGAATTAACATCGCGTGCATTGAACTCAAAGGGAAGCAGCTCGTAATTAATGAAGTACTCGTATTCCAACTGAATAATCGCAAACCATAAAAGTTACTACACATATTTCCCTTAATAACCATAGTGTGTGTGCATGTGTGGGCATATTGACAGATAAATTGAAATATAACAAGGGACCCCTCAATGATAGGAATTAAATGTCACATTACCATATCACACGAGTTTCAAGTGAAAGCGATACATCGGATTTACGACAATAGGTTTGGGGTGGTAACTGCGTACCTACCTAATCCAAAAGAACCAAACTGAATGTAAAGCTACGCGACATGTAACGTTTCGGTTTGATGGGTGAGCACAATAAATTCAGCGCCGCGTGGTTCTATTCAAACAGTTGATGTGCGCGTAGAACGGAATGGATCTTTAGAATGACGGGCGTAGGAAGCCCCTCTCCCGTCGCGACTTTGGTTTTTAATTTTGGAACGTGGATGTTATAATGCCGTATACAGCAAGTGATTTAGATTTAAATGATAGAGTAATTTTTGTTTACGCAATAATTTTATATATACCAAGGATCGATTTATTGGTAGGTATACTTACTTAAGATACCTTACGCCTCAAGTCAATTATGACGAAAGTATAGCTACTTTCATATAAACATTTTTTCGACAGAAATACACGTATACTGCAAGCTACGCCTGTAGTGCTACGCCGTAGCATAGTATTCCCGGTATATGTGGCGACTGGCGACCGCGCTTCGTAATTTCGTAACGCATATGCATCGTTATTTGTGCTGAATAGATTAAACTTACTTATTCGTAGCTTCATATCATAGCTATATTTAGATTTACTTAAACTAGTAGTTTGAAATTTACGTGAAATAATTTGGTAATTAAGGAAGAGCTGTGTTGCCCAACACAAGTATTTTTGCTTACCGGGTAGAACTATTCCCTAACTTATAAACAGCTGTATATTTACGAAGATACATCATTTTTAATTTAATGTTAATAAATAGTGGGACCGTTGTTTTTCTCTACAAAACAATTGCAATATTAACGGATTTACTATACCGGATATGTAGACATCATTCATATTAAAAGTTATTTAGTATCCGCAACATAGAAACCGACATAAACTTAGGTATACCTATAGCTCCGTGCATCAATGGTCCTCGTTCAGTGTACCTGTATTTTTATATGGCAATACGGATGGAACAACAGAAAGTTGGAAATGGAACGAAGAGGGAAATAAACGTTACGGGAGATGGATATCTTTTATTAGTGATTTTCCGTGTCTGTAAAAACAGTCCAGTTTAGAAACTTAAAAAGCGTATTTCCCTATGTAATTATTTACCTATGTAAATATTACGCAGGTATAAGCCAGTTCTAAAACTTGCACATTAATAACCTACAGTATTTAGGCACCCCTAGCAAACTACAAATAAAAAAGAGCTACCTGTTTATCTGAAAAGAATCTGCTGCTACAAATGTACATAAAAAATTCAATTACGCACCCAAATCCGTGGTTTTTAGCAGCAAATTCTTTGTTAATTGCTAACTTATATTTTCCGACACAAAACGCTAGCTTTCCGAATCGCAACTCTATGATTAATGGTTTAAAGGCGACATTGTGAAAGTTGGTGGCGACGAGAGAGGAAGTAAGCTGGTCGAGTACGTCACACGGTAGAACGTTAATTTCCATATTAAAACCGTCACAAAGGAAGCAGATTCAAAAACCGCACGCGGTGGGGGCTGAGCTGTGAAGCAATAGATGTGGCATGTCTATTTAATGTAGATTATACTTATACATAGAGAGTCATATTAAATTCAGTGATCAAACAAAGTGAGTCATGAAAAATGGAGCGTGCAATAAACCGTAGAGTTGGTATGCTACTACCTACCAAATTACCCCAAATTGCCATTGGCCTTATTCTGAAAAAATCATAAAAATATTTATATAAAAAAGTATTAATATTGGGTATTTCAATATATAAATATTAGCACTACTAGCAGTATATATATGTGGAATGCAGCATCGAGACAAACCTGTTTGGTTTAACGATGCTGTTTCAATAATGTGTATTATGGTTTGTAATTACGGTAATAAAAAAAATATATCAGTGGCAGAGCGTCTGAAGATTTGCGTCGATTTGCCTAATTTTCTGAAAGATTACTTTTGCTACGGCTCATGTGGAAAAGCAATAAAATTAGCTTGTCTGCGAATATTTTTAATTTGCACCACTGATTCATATTGCACTGTTATTATAATTTGCCGCGTCCTCTCAATTCCACATCCAAAGCCATAGCGAGATACCGTCGGGTATGATAATCGCGTCAAAACGCACGTGAAGTGCCGGGGTGGTAGACGAGTCGGTGGGGGGAGCTAAGCCGCGGTTTAAAACGCACCCCTTAGCCGGGGGGAGGGGGCGTATTTTTAAATAGCAAGGAGCTTTGTTCGCTTGTTGACCACTTGTAGCCTATGCTGTAAAGATGAGCTTTTGTGTCCGTTTTAGGGACATACTTGTTACATTCCTATTTTGAGAGTGGTAATACGTCCAATGTTGGACTGGTACAGTCAGCTACAAAGATATGAATACAGCCAAATAGCCAATAACATGTATATACGATCTTTGTCTTCAGGCTTTATAGTCCTGTATACATATTTTTGGAATTTTGGCTATATTCACATTTTTGTCGCTGACTGTACTGTACAATACAACCGCGAGAAATACGAAAAAGGGAAGGTATATTCTTTTCCAAGTAAATGTACCATTTCTTAAAAAAAAGTATTCCATTTCTAAAATAAGTATCAAGATCTAACTTCTATCGCATCGTATTTTTTTTGTTTAAAAAACGAATGTTAAATTCCATCTGCAATCCGGACACAGTGATATCCAGCGGAATACCAAAGCGGATTAAATACGTACATTGAAGTACCTACGGAAGCCGCGGGTGTTTTGAATAAGCAAATTTTTTACCATTATCAGAGTATCGTATTTTGATTTAAAAAATGCAAAACAATTTATATTCACACATTTTTCGTATGAATAATTTGGATATTGATGTCTAAATTTCTTCAACAGTTTTTTCCTAATCACAACACAGTACAGTATGTAAACTGCAGTACCTACATCTCGAAAATTAAAAATATATACAATGTACCTTTACAAGACGTACACAGGGTGACCTCAGCCATTGGACTAACCCTGAAATCTTACACGGGGCTACATCTTAGTAAAACTCTATTGTAAATATTTTCCAAAAAAAGGTATTTCCAATAATCAACAACAAAAAGAAACATACTGTATTTGTCATTGGTAGTGTTTTTGACAGTAGGATATTAATGACACTGTCAATTTATAATAAAAAAGACGGAGACGGCTATTCAATGAGAAATTATTACGTCATGAGTTTTAGTTGCATACAGAGGCTACTCCAAAGTAACAAATAGTAGGTAATACTCGTATGTTAGTTTCTTCGTAACTATTGCACCGATTGTTAAAATACTTTGTGTAGGTACTGGTTCTAAAAACCGTAACTAATACCGGCTGTGTCCAGTGGCTAAAGACACCCTGTATAGTGAGGTTAAATTGTTTTTTGAGGTTTTGTTTACTACCTCTACATCGAAAGGTTCCTACCTATCAATCTCCAACTGCACCAAAGAAACCAATTTACCGCTCTCCTATCTCGCCAATCACAAAAAGTCCCAAAAAATAATTTCGAGCGAATCGCTGTTCGCCGAACCTAACTCGAGTAACTCGGTAATCGAGTAAACCGAGCCAGTCGAGCGGAAACCCGACTCGGGCCAATTTCCACCGATGCTGATACCGAACGCATATCGATACCTTTTTAATTCGCATGGAACTTTCTGCAATTAAAATTGAACCTTATCGCCGAGGGACAACGTCGCTTTTATAACAAACAGTATTCAATAACTTATTCCCGTTTGAGATCTCCGGAGCATGTAGTAAATTTGACTAGGTCATATCTCGTTTTGGTGTAATGCAATTTTGACTTAAATCAAATGAAGTTAGGTAACAATTACAAGGGTTTGGATTTTGGAATACGAGTTACTAAATGTTGTGTAGAGTACTTACATTTGAAATTGGGTGTTATAGTTAGGTAGGTATTATTTACATCGCTTATTATTTATGTACTTATAGTACCTACGTAACGTCACCTTTTAAGTAGATATATGGATCTGAATGCATAAGCATATTATTTATTTATTCAAATATTATATTCTCGAAGAAATATGTAGTATTCGAGGTATCGAATTATTTTAAATTGAATTTAGAAATTTCACCAAATTAATTACGGTTCTTTGACAAAAAAAAATTAATTTAATTAAAGTATTATATTATGTTCCGTTATTAAATCAGTATAAATAACCTTTTGTTATTTGGTCTTAACGTTAAGCAACAAATTACGATTCCTACTCCATTACTTATTCCAACTAAAATAACAACGTAAACCACATATCAGTGTCCTTATTTCTAAACCACAAATAAGCGCCATATTCCTATGTTATCACTCGCGCACCTCCCTCGTTCGTGAGCAATTAATAAACAAACGATAATTAATTAATTACACGTGTTTTGACGATAATTACCGCGCGGCGTCGCTCGCTTATTAACGCATGTCTCGCGACATGGTACGCGGTATGCACTACGGACTCAACACAACGGATACGGACTCAGTGGATTTGAAAAAAGCTCAGAATATTGAATGTGAATCTGAATTGCGAAATGAAATTATACGGCATGTCTGATTTCAGTTCAATTTAATAGGGGATAGGAATGAGTTGGCAAATTATGTTTTTCGAAATGTCAAAACTTTATACTCATTCTCATTATTAATTGTATGTCTTTCCCATCACGGAACAATGGTGTTCCGGACCTTTGGGAGGCGTACGCGGAGCCGAAGCCAACACGCAGAGACCCTTTCGACAATTTGTTGAAATGTAAGGGGTACACCGAGCGGATGTTGCACCTGCCCGAGTCATGGGACGCACGCAGAGGCAGCACCCGCGAGGGTGTAAAGACTATTGAGATCTAATGGAATCTAAAATATACTGGGCTATTAGGTGAAAGTGCTGGACTAAATACTGGGTTATGGAGAATAAAATCGGACGTCTGCCTAACAAAATGGTAATCAATTTTATTTCCGGCAGACGTTGACTCGCCCACATAAGATGGGCCCCCACAAAAAGCGACATCTAAGATGGCTCGAGGGCAACACCGGTATGAGGGCTGGGGGTAGAGAGGTGTCACTGGACTTTAAACATATAGCCAACTCGCCACTTAGGTTTCCACATCTACCCTCGAGAACACAGCTCTCGCGACCCCACTCTGGACGGCCGGTTAAGGCCAGCCAGAGGCGGAGGACTTGGTCGGACGACGGAGTCCCCCAGGAGCGCTCAGGTACGTGGGGTCGCTACTCCCCAACAGCTCGCCACAAGCTGCCCTGCGTTGACTGATTGCACCGGTCGAAACCAGTGGGCGATGGGGTCGTCACATCCCTACGCCATTATTAATATTATTACGAGTATAAAGTTTGTATAATATTACTTGCTTTGTAACATCATGTATTGATGATTAGGGATTTTTCAGCAGTAGGACAGCCTCATATTTCGTTATTATTTAAAATCATCGGGAATAGAAAAATAAGGTACGGTTAATGTGGTTAGTTCTATCATGGGGTCTATTCCTCGCAGCTGCCGAATCAGTCGATGAACTCAGAAGCCTGCTTCTTATCGACTGAGTACTACTTGTGCTTTTATTCAACGCAGGCGAACATTAGACGGAATAATCCCTGTGACAGAATTATTAGCCACATTGATCTTGAGTAAAATTCAATTAAATCGTTGTACTTCATTTACTTGTATAATCAGTGCAATAATTTGTTTTAGTAACTTTTTAGTTTCCTGTTGCATTATTGGTTACTTGTGGCATGTGAGGTGCCTCGTAAACAAATACGAGTTTAATGTAGTAGAAACTATACCCTGTCACCGCGCTTCGAAGATGCTGCCTCGTTTCTTAATCAAAGGCAAATTAATTACTGCTGAAGCTCATATGCTCATAGGTGGGCATTTCATTAGTTGTACATTTAGTTATGTTTAATTCACGTCTTACTTTCATTTTTGACATGATGAAATGTATCTTTTGACATTAAATATTTTTTGGCTTTGGGGTCACTGTAAACCCCCTATTAAAATCTGAAATAAATAATGGCAAAATACAAACAGTAAAGTAATACTCAGACATAAACCTTATGTGTGTTCTATCGCTTGTACAATGGATTGTGCTCTGAGGAATTGTTTGATATGATGCCAACGGCTGCATTCTACCACCGCACCGCTCGCCGTCGGCAGGGTGTTCACCCGCATACCCTGGAGCCTAAATGGTCTCGTACCGTGCGGTTTAAGAGGAACTTCCTCCCGCGGACGCTCCGGCTGTGGAATGAGCTCCCTGCCACTGTTTTCCCAAAGGACTACAATATGGGGTTCTTCAAAAAAGGAGTGTTAAAGTTTTTAAAGGGTCGGCAACGCGCATGTAACACCCCTGGAGTTGCAGGCGTCCATAGGCTACGGTGACCGCTTACCATCAGGCGGGCCGTATGCTTGTTTGTCACCGTCGTAGTATAAAAAAAAAAAGCAATTTTTTTAGTTCATGCTTGTGTTGTTTAAGTGTCAGTGTATAACACCTGTTCAGTATGAAATATATATGATATATCTACAATGTGAGGCTTGCATGCAGCAATGAAACTTGTATAAACTTGTATATGTATAAGCAGGTGATGTAGAGATGCTAACTAGCTAATAAGCTACCATATTACTATGATATTGTACGCGTCTGCGTGTCATACACAAAAGTATTTCATTTAGGTATCTTCACCGCCAACAATAGAAATGTAAAAACATTACCCATTCTTTTACCCGTGTTACCGGGCGACAACGCCGTTTTTATGCGCTCATTGACAATACGGTACATTTCGCGTCCCTTATCTCGTCATAATACCGCTATCTCGCGCGACACAATGCCGAAATGTCTTTACGTCCCGTCAAAACACAGAGCTACAACATTTTAATAAACTTTGGATATGGTGTAGAGGTAGATATACAGTCTTAAATACGATGTTTATTTGCTCTGTTAGGGATCACACTAGAACGGGACGGGACGGGACGATCTGTGAGTTTCTATAGAAAACGTCACGTGACATCCGACAGCTCCGTGCTATCACGCGATTCTTTCTATAGAAATTGACAGATCATCCCGTGTCCCGTTCCGCCCCGTCCCGTCCCGACCCGTCCTAGTGTGAGTCATCTTTTATTGTATCATCAGGTGTTTCGACATGCTTTCAATTTAAAAGTTTTCCTACTCGTTCGCCTCGTCTTGACTTGACCGGTTTGCCAAATAGTAGTTTTAGGCTCCCTGCCGAGGTTTTCCTGAAAGATTACAGTATGGGTTTCTTCAAAAAAGGAGTGTACCAGTTTTAAATGGGCCGGAAACGCGCATGTGAGCTCCCTGGAGTTGCAGGCTGCGTCCGTAAGCTACGGTGACCGCTTTCCATCAGGCGGGCCGTATGCTTGTTTGCCACAGTCGTTGTATTAAAAAAAGGTCAGTTTTAAAATATAAACAAAAATATTATTAGATAAACGCGAAGATACCAGTTAAATTTCATAATCATTTTGAATCTTTTTGTCGTTATTTTATAGATTGCGCGTCAGAGTAAAAACAGGATATATATATACCTACATACATTAAAAACTGTGTTAACGACAAACTCCTTGGTCTGCTGCTTATTTAGATTTTTTACAATTCAAACAAGCCATCGCCTTTCGATTCTTGACATTAAAAATAAGTCAGGAATATAAAAATACGTTTTATTTACAAATGGCTTTAATAATAATTACTAAAAGGATTACTATGATACTTGGGTAGATTAAATAATAATATGATGTATTTTTGCTTAAATGACGAAAACGTATTAAAGTAGGTACATGTTTACAAAATATTAGGAGGCCTCTGTATAAGAACGACACTCACACTGTCGCTAACAGTGACAAGTGACATTAAAAAAAAAAAAAAAAATATATATATATTTTAAAATAAAAAAATAAATAAAATAAATATCCGGAGCAGCAGAAATCTTAAATAGTTTTGGTGAACTTTTTTCATGTCTCTTGAAATTTAGGTGTTATATTTTATTGAGCTCTACTGTACCTACCTATTGAAATACTTACATTTCAGTTTGCTTAGTATTATTTCGGTAAATCATTAAATAGTAAGTAACATAATTCATTACGAACGCATCCAAACCAATTCATTGCTCCACGAAACGTTTCAGACACAGTATCGCGTGGTTTCTTTGTGTAGCCAATAAAGGTGCTACGGAGCTACGAGTAGTCTACAGGCTACGGCGTAGCGCGTAGCGAGCGAGGACGTATCAAAGCTTTGTTACGGCCAATCTCTTTGTCGCCGAATTTGCATTTACTTTTTTTCATGTTAGGGTATTAACATTAGCAATAGGTCTCCAGTCAATCATCATAAGATACGTAATATTTATGGATGCATATGCAGCTCACTTACTATTAATACATCAACATGGTGCAGAAAATCTGCTTACAACTGGGCACATTAGAGCATTTAATATTCAACAGGAATGCGAATATATTTCCGTCGAATCGGAAAAAATCAGCAACATCGAAACGTATCTCGAATCATGTTCTATTTGAATACCAAACGCGACAGAGTGGGTTTGTGTGTAACTTTCAATCACACACTCATCTCTAAAACGACGTAACTCAATGATTATATCGTTCAATTTTCAACCTTATTTCAAGTAACAAAGATGCATTTTCCATGAGAATATCACAAAGGATATCCAATCACTAAAAAGCATATCTCCTGGAAAAAGATTAGTGAAATGGAATTTTAAGTCCAAGGATTACAGTTGAAAACTAAACGTTCGTTTTATAAAAATATAGAAAACTCTTTGTCACATCGTTGCTTGTCGAATCTGTACGAAGCATAATGTAAGTTGATGTCAGGTATCAGATTCCACGTGAAAGCAAAACAATGTAAGAAAGACGAGAAGAACATTTGGGACCAAAATATTAGGGGAACCTGTTCTACCTCGGTCAGTTTTTTCTTTTATGATTTTTAGAAAATTAATGAATAACCGCAAAACTATTATTTATCCGAATACCATAAGATAGATTAATAAACTATCGAATATAATACGAAATAAAAGGATTGGTGTGTCTATTTTGATAGGCTACGTCGACGAAAAAAAAAGGGAAAAGTGTCCAAGGAACAACACCCCTGATGTTCCTTGGACATATCCCGTTGTACCTCGGACACGATATTTTTTTATTAACAATATTATATTTATAAAATTATCACATATTATTTATAAAATTATATCTATTTTTAGCATATTTATGCCATTTAATAAAGTTTTCTAGTACAAATTATCTTAGAAAAATGAATCAGCAATTGTCATATTTTATTTTTGCCTAAAACAATTTTCGAAGTTTTTTTAAGATTGATTACTTGATAACTTAAAACGCAGGTAACCAAGAATTAGATATACAGTAAATATAAAACATTCAGTTAAAAAAAAATATGCAGTAGCAGTTAGGTAGGGGCCAAGGTACATGTTATTCTTGGTGTCCGAGGTACAACAAAATAACTTTTTGGACAAGTAAGCTTCGTATTAGCACTTCCAATTAAGATTAGGCTGAACCTATCCTACCATCGAGTAGCTAATTATCTTGACATTAACCTATTGTATAAAAGTTTTTTGTCTGGTAGCAAAACATGAAATGATCAGCCTTGATGTAAAGTTCTAAATTCCAACTTTTCATGACACGATTCATATTTAATTATTTTTCTCGAGATACTACCGGCCCTCAAGTTTCGTTGATAGTTGATTTTATTAGTTATCAAATAACGTTACAAATAAAGTAAATACAATATTTTAATTACCCTGGCAAGGTAGAAATATTGCCAATTGTCCGAAGTAAAACTATGTCCAAGGTTCAACAGTTTCCCCTACTCTTAACAAATCAAATGATTTTTCCTTTCATATAGCTTGTTTTTCGAAAAAATAATGTCTTTTACCAACTTTGTTTTATTTATATTTGTTAAAATGCACTTTACAAAACAAACCATAGACAGTTCATTTTACGACAATGCTTACACCTGTACCTATTTAATCTGCAGTTTTTTCTACCGCAACGTATAAATAATAAAGCAACAAAGCCAATTAAATAATTTCGTATTTTTCCCTTGGGCTCTTCAAAATTTCAATTAAATCTGATACCTAACTGTTTTTTTTTTCGGAAATTCAATAACCAGTTTGAAAGTTGGTTGAAAAACAAAGATTGAAGCAATCTCCTCAAACCGCCTCTGGCTGCGTTTAATGCACGGAATCTAATGAACAAACACACCGAATTGAGTCTTCTGTTTACATTACCACTCATTTGCTTTAGTTAACAATCACCCTTGTTACCAAGGCAATAGAGTTCACTGAAAGTATCAAGTTAGATGCCTCAGTTGAAGGATTAAAATTTATGTTTGGTGACATAAAGAGGTATGGCATCACCGATCCCGTTGAAACATAAGTCGGTTTCTATTGCAGATGTTTTATGAAGGATTTGAATATCCATGTTCTTGGTTGAAGTTAATATTCGTGCTAACATTAGGTTCGTTAGGATAACCAATATATGTATAAATACATCCTAGTAGAAGTATAAATGTGAGTGGGTGAAGTTGTTACATTTTTATGTTTAAATATTTGCTTAGTTTGATAAATAAATATGTACCAAATTTGAAAATTTGTGAAAAGTTAACCTTAGGGTGCATTATATAGCATGTGTTATACTTTTTTTAATAAGATCCTCAAAAATAACAATGTATGGAGTAAGATTTGTAATTTGGTAGATCTTTATTCAACTTATCAGGTAAATTTTTATTTTTATTTGGCAGAAACACAAAGATACAATTAAAAAGACACCTAAACAAAAAATTAAATATATTTATTATAGGTAACTTTATTTATTTAAGAACTCGTCAAAGGTTTATAATGTACCTACTTGTGAATAAATAGCACAAGACTGAAACAATAAGGTAAAAGCGGTCTCAAACAGGGTATCCCCGGGAGTGTTGCCAGGGTTCTGCGGAAACCAGATTACATTCACTTGGGTGATGTGGAAAAACAAACGACTTGGAATAGGTAATCGGTACTTGACATGTCTGACGGTTTTAGGAGATTTCAATTTGCATAGATTTCATTACTTTCATAAATCGTTACACTGTTCCGATGAAAACGTAAGCATTGTTACAACTGTAAAACTGTGTGAACAGAGTAATTAGCGTCTTTATATTTTCGAGGTTTTTGAAGAAACTTGGTTTAGTCACAAGAGTACACGATAGCTTTAAAAAATTCACCCAAAAAACAGTTAATCACTTATAACGCGACTTTAGTACCTAATATAGTAATATTTAGAAAACAATCGAGATAAACACCTTAACACCTACATGCCCAAAATTTCCTTTTATTTTAAGAAAGTAGGTAGATATGCATGGCTAATCCTATGTTTATGGTGGAGCCTACAGTCTGCTACAGACGTTATTTTACATTCATGTACCACCCTGGTAAAAGTATATTAAAAAAAATATTTTCCGGATAGCAATCTACAAATTTTGTTAAGTGTACCTTCAGTCACGATTCAAACACAGGTTTTATCCGTTGGCAGCCCTAAAAGGCGCGTGCACAATAGGCGCAGAGACAATGGCACGGAAGAGCATTGTCCCGGCGGTGTGGACACGCCTTTAGCGCCGGTGTGACGCGAGCGTATGATTTCACAATCACCATTATATGCGCTGATATCAAATAAAATGTATACCTGCCATAAACGTGTAGTTATTTTCGATCACGGACGATATGGTAGTAAACCCTTGTCTGAAATCGTTAAATCATTATACATCGTTATTCCGCTGTACCGTTGGCGATTTTCCCTATTTTTCGTTTTCACTATTTAGTAAGTATCGCTTAATTCAGGTATCACTACGTTTACAGTGAAAAATATCATAAATTATTATGATTTCTAGAACAAACTTAGGCATGTACATACATAATGTCCGAAAACGCTTCATGTTTGGAAGTTTGTGATCAGTCCAAGGTTTAAAGTGTCAAGGTCAAGGTCAAGGTTACCCCGCTTATAGCTAACTGCTTTTTTTACTGGTTATATATCTCGCATATGCATGCTATTGTTAAATTAAGTATTAGGTAGGTACCACTATACCTACGAATCAAGGTGCGTAACAACGTCTAACATTTCAACGTACCCATTCAGAGGTCGCACTTATTCTGGTTAGGTTAGGTTAGTACTGTTGTGAAGAGCCCTGCTGATGCAACGCCTATCCATCATTGCCATGTGTTATAGAAGTAAGCAAGAGAAACGTAATTATCGCTATTTGAAGTAACACTCCATCTTATTTTTAAATTGGCTTGGGTTGATCGCGAGCATAAAAACAGTACTTAAGTACTTATGATTATCTGTCTTTAAACTTCAATTAAGTACAAAAACCCTTACCAACGGCATCAGGTCACGATATAATGTACGGTTTCGTTGTATATGTTTATTAATTTATCTAAATGAATTTTTATCGGCGTCTAGTACCCATAGTACAAGCTTTGCTTAGTTTGGGGCTAGATCGATCTGTGTGAAATTATCCCCAAATATTTATTTATATTTAAAAATAACCCAGCCAAGTGCGAGTCGGACTCGCCCACCGAGGGTTCCGCACAAAGGATGCTCCCCCATTTATGACCTTAGGTACTTAAAAATACTGGTGGCACGGAACTGCAATCAGTGTGCAGCAATAATGCGGTTTTCAGAATGCGGTTTGCCAAATTTGGTGATTCTAGGTCAATGGGAAATACCCTATACATTTTGATCTCATCGCAAACGTATGGGAAATGCGACATAAATGGCCGTATCTTTTGATTACGTTGACGTAGAGGTTTGATTTTTTTCACAGCTTTAGAGGACTGCAGACTTGTATATGTGGTAATCATTTCAACTTGCTACCTCTACGTGTTCCCATGGTAAAGGGACTTGAACGTTGTAGAAGGGTTACATTTAATTTAAACTGAAAGAGCCGCCGCGATTACCGTACTACGGTTACGGCGTAGCACTCGTAGCATACTACCTGCAGGCCGATTCTAAGCTCAAAATCTAAACTTGTTGGATTTATTTGGTTATATTTGTGATAGGACATTTGATCTTTAAAGGACTCACATTGCATCTAATATAACGCACGCCCACCACTTTGGACATGTCTAATCTCCCTGTCTAAGCTTCTAAAAATTAATTATTCAATGTCAAAAATGGTGGACAAACAATTACCTACACATTCAGCCACCACGAGTGTAACAATCTGAATGTATTTAAACCACACTCCTATGAAGGATCCACCGCTCTCCGGCGCGACGCGACGCGACGCGATGTTTGCTCAGGGGGCCGACGTTCACATTGTACGCAGGGATCCGCTAAATGTACTCCAATTGTGGGATTCACTAAGATTTTGATTGGATACGGTATTTTGAGGCTGTTAAATGCGATTTGTATCTGATTAGTGATTTCATTCTCAGTGCATGATGAGGTTTCTGGGTCTAAACAACAACTTTTACCTTCCTCCTTTCTTTTTTCTAAAAAACGCTCTTGAATTTAGTACTTTTTCGGTGTGATGTAGCGGAATAATTATAATTAAATATTAATTATTTTTAAATAATAAATGATTTAATTCATGCTTTACAATTCTTCATTAGTTTCGTTATCATTTTAGTTGAAATATTTATCAATGGCGTAAGGACTCTTAAAAATGTCTCTCGGACTATACCTAGTTAGGCACCATAAACAGAAGGAAAGCAAAAAGCGTGGGTTAATAAGAAGGGTCGCACACTGGAGCATTTGTCACAATAAATAATGCTGATTTTTTAGGGTTCCGTACCAAAATGGTAAAAAAGAACCCTTATGGTGCGACTCAGTCTGTCTGTCACATCGTCAATTAAATATCTCGAGAACTACTTAAGCTACCGATTTGAAATTTGGAATAGTCATAAAGAAAGTTAACGCAGACACATTGAAAGAAGATTTATAACAAATTTTAATTTATTTTCAATAAAAAATGCCGGTAAAAGATGGGGCAAAAATTAAGATAAGTTTAGTTACTGGGTCATGTGGGGTATCATTTGAAATTGCTATAGATTTGCAGTAATGCAGTCTTGCAATCAAGGTAAAGAACTTTACACATGACATGTAATTAGGGTAGAGGAATCAAAAGATGAACAACCCCCAATAGATGAACGTTGTTCTTAAAACGCACAATAATTAAATCCTGGCGTACTTTACAAGCTTATGAATATTTTTTACTAAAACTTTAACATTTTCTCTTCATAGACATTTAAACTTTTAAATAATAGATTAGTGTATGTGGTTGTGAGAGCTCGTCGAAAATATGCCTCGCACCGAAATCGCCGTTTGTATGGAAATCTTATTAAGAATGGCGCTTCAAAATTTAAGGAAATAAATTCGTATAAAATTGAATAATATTTCTACTGATATGCTTTTGCTTGGTAACGATTCTAGACTAATCCTGCTACCCTTTACATTATTAATAAAGGCATAATTTAACTTATTTTATTAAGTATTAACTGTTCAAGTTATGGTTCCAATATTGTGTGATTTATCCAATAGATGAACATCGTCCAACTTTTGGGTAAATATTAGTTTTTTTAAATACTTATGTAAATCCTAACGGTAACGGTAGATACTCCATTTATGTCTTAAATTTCTAGTTTGCTGTTCCTTGATTTTTGAACTAAAAGATGAACGGGACTTTCCTTGTCTAACTCAATTATTACGGGGCATATTTTAGTATGAAAACGGGACTGTTCACTGGATGAAACTATACCTAAAACATGAACTAAGAGAATTTACTAGTTCATCTATTGGGCTGCATTCCAATACATGAACGATTGTGTTACTTTTGTTAGTTCATTTCATCAACGTCGTGCCCGAAACTTGAACGGACTAAATTTATTCGTCTTTCTATACTACCGTTCATCTATTGGTGCCCAGCCGTTCATAATTAGGGTACTCCCTTTTGCATTTTTACTGGTTCATCTTTTGGGGTAAAAATGTTCAGAGTTAGGGCATTTTGTTCATGTTCTGGGGAAATTGGGCCATTTCGGAACACAATCATTTTTATAAAAATATTGGATAGTTTAAAGAGGGTTTGGAATAGTTTAATCTAAACTAGACTATATCTACTATAATATAAAAAAATAAATCTTCGTGAAAATTGGTTATTGGTAAGTCGCTTAATCGTTCATTTATTGGTTCCCCTACCCTAACAAGTATGAGACATGTATTCAAACTAGGCTAGTAGGTAATAAAACAAGAAAAAATATCATTACACATCCATGTAATGTCTCCGCGAAATGGAATCATTAAAGTAGGGAGGAGTCTTGTACAAATGACTCCCCAACCCGAACGTCATACATGGCTCATAAAACTTGCGGCTGTAAGTTTCGGCAATTACTTGAAACTCACACATGGCAGGATGAAGTTCGAGGAAGCTGTATCATGCAGTACATAAATATACTTGATAATACGTGTTGTTAGGATCCCAGGCTCGCGGAACCGTGGCTTAAGCTGGGAAAACGTTATGAACTTTATTTAAACTAATTTATTATATGTATATATATATTATCAAGTAGATTCGGTCCACAAAATTTATTAAAAAAAAAATTAATATAACTTTCGCTAAAAAAAATCCGTTACTTTACAATATTTACAAAAAGTACATATACAATATATATCCACGTAAAATAGTAGTAAGAAACGTTAGATTCTGTTAGGTTAGGTTCAGTTACCCAAAGGGAAAGTAGAAATTATTTATATCCACCGAATGATTCAATCAACATAGTTCACAATCTCGGAAAATTGTGAACTAGCCCTAGTTAGATTATATTATAACCTAACGGTTTTCACAATCTTACTGTGACTAAGTACCTATTTAATTTTGTTATATACCTCAATCATAACAAAAGCGTAAATCCATGTGATCATTAAAAAGTCATCTCCAAATCCAATCCGGAAATAGCGTCACAAGATCAAAATCACTCATACCTCTGTCAACCCATCCGATATTAAATCCTATCCCTCATAACAAAATTAGCCTCTATTCAAACGACATTCGAATCTGGATTTCTGAGTATTCCGGAATTCTCGGCGCGCCCCTTTGTCTCAACGCGATTGTAAGTCAATCGCAGACGTCTTAGAAATTAATGTAATGGGTACTCAAGACAATTGGGCCCCGAGCGGAGACGTGTTGCAGTTCATGTATTGTCATGCAGTATCTTAACTACAAACTCATCTGCGATAATTACTTGAGTAAAAAACCGCATGTTCTATACTAAAAAAATTAAATTGTATATAAATATCTTTGTATACTTTTCTTTGTGCAAGATTCAACTGTACCTGAAAAGGTAAACGGCTACTAATTTATAGACATATCAAGTCAAAGTTGATATCACTTAGATATTGCAATCGACCAGCAAAGTGAGTGCGGAATTGTAATGCATGGCTTTATTAAAAATAGGGCTCTGGAAATAACACCAGCACCAGTGATCGATTATCAACTAAGTTAGTGACGGAGACATTAAGGGTAAGATTTAAGAAAATTATTTTAAATTTAAATTGAAACTAAATAAAATAAAATGTTATGATACGACACGACACCAGCTAATTCTAAAACACAACACAACTTACAAATAACGAGCATGCTAGGGGATTTGGAATGGGTATCATGGGTACCTACATATCGTATTATTGCTCTCTTATGGCAGTTTTTTCTGAAATAGGTCGTATTGGTATTTAAGAAATTTACATGCATATTTTCACAAAAAATGTGTTTTCAATTGATCAAAAAACTGTTAGTATCAGTTTAACTGTGATCGAGCCCCGAGCGAAGACATACGCTTGTACAGGAACAGCGTGAAGTGAAATTGTGTTTTGATTGAGATGGGAGTTGCGTGGAACATGAGCATATTAGCGATGTAACGAATATCGGTTTTGAATATGAATTTCGTTCTGAATGCAAAATATTACAAAGACGCAATTGAACACAAATACCGTATGTGCTTTGGCGTCGATATCTTTGGTTGAATAAATGAGGAAGTTGAAAACTAGAATATATGTATATGAGCAAAATATTACAAAGACGCAATTGAACACAAAGACCATATGTGCTTTGACGTCGATATCTTTGGTTGAATAAATGAGGAAGTTGAAAACTAGAATATATGTAGCTATACTCCGTTTACACACATGCAAATCCCATATGAGATGAAATTCAATTAGTAGATATTTTCTAAATGGAGCTAATTAGAATACCGGTGTCTTTGAGAAATTAACTTAATTAAAGCTAAAGAATGCAGCCTTGAATTTAAAGCAATTGCTCAAAAACACATTGTATAATATGTACCTATGTACCTTCTAAATATAATTCTGTGGAAATATTAGTGAACAAGAAAAAACACTAAACATTTTTCACAACACAACCACCCTTATTAAAAAGTCTCAATATTAGCAGTATTTCGAACGTCTTACTTGTTGATTCCTCCCTCCGAAAGAAACCCCTTCGTCGCCCACAATTTATTGCAAGCCCATAAATATTAAAAAGTTGCCGCATAAATCTCTAGTTTTAATAATAAACGAGTTTCGTACGAAGAGGTAAGTCTCGGTAATATTGCTTTGCTTTCATCAAAGCTGAATTTATGGCAGACAGGTGGTTACGAATTACGATGGAATACTTTAATGCCTTTTAAATGACAAGGCATATTCAGATACATAAAATATGATATTTACCAATTTGATTTAAATATCAGTCTTTCGCGGTAGCAGAAAAAGTGTGACAGAGAAACAATTTTATGAAGTTGACAATGATGAAGTAGAGAACATTACAGCAAATTGAGACATATCAATCTCCCTTTTTTCAATAAAATTACTTGCAGTGAGAATGTACTTGCGGAAAACTTACTAAAACGCCTAAAATACAGGTTTTATAAATATAGTTCTGAACATCTGAATGTATATATATATATATATATATATATGGTACCTATATTTTTTCATCACATACGTAGGAATAAAAATTAAAAAAAAATGAAAAAATATTGTGTACAACATTTAAAATTACACCCAGATAAAATACACCCAGAAATTTAAAAAAACAATCGTTGAAATCCTACAAATCAAACAAAGAACAAAAATGAGCGATCCCAGCAGGAATCAGTTCCCCCAGTAGCACTGGCCGCAAACAAAAATCCAATCTCGTAATAATTGTCGTATTACCAACATTACAATAGAAGCTTCGTCGCGGGCGGTCGAAAAAAGTAAAATCTCTATGGAAATCATTGGGCGACTTGAACGTGGAGCTTGGAGTCTGGAAGTGCACCTTACTTCAAATCTAGATTGAAAATCATGGGTGCGCATATCAACGTGATGTATTTTGGCGTTAATCATAAACGCACACCAAACGCAGTCGTTGAAAACAAATACAATAAAACTTGCTTAATAGCTGGTCTTATACCATATGAATATATCGATACCAAGTGGATTATTGAAATGTTAAAGACAGTAGGTACACTAGGTACCTATAGTCTATTTTTCTTCCTCGTATAAAAGGGACGCACATAAATTTAAAATAAAAGTTACTGCAGCCTATGGTTGTCAGACTATACAAAAGCTTTAAAATAAATAGAAAAACGGAGAAAATCAGAATTAAAACTTTTTTACAAACAGACGAACAACTAACCCAATTCCCACAGTCAAGCTGTGTAAACAGCTTTGTAGGACGTAGGTATTTATTTTTGAGTTTTTATGACAATTGATTTTATTAAATAAATAATAATAATAATAAATCCGTCTCCGTCGAATTCTCCAAGTCGGTTAAAATACGCCTTCCAAATGTATGAAACACCATTATATAAGTATTTTCTTAAAATACTTGTACTACTAATTTAATTCGCTAACTTCCCGGTCATGCTTACAAATTCCGCAATATTTGAATTCATTGTTTTAAATGCGCTTCCAGTGTAAGAAAGGATTTGTTAATAAATCCTCGGTTTTGATTAATTAGCGCCATTCTTTCCGAGACGACAGGAAGCGCCGCCATTAATCCAAGATGGCGGTGGTATTGAGACATATCCGGTTGCTTGAGGGACGGGTTTTTCGATATTGTCTCGGCTAATTAATTAGATTTCTTGTGGTTGTTGTTCTTAAAGCAAAAATTGGGGTTTGAGAAAGGTATCCTGTTGGGCTTATATAGTATAACTATAAATGTGGATCTGATGGAATGTACAAAAATCGGTCTCGCGTAATATATATATATATATATTATCACAGCCGACTCACTCATTTGTACAAAGTTTGTTTGTATGGTCGATGGGCAATCAATCTGTCATTGCAATATCATGATTTTCTATCTTTTAATTTCTTAATTGCTAAAAGTGGCGCTGACACTAAGTAGTTTCATGTGCTCTACCAATTCCTGTATATTGTATTAGTAATAAATATGTACCTAACTATCGTAAGAATTTGAGATTCATCATCATCATCATTTCAGCCGAAAGAGACGTCCACTGCTAGACATAGGCCTCCCCCAAAGATTTCCACAATGACCGGTCGTGCGCCACCCGCATTCAGCGGACTCCTGCGACCTTCACCAGGTTATCAGTCCACCTTGTGGGGGGCCTGCCCACGCTGCGCCTTCCGGTACGCGGTCGCCACTCGACAACCTTTCCGCCCCAATGGCCATCGGTTCTACGTGCAATGTGCCCCGCTCACTGCCACTTAAGTTTAGTGATTCGGAGAGCTATATCGGTTACTTTGGTTCTGCTGGGGATGGTCTCATTTCGGATACGATCTCGAGAGAGACTCCTAGCATAGCCCTCTCCATTGCCCTTTGGGTGACTTTGAGGCTTCTTATAAGGCTCATTGTATGTAAGCGACAACGTTTCAATACCGTATGTCATCACTGGCAACACACACTGGCAACTGCAACACACAATATTCCGCAGTGCCTGAAGACGAAAGTCTTCGATCAGTGAGATCCATACTTAGCGTAAATTCAGATATATACTATTGACCTACCTGCCAAATACAAAACACAAGCCCTTCTTAACAAAAACTTACTGAGATAGCTCAGAGAGCTGTACGTAGGAAACCGATTCTAACATTAAAACTTGAACAGGTTTTGTTATGATTATGATACGAACTTGAAACGGCTAGCAGCATTCCACACACGCCACCACAATACGTGCAAGCGATATGCTCGGCGCTGGCCTCCGTATCCACAATATATGTACATAGTTATCACCACTTTTATACCTTGAAATAGATGTCATATCTAAAAAATAAAACCAACACCGTCGGAGGCCAAGCCGAGTTACTTGAGTTTTTTCAACAAGAATTTATCATCACTTAGTGAAAAAGTATAAAACTAAATAAAAATAGGAACAAGACCAGATTTACAACCCTGCAATTAACAACCCTTTCTAACCGTAACGGTGATAATCAGAGCTCCCTCCGATATTAAATTTTATTGCGATTGAACAGGTACAATGTCGGCGGTGAGGCATCTTAAGCCGCAAATCCCAGTTTTATTTGTTTGAAAAGACATTTAAGCTGGGAGGAATTAGCGATCGCGGGGATGGCGGAGCTTATTGCGTGTCGGTATTGTTAACAAATAATCATTGTTGTGCACCTCACTTCGACTTAAACCATGAAATGAGTTATCGGCTATATATCATATATCATATTTTGTCTCAACGCCAAATCAGTGGTATCTATCCTTGGAAATGCCAGCTCATACATAATTATGGGGGGCTACAACGGGAAACCTCCTCGAGTGCCAGGGCTCTTCCCATTCTCCTTGATCCGGTTGATCCGGGAAAAAGGGAAGGGTTCCTGGACGGTGCTTCCTGGGGGCAACGGTAAGCGATCTCTTGGAAGATTCCGAGGATTTCTTACTGGTGCTGCAAATATCCTGTCAGGGGGGGTTGGGGGGTTCCGCACAGGGAGTACTCTCATTGAGGGAGAGAACTTCTGAGTGTTGGCGTGAGGGGGCCTCCGGGTCTGCCGACAGGAATGCCGCTGTCCTGTATAAAACTGCGGTCCCGTACCCTGTCTAGGCAGAGGGCCTATGATGACGGACCGGGGGTTGCCACTGCTGGCCGGCGCCGGCGTGGTGGCTGCGAGGATGACCACCTCTATAAAAAATCGCAAAGGCAACCTGAGGGGGTGGAACCCGGGGTTTTTCCATCTCGCTCCCGGAGTGGAGGTTGTCATGAGGGACCAGCGTGTGGTGTCGCCCTGCACGCTACCTTCGGGCGGGGGAGCTTCGGCTCCAGGGGCTTCGGCCTCAAGGAGGGGACAGTTTCGGCTGTCGCAGCAGGCGGTGTTCGCGGTTGTGAGCCTAGGGCAATCCCGTGTCACCGTCACCAACGCTACAAGATGGGCATACCGTGGATGGTTTAGTGGGTAGTGCGGGTCCGGACCTGCGAGTCCCACATACCCGTCCTAGTTCCCCGGCTAGGCGGGATGCCTAAATGCATTCCTCCACGTAAAAAAAAAGCTCATACATAATTATAACGTAGATAAACTTATTGCCTTATATATCTAGAGCTTATTTTAAACCATTTTTATTTAAGTACAATTTTGTAGAAATATTAGCGCATCAAGCCGTCAAAAGTTGAGTTTAAACTAACTGTGCAGTTAATTAAAATCTTGTTAGTCTCTATATAATCATCCTACCACTGTCCATTCTTATGCCATGGGTCATTAAAAAGCCTGGGATCCAAGCTTGCAAGTTCAATAAACGTAATTACAGCTCAAAACGTGTACCCAAAAAACAAGTGAAGTTAAAAAATTACTATAGTTTTAGGTAGAATACTTCAGTACCTGTGTTCTAAATAAGTGAAGTAACGTATGGTTATTTGACAGTTTGCACATGTGATGCACAAAAAGTGTGCACATCTTTAACGACTTTTATTCCGCGTTATCTGTCTATTTATTTATTCATATGTCGCTGGATCCAAGAAAGTTATAAGGACAGGGAATAACCTATTGTGATACGACAGGGAATGGTTAGCAAAGGAAAGCAATATTGATAGGAATTAAGTTTACGTAATAAACCAACAGATCCTACGGCAGCTACGCCACGGTCATGCTTATCAACGCTTGTCAGTTTCCATGGATCTTATTGCTGGGTAATTGTTTTTAAAACAGCTTTTTGTTCAAACAATTTCATATTCGGGATCCCCTCGGTTTAATTGCAATAAATTTGTAATCCTTAGTTAACTTACATTCCTGTTTATCATTATTACTGGATTTAAAATTTTCTATATTCACAGTATTTATATTTTGCATGATATTAATTAATTAAATAGGTGATTTTGTAAAGCTACTGCGTATTGTAATTAATTGTTCCTTATTTTTAAATAATTAAAACAAAGTATACTAGCATGCGTTCCCGGTTAAATCCAAAAGAACTCGCCGAGATTTATCAACCTAATAGTTGAATAGTCTCTTGATGGCAATGTCTTCGTCAAGTTGGGCAATGGTAAGCGGGAACGCATCGAGACTGAAGAGGACATCGCGCGGCTGCAGGCCCCTCTGGACGAGAACCTGCCGCAGACATCGACTCCCGAGCCCGCAACTGAGGACGAGCTTGCAGCAAACCCTGTCGGCCCGCCTGGCCGAAGCCGACGTGCAGCAAAGCCGGTGGAACACTTTTAGCTGTGTTATGGTTATTTAGGGTAAACAACACAGATTCAGCTTGTATTCTCTTGTTTTCAGCGCTTCGGCAGTTCTCTAATGTTGAACTTACACAAATTATCCATTTATGTTTACCTTAACTCTCTTTATCGGTTTGTTTTAATTTTTTCTTTTCTTTTACCCACTTGTTTTTTATAAATTTGTTACTTTACTTGTGTACAGCTGTCATATCTGACAAATGTCACAGATGTCATTAGAGTTAGTTTGAGACAATGTTATAGTTGCTATCAAATCATTTGTATTTTTTTTTTCTTTTTTATTATTGTAACGTAATATGGCTACCTTCTTAGTTTCTTTTTGTTACTCTGTAATTTCTTAAAGGCAAACCGGCAGGATAAGCAAAATATAATGCCATTTTTTTTTGTACTTAATCTATGTTAATTTTTGTCAAGTCTTTATATATTATTGATACTCTTAAAGTAGTATATTTAATTATTTATTAATATAGTTTATTTATTAATATCAATGTCCGATAATGATACTTTTTACTCCGTCAGCAATGATAGTTCCACTTTTCTGTCTATTAATTCAGCCGATATGTCAACTTTACAGACCTTAAACTCTTTTTTAACTTGCGAACTGGACTCTGGTAATTTTAATATTTGCCACATCAACGCGCAAAGCATTCCATCTCATTACACTGACCTTGTTGATACTTTTCAAACCGATCATGTTCACGCAATCCTGGTGTCAGAGAGTTGGTTAAAGCCATCTCTTGATTCAACCTCTTACGCACTGCCTGGGTATGTTTTGATAAGGAACGATCGCACAGGAAAGGGTGGTGGTGGCGTGGCTATTTATCTTAGGAGCTCCATTCCATACAAAATCCTGCATTGTACGCAATCTCTGTACTCTAGATCTGCGGAATGGATTTTCCTTGAGATAAACATGAAAGGAGTCAAGGCCGTGCTGGGTGTTGTTTATTGCCCTCCCAACGTTGACTATTTCTCAGACCTGGAACAATTGTTGGAGTCACTTAGCACGGATTACACACATCACCTAATTATGGGTGATCTTAACACCGACCTTAGTAAAGATACGCCTCACAGTCGTAAGCTGACTTCGCTACTGCAGTCGGTTAACTTGTCCCTCCTTCCTCTTGCTCCAACTCATCACACCGCTACTACAGACACATGGTTGGATGTCATTCTTACGTCCTCCTCTAATCTTGTGGCAAAGCATGGTCAGCTTTTAGCCCCTTGTTTCTCTCACCATGATCTTATATATGTTTGTTATAAAGTAAAGCCTCCCAAATGCAAACCCACTTTGGTAACAATGCGCAGCTTTGCCAGGGTGAACTCCGACTCCCTGTTAAGGGATGCAGCGGCAATTGATTGGGCTCCGGTGTTTTCTGCGTCTTCAATTGATAACAAGGTGTCCCTTTTCAATGCTGGTCTGCTAGGTCTTTTCGACAAGCATGCACCTGTACGTACCGTTCGTTTGAAGCGTCCTCCAGCGCCCTGGATTACTGAAGGGGTTCGCATGGCCATGAGAAGAAGGGACCGCGCTTTCAGACTTTATAAGCGTGACCGCACTGATGAACACTGGAAACTTTTCAAGATAGCTCGAAACCGCTGCAATCAGATGGTGCGCGCAGCGAAACGTCGATTCATTCACCACAATGTGTCTTGTTCCTCAATGGCTGACGTTTGGAAATTCCTGAAGTCTTTGGGTCTAGGCAAACCAGTTAATCCTTACGATGCCCCTTCTTTATCACTCAACGATCTTAACAAACACTTTTCTTCTGCTCTTTCCGTTAATGATCATATAAAAGCCGTTACACTTTCAATTATTTCGTCCCTACCCACATCTATGACAGATATTTTTTCTTTTCACCCAACTTCTCAAATTGACGTTATAAAGATTGTTCAAGCCATCAAATCAAAAGCTGTAGGTTGTGATGATGTGAGCCGTTACATGGTGGTGTCGGTCTTGGACTGTGTACTACCTGTTATTACTCACATAATCAATTACTCTCTGGTAAATGGCGTATTCCCCGCCCTCTGGCGTAAAGCTTTTGTTCTCCCTTTGCCAAAAACTAGCAACCCCATCTCACCCAACAATTTCCGGCCTATATCAATCTTACCTTTCCTGTCGAAGATAGCTGAAGCGGTTGCTCACAAACAGCTTTCTCACTTTATTCATTCAAATAAATTGTTGAGCCCGTTTCAGTCTGGTTTTCGACCTGGCCATAGCACGTGCACAGCCCTTATTAAGGTGACTGAGGATATCAGGCGTGGCATGGAGGATCAAATGGTCACAGTACTAATATTGATTGATTTTACCAATGCATTTAACACTGTTGACCATGACATTCTCCTTGCCTTGCTTAAGCATCTGAATGTCTCGCACTCTTCTCTCAACTGGTTTTCTGCTTACCTTAGGGGTCGTCAGCAAGCGGTCAGAGTTGACCGGTCTCTCTCAGACTGGTGCGACCTAGCCACCGGCGTACCCCAGGGTGGTATTCTTTCTCCCCTTCTTTTTTCGACTTTTATCAATTTTATAACTCCTGCGTTTCGTTGCGCTTACCATCTGTATGCCGATGATCTTCAGCTGTATGACCATTGCAAAGTGTCCGACATCTTACTCACGATAGGAAAACTAAACCAAGACCTATTGCACATTCAACAGTGGTCCGAAAAGTTCGGTCTGTTTGTAAACCCCTCAAAGTGCCAGGCTATTGTCATTGGTAGCGCTAAACAACTTGCTAAGCTTAACCTTGATGCGATTAGTCCAGTGCAGTTTAACGGTACTCCTATCCCTTTTAGCCCGAGTGTTAAAGACCTAGGCGTGCATTTGGACTGCACACTGAGCTGGAGACCTCAGATAGCGGAAATCAGTCGGAAAGTTACAGGCTCCCTTCACTCACTCAATAAGCTCAGGCACTTTCTGCCAATTAAGACCAAGGTGCTTTTAGTTAACACGCTGATATTGCCCATAATCGACTATGGTGACGTGTGCTATCCAGATTTAAACGGTGAGCTGCTCGATAAGTTGGATCGTCTCCTTAATAATTGCATCCGATTTATTTTCTGCCTCCGGAAATACGATCACGTGTCGGAATTTCGTAGGCAGCTTGGTTGGCTTCCCATACGTCAGCGTCGAAACATTCGTATGCTTTGTACCCTTTACTCTATTTTAAATGATTCTCAGTCCCCTGAATATCTCAAACACTTTTTTCGCTTTTTTGGTGCATCCCTCGAACGTCAATTTCGCTCTTCGGGCAATCTATCCCTTTCCATCCCACTTCATCGAACAGGTTTCATGTCCAATTCGTTCACCATCCAAGTAGCTCGCCTCTGGAATAGCCTTTCTCCGGAAATCAGGAAATTGTCAAGCAAATTGGCCTTTAAAAGATCTGTGCGCGATTACTTTGCTGACGGTAATAAAAAAAACATATTAAGTTATAAAGTTTTCACAAGTTTTATCGGATATGTATATATATATATATATATATTTATGTATATATTTATATGTTAATGTATAATATTTATTTAGGTATGTATATATGGGTATTTGTATTTTATATTATTTTTTATGCGTAAGTTGGTTGATTTATGATAGATTTGCTTTGTTTTGTTTGTTAGTCTACTTTGTTAAATGCACCGCCTACAGTTTTTCTGCTTTGTCTTAAGGTTAGCTGGTAGAGAATGCCTTATGGCATTAAGTTCGCCTTTTGTACTATAAGTATTTTCTTTTGTGCAATAAAGATTAAATAAAATAAATAAATAGTATACAGTAGAACATCGATTATCCAAACCTCAATTATCCGAACACTCAATAATCCAAATTTCAGACTGAAAAAACTCTAAATAAAATATTTGACTATTATGAAGACTTTTTTAAATTCAATTTTAATCGGGTGTTAAATTTTAATACATATCGTACTGTTTTTATAGATATTAAAAGGTGAGATTCTTAGATTTATTTCCAAAAAACTCTGAGTTTCATTATTTGACACTTTGATTATCCGAACTAGCCTCGGTCCCAACTATGAGTAAGGTTGCCTGACCCATATAAGGCCTGGTGGATGGATTGAGCTATCACCGTCATGTGTGTAACCTGGTTCATCCTCCGTTGCAACAGCCATGCTTAGCTGCTCCTGTAGGAACTTATCTTCAAAAGAAGGCGGTGCGTGAGACCACACGTCGATTATTACTAAATTTCGGCTGAGTGAAACGTAAGTATTTTTAATATTAAATAGTGAATCTTCATTGCAATTATAGCCTACATAACCTACCTACATTAATCGTTTATACGTGCTGTGTTTTCCAATTAGAATAATATATTTATTGTATTACGTATTGGGATTTTTTTCTGCACTCACTACTCTACCCTAACAAGGCCCACCAGAAATGGACCTGGACCTTATTATGACTATAAAGGCTACCTTACCCACAGATATAAATGTAAGGAATCTGGAGAGGTTACAAAAATGCAGCAGTCATCAGGGACTTAGTTTTGCCATGTTTGCAAAAAGGATGTGGTTTTGGACATGATGCAAGGTTTATATGCCACAAAAAGTCCCGTTTATGGTGCTTTTTAGGAGACCGAATAATAATAGTGTTAAAAAAAGGGTTACCTATATGTTATATTTAACAAATCACAATGTTATCTAAATCAAATTACTATTCGTTTGTTGATTCCTTTCAACTGTCATAGGTTTTCTTCCTTGCCTAAAAAAAATAAAGTGGGCCTTTTATATAGGTAATGTACCTTAGTTCAGATAATCGAGGCTCTACTGTAGTCAAAAGCCGTATAATGACCCTACCAGATGACAACTACAATTTATAACAACTTAATTATTACCAATTTCATCTGGTAGGTGATTTTGAACGCCTTTAACAGGGAGAAGTAAAGGTAAAACACTTTGTCGATTAATTTTTAATAATAATACTTGCATAATATGTTTACCGGCGGCGGTTTTTCCGCGATACTAAGAAGCACTGTACTTAACTCGGCGATGACATGACAGCTTGAATTTTTAACGATCCGTCAGTTCCGTCACCGTCGCCAACGCCGCCGTAATTAGATTGTGGACGTCGTCAAATGCATTGTTCAATGCGAACTGTGGGACCATAACGAGGCGCGGTCCGGGCAGAGTGTAACATGGTTCCGTACATATTGGCTATGCACGCGACAGTGGTCTCTCCTCGGATATGACAGAATAGGCAGCATGGTAAGGTCGGCTTCATAAATATATATGCATCTGTATTCAATTTTGACCCTTTTTCCCCTGTAATAAGTTTCAAAGTGTATAGATATTTATAGACGTTACTGTAGTAATCGACGCGCGCGCAAATATCGATTTTTACCGTAATCGGTATGACAAAGCAGCACATATAAATAAGTAACAAGCCAGGTTGGCGATGCAATAGGGATTAATAATATTTTCAAGATTTTATAAGTTTCGTCGGATGACATAATACCTACCTTTAGATAACCCATCTCCTTCACCGCCTTAGAAATGTGCTTCTTCACTCTCTTGAAAGATGTACGAGTAAGATTCAATTTACTTAAAGGCATCCATTGATTTTCTTTCAACTGATCACCCTACAGATTTCAATTGTAATGTAACGTTAATAATTAGCCACACTTCGCACCTCAAGATTTGCTTCAATATGCAGTCTTCACTTAAAGATACAAATTTTATTACTTTTATAATAGTACTAAAATAGTGTAAGTAACGTGCGGACCTCCAAACCCGGTAAAAACTGCATGGGGCACCGCAACCCCCGTAATGACATTAATTCGTAACCTCTTATTAGGGCGGGGTGTGATTGCGCCCCTTCAACACCCATCGTTTCGTACTTTGTGGAATATATGGGGCTCAAGGACGACGTTTTTTGTTATTTATGACCTACCTAAACTTTCCAATAATTCGCGCTGAAAAGTAGCAATTATTGCTATCGCAATCCAGCGCGGAAATGCCGCCTCCATACTGGGCACCTTACCCAAGATACCCAAATCCTTGCCAAAGATATAATAGTTTAATATTTGTGATTAGATTTATTTAAAACTAATTTTTTTTTTACGAAAGTCTATGTAGAGTAGAGGCTGTATCTGCCTTATAAAGAGGTTGAAGTAAATAGCAGCTATTTTTAAGCCGGTTATTTTATTTCGAACATTCGTACTATTCGAAATATTGGAATTTAATCAAAAACGTATTGGCTACCAAATACCATGCATCCGCTGACTTATTGGGGCATTCGAGCGCGATGTATTGATGGTAATGAGATTGAATTTGAATTGAATTCGAATGCAATTCCTCTAATGTGAATTGCATCTTAAATACATGGAAATTTGGTTGTTTACACTCGTCATCAACATTTAAGAGCATAGCTCTTGTCGGTGAACTGAAGTATATGCAAACTCTTCTGCCCAGCTCTTTAATTATTATTTTACTCGAAGAAAATATTTGCCAAATTTCAACACAATAACAGCATATTAAAATTCTCATAGCGGGTTACTCACGTCAACCCTTATTGACGTGAGTAACCCGCTATGAGAATTTTAATATGTCTGATACTCACGGGAGTTTTCTAACAATAACAGCAATATCTCTACTAAGATTAGTATATTTTTGCTCAATAGTGAGGGGAGTAGAAATGTCACAGTCGTAATGTGACGCGGTAACGAGCGCATTCGTTCCGGCGGAGTCGGTGACAAATGCCACGCCGGCGGCGGAGATGTCAACCTTATTTGTCTACATACTTTATTGATACAAAAATATTTGCAACCCATATTCCATTGGTAAGCAGGAGGTCCCATTTGGTAAAGTTTGTTCGGTCGTTCTTGTGACTAACTAGAACAATCGAAACACTTGGTCGTGCTGATCCGAACATCCCAGTTGTTTGCATCTGGTGTAGGTAGTACCTAAGGTGCACTTAACTATATGATAAATAACTCAATTTATTTATCATAAAGAGGAGATACATTTCAAGTCGTACCAGACCAACATCTAAACAAACACACAAAAATTACTTAAGACTAAGCTTAAACCTATAACCTATTAACTATATTGTAATCATCAAACTAGAGCAACGAAAATACGCCAACGCTACTCTAGTAACAATAACAACTAGGCAACTTAGTTACCATAAGGATATACAAAACGGTCAGTCGATCTGCTGAGACTCTAATGACATACAACTTAGGAAACTAGACAAATGATCCCAAGCCACAAACTGTATTAAAACGGAATCACAATGCGTTATCAACGACACGGCACATGCACAATGCACATATAATGTTACCGATGATTGACAGCGAGGGCGACCCCCCCCCCTTCCTCTCCCCTGGAGCCCTTTACCCCCGCTGCCTTCATTAACAAAGGGGCAAATGCATTGCGCCGATGATACAGCTCCTGTTCATGTGGTTTACAAAATGCAGGGAAACGTACGGATACACATCCGTACTAACTATAACCACATGAGACTAACTTCAATTAAGTACTTGGTACATGTAAAGCTACGCACAAATAGTTGTTTTCGGCAGATAGAAGAGAGAATGGGCACAGCGGATGCGTAGGTATCGTTTAGTGTGGTAGGGCACAGCACAACGAATGTCGTCTCGCCCAAATCTGAAGCAGAGCCCATCTGGGGAATTACCTCCACCTTACAGAAAACCGCAGTTTAATAACACTAGACCCTACTCATGGTGTTGTGTTTCTGTTGGTGAGTAAGGTTGCCAGAGCTCCAAGAGGATTCACTGTGTTAACCGCTGGGGACCCACGGAGCAAAGCTTCCCCCTTTAGCTGTCAACCCAGCGAATCTTTTAAAGGGCCGGCAACGCGCATGTAACACCCCTGGAGTTGCAGGCGTCCATAGGCTACGGTGACTACTTACCATCAGGCAGGCCGTATGCTTGTTCGTCACCGTCGTAGTATTAAAAAAAAGTTAGAGCCAGACTAACTTGCCTTACTTATAACAAAAAAAACCCAGTCCAAGATAGTTCGACCCTATGAAATCAACAAGCTATGAGCTCAATTGCACCCCAGATTCAAAAACTTTACAATCTCGCTCTCGCTCTGTGTCATCCCTCATACAAGAGATCCGATTCAACATGCGCTATCGATGATCACATTTATTTTGGATCGCCTGAAGAGGTATTTAGCAAACGGAAAACTGGAAGTAAGGAATAAGAAAACGATTTAAAATTAAATTAAAAATGTCAAATGACTAGATGATTAAAAAAAATTATACTTATAAATATCCGGACATGGGGACATGCAAACTATAATTTTGATTTAAACCTCATTCACTTAAGTCCTAAAAACAATCTCTAGCGAAAGTTTTTTTTCTTCTAGATATTTCCCGCCCGAAGCGCAATAGACAAGGCAAAGTCCCGGCCACTCTACGAAATGGGAAAAATTAAAAAGTAATAAAAACACAAATGAGCCTTTCAATCATCCCTCTGGCAACACCGACGCCTGTCACGTGAGATTAAAAAGTTTCGCACGCTTAATTTGCATTTTGGTCTCATTTGCATAGCGGTGCGTCTAATTTTCGTCATTGTTTTAACTTGAAATAAGATTTTTGACTTTTTTGGGTTTACGTAGAATGTTTTGAATTACTTGGAAGAGCTATAGCTTTTACCTTCATTTCATAAAGTCTATCTAGTTCGTACTTATACTGTTAACAGTGTTAACAATTAATTTATTAGGTGTAAATTTACTCTAAAATATTTGACTGGTTGACTACTAACTGACTAAGCTTGCCGGTAAGTCGCTAATTCTATAAAGATTCATTTAAAAATGAACCTCGTCAACAAGCGACAAATTGCAGAATAAGCGCACTATAGGATCATTTTTATACCAACTGTAGGTTATGATGTTATGAACTAAAACGGGACATTAAGCGCGTACATATCTTTAAAAAAAACCTCGGACGTTTCGAGGGTGACTTTACTCCCGTTGGAGTGGGTTGCGGTGTGAATACATCGTGAATGTTTAAATCAGTGTTCCACCTTCTAGGTGCCACATAAAATAATATCAACCTTTTTTCTGTAATGCAAATCGAAATCAAGGCAGTCTCCGTCTCTATACCAAACTTTTAAAATGCATCAAGTTCGTTAAAAGCACACAAAAGAAAAAAGTGGACACAAAAGGAAATTGAAACGAGGAAATTGTAAATTTATGAGATGCAGAGCCGGTGACAGACAAAAAATATGATGCAGACACTTTTACAGCGGCGAATAAAGTGAATCACTGAGCTTCACTTTTCAGGAATGAAGGACTTTTGTCAAATAAATACTTATTAATAAAACTAAAATAATTAGTCAATATTAAGAATACAAATAGTTATTTATTATACAAGAGAGCACAGTTGTTGTTTAACTCTCGTGCTTAGAATGTCTCAAGAGAAAGATTTTAAAATTGAGTTACGAGCGTAGCGAGTGATTCAAAAACTGGAACTTTGAGGTATACTAGGGTCTCTGAGAGTTGAACAAACTTTGCCGCAGATTGTAATAGGTACAAAACATTTTCACCTAGCTACGAGTATGGCGAGAAAAATAAAAACTACATACACATCTCACCCAAATCTATTACAAATCTCATCCAAATTCCAAATGTTAGCTAGCCGATATGTATAACAGGCTAACAGCTATCCGATATTTACTAAGTAGGTACTCAAAACTACGTTTCAAAGTCAATGCTACTCGTACCAGTTAACTTGAAGAAGCCACTCAAAACTCTAAGTCAAATTGCTTTCTCCACTAGTAGATCAAATACGTTTTCTATGCTCATGCTATTTTTAAAGGATAAAATAGCCCTTTCCGAGCTAGTGAGGTGAAAAAGATTTAACATCATTATAAGAAAGTAGTGAGACGTGGGGAGATTACGAGGAAAAAAATTTCACTAGTACAAAACCAAGCCCTTAAAATCTAAAACTTAATCCTAATTGTACTTAAAACTACCTTTGATACCTATTCACATTGCACAAGTAACATTTTTGATTGACTCAGTCATCATTTTAACCCTGTGAAAACGAGTGCTGTAAAGGGCTCGAAACGTAGGGTCATGGTGTCAATAAACGCGATCAATCCGTTCTAACGTGTTTAATTTTAATTAACAACAATCGCGGTAACACGCACGATTTCGTACCCGGGTTTCGATTCGAAGTTCGAACCGCAGCGACCGCTCCGCAGCTGTCGGTTAATAATTTAATTGTGCATTTCCCTCCCTTTTTCGCGACGCTTCGCGGGAAACCATCAGGCTCTGCCGTAACCACTTCACAGTGAATACTGCAATACGGTTTTATAGTCCAGATATTTAAATTAAAGCAAGAGTCTAATGGCGTTATTCATAAACGCACTTTAACAACAGTTTAGCTAAATAATTGTTTGTCCTTATCTGTCACTTTGACAATCGCGTTTGTCAGAATAGGAGAAAACATAATTAAACTAAAGCTTCTGTTAACTTTTTTATGAATAAGGCGGTTAATCTTCTCTATGGTCAGAAAATAAACGGCTTACATTACAAAAATTGGTATACACTGGCAGCCGAGAAAATGCTAATAAAAAACCAACACGGTGAGCTTTGATTTTTTATACCAGATTCCCCAATTTCACCACGTTGACACGTGTGACAATTGTCAGCATCATTATTACTAGTATTACCAGGCGTCTATGGGCTGCGGACGCCGCTTACTATTGTGCGGGTTGTATGCTTGTTTGCCGCCAACATGTCATTTATAAATAAAAACATTGTTACCATTAAAAATAATACTTTTCTAAAGAGCGTTTGATATTTGTCACAAAAAACGCGACATGTCACGAAATTCCGTCACAGGATCATTCTTATGTCAAGACACTATTAGATCTAGATTATTAGATTAGATCTTGTGACAATTGTCATTGTCTGCACCAAGAAATTATCTATTTACTGACGATACATAACGTTTTTATTGAAATTATCGAAATAGTGGTGTGTTGTGCGACGTGTTGTTATGGACCTCTGAAACATCAGTAATTCAGTCATTTTAGGAATTGTCACACTTGTCAGCGTGGTGAAATTAGGGCCGCGAGCTGTTCTCGCGGGTCCATGCTACTACAGGGTATAATGTGTACTTGTGTAGGTACCTACTTATTTTTATTTTCCACCTAACTTTGAAAGGGGCAATAAAAGAGAAATGAGTTGAGTAGGTAAATAAAGCTTTTTTTTATGCTGCCTACGGCTATTGATAAAGTTGCCTAAATCTACAATAGAAAACCTAAGTACCTACTACTACTATCCTTCTTCCTTCTAGACCATATCCCATTTACTTGGAGTCGGCCTTCCTTGTCCGTCATTTCCATTTAGCATGGTTTCGTGCTGCGTCTTTATCTTAGCAAACCGTCGTCCACCTGGTGGACTGTGGTCTACCGCGGGAATGTTTAAGCTAAGTACTACTATCCAACTACCTATTTAAAAAAATACACGTTTTGTAACAGAAATAAGTATGATTTTCTCAAGTATTTTGAGTAGAATTTTACACGTCTCCACCGGAAAATTAACATCCCTCCGTTGCCGGTGCAATCATTTTTGTTACCTTTGCAAGTGCATTTCTATAACTTGACCCCTGTTAGAGTAAAATTCATATTTTCAATGGTATAAAACTTACACTGGTCGACCGCTATCAGAGATACCATTTTGATTGTGAATGACACACCGGAGCTCCGGTGTGTCTTTCGCGGAGGAGGAGGAATGACACAGAAACGGCATTGCGATTGAAAAAATCTGTCATAGCCACTTAGATAAATATAGTCTGACAAACTACGTCTGACAGTAGTTCGTTTTAATCAATACGAGTACGCCTTCCTATTTTCGAAGTGGCGAAAAACAGCTTACGGGTGGATTTCAAAAAAAGTGTACATTTCAAAAATAAAAATGTCCTCATCATTAAAAAAATCTGTATAAAAATAAATATTGCATTCCAAGTGATTCATAATATAGCACACCTTATATCGTAATAGGGTTTTTATACAGTTAAAGAATATAATCAGTAAAAGTATGTTAGAAAAAATAAAAACTATATTGAACATTTATTCTCGAAATATATACAGTAAGTGTAACTTACCTAACTACCTACCCAGGGACCGGAACCGGTTACCATAACCCGGGTTTTTCATAAGGTTATTTTAAAGGTTGTTTTCAAAACACCTCCAATTCAGTTAACTCATGATACGGAAACCTTAATCATTCGGAAACCTTATCGGTCCAGTTAACCCCAATTAACCTCTAACCAGTAACTAACCCCAATGAATTCTGTTAGTGTTTTATTCTGTTTTGAACAGTTCAAACGAAAGCAATCTTTATAAGCCCAGGAATTAGACTTAATATTGAATGACCATGGCTAGGAGTTAGGACGTTTTCGCTCGCTGTGGAACCAGGTTTGTTTTGCTCTTAGTGTGGCATCGTTTCTTTATTTCCTTACTATAACCTAACATTTTAGGCCTAACATTTTTATTATCATACATAGAAATGAAAGCGGCGTGAGCGTTTGTTTCTACTATGCTCAAGTTTATTTATTTTTCTTGTAGTTAATCAGTCAAATATAGGTAGAGTCATAAATAATCATCATACATGGGTAACTTAGCGCAATTATTCTGATATTATTTAAAAACAAAACATAACTATTAGTCTCAGATTACGAAGCGATAAAATTCAGCAAATAGTGCTATTTTGTGAGTACATCTTGTGACGGCTGTCGGTAAAGTTAAAACTTTTTAAAATCTCGACATTGTTATCCTTTGTAAAACCAACAGCTAATTACCTGCACGAAATAGTACCATAAAGAACAAGAGATATTTTATTAAATAACAACAGTATTCCTTTGGCAATAAAGTTCAAATTGTTATAGCATGCACTCAACGTATAACCTTTTGAAATTAAGAACCGAGGCGTGGTCAACCAGGTGTCTGTTTATTTTTCATAATTAAAAGTTGATTTGATTATTGTAGCTTGTGTTAAATTTTGCAACTTACGTAGGTAGATATTAAAAAAAGTGGGAACAGATTTCTTATCGATTTGAGGATATTGTGCAAGCTTCAGTCGCTACGCTACCAAGTACCGGCAACGTTAGCTACACTGTATTCTATTCCCGATATTTCTTACAATCGACAACTGGCCTACTTTTTGGATTTTTAATGCATTTGGATTCTTGAATTTTTAATCCATGCTTAGTTCATACACTACTCAACTACAGCAAAAATAATATAATAAATACCACCCTCTAACTAAGACTTGCAAAACACGCTACCGGAGGCCTAATGCATAATCAGTTGTAGCTTGTAATATTAGCGGAAGTCTCTTTTCAATCCCTTTTATTAGAAAGAGAGTTCCGCTAATATTTTAAGTTACAAAATAAATTATACAATTGTCCCCAGGTGGTCAGATCATATTTCATTTCTAAAAGGTTTTATGTGAAATGCGTCCTATTCCAATTTGACCCTTATTCATAAGACAATAAATTTGTAATTTATATTACAGGTTTTTGTATTACTGCATTTCATTTTCTGCAGGTAATTAGCGATTGGGTTTAACAAAAGATACTACAATGCTATTCATAGCAGATAAGTTTCAAGTGGAAATCGTGATTTCAAACTGTTTACATTATAAAACGGTGAATAGTTTTTGTCTTTCCTTAATTTCTCATATATGCGTCAAGAGTGATAATGCGACAATAAAAGTCTTGTTTATTACCAATCTTAATACGATTTTGCCGGCAATTACTTTCTTTTCTTACCTGGGTGCGTAGCCAAGATGCCAACCGCTCACGCTCACTCGCTAATGAAATGCAACTGTCATTGTCACGCTAATAAGAAAGAGAGATAGAGAGAGGTAGCTACGATACATTATTAAGCGTGAGCGATTGGCATCTTGGCTACGCACGCTGACGTCTGACGTGTTTTCACTTGAGACCGCTATTTGCTACCATTGGCAAAACAAAAGTATGTATTTGAGTTAATTGTAAGCAAGTGCAGCAAGCGGTGCTCCAAATGATTATGACATACTTTGATATTGGATACTTATTATTATATTATTTTTTCGTATCTCGTATTATCGTAGTAATGAGCAAAATTTGTATAATCGTACGAGTTTGAGATTAGGGCTCCCGATTACAAGAGTACACGCTGACACGTGGCTCCGTGTACACGAGTCGTGTCTTAATTACACGTGGCCTAATGGCATGTTCCAAACAGAGCAGAAAACCGGTATCGTGTGTGACAAGACGCTTCTGTAATGTGTTTAAATTAATTTGAAAATGTACCGACAATAAATGAGTAATTAAACATCTATAATTTATTTTATTACATTACAATATCGCATCTCGAGATACTCTGGGTATAACTTTTTTAAGTAGGTATATTCACGGAAATACTACTAAAATTACAGTCTTTCTCCGGGACCACGGGGGCAATGTCGCCCTTGAAACGTCGGAGGTTTGTTTTCAAAGTTTATACACGATTAAGCCCCGTTTTCGTAAATTTATAATACTAAAATTATAATAACAATATCTAATTATATACAAAATCTAACAATGAAAAAGAGTTTTCTACTGATTTTATTTCCTTTAAGAACTCTCATATGTAACAGGAAGAATAATTATAATATAATTTGATGGCCATAGAGTTAGAATTTTTTTTTAAGCTATTGCATAGCTTCTATCGCGGGCCTTGAGCGCGGGGACTGAATCCAGAAATTCCGTAACGAAAAAAAACCTGACGCTCCCCACTCCGACCTCCGACGGACCGAAACCGACTTTATTCACTTTGTTACAAAGTTCTTTATCGGGGAAAGGATATATCTCCGAACGAATGTCGCTAAGTGTCATATTCTATACAAAATATTGAGGACAGTAGCTTTTATTACCAGAGATACGGCGATGTCAAACGTCAAAATAAACACTATTATTTTAGTCCCGCCAAAATCAAATATGTTAGTCGCAAACTTATGTTTCTTATTTCAGTTATCATAAACCTATAGTTTCAATGATAAATATTCCTGAATAACCAACAGCTACTGTAAGATAATAAAACCCACATGTATTGTAAAATAATGTTGACAACTTTTCTATCAAAAACATTGAATTTGAAAATGAATAATGATCCACAAGAGTCTACAACAAAATATGGGACCACCATTGACGCGGTATTTTCTAGGTATTTAGAGGATATTAAGTCGCAAACTTATGTTTCTTATTTCAGTTATCATAAACCTATAGTTTTAATGATAAATATTCCTGAATAACCAACAGCTACTGTAAGATAATAAAACCCACATGTATTGTAAAATAATAAAAACATTTTAAACAATATTAACTTTTTATTTATTAAATAATAGAAAAATTTGTTTTCTTATCGGTCACCACGCTCAAAAAGTGTAACTTGAATTAATATCAAAGAAAAAGAAATACTGCATGAATAAAATAAATAAATAATTATAATTGCATAAGTTGATACAAAATGATATGCAATAGCTTTACCGCGGCAGTCCCCGAGTGCCACACGTATTTTTTGAAATAGTTTTAATGTCTGATGTGTCGGTATTTAGATCGTATTTATATCGTTTTTCCCTTCCTTTCATTTTAAACAATTCTATATTATGTTTTACGAATATACACATAACAAATACATATAAGGATGGCAAGGGTAGTATACTTTTTTAAATAATGGCTTGCAACTATCTAGGTAATATGCTCCACACAAAGATCTTACTCGTAAACACTTTCTTTGGGCTAAGAAAACCTTATCAGCATCTGATGAGTTGCCCCATATTATTATTCCGTAACAGATTTGCGACGATACATAACCGTTATAGGCTGCCGTTGCTGCCGCCTCAGAGACGGTTGCTCGCAGACGATACAAAATATAATTAAATCGATGTAGCTTATTACAAAGGGTATTAATATGGGCTTTCCAATTACAAAACTTATCATTCTTAATTCCTAGAAAAACTGCACTTTCCGTTTCATTAAGTTGTACTTACGCCATTAAAATCGGCAGATAATCTAATTGGTTTTGCTATTATAAGTTTGAAATTAAACCAGTTGTGTTTTGGCTAAGTTAACTTTGAGATTATTATTTTCTAACCAATTTGTTACATTTGTTAATGTAGGTACATGTAATAATATTTCTTAGAGAACCATCTGTATTTTCTTTAATTACTATGGTTGTGTCATCTGCAAATAGTATAGTGTCATTTTGTGTGGCGCCAGGTAAATCGGTGATGTAAAGTAAAAACAAATACGGCCCTAGTATACTACCCGATGGCACGCCGCATGTGTTAATGATGAACGGCGAATTATACGTTTTGTTAAGGTTTTTAACTATTTTTGTAACTTCTACACATTGTCGCTGCCCATTGAGATAGCTTTTTAGCCAACAGTACGCTTGCCCTCTTATACCGTATTTAACTATTTATATTACTTTAATAGCAATGTTTCATGGCACCCTAGACCCATAAAGCCATCCAGGATCTAGATTTCTGCTCATTCTATGCATTCGTGTACATACACACAGAAAACATAGAAAAGCGGAAGTGTTTACCGTGACACCAATTAGTAGGTATAGGTATCGGGATACAAAGTATCAACTCAAAATATGTGTAATAATAATTTGACTGGATTACGTAAATTGTAAGAATATTAATGTAAAATACCAGACCAAGATAATATAACGCATCGCGGCTTAGACATTGCCGAGATTCATTTTTTATGTGGAACCGATAAGGGCAATAACAATAAGCCTGCACTCGGTCGGTATTCATCTTTGTGCACTTAAATGTCATTGTCTCATGAGAGTAATTAGTAAAAACAATGCAAGTAAAGTTTTTGAAGCAGGAATTTCTAGAGCTGCTTTCAATATTATCATTTTAAATTGCCATAATTTTTATAACGATACCCTTACCAACAACTCATACCTATCCGTAGTCTGCACGTGCAAGGCCATTTTTTTGTTTTATAAACGAGCCTTTGTTAATATGAGCACGTCGGCTCCAAAAGCTAATCCTAATAATTACCTACCTACTAGATGTGGAAACTTAAGTGGCGAGTTGGCTATATGTTCAAAGTTTAGTGACACCTCTCTACCCCCAGCCCTCATACTGGTGTTGCTCTCGAGCTCTCTTAGATGTCGCTTTTTGTGGGGGCCCATCTTATGTGGGCGAGTCACCGTTTGCCGTAAATTAAATTTATTACCATTTTGTTAGGCAGACGTCTGATTTTATTCTCTATAATACAGTATTTAGTCAACCACCTTCACCTAATAGACCAGTATATTTTAGTTTCCATTAAATCTCAATAGTCTATACACCCTGGCGGTGCTGCCTCTGCATCCCATAACTCGGGCAGGTGCATCATTCGCTCGGTGTACCCCTTACATTTCATTAAATTGTCGAAAGGGTCTCAGCGTGTTGGCTTCGGCTCCGCGTACGCCTCCCAAAGGTCCGGAACACAATTGTTCCGTGATGGGAAGACCTACCTATTATGAAGATTTAAGACAAAAGTGTGATATTATTTTTTACTATCGTTGTAGAATTGTTTTTGCTGAATATTTTGTATTTTGATTGTTGTTCACATTGATCATAATATGTACTACGAGTATATCTAATTTTTTGTTTGTATCCCTACTTTTTATTTTAATTATCATGCACTGTTACTTTACACGCCAAGGGGCCTTACCATGACGTCTTAACGTGATTCAGTTTAGGGCCTAAACTGAGTCGCTGCCATACAACTGAGCACAGGTCCCTTACCTGAACCTGAACCTTAACTGAATTGCGTTAAAGGGCATTTTCAGAAAAAAGTGCATCCTTTTAATGAAAATGGGTCCTCAATTATCCATAAAAAAATTTTTTTGTCAGGTTTGTAACGGCCGATACGAAATGTATGAAAAAAATGCGTTACAAAGCTGACAAAAAAAACGGGACACTATTTTTCTTGTTTCCAATAGTACTCGTGATTCTGGTTACAAAAAACCCAAAACTTCCTATATTCAAAAAGAAATGAAAATGGTACCCTATTTTTGAAAATGCCCTAAAACGTTATGGTAACGGATAAGGATGGGTTAGGTCCGCGTGTATTTAAGATCTGTTTCTACGAGTACCACGGATACTCGGATCTAAATTACACGCGAGCCCGACTTGTAAACTTGGCTACCTAAGTTGTTTAATTATCATTGCACGTGCGGTATTAGACGATTTATTCCTATTCATTCCTACTACAATGGTTTTGAATGTTTTGATTAAATAACTTAACAAAATATCACCTACCGACGTTAGTCGTAAGACTCGTAAGAGATATTCACTAAATTCGTTGAACAAGTTAAATCCGTCAAAATAAACACTACGAATAACTTTAAATCACAACATGCAAGCAAACGTAATGATGTTGCAGTTTCATTAATTGCAATTTTGTTTAGTACTACACTTTTAATTTTCGAAAGCTTAAGAAATTCACGTAATTAATAGAAGTATTTTTATTTATTATAACGTGAATTGAAGTTGTAAGGTATGATGACATTTTATTTGATGAAATAATCTAGTTCAATCTAACGGGTTGTTGTGTATTTGAAGAAAAATAAGAAATTATTAACACGTGCCGTCGCGTTGCCGTCTTCGCTTTAATTTGAAAGTGTAAGACGTAGAAACCGCTTGTTATTATTAATACAACTCTAGTGTAACGGCTTATAGTTCAAAATTGATTGAAGTGACAACTATGAAACAAACCTGGGTTATTCTACCTGTTGGACCCAAAAAACAGTGCAAGATACAAATGTCCTAAGTACGAGGTTTTTATATGTCCTTTACGACATTTCTATCGTTCACTGTTGACACGGAATTGTCTTTGCCGATGCCAGCCTCTACTGTTATTAGATATTGAATCTAATTTACTTACACGTAAAGAGTATACTCGTTTGTTATAATAAGGTTAACAGTAACCTAAAGAAAACCCCAAACAAAAACCCTATCGGGATAGGGTTTTGCAGTTAACCGGGTTATGGTTACTGTTACAGCAACATTTCGCTTACCGTTTGTATTCGGTTACTGAATGTTGCTGTTACAGTATCATTGTGTAACAGATATGATTAGGTAACCAACTCGATAGGCTTAAGCCTAAAGAGGGGTTTTCCGGTCCCTGTACCTACCTCTACCTACCTACCTAACTCTACCTACCTTAAATCTAAAGTAGGTCCTTGAGGCATTGTACCTAGGATGCTGGCGGCATTTCCTCGTTGTATCGCAATGCTGATACGTTGTGCGAGGGAGCCACCAGCTCTTCGGTCACCAGCTCTTCGGTCACCAGTAAGCAGTAACATCAACCAGACGTTTCGCGATTTCTACGAAAAATTTGCGTGCGCTGGGACCCCATGGACCAAGAGTTTCGACCCCGAATGGTACAAAAAGGTACTCTTTGCCCAGGCTCTTATATTTATTACGTTTTAAAATTTCGGCGCATTCAGCCGCTCCGCCCGCTTTTACATTAGTTCGTTGGAGATGGGACGGTGCAAGCGTGTCTACACAGGTAGCATCCCACACCAGCATCCGTCCCAAACTCCAAGGAACCAAGGACACCCCATCAGGTCTCTTGCCGTCATCCCTGAAAATGCCAGTCGGCTCAAGGAGAGCAGGCACGTTTATGGTGGCAAGAGACCGACGGATTATGTCATTAAGAACAAAATAAAAACTTAAATATTGTTTTTTTCTCCCATACAAAATTCATATGTCCTCACGACACCCCGCGGTAAACAAAAATTCATAACTTTAGCATTGAAATGAATTGTGTGGTGATTTTTTAAGGAGTTCTTTAATATACACAATTGTTTCTAGAAAACCATTTTTAGACGATTTCTGTATTATATGTTTAACAAAATCCTATGTTGAAATTCGAGGACAAATTTCGTTCCATTGTGTTACACAGCTGTGTTACGCCGTATCAAACGTTTAAATGCGAAATATGAACACACCAGTGATATAGAACGTCTGGCAACAATTTTAGGTTGCCCCGACGCCAGCGCATATTTCGGTATCTACGAGTAGGTATAATGGTTTTCACGCAGTGGTGAGGTAAAGTGTGTTTTTGTATTTTGTCGAAAAAATTACCAAATTTGGATCTATGTTTAAAGCAGGAAGCTTATTGTTTTTTCTCAGTATTTTACATAATTCGGTAGATAATTTAGTTGACTATACACATAGGATCCACAAATCCAGAAATTATTTGTCTTCTTTTGTCTACATGAGGTGAAACATGTGGTGACACCCATTTTTGCTTCCATTGTGTGATTTTTGTGTTACGTATCTAAACTTAAGGATCGTTCACATTGCAATTTTCAACCAACTTCCAAAAAGGAGGAGGTTCACAATTCGTCGCGTTTGAATGTTTCAGTTTTTTTTTAAAACATTGTTTTATTTCCATGTATTTGCCAAATTTACATATAAAAACAATAATTTCCGAGTTCTATGAAAATCAACTATAGTATCTTCACATAAAACAAACTTTTTTTTGTACTTGTGAAGTAGTCCTTATAATTTCCATTGTGATATTTTCTGCATTTTGTGTCACATTTTTGTGAATATTCCATTATGTACACTTTTTTTGAAATCCACCCTTACAGCTGCAGAGAAAACGCCTGCACGTTTTCTATATAAATTATTCCTGCTGCTGAGTATAGTAATTATTACCAACTTACTTGTATTTCATATTAAAAACAGATTTTTAAACTCGTAATGCCGCTCGAGATGCATCATCCGCGCCGGAAAGCTTTTACGAGACGAGGGCTTTCATCGTAGAACAAAATGGGATATTCTGCACCACAACATAGCTGTGTAAGTGTGTATAGGGTACTATTGCTGAGGATTACAACACTTCACAGACTTAAAACTGGGGCGCAACACCGCTTATTTATTATTCACTTCAACTTATACTGTTTATGACTCGATGTGGGATGTGGGATGTGAGCAGCTTTTTTTTATTATTTAATTCATGTTTTTAATTGATAGACGTACTAAAATTCTTCTTCTTTCTAGCATTTTGCCGCGGCTCAGAGACCCTAACCCTAGAATACTAGAATATTGTAAACAACAACCCAATCGCATGCAGCACCAATGCGTTTATATTCCAAATGATTAAATAAAGTGCCGCAGATAGTCTTAACTTAACCAGCATACCTATAGTAACTCAGAATTTAAAATACACCCCCAATAGTTGAATATTGAATTAAACCTATTCCAGAACCATTTCTCAATATTTCGATTAAAGGATGACTCACACTAGGACGGGCCGGGATGTCGCCGGGCCGGGCCAATCTGTCAGTTTCTATACTTTCTATAGATAACATTACGTAACCTCCGAGGGACGTGATTCTTTCTACATAAATTAACAGACCGTCCCGTCTCGCCGCGTCCCGTCCCGTTCTAGTGTGAGTCATCCTTGAAACAAACTCACTCAAAATCAGTGTATTTTCTTTCACTTCACTTCAATCACTTCTTTTTATACAAAATATGCCTCCTAAATAAAAACACTTAAAAATTATAACACCGCTCTTTGGCTTTCAGGGGTTCAAATTTTTTTTATAAAAAATAAGTTTGATTGTAATAAAAATTGCACCGAAAAGTCACTATAGATAAAAATAATAATTAAACTAATCTCCGCTTTTACTAAATCATAGATCAAACAAAACAAGTCAGCTACAGCCCGCAACTCGTGAAAAGTGTAACAATATTGCACGTACCTTGTCTCCGAACTCCTTCGCCGCGACACGTCAATCCGCCACCACAGTTGAGGCCTCACTGGCAAGCCCTGCCCAGCCGCGGTGGGCGGGGCCTTGGCTGGGCGGAACCACGATCAGCTGTTACTTCTTTCTTGCCACTGGTCAAGTCGAGGCTAAGATAGTTCTTGCGCGGCTGTGAGTGGCCAGGATAAGTAAGCTGCTTAATGTATAAGTGTAACTTACCACACGCTTAGGCACAAGGATGAAATTGAGATAAGATTAGCTTAAAATCACTTCAATGACTGCAGGTTATCGTTCAGTCCACAGTACCTAGCTTTAATCAAAACTTTAGTAAAAACATTATTTCATATGGTTGAAATTCATTATTGTCACAAACTGATTTAAACTAGTTTTTTAGTAAAAGGTACCAACCACTTTGTTGCTTATTGACAAGGTTCATTTCTAAATTAAGCTTTATAACATGGTGCTAACCTATCGGCATTGCATTTACTTACTCATGTTAAAAAGCGCAGTGGTTCACCGTGGACAGAGAGGGTGTTCTCACCTTTTTAACTAACTTCGAGAATTCGACGGAGGCGTTTATAATATATACCGGGTGTTTCCTTTAATAGGAGCAATCAATTTACCTAATAATCGTAGCCATCGTAGGTGCTGGTACCTACTCCCCAAACTAAACAACGTTTGTTCGCGACTTTTAAAAATAACCGAGTTTTGATTTTATTACACTTTAAAGTTTGTTAGAAAACGCAATGTACTGCGAATTAGGCTGATGTTAACGTACATTGAAAATACTATTTAGTTTGCACGAAAAAGTGAAATCCTACAGAATAAGTACATCATTTTTAAAAGTCGTTGAAAAAAAGATGTTAGATTTGAGAAGCACTACCTACGATTAAGTATTGCTCCTATTAAGTACAGGAAACACCCAGGGTGCGTAGCCAAGATGCCAATCGCTCACGCTCAGTCGCTAGCGAAAGGCAACTGTCATTTTCACACTAATAAGGAAGAGTGATAGAGAGAGGTAGCAACGATACGTTATTAAGCGTGAGCGATTGGCATCTTGGCTACGCACGCTGATGTCATCTGTTTGTATTTTTTTAATGTATGTTCGTACGCCGAGTACTCCGAACTCCGTCATCCGATTTGGGTGTTTTTAGAGTTCCGTACCTCAAAAGGAAAAAACGGAACCCTTATAGGATCACTTTGTTGTCCGTCCGTCCGTCTGTCCGTCAAGACCCTTTATCTCGGGAGTGCGTCCTAGGTATCGTGTTGAAATTTAAACTACCTAACTAAGGTCTACGGCCCCTTGAATAGTATTCCGCGTTTTCCGTAATTCATTCCCTAAGGGATAAAAAAGGGGGTTGAAAGTCCGTCAAGACCCTGCCGTCCGTCAAGACCCTCCCGTCCGTCAAGACCAAGACCCTTAATCTCAGGAGTGCGTAGAGGTATCGAGTTGAAATTTTTAACAATATACTGAGCTCTACGGTCCCTTGAAACCGTATTCCGCGTTTTTGCGAAATTCATCCCCTAAGGGATAAGAAAGGGGGTTGAAAATTTGTATGCGTTGTGAATCATTATTCAGGTTGCAGACTTACAACTTCGTTTATAGACTCTTTGGTACTACACAAGAAAAGTATATTTAGCTTAGCGTTTTTCGAAATTCATCCCCTAAGGGATAAAAAAGGAATTAAAAGTTAGTATGAGAGTATGACATATGGGTGCCAGACGTGGAGTCTGGTAAAACATAATATACATAAACTAGAAGTCTGCCAACACAATATTGAACGTAGTATGCTTAACATAAAACTTAAAGACAAAATAAAATTAAAAACAATCAGGAAACAGACAAAAACTAGAGATATAACACATTGTATTAAAAAGCTTAAGTGGAACTGGGCAGGCCATATGATACGGAACAAAAAAGATAAATGGACAAAGTATATAACAGAATGGTGCCCAAGGCAATATAAAAGAAATAAAGGAAGACAACGCCGCAGATGGGAGGACGATATTGTTAAAGTAGCAGGCGCTACGTGGATGAGAAAAGCACAAGATCGACAGTTGTGGAAGTCTCTAGGGGAGGCCTATGCTGAAAAGCAAGACCAAAAAGCATAATTAAAATTAGTAATATTTATTGTAAAACAAAAATTTGGTTAAATAAAAGGCTTTATTATTATGAGAGTATGAGATGTGAATATTCAAGACCCTTTATATCGGGAGTGCGTGACGGTATCGAGTTGAAATTTAAACTAGGTAACAAATTAGGAGCCTAGGCCCAAACATTGTGTATGCTGCAGGGATACCTTAGAGGATCTTCAATGAAGATTTAATTACATTATAAAAAATATATATTATGTAAGAACAAATGGAGAATACAACTGGTCGTTTCAATGATTTTGAATGAATTGTCGTTGGTCGGTGTCGTCGGCCGTTACTTTTGGTTCGTCTCTGATCGGCGATTTTCGGAAGCGGTCGGCCGTCCATGACGTCACCTCGGATGCGTTCTGAACAGTTAGCTTTGACCTTTAAGTACATAAAAACGAGGACTATACTCAAACCACGTTATCTCTGCCGAGCAAATCAACTGTCAAACTTTAAAGTGTTATTTCAAACGTCAAACTTCTATGAAATTATGACGTTTAATTAACACTTTCACATTCTGTGCTTTCATAATTTTTAAGAAAAAAAAAACCGACTTCATTTGGTTCCCGGTAAAAGTGAAATTTTGAATTTGTTTGAGTTAGCCAGTTTACTTCACAAATATCCAATACACCGCACGTGTACGATTGAAAATTGAGGAGCTTTCTTAATGACCCAGGGCTCCCATCATTACATGTGAAGTATAATCAAACGGAACTCCCTTGTAGACCTTTAAAACAAACAAAATAACAATGTGTTAAATTTGATGACAGACTGTAAATTATCGAGCAGTTTCATTATGCCATCCCTGATTATCAACATCAGGTCCACTCCAGCAAAATGATGGCCACAGTAAGAAAATTCCTAAGCTAATTATGAACACCCTCTAATCACAATGAACGTGCCGTTCAAATTTGAGGAGTTCTCTGAATTCTTCTAGAACTCCATCATAAGAATATAAAACAAATCAAAAAGATGAATGTCACAACTAGGATAATAAGTAGAGCTAGGTTTATTGACCAGTTCCACTTTGCCATCCCTGGTCTTCATCATCAGGTCCACTTCATCAAAATGTTGGCTCCCCCAAAACAATGTTTTAGTTACTTAAGGAAACCCTCAAATCAGAATGCATGTGCCGTCAAATTTGAGGAGTTCTCTCAATCCCTCATGAAGTCCATCATCAAAATAGAACTATAATCAAATAGGACTATCTTGAAGGTATTTCTTTACAAAGAAAAGATGAATGTCTCAAATCGGATGATAGAGCTGGGAATTACCAAGCAGTTCCACTTTGCAATCCCTGGTCTTCATCATCAGGTCCACTCTACCAAATTGATGATGTTCGTAAAGAAATGCTCGAGTGTCTTAAGAAACTACCCAAATCATCATGCATGTGCCTTTCAAATTTAAAGGAGTTCCCTCAGTTCCTCATGGATCCCATCATCAGAAATTGATTTTGAAAAAAAATGGGACAAACCTGGAACCATCTTTTTTCATACAAATTTTTTTTTTTTAAATCGGATGGAATCGGTCCTGGGAATTACCAAGCAGTTCCACTTTGACATCCCTGGTCTTCATTATCAGATCCACTTTACCAAATTGATGATTTTCGTAAAGAAATGCTCGAGTTTCTTAAGAAATCACCCAACAACATCAGGTCTCTTTCTCCAACTTCCATACAAACCACTTCTGCATTTTACCGTTAGCACCACTATCTCTTTGTAAACCAGCATCATATGAAATTATATCAGTCTACGAAACATCGGAGTTTTATTAAAAATTAGTCGTCGAGACACCACGGCGGCTACATATCAGCATGCATGTGCCTTTCAAATTTGAGGAGTTCCCTCAGTTCCTCATGGATCCCATCATCAGAAATGGATTTTGAAAAAAAAACGGGACCAACCTGGAACCATCTATTTTCAGAAAACAAAAAAAAAATTCAAATCGGTTCAGTAATGACGGATTTATGAGTGAACATCAAAAAAAAAATTCAGACGAATTGAGAACCTCCTCCTTTCGACCGACCGACCTACAGTCGACCTACAGTCAACTACAGAATAAGAATAAGAATAAGATTTTTTTTATTTGCCATCAAAAAACAAATACACTAGAAAAAAACGAAATATGAATACTGCCAAAGTACTAAAAATATGTAAGCACGACCTTAATTTTCAAGCATTAAAGTCTTGTATACATATTTTTGGCACTTTGGCTGTATTCATATCTTTGTAGTTGACTGTACCTATGTGCTTACCACGAGTTGCTATAGTAAATAAGTCTCGTTTATATCTCGACACCTACATGTTGCATCTCGCTTCCACCGTTGCTGTGGCAACGATGGCTCGTTCACGTCTCGTTATCTAAAGTTGCATCTCACCCAGTAAGTGCGAGCAAGATGGATTGACAATTGACGTAGACGCTGGCGAGTTTTTTTTTAAACTACGACGGTGACACACAAGCAAACCTGCCGCCTGATGGTAAGCGGTCACCGTAGCCTTTGGACGCCAGCAACTCCAGGGGTGTTACATACGCGTTGCCGACCCTTTAAAAAAAAGGAGGATTCGCTTTGTTGACAGCTAAAGGGGCAAGCTTTTCTCCGTGGGTCCCCAGCTGTCAACACAGGGAATCCTTTTGGAGCTCTGGCGACCTTTTACCAACAGAAACACAACACTATGAGTAGGGTCTAGTGACTAGTGTTATTAAACTGCGGTTTTCTGTAAGGTATACTTCCCCAGGTGGACTCTGCTCCAGATTTGAGCGAGACGACATTCGTTGTGCTGTGCCCTACCACACTAAAGGATATGCATCCGCTGGGCCCATACCACTCTTGTATTGTATTCTAAAGTAAATCTTAAACTCCCGCTAAGCACACTAGTCCGATTTAATCTTACTAACATACTAGTCCGTTTCAGACAAATACTGAAATAAAATGTAATTCATAGGTACATTGACTCATTGTCTAGGCTATTCTATAGAATGCCGAACGGTTAGCTAGCAATGTACTGAATTCCGTTCGGATTTCTATAGAATTCCTAGGAATTTAATATAATGCCTAGGCAATCTATGTCAACGTGAAATTAGATTGAAAGATGAATACTCTAGATAAGATTTAAAAAATAAAAATCAGTTGGGGTACTTGGGGTGTCTGAGGTTTTGAGTGATACCGGAAACAGGGTGTACGAGTATATCGTTGTCTGAGTACCCGTAACACAAGCCTTCTTGAGCTTACTGCGGGACTTAGTAAATTTGTGTAAGAATGTCCTGTAATATTTATTTATTAATTTAAAGCTGCCTAAAGAACATAATCAATAATTGCCCTATTGCTCCTGTTAGCGAGAGAGACTTTCATCTTACTGTACCAGGGGTCGTCGTGTTCTTTCTACAACGTGTTTTTGAGCAATTGCTTTAAATTCGAGGGTGCATTATTTAGCTTAAATTAAGTTAATTTCTCAAAGACACCGGTATTCTAATTAGCTCCATTTAGAAAATAACTACTAATTTAATTTTATCTTATATGGGATTTGCAAGTGTGTAAACGGAGTATGAGTATTCGACATGACATTGATATTAGGGCTTGCAATCCGGATATCCGAGTATTCGTTTTATTCGAATATCCGTTAAATTGACTATCCGGATTTAAACTCAGTTCATATCCGGATAATACGAATAATGCACTTTAGTACAGATTATTGTCTGTTTTGTTATTAAAATTTTAAAATGTGTCCATAGATAGAATATAGATGACTTTAACGTTAGATTTTTTATTTGGATACATTTGTAACTAGTGTTCAAGTTCCGCAACCATCAGAATCGGAACCAAGAATTGAGAGCTCATCACAACAAGCTGACATAGTATTGGGCTTCAGCATCTCCGAAGGATCAGCTGCAGAGCGTAGTAAAAAAGTCTTTATCTGCAAGTACACAGCCTTCTGACGGCGAAACCACACTATCAACATAACTTTGGAAACCCAAATCAATGCCGAAATGGCTCATTTTTTTTAATGCTATAGGTGGCAAACGAGGAAACGAATCGCCCGATGGTAAGCGATTAACGTCGTCCATGGACACCCGCAACACCAGAGGTGTCGCAAGTGCGTTGCCGGCCTTTAAGGTGGGAGTACGCTCTTTTCTTGAAGGTTTGAAGGTCGTATCGGTCCGGAAACACCGCTGGCGACAGTTCGTTCCACAGTTTAGCTGTGCGAGGCAGGAAGTTTCGGGAAAAGCGCACAGTTGAGGACTGCCAACCATCTAAATGGTGAGAGCGGAAATATTGTCGCGTAGGGCGATGGCGGAAAGAAGCGGCAGGGATTAATCCGAACAATTCCTCGGAACACTCCCCATAATACATGCGATAGAAAATGCAGAGTGAGGCCACATCTCTACGCAGCGCCAAGGGATCAAGCCGATCAGTAATACGTTGGCAGTTGACAATTCAAGCAGCTCTCCGTTGGATGCGGTCTAGAGGAAGAAGCTGGTACTTTGGTGCCCCTGCCCAAAGATGAGAGCAATATTCCATATGCGGGCGAACCTGCTGATTTTGATTATCATCAAAACCAGGTCCTCTAGCTGCAGCGGGTATAGAATGAAGACTATACCCTCCCCCACGAGTGTCGAAACAGAGAGGGTATAGTCTGACAAACACATCTTTAAAAGTTGTTCCCATAGATGCATTAAGTTTCTTACTTTCTTACATTTGGCTCTACATTGTTTATCTGTTTAACTACGAGATGCATCTAATAATTTTTAAAATCGTTGCAAAGATGATTTGTTTTGTATGTCGGAGAATATTGTGTGATTGGCTAGATTTTAGAACCTAACCAATACCTTACACAGAGTTAAGACCTGCCCTGCCAATAGACGGCGTGCGCGAAGCTATTATAGTTAAGTAGCAAGTTGTGTTGGTGTTGTTGAAGTGGTGCCGCTAGATGGCGCGGTGGTAATTGATGTGAAGATAGCTATAGTGGTTTGTAGCAACTTCACTGCGGTCTGTCAGCAGTGCGAACAGCTCTCGGGGTTCACTTTGTACCTGAGCGTCGCCTGTGCCACTTGTGCGCGCTGACTACCCTATTAATTCATCAAGGTGGACGATTTAGCTTCTCCGTTGGGCTCCGATTTTAGGAATTCTCTAACATGTATACCCTGTAAACTTTCTTAGATCCTAATTGTATTACTTATTTAACGGCCGCCTAGGTAGTAACCCTGCCTACAAAACCAGTAGTTCCCGTGTTCGGATCGAATCCCGGTTAGGGTATTTTTTTGTGTGTTTATCACTAATATTTGTTCCTGAGTTAAAGATGTTGATGTTTGTATAGATGTCTTGTCTATAACTTATATAAGTAAAACGCCACGAAGCGTCGTCTAGTACATTCAAGTGTAAAAATATGGGTGTATACATCTCACTCAAAAATATGTCCCAGAGCACCGTATTTCGGCTCAATAAAAGCGTAGTACCATATTTGTAAGACGATTTTTCCGATACATATTTTTGCAGTTGACTGTACATAATACACAAGTCTTAATGAACTAGCTGTGGGATTAAGTCGATTTGTGTAAAATTGTTACATACTATTTCTATATTAAATTTTTAGCATTATATGTATCTTGGCGTGAGCATGCACTAAGCCGTGACGAGTGGCGGAGCAGAGGGGAGGCCTTTGCCCAGCAGTGGGACACAACTTAGTAGGCTATTAATAATAATAATAATATGTATCTATAGAAAGCTTTATGTTCTTTTATAGTGATAGTTTTCATTGACGGTAAACATTGTTAATTTGTCCGTGATAATATTTTTTTAGTTTTTTAAAAATTAGTTACTGAAATATTTTTAATGAAAAAGATTGTTCTCGAAATTCTGGAATGTTTTCTTATTCAATATATATGAATATTTCTTTACTACGTCATAATTATTTCAATACTAAGATTTTTTCATATTATTTTTGGTTTTGGTAATGTTGAGAATTGCACAGATTGAGAAACAATAAAGATTAAACTTTGGTCATTCTAGCTTTTCAGCAAAAATATAAATCGGTTTACCCGTTTAATTCCGGCATTCCAGGGTTTTATCCGCCACATCCCATTTCCAGCATCAGGTCCTCGTCAATTAGAAACATAAAGGGAACTAGTTAAGACAAATGCAACGAGCCCAAACTCGATGGGTTTACTAAAAGGCAGTCCAGGGTGCGATTTTTGAATCTCACCGAGTGACTAATTCTCACAAAAATGAGTGATTTCCGAATATTCGTATTTTTGAATCTCATCGGTGACTTCTGATTCTCACGCATGTGAGTTCAATTCGAATGCCCATACCCACTCGTATTTGAAATCATCGGTGAGTATTTTTGACAGTTGACTTATGTAATCTGCCAAAGTGTGTTGGAATTGGAAAACAGTTTGTTGGAGATTTAACTAAATTAGCAGCGGGGCTCGCTGTAATTTCGTGAATTTCGCATATTTGTGAAAAGAATAAGAAATGGCAAGCCTGGAAGATTACATTAAGATGAAGATAACGGATAGCGAATATGGCAAAGCAGCAATAGAATAGAACGAGGCCTTTGAAGAAGCGCGTGCTGCGATAGAAAGGTGTACCTAATGGCATATTAAAAGGCCGATTCCGCTGTATATTAAAGCATAGAGTACTGCACTATGCACCGGAGAAAGCGTCGAAAATAATAAACAGCTGCGGGGTGGTCTACAACATCTGCATTCAAAACAATGTCGATCTTGGTCATGCATGACAATGAAGATGATGTTTTGGATTTTGGCCTGTACTTACCTGATTTGTTGGCAAGAGAAGCTCTACGAGCATCGATAGTGCGATATTATTATTTGGAAGATTAAGCCACCTAGCGAGTAGGTGTTCGGTCTATTTTGTCACTTGCTGAAGTTTTTGTTCATGTTTTGTTATTATAGTGCACAATAAAGCATGTTATGAATATCTCTTATACATTGTTTTTAATTCCTTGTACGTCCAAGTAAATTACTTATATCAACCAAACTTCCAGGATACCTCCAGTTAATCATAAGTTAATGTTAATCATAGTTCAGTTTTTGTCTATATGAGTAGGGTAAGGTTAATGTAGCTAATTCCATCGTAGGGCCTATTCTATCTAATGCTCGCCTGCATTGAATATGAATAAACACAGTATGCATCACTATAGACAGAGTTAATAAGCAGCAGGCTCTCCGGAGTTCATAAATTGAGTCATCAGCTGCATATTGTGCTTATATTCAACGGAGGCGAGCATTAGATTGAATAGTCCCAATGACAGAATTAGCCACAGTAACCTTATAGAAAGTATAACATGGGTATGTTTTTCACAAACACTATGCCTGTGCATTGGTAAGGTATGCGGGCTGAGAATGTTTGTATGTATATTAGGTACATGTCGCTTTTCAATTAAAAAGAGGATGTAAATTAGTTCTCAAATGTATCAGTAAGGTACACTTACAATGATAGGGCAATATAGAACAAGCAGGAGGCAGGCATTAGGTAGCGGTAGAAACTAAATGAAACAAGGGGAGTTTTTGTAGGCTTTATATATTATTTCTTGTAACTTAGGTATAGTCTACCTACATAGGCTCATTTTAAACAATTCAATACCTCAAGTCTGTTTAGCTTAGTGTAAGCAACTTAATTAGATTAGTTTCTAAACGCTTTGATAGTAGTCAATAGTTGCAATGTGCTTAAGCAACTCTGTGACTTCTATTTTATAGAAAGTCAAGTGTTAAAAGTTACAGTTATGTTAATGGAACACCAGTCCTTTGCTCCTAACATAATTAACATTTTAATAAGACCGCCAATAGCCTTAATCTTAGTGAATGTACATTAAGCATCAAAAATATCTATACAACTCTCATCTTATTACAAAAGAAATTAAGCGAGAGTTGTGTAGGTATTGCTGACGCTGACCGTACAGTCTGCAGCAGATGTAGTTAAATGAAATGAAATGAAATGAAAGAATTTATTTCGGATAGTTTACATCCATATTATGTTAGTTAATACTTAACTACTTAGACCTATGTTAAACTTAAACAAAACTATAATTATAATTAGGGTGCACATGCAACGACATCCAGTGAATGAGGATAGGGCTGTCCATCCTCTCGGCGATGACCTTCAGGAGAGTGTTGGAACTGCCCCGTACGCGCTCGGCCAGGGACGCCACCCGCTTGCGCAGCACGGCTTGGAAACCGTCCGTGCGCCACGCAGCGAACATTCCCGACGCGCTGCAGCGCCAGGGCAGCCCCAACAACCCCCTGAAGGCGTTATTGTATTGGACGCGCAGAGCACTGTATGCTTTTTTGGTGTAGTCACTCCACAGGTTGCACGTGTACAGAGTTTGGCAATACGTCTTAAATAGGGTGATTTTTACCTCTCTAGAACAACGCGCAAACCTGCGAGAGAGCATATTACACCTTACTGACAGTGCTCTGCGCTCCCTTTCCATATCGACATCATCTTTTAGCGTGTCTGTGACCCAGTGACCCAAGTATTTGAACCTGGTAACTACTTGAAGAGGAGATCCACTGAGGCTTATTGGCGGGATGGGATATGTTTTCGTGCCAGACTTGAACAGTAGAATCTCACTCTTTGCTACATTATACTTTAGTCCGTGGGCCACAGCGTATCTGTCACAAATGTCCAGCAAAATCCTCAGGCCATTTATTGAGGGGCTCAGCAGCACCATGTCATCTGCGTAGCTTATGTTGTTAATAAAACAGCCATCCACAGAACAACCAACACCTGCGCTACTGAGCTCCTCAATCAGTCCGTCAATATATAAATTGAACAAAGTGGGAGAAGTCAACCCCCCCTGTCTAACTCCGCACTCAACTTTATACACCTCGGAGTAACTCCCCGCCCAACGAACTACGTTTGATTGGTTGTCATACCAGTATTTAAATAATTTTGTGACTTCAGCTGGTAAACTCGACTTCTCCAACTTATGCCATAACATTGGGTACGACACCAAGTCGAATGCCTTCGACAAGTCCAAAAAACATGCGTAAACCGGCGTGTTCCTCTCTGTATAATACCGAACAGTGTGCTTAAGACATAAAACTGCTGACTCAGTGGATAATTCCGGCCGAAAACCGAACTGGGCGTCATGCAGCTTCACGTGTTTGGTCAAATGCGTGTTAAGCACGCTGTCCAGTACCTTCGCCAATATGGTAGCCAGAGAGATTGGCCTATAATTTGACTTGTCGGAGGCATCACCTGTCTTGTTTTTTATGATAGGTACCACAATGGTCTTCATAAGGGCATCCGGTAAGTAGTTGTGGCGTATGCAGAGTGTATAAAACATGGCAAGGACTCTCGGGAGATGTACACCTGCATGTTTAAGCATGCGGGGTGTCCAATATGATCTTGATGCACCCTTCTTTTGAAAACAATAAGATTGTGCTCAGACCATTTTGAACACCTTGCCTGCTCTACTCTACTACTTCTGCTGCTAGCCATATGATTACTTATACATTGACAAAATCAATCAGTTTGAATTTCTCAACTAAATAATAGGCAAATTAAATAAAGCCTTACAAGATACCTATTAATAAAACATCAGTCTAAAGCTTCGAATTTTACATTACCTCTTTATTATCAAGAAGTGCATTATAAGTATATTAAAAACATCAGCCTAAATATCTGAACTAAATAATAATCATCTTATAATCTAACATCATACATAGAATTTTTGTATCAAATCACAGCACAAGTAGGTAGCACAAATTGGCAGGTTTCACAACTTGCCACTTTCATTTAGAAAGATTGAGAGATATACTGTATGAGTTATCACTTTAAATGAGAGAGGTAGACAATCCAGTCAATTCAGCCATTCTACTTTTTCATCATTAATAAATTTCCTTTATTGACAGGTATGATCCAAATCAGATTGCAAATGGTAGTTAAAGTAAAAATACAAAAAATAAAAGGAACATAAATAAATAAGTATATATATAGTACTATAACCTACGGGTATAGGTAATTAGGCTTTTATCTGTTGGTCTACAAAAACTTATTTTTTGTTCCACTCATGGTGTACAGAAAACCAATATGCATACATTGTATTGTCTACATACTTAGACAAGCCATGGAGAATGCTGTTATCCAATGTTTGTAAGAAACTCCAAAAAAGTAGAGAAGTTGCATTGTCTTCTTGCCGCTTACCTGAAAGTACAAAAAACATTCAATCATAATAGAGTTCTATTATCAGCTATTAATTAGATTTTCAATGTATCCTGATCCTTTAATAATTATGTAACAGTTTGAGAAAACATCTGGAGTTACAGATGTATGTGTATCAAAGATGGTGAAATTTAATTTGAATATGTTGCAGTCAACTACACAGAGGTGCACAACAAGTAATGTAACTGATTGTAATTTGATCAGTAGCCCTGTTGTGTAATATATTTATATCCTGGTCACAGCTAATAATCAACCTGGCAAAATGCATCAAAGCCTTCCTACAAGATATTAAAAAGGTAAACAGTCAGACCAATATAGTAGTTCATTTTTGCCTTTGGTTTGTATAAATTACTAATTTTTATATGCTGGGAATTGGTGTGTAAGTTAGTTGGTCTTGGCATTTTCTGCAAGTTGACAACCATTGTGCACTCAGCAGCAGAAATTGCTAAGTTGGTAAGGTGACCAAAATGATTTTGGCACTGCCTAATTATTAAGACAATAAAAGTGTATTAGGATCATTGTGAACACCTTGCACACTGTTATACCATTGGAAAATTTCTCTGATATGATTTTAGTTATAAATTTAACCTGAATGAAAGAATAACAATGAAAATATCCTACCTTTCTCCACGCCTTCTAGTCCTGGAATAGCATTTAATTCGGCCGCTATATCCTGCCAAACTTTCAAAGTTGCTCATTGAGCTCATTCTCCCGCACAAGCGCTTGCAGTCGAGTTTTCTGTTATATTCCAACTTTCCTCTTTTGTGGGACTGGGACCGACGACGAGCATCTATAAAAGGGTCAATAAACAATTATCAGGTTAAACAACACTATATATTACGATAATAGAACATATGCCACTAACAAATGTACATACCTTTTTTTAATACAACTGTCGCTTTCTTCGAGTAAATTTCAAGCAATCCTTGTAGTTCTGATAATAAAATGTTTCCAAAACTAAGTTTTCTTTTAAATTACACTGACACTGACTGAGACTGACTGACAGGTAGGTACACCACGTTCTACGTTTGACCGATTTCATTGAACCTATTTTAAGTTATAGTATGAGAAATAAAAACCGGTATCTGCTTAAAAAGGAACGTCATGGGACGATTGTCTATGACTGAAGTTGTAAAATGTCTGCATGTTGGTAACCTGCGAGTGAGTTTCAAAAATACGACATTTAGTAATCGGTGATATCAAAGTCACCGGTGAGAATTTTAGTCACCAGGCGAGCTCAACTCACGAGTGAGATTCAAAAATCGCACCCCAGGGTTACGTCTCCTATCTTTGTGCCCTAACAGCAGACCAGCTCAGTGGTTCCAGAAGACATTAGTGTTTCATATGTTAGATCCCACCTATGCTTGCAAGTAAACTGAGCGTGTAACATTCCTATCACACCTAACAAACGACCTGATGACCATGAAGACCTGAACCGATTTCCACCAAACATAGCTATGAACACTCTCGACTGATATACCTTTCAAACAAAAAAAACCGCATTAAAATCGGATCATACGTTTGGGAGCTACGGTGCCTCAGACAGACACATACACATTTACACACACAGACACGTCAAACTTATAACACCCCGTCGTTTTGCGTCGGGGGATAAAAAACAACAAATTTAAAAATGTAGGTACCTTTATATGTATAGTTAAATATAAAATGTTATAAATAATTCAAGAATAGACTAATTCAAATACAATAAATCAAACAAAGACGTATATAATATGTAAAACTAACAAGCTTTTAGTACGACATTACATAAGAGCCATCTATTGGCTTTTAGTTTAAAACTAAATCACCGCTACAATAGAATGGCGTTGTACCGTTGCAATGCGTCACCTTGCCCTAGTATGCCCTTACATCGGCGTAAAATTAGAACGCAGACAATCAATAGTTGAGTCCAAACTTGAAGCAGATGGCGACACTCGAACAAATTTCATTCACTACACTAACAATTAAAGTATTTAAATAATAAAATTAGAGACTTATTCTTGATATTTATAATATCGGTGTTATTTGTTAATAAAAGGTCTTTAAGAAATCGTAAAATATTTTCACCCAACAATTTAGATCAGTAATATTTAAAACGTTTTGTTATTGATCCGATACTGCCACATCAAGGCGTCGGTCACAGCTTCGCGTTAACACCGCCATCTTGCGTTACTACTGTCAACTTCAGTCGAATTTAGTGGAGTAATTTTGTGAGAAGTGATGCTTATTTCAAGACTGGATGTGTCTCAATAAACCTAGGCTTATTGGTAAGTTCCAACAACAAATATAGTGTGGCGCAAAATTCAAGTAATTTAACAAAATAGTTGAAATGTACTCAAAAGTGGTGTGTCTGAACCGAAAGTGTGAAAGCGTCTCTCATTACGACTCCGAAATGGTTTTTAAAGCTATCATCATCGATCGCGCCTTTATAACTGTTGTGAAGTGTATTTGTGTCTACTATTTTCCTAAAAGTTCAATATTTTTGTTGTTTCAGTGTACAAAATGCCACAGCGATAACCTAGAAAACAGTTATAAGCGCCTGCAAAATGTCCGATCTAAAGCAAGTGAAAGTTGATAACTGGGGGATATATTTCCTCCAGCGGCTAAAGCATTTCTTCAATCGAACCGATTATTGTGACCTAACGCTGCAATTCCAAGACAATGCGCAGCTCAAAGTACACCGCTTGGTACTCAGTGCATGCACCGAGTACTTCGAGCTATTAGAGAGAACATGTGAAATGTACGAGGACTGCCTGGTAATGCCGGACGATTTGCAGGCCGACGTCGTCGTTCCCATCGTCAACTTCATGTACACTGGCCAGCTTGAATTCAAAATAGAACTTCTTGAAAAGTTGTACCAAACATCACAAATAATGAACATGCCAGTGTTGTCTAAACTTCTTGACGCGCAGCGGCAGCAGCAGGCTCCTAAACCGCCGCCAACGCACAGTTACAGTGGCTTAAAAAGTTATGCTAAAGGCAATAGCAGCAAGCAAAGAGCACCAGTTCCTTCGACAAGTAGTTCAAAGCGAACATTTAGTAAAGCTTTTGATATTGAAACACCAAGAGACAAACCTTACAGCAAACCTACAAGTAGCACAAGTAATGGTGGGGCATTTCGACCCCCTTCTCCTGTCCATATGTCCATGGAAAGTCATGTGGCCCCTAGAAAGGTCATCAAAGGTGAACCTCGGCCTACAAGGTATGAGCTCCCTGAGGAACTGGATACTGATAATATTTACGACAGCTCATTTTCTGATATATCATACACTTCAACACCCTTGATGGTACATCCAGAAACAACAAAGCGGTATTCAGCCAAAAGGGTTCAGTTTAACACACCATCAAGTTCTAAAAGATTTGGTCAAGGATCCTCTACTGTTGAAATAGTGGAATGTAGAAAAATCACCAAGGAAGAGAGTGTTTATGATGATGAATCTATGATAGACGAAACAGATATGTTTGGAAGAGATGTTTTGCCACATGAGCCAGTTAAAAATTCTAGCCAACTTTTTGACCAAATATTAGATAATAATCCAGGTCCAAAAGTAACAATTGAAGCTAAAAACAGCAAGCAGGCAAGTAAATTAGACCATGCCAAGATAATAAGTGAAGTGTTAAAGAAATACCCACACTTAGTCAAAAGTAACAAAAATATTAAACTCAAACTTTTGGACACCCCAAGTAAACCTGTCAAAAAGCGACCTGGAACTCCTCAAAAAATACACAAAGAAGAATTACAAGTGAAACAAGAACCAGACTTCACATATGAATCGGATGTGCTAGATTCTGTCAAGGCAGCAAAGCTTATTGCCATGGGAGCAGAGAACATAAAAGGGCCCTGGATCTGCCTTATTTGTGGAACACCTGGTAGAGCCTTACATTTTACCTCTTACTATAAATTTAGACGCCATTTAGTTGAAGTTCACAATGAGAAACCGGTTTCAAATATATGTGAATACTGCGGCCTAAAGTCACTGAAGAGAAATTATTTATTACACCACTTGTATACTAAGCATGGCAAGAAACCTCCACCGCAGTACAATTTTCCAAAATGTAACCTCTGCAGTTACATAGCATTGAATGAAGGTTACCTAGTTAAACATAAGATGACGCATGCTGAAACAAGAAATTTCCGTTGCAATGTCTGTGCTGCAGCCTTCAATTCTTCTTCTATGTTGTTAATGCACATCCAAAACACTGGTCACAAATACAGTGCCGAAAGGAAAACCAATCTGCAATGTGTTTATTGCCTCAAGGTATTTTTACGTGAAGCCAATCTTTATGCTCACCTGAAAACTAACCACAAGCTAGAAGCAAAAACTGACTGCATTATTGATGACTCTGATGAGGAAAAACAAGAAGAAGAAGAAGAGCCTATGGAAAGAATTATTGAACGTAAGCCCATTAAGTATGAGATACCTGTGTCTTTCGAACAGGAATCTGAGGATGAGACCCCTTACCAAATTCAACAAAAACCTCATGGCACAATAGATATTTTGGAGAGACCAAAGAAACATCGCACAGTTACCTCAACACCGAGGCAAAAGATCTTAAATTCAGGATTTGGTGCAACAATCCAATCCACTGTCCAATCTTCAACTCCTCAAAAGAAGCCTAAGCCACAGGCAATACAAAATCAATTTCTTAAAGAGCTCAGTATTCCACAAATTGATAATTCAAACCACGAAGAAATTATAATGATTGGTGAGACTGAATACATCATGAGGAATAATCAGCTCATACCTAAAAATTCTAAAATGGGTGAAAGTGATCAATATATTTTGTCTGATATGCTACATGAAGATGTTGATCAAACATTACACACTCTGGAGTCTGACACATCTCTTGAATTTTCGAATATCCATAACTCCACTGAAATGAATCAATCTGAGATGAAATTAAATAAAAAATCAACTATGAATCAACCAATTCAAATTGTGGTTTCAAATGAAGAGGAGTACAAGGCACTGATGTCGTCTAATCATTCAATAATATTTGATGATACAGATGCTAGTAAGCAATTAACAGTACTGGCAGCTTCTCATAATGCTACATTGGATGGTACAATAGACCTTGACACTACACAAACTAATGACATGATGATTATCCAAGATGATTTCCCATTAAATGTGACTGAAGCAGTTTCTGGTGATAATTCTAACATAGTGGTTGTTTACAGTCATCCAGTTGATGATCATAATAAACCATACCAGCTTATAACATCACAAGCTCTTGGTGGAGCTCAATTTGTTTCTACCTCTGCTGTACTTACTAGAAACTTTGACACTGTGACAACCAGTTCTGGTGTAGTAAACTCTCAAATAATTGATAATCAAGCACATTGGCACAACAACCTTGCCCATAACATAGATAACCATCAAATACAAGTAGCACAGGAGCCTGAGCTACAAGTTCTTACAAATGTAGAAGAGGTAGTCATGGCTCCATCACAAACCCAAATTACTGACAAATTGGAAGAACTCCCTGAAGTTAATCTGATACCCATTCAATCAAAAGATGAACCCGAAATAAATCAAGTATCACAAATAGTAGAGCCATTACCCCCTGAATCAGATCTTCAGCACAACAATCAAATTGAGGAACAAACTGCTGAAATTGTGGCTGTGGAAGAAATTCAAACAGCCCCATCTTTGCCTATGGAGATTGAGGTTCCAGGAGAAATAATAGAAAATTCAGAAAATCTAGCAGCCATCTCAACTGAAGAACCAGTTTCTGAAACTATGGAAACTGAAAATGTTGGCATTACAGCTGAAGATAAAATACAAGAGCAAGTTTCTACTGTGATTGAGCAGAATATGGAAAAAAATACTGAACCCTTGGATGATCCAGTCACTGAAGAAGAAGAAGGAAATGCACAGAATGCATCAGAACATACAGAGGAAATAAATGATTCGCACGAATATCCTGAAGAAGTAACCGATGCTGAGCAACCTTTAAATGATGGTGGTCCTACCTTTGCCCCTGCCAACACGGCACAAATTCAAAATTTGACATCAGAATGGTCAGAAGATGAAGATGAGGCAACTGCACAAAGTGAAACCATCGAAAATGAAAATGCTGGAAATACTGTTGCTGAAATTGATAACCCAGAAAACAATTCTGTAGAGCTAGAAGAATCTATTGAGAACATCCAACAAGAAATGGAAAAACAAATGACTAGAATAGTAGCAATTGAACCTATTGAAGAAAGTGAGAGTCAAACAGACGAAATGCAGTCTGAGCCAGAGTTACAAGAAAATGTTTCAGTAAACAATGCTGTTCCTGCATGTCCTGAAAAAATATCATCGCTGCTTCATGACTGGGATGAAAATGATTCTCAAGAGGAGGAGGAAAGAAATGAGTCCACTCCTGAAAACGATGGTGAAAATACTAATGAAAATGATGGTGAAATCGCAAATGAAATGGTAGCAGCTCCTGAAGATGTTGAAAGTAATTCTGCACCTGAAGACACACCAACTACTGAAGATGGACCATCCGAAAAAGAATCTCCAAAAAAAGACGACAAAATCAAGAGTTTGGTCAGTGACTGGGATGATGATGATGAAGATGGGCCCAAGGAATGAGGTGAGAATAAATGTTAGGATAAACTTTGTCACAATGTGTTGTGTTTTGGTGAGAAATCGCTTGATTGTCACTTGAATAAGCGAGGGAGAGAAAAGTTGGTATTTCGATGTTGTACTACTCTCTAATCTTTACACATAACTTCTGAACTATCAAACACATCGACTGCATTCTTGTGAAATATGTAATCCACTTCTTCCTGCATGCTATACGGACCATAAATTGTATTATATTCTTACCATTGTCAAGTTTTTTTCGTTTTCTGCTGCCTCTGAAATTGTACCAGTGAATGACAGGCAAATTCCCTCTATCCACCATACGGCCTCCAAAATAGTAATTTAATCAAAATAATTAGATACAAAACCCGCGATATAATTCGTTTAATAAATTATGTAACCATTTTAATAATTAATTACTACAAACACGCGTAATTGTGGTTATGATCTTGACTTTCAAAGTTGATAAAAGATAAAACTTTCAAACTTGATAAAAGTTCTAGGTAGTTCTAACAGATTCGCTAAAACCACTTAGTTACGGAAACTGTCTCTCAAATAGTAAATTATTTATTCTACTTCTAGTCAACTTTTGGTTAAATTAATAACGATATCTTTATTTTTTCAAATAAACTGCAAAAAGTCACCCACTTTACTTACTTTGTTTACCTTAAATGTTACCTTCGTTTATGAATAGTTTTTATTCAGGCATATCTTGATATAAAATCAGTAGTCTATCCTAGACCTAACATTTATTTTCTGATATTTTCAGAAAAGCCCCCTGGTAGACCCTGGCGTATATCATCCTGACAACCGCACTGTTACCGACTGGGATAGGCTTTTGGCTGCGTGCGATCGAACACTTGCCATAGGCAAATACTTAACTCTAGCAAGCAAGGAAAGTATTAAGAGTCATTTTGTAATTTATATAACAAATAAGCTTATCTAGATTAGGTATGTAAATAATGGATTGTACACAACACAATTATGTATTTAGAATAATATCAAGAGACCATGTTACAACTGCTATTTTCATAAACTTGGTACTTAGTATATGGATTGTATAAATTGGTGTATCTGTTGGAAATTAAATTCAAATTGTCAATGTGTAGCTCTTCCAAAACAAATACTATATGGAATATGGATAATCATAATTTTGTAATGAGTCGTAAGGCTTGATTGTATTATGTTATGAATCCTATATACCATATTTTTGCAGTGCAGTGTAAATAAATGAGCTAATTGGACAACTTGAAAAAGTCAATGTAGGTACCTAGTAGGTAGGTATACATGCCTGTAACTATTTATCCAGTTAAGAAAAAATGAAATGTTAAAACTAGACTTTTTTATTTATTGATATTTTAACTTTTAACAATCACTTTGGCACCTTGTTTGGCTGTACTGCTGTAGGTAAACCTACAGCATCTCTGTATTTAAGCAAATGCTTAAATACAGATTTTGATTGCTAATAAATACATAGGTATGTCGTTGTTGGACAAATATGAGAACATGCCAAGCCGATTTATGTATATAATGTGTGAACTTTAAAATGAAATCTCTTTTTTAATCATAATTTATGTCTGATACCCGCCTGTGTACATAGGTACACTTTGTCTGTACAAAATTGTGTAAACTGTAAAGCAAATAAATAAACAGACTGCAAATTTTATGGCTTTTAATTTTTTCATAAATAATTCAGTCTGAAATAAAACAACATTAAAATAGAAAAATATCAACACTTTACTCAATGCTTTATTAAACAATATCATCTACAAATTTTCAACTGTAAATTATACATTTAGTTGTATTGATTAATTGTTACTAGTTAAAATGTTATTTAACAAGCTAATTACCCAACACAATAACCGTTTCTCCATTCATCATTATCAAACAAACAAATAAGTCTAGTTTCATGATAGCATCCCGTGGCAAACATGGATTTCAAGTTCCATTTGCCCCATCAAATTATATGCAAGACAAAGTGCAGAGAACAACACTTTCATCTCAGGTACTTATAATTTTCACTTTTATTGGCAAGGTTACATTGGCCTACAACAAACATTGTAGCTGATTAAGACAATACCAGCGTCCCATGACGACATAGGCATGGCATTTTTTGTGGTCTAATTCGAGTCAAACTAAAACAAGCCCTTCTAATCATGTGAACCTAAGACCATGCCATAGTTCATATTGCAAAATTACAATAAGGAAGGAGAGCTTAAGGTTTTAAAAAATGTTGACACCCAAGATGTAGCTCAAATCGGTTGAAACATAGCAAAAGGGTGCTGACAATGAAAGTGCTCTAATCCTCTGCTGTAAATACTGAATAAAAGATCAGATAGAACAGTAAATGCAATTTTGATACTAATGACATTATCTTATAGATAATCATAGCTACACATAGGGTTGCCAACCATCCCGCTATACGCGGGACGTCCCGTTTCTGGGGTCTTGACGACGCGTCCCGCAAAATGGCCGTGTGGGACGTCGATTGTCCCGTTTTCAGGCTAGACTGGATATTAAGCAAAAAAAGAATGTTTTATGAACGTGACTCACAGTGCGTGCATTGAATTTGGATTTACCGCAATGCTAATATGCAATAAATGCTAAGAAAGTTAACCCGGTAATTTTTTGTATGCCTTTCTATATGTTGACAGTTGATACACCTTACATATATATAGACCGGAGGAGCCGTCCCGCATTTTATAGCCAAATCACTCATGTTGGTTGATCTCAAATGTACCACAAATTTGTGCACTACGGTTGGCAACCCTAGTCACACATTTGCACAAACAATCAACAGCATGGATTTATCAGACCATATACAATGGATGCAAGGCAGTATTCAAATTTACTGATTGTTCGTGCAACTGGGTTCGTAAATGGTTGCATCTATCTAAAATACTATGAAAGCAATCAATAAATAGGTAACATACAGCAAATATCATCTTAACATAGCGGTCTAAAATAAAATTAGAAAGTTAAGAATAGTTGACATGAAGAGTTAAATAAACAGACAAGGAACAAAAGGAATACACACTGTGTGCAGCACAGCTAACAGTCAAATTGATTATAACATTGAAATAAAATACATGAAGCTCTGAACTGACCATGAATGTGCAAATGCTAAGAAATTCATTGTACGCTTTCAGTGGAATAAGTACCTATATACAAAATAAATTACAATATTTACATTAAAATTTTGCAACTTTTAACTGTCTAGTCATTAGATATAGAGACTAGGACGTATTTCACCATATACGCAAGGAAGATGAAACCCACAAGAACAAACAAATTTGTCATAATATAGTACATGTTGGATTGTTGCTCCGTCATCACTTCACTTTCACTACCCGGAACCTCCTCTGCTTGCAACATAGCTTCTTGTCTTTCTTTCAACTGTTGTTCGATTTCTTCCACGAATTCAGGAAACAATTCACAGAACATCTTGTTTTTAATGTTGATTTCCAGAGACTCAGCTGCCATGCAACGCTTCTGGTAATCTGATGTTTCTATGGATCCCCAGGTGGGCGTCTTTTCTAACATGAAACTTAGCAATCCCGTTAGGATAGTCGAAATAGACCACGCCGGGTTCCAAGTATCGGGATGGAAATCCGTGATGCTGAGGCACAGACGTGTGTTGGTTCGGAAACGACCGTTGGGCGTGATCATGTAGATCGACGGAGGTTTGAATGGGAACTCCCGAGGAAATATGATCTTCCCGTGGTAGTAACCTCCTTCGTATGGGCTTTTCTCAGGTCCTCGTACCACATAGTGCCACTCGAGAATGTTTGACGGCACAGGCTCCGCAGTAACGTATGGCACTGGGTCATTTTTTAACCGCAAATAGTCTTGCTTTAGCCTACTAGTAGCCCCAGTCACTTTACTTTTAGCCATCCTTCCTTGGTTCTTATGAGTAAAACATGAAAATATTTATAATTTACTTTTATGCGCAATCTATCGTATCACACATCCGTCACGTCAAACGTCATACAAGTAGCAAGTACGTAAACGACAAACGTCGAATTCGACGAATCCCTGATCATCGCTAGTGTTGTACAACGGCCAAACCTTGGGGAAAAAATTGCGTATAACGACTTTTTCTGAATTAAAATATGTTCTATTCATTCCAAATTAATTTAAAATTTGGCAAAAGATCCCTATTACTTATCTTAGATACTAAAGGGGAAAATACTGCTTTGACGTGAATGTGTAGGTACATTTATAGTGCTTCATCTAGATGAACTGTACCGAAGTGATGTATTGTACCGAAAAAATGATCTGAAAAGATAAGACAGCAATGGTCAGCATGTCTACGCCTACCTTGAAGCATTTTTCAATATCAAAGATGTACACACGCGTTCATAAGTGCATGGACAATTTATGAATGAATTTATTCATAAACTACCCATGCAATTCTGAACGCTATAGTACTCGTACATGCAGCTTGGCAAAATAGAGTACAAATTAAAAACTGGCAACATCGTAGCGTCGTCCCGCTTTCATTTCATACATGCATTGATTTGAAAGGGGCGACACTAAGTTTTTACAGTTGTTTTATTAATAATATATTGTGCCTATAGTCTGACATTCCAATGAGGATTACCGCAAGCCTCCCGTTATAAAAACAAGCGAAAAACATAAACGCCGCCCTTTACTGCCTTACCAATTAAATAATGTGTCAAAAAGAGATGTATGTATGCTTGGTATTTCTTCTATTTCGTAGGTTGACAACAGTTTTGCTGATCTCTTTGTCCAAGCAGCCAAATTAAATACATCGTTGTAATTTGGTAGTCGGTATTAACTTAGTCGCATATTTTGACAGAGGATTTTTTCAAATGTCGTAAGAGCTACGTTATAAGGTTAGACTTACGACATTTGAAAAATCCACTGTCAAAAAACAGTTTGTCAAAAATGACCATTTTCTCGCACACAGTATGTTTTTTTCCAAAATCTGTAAACGCCAATCTTCATTAATTTGAAATCGAAGGAAGGTACTAAGACCATTTTCGACTAACAACACGGAATCTGGTAGCTGCCCTCACTGACCCAAAATCTATTTCCACCCTGTATATAATGCAACGTTTTGCAGCAAACAATTATTATATTACTGAAATACATAGTTGCAGCTATAACATACTCAAAATTCAGAGCCGGGTCGGCTTGATCTTGCGATACCCAGTCTACAGAACTTCGATAATGAACAAAAAATTAACAAAGTTTTGAAATGCGACAGTATTTAAAAATCACATTTTTTTTATTATTAATAGTTATAGTAAAATAATAAAATACTAACCTTTAACTTCGAAATCCATCTCTCAAATATTTAAAATCCATAGCAATGGGACAATAAATACGTGTCTCCCCTCCCCAAGAGCAGAAATGCAAATATTTTCAAGCGTACAGTCAAGTGCAAAAATATGGTTCGACATAATCGACTCATAAATATGGTACTACGCTTTTATTACACCGGAATAAGGTGCTATGGGACATATTTTTGAGTAAGATGAAGATGTGCACCACCATATTTTTACACTTGACTGTACTTACCCTCTTTCTTATATATTGACCTAAATTACTCATCATTAGCTAACTATTCTGCAAAACTATTTTACCTAATCGTGACGTATGACCAAGGGGTTGTTTATCAACTTCAGAAAGTAATTTCAACAAATACGATAATGATCTATGTCCAGCCGATTTTCTACGCGGAACACAGGCATTTATTATGAAAAAAAAGTCTTAAAATGTGATTAGGTTGAAAACCGTTTGTTTTGAATGCGTGAAAGTTTTTGGTATGTGTATGTTCCCATCTAGCTTCAAATCTACTAAACTGATTTTGATGAAGGTCAATTTAATTTATAGCCAGCTTAGAGTTTTAATTTGTTCGACACACAAATACACATGGTACAGTCGGTGCCCTCACATAAGTATCCACCCGCGCTACGCGCTTGCATATGTGGGGTGGATACTTATGTGAGAGCACCGACTGTACCTAACATATGATTATTAACATTAAAACAAGTATACCTACATAAAATAGTAAATAAATTTTATTTAAATAACAACAATAGTAAATTGAGCTAAATTCATGTCATAACAATTACCTTAATGTGTATATAATAAAATATTACATACGTAATTATTTAATATGCCATAAACTAACTTCGTGGTTTGCTACTTGTAACTGAATTGCTCCTCTTTTTTAATTAATCAATAAAAAAGGGACGCAATAACAAACCACGACGTGAGTGAACATAATGAACACAATGCTAATGAGCTACATAAATAAGGCTTATCGAGATTCGATCGGGATCTTTACATGATGTTCTGTGCTTTACCAAAAAATTTGAAACGGTATCATATAAACTATTAAGTAAACGTTAGCAAGTGCCACAGTTAAGCAGGATAGATCTAATCTCTTGGTTGAGATGCTGTAAGCGGTCCTCGTCGGGGCTATCTCGCTCGACGAGCCGATCTCGCTCGGCGATCAGCTCCGCCAATCGCTCGTTCGTCGAATTCTTTGGCGCGTTTCTGTAAACACAAAGTTCAGAGTGTTCAGACCCTTGTTTAACCAACATTTTAAAAATAGACTGGGAAAAACTGAAAAATAACGACCATTATATATTTTACGTAAAAAGGAAGTCGATTTTGTCGCTCTTGAGTATATTGTCAAATTGAGCCTCGTTGAGGGGTAGTATTATTTTTTCAATACAGTTGCTCAAAAAGTGCCCTTTTTTTGGCCGTTTTGCGTGCGCGAAGTTTGTTTTCGCGAACTAGTGCTTTTTACTTTTCCAATCTTTTTAAATTTAGTTGTGTTCCAACTTCCAATTCATGACTGCTTACCGAAGAGTATTATTGTTCGTTAACTTTACCGAGCCGTAATAAAACTAAATACCTACTATTAACGCAATAATATTAAAGATATTAAATAATATATAAAACGGGTCACTCACGTAATTTAGTCGATTTTCGCTCTGAGCGAAAATCGACTAAATTACGTGAGTGACCCGTTTTAAATATTATTTAATATGTTCGAGTCTCACGAGAGTTTTATAGTTAATATTAAAGATATTGATATTTTATATTTCAATAATTACTTCTTCATCATACTAATGATCATTCATTAAAAATATTAAAATGGGACAAAATATTTAAAGTTTAAACCTCGATATATAAATTACAACGAGGAAATGCCGCCAGCATCCTAGGTACAATGCCTCAAGGACCTACTTTAGATTTAAGGTAGGTAGAGGTAGGTAGTTAGGTAATTTACACTTACTGTATATATTTTGACTAAAATCAATAGCTGGTTATATATCGATATTAAAATTGAATACAGTTCTTATGAATCTGCGTGTATGAAACGGAACAGAGCCTACGAAACGTCAGTCAAAGTAGAGGCGTTTTTCAATCAGGTAAACATGTTCGAAGGGCCTCTAAGACATCGATACGATTTGTCACATGCGATTTATTATTTTGTTTATGAGACATAATTATTATGAGATTGAAAATGAGAAAGTAAAGAAGATAAGATAAACATTTTGAAGATGTTCTTAATATATCAACTGTATTACAATCGTGTCACGGAAATAATAAAAAAACTTTGAATTCGTTCTTATGTATTTTAATTTTTTTCGCATCTGTATTGAAAAACGTCGTTGGATTCACGTGCGGATATGTCATTTTTCAGTAATGACATACTTTCCGCACTAGCATCGGAATGTACTATTACGGTAACATCGCATAAAGCTACAATGAAAAATAACTCACTTAATTTCATCATACATATCCAACTCTGGTCCCGTCGTACCTGTAAAAATATAACTGTAAATATGCGCTATGTCAAATTATAAGTACTCTACAGTGCGAAGGGTAATTTCTACAGTAACTAAATGCCATAGACAATGAAAATAAATAGACGCAGGAGACATAGGTCGATTCACTAAAGCTGGCACGAATGAAATGAATGAGTGAATGATAATATTTATGTGTGCGTCACAAAATGATTACATACAGGTTGATACAATAAGTGATTATTGAAAACGTATTTTAAGACAAACTAATAGATGCATAACCCCCCAAATTCAGCAGTATAAAGAATACTATAAAATATTCCGTACGTTTTTGGATCAGAAACTAGCGTCTGCATAAAACCCCTTTCTATTCTTCCTCGCGTTATCCACGGCTCATGGGGGCCTGGGGTCCGCTTGACAACCTAATCCCGTGAATTGGCGTAGGCACTAGTTTTTACGGAAGCGACTGACCTTCCGACCCAGAGGGGAAACTAGGCCTTATTGGGATAAGGTCCGGTTTCCTCACGATGTTTACCTTCACCGAAAAGCGACTGGTGAATATCAAATGATATTTCGTACATAAGTTCCGAAAAACTCAGTGGTACGAGCCGGGGTTCGAACCCGCGACCTTCGGATTGAAAGTCGCACGCTCTTACCGCTAGGCCACCAGCGCTCTGATATCTGCATAAAACACCATGATAGTAAAATATTTTTGTATCAAACGGTTAAATATACCTTTCGGACATATATATTACCTGTTCAGCCTAAATATTGTGCAGATAATGCTTATATTATAATATTTTTATTTTTCTTGGATAACAAAAACCCATTTTGTTGTTGTTTACAAAATATTAAGAGGCCCCTGTATAAGAACGGCACTCACACTAACACTCGAAGTGACAGGTGACATAACTTTCATTCGTTCCAGCTTTAGTGAGTCGACCTATATACGAAACAGACGATAGACTAAACCTATCCAATCAAACTACAATTACGGGGGGACAGCGCGTACGCAGTCCCCACTACCAAAAATAACGCATCCGAGTTATCCACATTAGGGATAATCGCAAGGGTCAACCCAACCGCAGTGCAATGGATGGATCTCGCCCTGGGGGAACCGCCTTTGTGATCACGGTATCCCCTATGCCAGGTAAGTATGATTATACAACAGTACGTCGAGGGGGTCATCAAAGTAGGAAAAATCTTAACACCGCCAAGTAGGAATATCATCGGACGTGACAGCGACATCTAGTGGGAAATTGGTTAACTAAAAGTTCTATTGGTGTTTGGTATTTTATATGATTTTTTCTACTCCAGCACTTGTGTCAATTAGATGACTGACAGCGATATTAAAAAAGTATATATTATAACGTTGTCTATGGTATTCCATAAGAACACTGCTTCTATGGATTTTCATACAATATATGAGCACTGCTGTTTTTCTTTTAATTTCTATAGTGGGCATACGACATCTTCCACATTCTGCCACCTTTCTAAAATTTGCTTTCTTCGCTATTTTAGCTGTCGTAGAAAAACTAGCGTATGCAACCTCTCATAATTGGTTCTTAAAACTCTCGGGTCTATTATTACAAAACTCGACTTCGCTAACCCTTTTTATATCACTGTTGCATAAACTACTATATTTCTAACAAGCACCGCGCATAGTAGGTATTTGGTTTCATAGTGAAGTAAATTGACAACTACTATACGCAGTTTTCAAGGCGCAGAATATAATTCATTAATTATGTATACTTTAAATACGAGACCTCGAACATAATGTATGTATAAGAACAGTATTCAACATCGGTTTTTAGGAATATTAGTATTGATATTCTTTTAGTAAGTGTTTAACAGCTATGAATATTACCACACTCTTCTCCTACACCATTGTTCTTATTTAAAAAGTGACATGAAGGATGTACGAGTATGAATGAATTATATTTTGCAAATTTTCGCGTAACGTGCTGTTAAGATTTAATGTGTACTACTCGTAGTACGAGTGTTAATAACTATCTTATCGTCATCTGAGCACATTTTAAATTATCCTTGATTTATAAAATTTTCTTGAGGTCATTTCCACTTACAGAATAAAATACTATTAACTTAACCTTCAGAGATTTTTATTTAATATAATGAGAAATATTCCTGTATTAATATTGTCTTCTGTTATTTCCGCGATTGTTATTCATTGGAATGAAACACTTTAGAACGGATTAATCGCGTTTATTAACACCATGACCCTACGTTTCGAGCCCTTTACAGCACTCGTTTTCACAGGGTTAAGAAGATGATCTAAACGTAGGGTCATGGTGTTAATAAACGCAATTAATCCGTGCTAAAGTGTTTCAGTTCAATATTCCTGTATTGTTAATCAATTTATGCCACACCTGGCCATAAAGTGCCTTTTCCCGCACGTTACGCGTACGGAAAAATCCCAAATATACCTATATATATGGTTCTATGGAACTTAAAATTAGTTTTGTTATTATAAATTCCAAAACTACGCAATTTAAAATAATAAAATTAAATGAGTAAAATCCCTCTACTTTAGACGCGCATGATTTTCCTTTCCTGGCAAAATTACTTTCGTCGCTATATGTATTAGCAGCGCACGCGCACATGCATACACTTTTGGCTTCAACTTTAGCCGAATAAAATTCGTAATATCATTAACATGACTTTAGGTATTAAAATATTAAATCTTTAACGGCCTCCTAGCTTAGTCGGTAGTGACCCTGCCTACGAAGCAGGAGGTCCCGGGTTCGAATCCTACTCAGGGCATTTATTTGTGTGTTTATCACGAATATTTGTTCCTGAGTTATGGATGTTTTATATGTATTTAAGTATTTATATGTATGTATCTATTATATATATCGTCGTCTAATACACACAAGCCTTATTGAGCTTACCGTGGGACTAGGTCGATTTGTGTAAAATTGTCCCTCAATATTTATTTATTAAATCTTAATAGATATAGATATGTTTTTTATATGAGTAGTACCATTTCACAATGGTGACCCATGAGAAAAATTGATCACGAAAAACTATCGTGAGAAAACCAAATTTCGATAACTCTGTCACAGCAACCGATGGTTCTACCAAAGACAAATGTTACCTAGTTTCCCGGTGGAACAGCGACATCTAGCGGAATTTCTTGACGACATTTACAGTTTGGTACTTTGTGGAGTGGACAATTTTAGGGTTCCGTAGCCAGAATGGCTAAAACGGAACCTTTACAGTTTCGTCCAATCCGTCCGTCCGTATGTCACAGCGGTTTTACTCGGTAGCTATAAAACGTATGGTGCTGATATTACAATCAGAGATGTATATTGTGTGCCGCTTCTTAGTTTTGCGTATTATTTGCAAACAAAAATATTTTTAGGGAAGTCCCATGAAACATGTAATGTCATTGTTTTTAATCCAAATATGTACTTGCGGCGTCGGATACTTCAGTTCAGACTAATACGAAGTCAAAAAATAGGTTGACCTCACGATATGTGTCCTCATAACAATTCAATGTTTGAACCTATTTTGAAGTAGGTTCATATGATGAAATACATTTTGTTATGATTTGTCTTCATTGTGTGAGGATCATCACATTCATCACTCTATGCGAGTAACAAGTTGTTGTTTTGTTTTATTTCATTTGTTTATTTTTATTAGTTTCGGTTATTTATTCTCCTATAATTACTATATTATTTCTGCATAAATGCATTAAAATGATTACAATATTAATACACAATGCAATGTAATGTTTATTATTCTCAAAATATACACGCGCACACACACACACACACACTCCTTATAGATCATAATATGCATATGAATGTATATGTATACATATGTTTTAATGTATTCTACATATTTTACTGAAATTTAACATGTCTGTCACAAGAGAAACGTTTTCGACATACAGCAAGTAAGGGTTCATGTATAAAGGGTCTGCCTGAAAACCAGCGTTGCAGTAAATGCACTGCAACTTTATGCTGAGGCGGGATCCTGTTTAACATCAAAATGTATTCTTTGCTATTAAGCCAGGTAATTTTAAGGTATATTTTTAGTTTGTAACATTATTTCAATTTTGTACATTTTGCTTTTTTTTTTGGTGTTGAATAAAACTTTTCTATGTCTTCTATGTCTATGTCTAAGTAACAAACATTTTTTTAGGCATACAACCATCATACAACTACATTAAAAAAATTGCAGATTTTTCGTGAAAACATGTTTCACAAATAAAATAAAAAGAATACTAGTTCGACTATAATATGTTTCAAATTTATGGACCTGATTAGCAATGTTCTTAACTATTTGGCACAGAAAGCGTTAATACCAACGCAAGGTTCTTGCAGAACATTCAAATAGTGATGTTAATATTATTATGGTTGTAAAGATTAACATATAAATATTTGGGGACAATCTTACACAGATCAACCTAGCCTCACAAAACCTGTACTATGGATGCTAGGCAACAATACATACTTTAATAGCTAAATATATAAAAAACGTCCATAACTCAGGATTACTATGCCAATGCCCTTACCAGGATTCGAATCCGACTCCCTGAGCCGTGGCATAAGCCGGGAAAAAGCTTGGAAGAAGACTTGGATTCGAACCTGGTACCTCCAGCTTCGTAGGCAGGAACACTACCAACTGGGTCATTTATAGTAACATTAACCAAATTTAAAGTGGTAATATTACATAGGGAACAAACTTACTTATGATAGAGTTGGACTCGATAACGGGCATATTGGCGAGAATGTCGACGTAGAAGTCGTCTTTCAGGCGTTTCATGTCCACCTGCTCAGCCTTCTCGTCCTGGTCTTGAATAGTGTCCAGACTGAAAATGAAAAGTATTATACTATGAATAAAATATATCAGTCTCATTATAAATATTATTATAGGTGTGCAATAAAGAGTTATTGTATTGTATTGTATTGTATTGTATAATTATCACATAATTATTTTTTCACTCATAGTGACAGCTTTTGTGTTCTACACGGCATCGAAATGGTTAATTTCATAATTTGGTGGCTTATTTCTCCTATCTCTTCTGTCTGGCTCAGCTGTGTGAGATCCCTTCTCATTTGAATATGATTGTTGCACGCTACTGTTTCAAGCGTCACATTTTCATACTTGTTAGAAACGGCCACCATGAGATAGAGACGCGATCATCTAAGGCAACGCTATAAGATACAAAATAATTAGTTCTGACCCCATCTCTCCAAGCTGTCTCCGGTCCTGCCTCAGCTGAGTGAGCATCTGCCTTCGCGTGTGCAGTTTATTCAGGTGCAGCTCACGTACGGCGCGGCCCCACTGCTCCTTGAAGAACGCCTTGGACTGTACTGCGCTGTCTAATTTCTCTTCCAGGCAACGCTATAATATAAGAAATATTCGTAATAAAGTCCAAATCTGTCTATTGACGACATTATACATCTCAAAAGGTTACCGCAATATGCACTCGACCATGATTATGATAAATAAATATGATGAACTAAATATATTTTCCGCTCTCAGCAATATACGATAATAGCAACGGAATCCTAGTGGAATTTGATCAAGAACCAGGTACTACTACCGCCATCTATGATCTCTTATGAACACTGAAACTGTTTAGGCTTATCGGAATACAAATTCTGCATTGTTCATCAACCTACTGACTTACAGGCAAAGATTTATTTATTTCATTAAGATGTGGAAAGTCAAACAAAAAAACGTGCTCCGAACAAAACTACAAAAAACCCTTCTGGTTTAGATGGCAGCACAGGCTTCTAGTCCTTCTCGACGAGATGGCACCACCGTTAAACGTTTTTTTGAACAATATATGTTGTCGCCATCTAGTCCAAAATTCTTGTATTCAAACAGTTCATATGACGCGCTATTAGTTTTTTTGCTTTGTCAGTAGATGACAGTAATGATAGTTTGTCATATTTTTATTTAAACCGTCGATAGATGGCAATTAAATCAAGTGCCATCATAAGTTCGTTATATAATAATAAAACCTTATTTTACCTAATTATTTTGTTTTTAAACTATATAAACTCGAAAAAGGTTTCTTTTTTTGCAAAAACATCTAGATAGACTCCAGCGCCACGTATTTACTTTATATTTTTGGTTTATAACCACGCTTGCAGAAAAGAAATCCATAAAGATCAAATCAAAAAAAGAATACTTAGTGTGGACAATCACGAAAACTGCCGTTTTCTGAACCGAGTTTACAAAGCAAAATGTTTATTGTTAGTAATAGGCTGTATAGACTCCGTACTGGCCACGGTCGTTGCGCTTAGGTATTACAAATTTCGCTGCGGTTGGGCGGAGTCTCCGGCGTGCGCTTGTGGTGCTGAAGCTCAAACCATTCGGCACATAATTGAAGACTGTCGCATAACGCGCTACGCCGCCGGTCCTCTTGAAGACCTGATCACCCTGATATGCCCCTCTTTTTTCGGAGTGGCAATACAAGCTTTAGAAAGAGACAGTATGACTCTCTCTTTCTATGCACAAATGAGAACAGATCCGTGTCAGACTATAGCATTAGTTATGATTAGAAGGACGCGATAAATATAGTTTGATCATGATCTCTTCTAATTCATTCATAGTCGGAAAAAATCATAGCGTCTTTATCATTTGTTAATATCCCGCATCCCCAAAAGAGGGACTATATGAATAAACCTATATTATTACCAATTTTATATTATAGTTTGACAATTGACGAAAAGAGTGCAGACTTGTCATTTACTTGTCATTGCATTATGTCTGTCTCACATTTTCCCATTTGATGTTCTTAGTTTTGACGGGGAGCTTGGTTGGACACGCACGCCTGGTCTACTACCAAGAAAGTCGAACAAATAAAAATACGTAGTTATCTCCCTTTCTAACCTAATCGAACGAAAGAGATGCAGATCGAAAATCTAATTTTCGATGTTTGCGGTAGCCTCTTACATCTCTCAGAGCCACTTTATTGTTCTTATATTTCAGCAATTTTAAACGTCGATTTGGTGACAGAATAAAACGTGAGACAGACATATGCAATGACAAGTCTGCACTCTTTTCGTGAATTGTCAAATCACTACAAACAATTTACGGCTTTATGCTAGCCAGATATGGTTTTCTTTTGCAGATTCATAAAATATTTTTAAATATCGTGTCAGATATATAGGCGCGACCCATCAGTCAGCCGATGTTTTTGCTTTTACAGGGGATAGATATTTCTGCCGATGAGTGATCACATAATTTTGATTTGTTTAAGTAATCACATATTTATAAGCGCCTCGATCCGATATTTTTGCGGATACGGAGTAACGATGTTTTTGCCGGCCACAAAGCCTCACATATTTTTTACGAGGTAGTGTCGTCAGATACAGTCAACCAATTGGAACCCTAGGGCACTGTAGGACTATGTCATAGTGACGCTATAAATCAGAGCGCCTACCACGAACCGCGAACGAAAGTATACCTCCCTTTCGCACTTGTGATTTCTCACTCAAGTGCGACAGAGAGGTGAAACTTCGTTCGTGGTTCGTGGTAGGCCTTCTGACTGTAAGAAATCTCTTACTGCTTGTCATTTTGACATAGTTCTAGGGTGGCCTAGGGTTCCAATTGCTTGACTGTACTCATGCGCCCAATAGAGCGCCAGATATTTTTGCACGGCTGTTCACCGTCATATATTTATGCTGGTGACTGTACACTGATTCAGGTTGAAGCTAATACTTTTTAGGGAAAAACTTTACAGAACGACCGTGAAAATGAAAATAAAATATGACATATGTTACACTTCTTTAGAACTGTATATAAATCGAATCAATACAATTTACAATTTCTACAAGTTGATGACACGCAGAAGTTTCATCATAGATAACCCGTTTTGCTGGAAAGACTCTTCCGCTTTTGTCAGTCATTTTAGGATTCCACTTCGCTTATGATTGCAAAATTCTTTCCACACATCCTTCAATGAGGGATTCTTGGGGAAGCTGTGAACATAAAACAAAACCCATCAAGTACGAGTTGGACTCGCCAACTAAGGGTTCCGCACAAAGGATGCTGCCTAAGTTTTTTCCGAGATAATAGGGTCTAACGGATTGCCCAAACGGACATGACCGGCATATATAGTTGACCAGTTGGGCATCTATTATCATTTTTTTCGAACCTTTGACTAAGTGGTGTCGTCGAAATATTATATTCGCCACATTTAAGGAAAACCGTAGATTTGCGGTATGGGGAATCGGCAGGCGCTGCAGCAGGGAAATACATGGGTCTCACAATGTGATCCTATGTGAAGAACGTCGTAGGTTCGGGCAAGGGGTAACCGCGACCGCGAATCTGATTTCGCGAGCTATCTGTACCTAAACTTAATTACAATTTATTAGCAACTAAATTACTTATTTAAGTGTGTACCTGAGATGACAATCCATAACCTTAGCCAATATTTGCGACAATGAAATTAGTCGCTAATAATATGCTGGATTATATAGTCCCTGAAATCCGAAATATCCATTATTTTATGTAAATTATTACAAATGACGCGTAACGTCTTAGTTACGTACGTCAAATTGGCGAAAAGTTGTTTTAATCTGTGAAATCTGTTAATTTCATACATTTAGCGCCATCTAAAATAAACCCTGAACAATAATTGGTTGGGTGAAAAGCTACTGAAACGTAGTAAACGCTTTTGTATTTTAAACATGGCGAACGGGCGTAAGTCCATTTTGACACAAAGTAAAAGGACGTAACTCCATAAAAAAGAACTACTAGGGCCATCTGGAGAACTTAAACGAACTAAAATTGATAGCTACAGAATTGGACTTGACAGTACCGCTCTATTTCTTCATACTTTTTGCTTACAGGTAAACAATTGGAATTCATACCAATTCCTGTATCAGACTGGCGGTTTGGTCCTTTGTCAATCCGGAATACTTGCTCTCGGACTCCTTTTCAATATTCTTGAAATTGGTCTGAAAATTTTACATATTCCATTATATCACATACTTATTCCTGGAATTCATCGATGCATACAAAAAAACAATAGGATTACATTACAATCTCAATAACCCGGCACTAATGGTGACACGGAGGTGCCGGATCGGTGGAAAATTCGGATTAGTGGAAACTACGTAATAAAGTATCAGTAAAAATATGTGATTGATTAGGTACATGTTTTTTTTTTAAATAATAAACCAATCGCATGTGAACTAAGGAGGTGGAAGAGGAGGAGGAGGTTAGCCAGCAGTTGTAACTACCGGATGTATCCTTATTTTTCACGCCGGATTACTGGACATACCGGATATTGCACTGTATACAAATTTGGGGCTAAATGACAAATACTTCAAGTGTAATAAAAATAACTCACTCAACTATAAAACCAGACCTTCAATGACTATTATGATTCTGGTTTATAACATCATTTGTTAGATATTTTTGTGTTATAACTTATAATTGTTTCATTTAGTCGATCACTTTCAGGTATTTGCGCGAAGTTGGTAAAATTAATAGAATTATCATTATTAGTGCCCTATTTTTGTTACGCGAATACAAGTGTTTGTATTCGCGCATATGAACGAGCGAGTACGATTGGCTATATTCGTCCATAAAAGAAAAATAAAAGAACAGTTTTCTAAATTTCATAAAAATCTGACTTAAACTTTTATGGTTTTATGGTTTTAATTTAAATCTGAATCAGGTTTTTTGTTTTCTTTAAAATTACCCTCATGGTCTCCATTTGCCGTTCCAACTGCTGCACCTTCGTCTCCAATTCTTCAATGCGCATATCCTTGAGCTTCAGCCTGTGGTTCATATCATCCTCCATTTTCTGAGAAGCCTCTCTTAGTTCCTGGTACTTAGACGTGTAGTGGGTCTCTAAAGCCTTCTTTGCATCTAGGAGCTATAAAAGGTTACAAGACTTAATTATTTTAGCTTATACGCACTCAATCTTTCTGTGTAGCCCATTGGTTGAGAACGCCTTAAGGCATTAAGTCCACCATTTGTACTTTTCTTAATTATGCAAAACAGTTTAAATAAATAAAAAAATTCAATCTAGTATACCACAATTAAGATCCTTGCAAAATTTCTCATCGAATAGCACTATTTAAGTAGATTTTTCGCAAAAATCTTTGAATGTTCATTGGATATAGCCTCCTAAGACCTGAGATATATTTTTTGTTTTTGAAAATGGAACTCTTAGTTACTCGATAATAGTTCAAATCAGATTGCAGAATAAGTACAAAATTTAGGGGACTTAATTAGGAGGATACTTGTTATTTTTAACTGACTCTTTACAGCTGCAAAACATATCTTGGTAAAACTGCATCGTACTTTTTTTTGACGGCTGCCATTAATAAGAAATCATAACAAAACTGCAAAAAAATTGCTAATGTCTTCTCTAAGTCACAAGGGTTAAAATTATAGCACATGTGATTACACTAGGATGTTGAAAGCCGTATCGCCGTACTCAAGTAGATCGTGGGCGCTTAGTGATAAAAGGATAATGTATAAGGGTAATGTGTAATGTGTAAGGGTAATGTATTTGTTAGCAATTTTTGTGACTTGTTTATTTTAATTTTTTCTGGGCAGAGGATTAGCGGTTAGCTTACAATACATGCTTTATACACAATGGCATTGTGTATAAAATGCACCCTTTACCTTATACGAGCTCAGTTCAAATAAGTAATTCAACTATAGTCACATGCGTTAAAGTTAGCAGCACCAAAACACAGATGGCGCCATGCAGCGCCATTTTCTTTAGCTTCTAAGTATTGATACTATAATAATTTGCACTATTTTACGCATATTACTATTTTTGTGAAAAAAATAAATAGCAAAAAGCCAACGACACGAGATGTTCCCAGGCGGTCACCCATCCAAGTACTGACCTCGCCCGACGTTGCTTAACTTCGGTGATCGGACGAGAACCGGTGTGTTCAACGTGGTATGGACGTTGGCAACAAAACAATCGAATTATGTTATCCATATGAGAAATATAACGTCACGTCATGAAGTTATGTATCTGATTTCCGATCTATTTTAAACTAAAGATCAACAGCCAACACAGCTCCTTTTTCGGACTAAGTATGAAAACGATAAGCCACTAATGGAGTTTATATGACAAAGTATAATTATCTAATAAAATAACACTCTAGAAATCAAATATTTTCAAATATAACGTCACTTATTTTTAAAATGTATGAAAATTAAGTATACGTTCCTATTCAATAGAACAATGGGTATGAAAGTGGAAAATTTAAGAGCATGCTAGTACAATTCATTATATTACCAACATCTAAAAAAAATTGCAAAAAGCCAACGACACGAGGTGTTCCCAGGCGGTCACCCATCCAAGTACTGACCTCGCCCGACGTTGCTTAACTTCGGTGATCGGACGAGAACCGGTGTGTTCAACGTGGTATGGACGTTGGCGACAACTCAATCGAAAGATGTTATCAAAATCAAAACATAAAACGTCATTGTTTGTTTATACAGATGTAATGAATTATAATATTTTCACACCACCTATTACTAAAAGGGTTTTTTCTGTTCAAGCTAGGAGGGCTCAAAGTGGCACTTCTTTTCCCTGCTGGGAGGGATTTTTACGTTTTCGGGCATTCAATAGTGGCATCGTGGTGTTGATATGATGCTGTTTTCGGCTTTGTTTATTTCCTCTTAGTTGGTGTGAAAAACAGTATGTGTCACACGGCATCAAAATTCTTTCGTCTTGGGCGTTAACCCTTGAATCCCTCATTACGCTCAGGATTCTACTTCATAATCCATCGCTTCATTCGGAATCCAATGTACGCCCTCGCCAGAAATATATCATTTTGATCCCTTGTAACACAATCTACTATTTCCCGTCGTATTTAGTCGTGACTGTTCGTGCTTTCTCAACTAGCTAACGGCAGGTATCATAGGAAATTGAGATAGAACGATAGATTTCGCCATTTCCATCAAAACACAATGGGAAACTATTATTTACGACGTCTGTATCAGTAAGATGTCGTCTTGGGTCGTCCCATTCGTTTTTCAAGTTTCGCCACCTATTCTTCTTTCGTCATTTTCGTGGATATTCTTCTTGTTTTTTCATCTGTGGTAAACTTTGTTGTTTTTTTTTCTTATTCCGGCTCATTTCGGTATTCGTCAACATCTTTTTGGGCATGTTTTTATAGTTTGACCGCCTTTATTCATAAAAACTTAACAGACCCATATAATTTAAAATATGTCTTGTCCCTTTTTACAGAGGTATTTCGGTTCTTAACACAGTGGGTAAAGTGTTTGAAAAATTAGTATATAACGCTATATATCCTTGCATAGACGAAAACCATCAATTTGGTGGAGTGGAGCTGATGATGGAGCCCAGGGCCTATACCACGAAAATCGAACGATTGCGGATTTGTATCTCCGTCTCTGTTACATTTGCATATTGGAGTGACAAAGAGGTTTTCCCGTCAATGCCAATTTTCGATGTTCGTGGTAGGCATGCAGGGATGGCAAAGTGGAACTGTCTGTTAATTCCCATCCTATTTGAGACATTCATATTTTGAATTCATGGAATTCATGAAGAAATTAAAGAACTCCTCAAATTTTAACGGCACATGCATTATGATTTGAGGGTTTCCTTATAAACTTGAAAAAATTTTTGGGGGTTAACAACATTTTGGTGGAGGTGGATTAGCGATTAACGAAGTTAACTATTTGATTAACGGTGCCCAGCTCTGCCCAAGACGATACCATTTGTAACTAGATATTAACGTTAGTATCATCGTGAAATCCAAGAGCTTATGCAGTATTGTACCTCATTCTGCGTTCATAATAGCAAATAGCATCAAAGTCTATAAAATAAATAAAAAAACTTCAAAAGAAAGACAAAAACATAAATATGCAAAAAGCCAACGACACGAGGTGTTCCCAGGCGGTCACCCATCCAAGTACTGACCTCGCCCGACGTTGCTTAACTTCGGTGATCAGACGAGAACCGGTGTATTCAACGTGGTATGGACGTTGGCGACAAAAACACCGAATGTCATCAATTGATCATGTTATTGGAACTGGATTATCTATAATACTACTAATCTTTAAATGATTAAATAATTTTACGTATATTTAAACGAGCACAACGAAGCAGGCAGGGTCATAAAGTTGGTACTCATGACAAAAAGAAATAACCTTCTTCTCTCTCTCCGTATTCCTGTAGCCGCGTAGTCGGAAGTCGTCGGTGGCGCGGCTGAGATCGGCCGCTAGATGGCGACACTGCTCTATGCCGCGGCTCAGTTTGCTCTCTAGTTCACTTCGTTTCTTTGACCACTCGCGGGATAGTAGCTCGAGGTGGTATTCTTCTTTGCGTTGAAGCTGAAATAAGCAGTTAAAACTGAATGAAATCCTGTATGGAACACCGTTGTCACGAAATATATCAAGGTTAATCAACCTTCCGCGCTTATATTCTTCAATTTTCCGTTTTTGTGGTATAGTAACAACTGAAGGACCATATCGACTGATTTTGAGACTCTTACATGATTGTGGTGAATTTTATTTTTATCTTTCTTGTTTTACACAAATTGCGGAGGCGCCTAGCGACATCTACCGTAAAAGTGCTAAACTAATTTAACCCCGAATGGTCTCTTCTAGATTGATAGCTCACGTCATTAGAGTTCATTGGTCGCTGGAGCAGATAGGTTCACGACTGCGAAATGGAGGACGCAGCACAGACCACACTCTACATAGGTACAGCGTCATGTTCTATACTAGCGATGAATATTCGCATTCGTATTCGTATTCGCATTCGCAAAATTCGCAATATTGCGAATATATTATTTTATACATTTTTAGCAGAAAGTACCACTTTTTCTGTTTCCCTAAATATCTAGATAGCAATAATGTCACTACCTATCACTGCAACATATACTTGTTTAATCATAGATATCGATATCGACACTAAAAGGACATGGTCCTTGCGTTCCATTACATCTGTGTAGGTAATATTTTTACATTCTTAACGAAATTTTGTGTATATTATAAATATTAGTATTCGCATAATGCGAATATTCCAAAACCGATATTCGTTACATCGTTATTCTATGTATACAGAGTGTAACAAAAATGCTGGTGATTCGTTTAAGGGCGTAATAAGTACCGTAATCTAAAAATCGTAATCGTGAGAAAAGTCGGAAAAACATTTGATTGACGCGGGGAAAAATATGGACAGACTATTTGGAAAATCTCCATACAAAGAAAATTCGCGTCAAATTTTTAGATTTCCTACTCTTTCCTAATCAGAATACGATACTGATTACGCCCTCAAAAGGATCACCAGCATTTTTGTTACAGCCTGTAGAATTAAGCTGTCGGTTTTATGTTGAATGTGACGTTGTACGCAAAGTAAGGCATCATACTGAGAGCCAGGCTTACTTGTATCTTATACAATTCCTGTTGTTTCTCTTTCCAGTCTTCTAGCTCGTCCACAAACTTCTGCATGATGCTGTCGCGCTCTTCATACGGTATCACCCTCTTTACCAAATCTGTGAACAAAAAATAACCGTCAGGTCTACATATCCACAGATTGCTGTTTAAATGCTAACAACGGCTAAAGGACACACCATATCGTACATTACCGCTTGTGAGGTGACTGAGGTGAATGTATGACACGTCTTAAGAGGATCAGGAGAAAAAATTGCTTAAAACACTTACCTTTATCGTTCCGTATGCAGGTGTCACTCTTACTCATCTCTAGTTTGATTGGCGTACTGAAAATAGAAAAATATTCGGAATAAATGGGAATTATTTGGTATGCAAAAACTTAATATCAAACGGATGGAAAGGTCACTAAAGAAACAATTTTTTTTCTGAAGAACCTTATTGGCTTGTGTTAAATAATATATATTTAACATAAACCTTTTTAGTTTATTCAGAATAGGTCTGTGACCTGGTAGAACTTTTTTATATGTTTCTATGGCAACGAGCTTATTATTTTTTTGCTCTTCATATCTATAACAGTATTTAATTTTTATTGAAAATACAGCTTTTGTGAATCTATAACAGTATTTAATTTTTATTGAACATACAGCTTTTGTGGTCCTTCGTAAATAAAAAGTGGAAAACAGTGATAATTCTATGTAAAAACGGGAAGTGCAGTGAAGAATTGTCGTCCTATAGTACGACGTTCGTTAACGGCCGCCGGTGATTTCGACACAAATTCTATAAATTTAGTGTCGAATCATTATAATATTAAATATCACAATCTATAATTGTGTTTTGGTTTCGCGAGTGAAGCTATTATTACATTAAATATAATTCCATAATACTATACTATTGTCGATTCAAGTGACGTCACATGTAAATTTCGAAAGTTTTTTATGTTGGCCATGCGTAAATTGGACCAACTTATTGCTGATCGTATCGTCTGAAACATCCATATCGTTTGATGGCGCTGTCAATCTTTCTGCTGTCATATCATGTGTCAAGTGCATTTGCTAGTTTGCGGTTAAATTAAATAAATAAAAGTTTACGAAGTGTTTTACGAGCGGTGAGTTACGTTTGGTGAGTTACGTTGCTTCATCATGCCTCCTGACGACGAGTTAAAGAGACTGCGGTTTGCCCGAGGACTGCTAAAAGGTACAGTGACTAGAATGGAGCAATTTACAAGTGATACTGAAAAGTTAACGTCCGCGTCTTCTACTATTTTGGAAGCTCGCAAAGAAAAGTTAATAAAAACTTTTACGGAATACGAAACTCTCCAAGTGGACATTCTGATGCTTGATGATAAAGACACTGAAAACGTCGCGATTGTCGAAAACCTATACTTTTCGGTGTTAGCAAAGTTAACTGCTCAAATAGATGCCTGTAAACCGTCTGTGAGTCAGGTTTCTAGTAGCTCTAGTGATGTTAAAAGTTCTTCAAAACTGCCGTGCATTGACATACCAACATTTAGTGGAAAAGATTTTACAAAATACACTCCATTTATGGATTTATTTAAAGCAGTAGTTGACAAGAATGCCTCACTCTCAGACGTTCAAAAACTATTTTATTTGAGGAAATTTTTAGCTGATGAAGCATTGTCAGTGATAATAAATCTCCCACTTGTCAATGACTCATATAAAGAGGCTCTTGATTTGCTACAAAAGCGCTTTGACAATAAAGCCAGGATTATTTCGAGTCATATAAATGTCATTCTTGACATGCCTACAATGAAAATAGGTACAGCGGCCTCTATAAGGACGTTTGTAGCAGGTGTACAGCAACAATTGTATGCCTTAAAAAATTTACAACAACCTGTCAATGAATGGGGTATGTTGCTATTGTCTATTTTGATAAGAAAATTGGACTCCTATACAAATAGAGCCTATCAGCTTGATAGAGACTTGGAGACTTTGCCAACAGTATCAGGATTAATTGAATTCCTTGAGAAACGTGCAATTGCTTTAGAGGATAGTAGTAATCCTGTCCATGCTTCTGAAGTTAAAGACTATAAAAAGTTTACACCAAAGGTAACCAATGTTGCCACAATCAAGGTTAAGAACTGTTTATACTGCGGTAAAGCAGATCATGCTCTATATGCATGCCCTAAATTTAAGATGTGTCCTATAGAAGATCGTCTTAGTTTTGTATGTGATAAAAAGCTATGTTCTATTTGCTTGAGAAAACATGATAGCACATGTACATTTAATTTTACATGCCTGACATGTAAGGGAAGCCACAATACTTTATTACACAATGATGAGCGAGTTGCTTTAGTCAACCATATTATACAAACAAATGCCGATAATGTGTTGCTTCCCACTATTAAAGTAAAACTATATGATAAACGCGGTAAAGATATAATTATAAGAGCTTTACTAGACGGTTGTGCAATGGGATCTCTTATAACTAGATCTCTTGTAGAAAGGTTAAATTTGACTCCAAAAAGCCAGGCTTCTAGCCTAATAGGAGTTTGTGGCAAAAACAATAAAATGAAACAATATGTGGAGTTCATTGTACACTCTCCAGTGAATGAACAAGTCCAAGTGCAGGTAAAATGTAATGTTGTAGACACCATCACATCTGACTTACCATTGAAAGCAATTGATCCGACTAAATTGAAAATGCCTGACAACATTGTGTTGTCTGACAATGAGTTCCATAAACCAGGTCCCATGAATTTACTTTTAGGGGCTGAAGTCAATTTCAAAATTATATCTTTGGATGGTAACATTGAAATTCCAGACGGGCCATTTTTGCAAAAAACATTATTTGGTTTTGCCGTAGCTGGTTCTTTACCTGATGAATACTTTCAAGATCAATGTTTGGTGAATAATTTCATTATATGTAATGATCATAATTTGGAGGATGTGATGGAGCAATTCTGGCTTGGAGAAAGTATACCTGAGCAAAAAGTTAATTTAAACAAAGAATTTCATATAGCTGAAAAATGCTTTCAAGATACTATTACATTGATTGATAATAAGTTTCAAGTCAATATGCCTATTGTTGTTGAGATGCAAAACCTTGAGCTCGGAGATTCTTTCTCGGTCACCAAAGATTCTTGACACTGGAGAAAAAATTTAAAAAACTGTCCTGAATACTTTCATAAATATAAGGAATTTATTAATGAGTATGATCTCTGGGGTATTCCAAAATTGTTGATATTGGGAATTATGATATTCAAATGAATTAAAAAGACTGTATAAGCTATTTACATCTCAGTCGCACATAGATGCTGTTGAGAGCTATTGTCTGCCCAATTACATTCATTTAAAATTTATTCAAAGCTATACACCAGAATTCGGTGATCTATGGGAGGTTGGGGTCAAAGGCTTTAAACACCATTTAAAAAATAATTGTTGGTAATATTGCCTTGACATTTGAAGGCTTATATACTGTTATGACTGAAATAGAAGCAATTCTAAATTCTAGGCCTTTGTTGCCATTGAATTCCGATAGATCCAGTTGTGAATATCTCACGCCGGGGCACTTTATCATAGGTAAATCTATGATAAGTTATCCGGAAGTGGATTTAACAAATAGGTCAATTGACCGTTTAAAATTTTGGAATATTTTAACCAAGATAAAACAAGATTTCTGGCGGATTTGGTCAAGGGATTACCTTATGCAATTACAGAATAGATACCAGATTTCTTCAAAAGATTTGCCCACTAACCATTTGGGTATTTTATATGTGTGATGTACATTTTATTATAATAAGTGGCTTAATATTTAATTTCAATACTCGAGACTCATTTGTAAGTCTAAATATAATTAATATAGTTATGTAGTTATTTTAATGTTTGAATTGTAGCAGGCAATAATTTGTTTTAACCATGTAACTGGAGTTAAATATTTTCTGTTATATTTTTATACTTATAAGTTAACATCTGCTGCTACTTGATTGTAAATGTATTCTGCCCTGGGCCAACTATGTTAAATAATATATATTTAACATAAACCTTTTTAGTTTATTCAGAATAGGTCTGTGACCTGGTAGAACTTTTTTATATGTTTCTATGGCAACGAGCTTATTATTTTTTTGCTCTTCATATCTATAACAGTATTTAATTTTTATTGAAAATACAGCTTTTGTGAATCTATAACAGTATTTAATTTTTATTGAACAGCTTGCCAAAAATTTAGCAAAATTAAGGTCTTATAGTGAACAGAAAGATTAGAAAATATTATTTTCTAATATACCTATGTTTCTATCCTACGCCCTCCGTACCTCGCACTTTCGCGCGTGTGTTCTTGTCTCCCTTATTGGCGAGAGAGTAGTATTTCTTTGTAATTAATGCTTTATATACCCCTCTTTCTCTCCCACGCTTTCCTTGTCTCCCACGTTATCCGTAACTCCCTCATGTCAATAACCTGCTCGCACTGCACTTGCATATCGCCAGTGAGAAGTTGATGAGAGAGAAGGGATTTAGCATCCCTATACAATGAATATAATCTATACGTCTTTCTCCCTCTCTCTCGCACTCTCTCTTTGTCCCTGGTGTCTGTAACCTGTTCGCACTGTACTTTCATGTCGCTAATAAATGGTCTCTCTTGAGCGGATAGTAGTTCTTCGCTAAGCGAAGCAATCACACATCTTTATACAATGAATATTACATCTCGCTCCTCGCAATCCGCATCCGCATCCCGCACGCTATCCTTGTCTCTCATGTCTATAACCTACTCGCACTACACTTGCATGCCGCTAGTGAGCGGCCTCACCCGCCCTGCGAGTAGTTTCTCGTGGCAGAACGATGGAATCGGTACCTCTCTTTCTCCCCCACGCTTTCCTTGTCTCCCACGCTGTCCGCATCCCGCACGCTGTCCTTGTCCCTCGTGTCTGCAACCTGCTCGCACTGCACTTGCATGTCGCTAGTAAGTGGTCTCTCCCGAGAGGCTAGTAATTTCTCTTGGCTCAGTGCGAAGGAATCGCACATCTTTCGAATTAGTTCCGTTATCTCATTGGTTTGGAGGATGGCTGCTCCTGACGCGTCTTTGTATCTGTAATGATAAGTACTGATTACAACCACAAATTTTACCTCCTATGGTTAGATCAAACATATTTTAATTATCAACCAGTGTTTGATAAACAAACAAACCCCGGACAGACGAAGACGCTATAAGTAACTGTAGGTATAAGTATGTACCTATTCCGTAACAAAGTTATGTACGGAACACTTAAATTACGAGTAGGTTCTCAAAACTACAAATGAAGGCATAATAAAGACATTTGACAGTACAGCGCCACCTGTTGATAGTTGTTTGGATGATAGTAGGCTGCTTGTATCTTCCTCCCAACAGCCTGATTTTTTTAAACTGTTTTAAATATCCTTATTTCGTAATAAGGAGATTTTACAATATAAACAATACTCTGCATACCTTGACGTGTTCCGTGCCGTGTTGTTAGTGTATGCCACCCCGCCCACTTCCTGGTCCAGGTTGGTACAACTGCCGCTGCTCTTTATATTCAAAATGCTTTCCTTTCGCAGCACCTCCGTGTTCGTCTCCAGCTGAGTTGCACTGCGCGCCGAGAGTACGGGTGGTTTCTGAAAAAATACATGATCAAAATTTCTACATAAAATATCTAAGCAAGCAATTAGTAGGATTTAAAGGTCTACTGTTTAACAGGAGCGTCCTCCTAAAGTTGAAGTCGTGGAACACTGACAGGACCATATGCAGCGGTTATATCGAGATATGTATAGTATGACCGCGCCCCGCCCCGTCTATCCTCGCATACGGTAGATCTATTGACCGATAGTTATCTTGTCAAACGCCGAAAAAATTAGCAAAAAGCCAACGACACGAGGTGTTCCCAGGCGGTCACCCATCCAAGTACTAACCTCGCCCGACGTTGCTTAACTTCGGTGATCGGACGAGAACCGGTGTGTTCAACGTAGTATGGACGTTGGCAACGATACTAACGAATTATGTTACCCAGATCAGAAATATGACGTCATCAATGTCATTATAGTGTTAGGAGCGCTAGTGGCCCAGTGGTAAAAGCGTGCGACCTTCAACCCGAAGGCCGCGGCTTCAAATACTGGCGTCTCGTACCATAGAGTTTTTCGGAACTTGATTTGATATTTACCAATCGCTTTTCAGTGATGGAAAACATCGTGATCGTGATGAAAAATGAAGAAGTTTATAAACATTTTACGATGACAATATTAGTGAGTGTTCGAGTAAGTCAAAAAGAATTAAATCAGTCTTTGAAGTCCATTGCACAAGTACTGCAGTACAAACAGTAGTGCCATCTAGTTGTGAAACTGGAACTATCAACTTCTAAGCAAATAATACAGTCTATACAATTGTAAAGCACGAATCAAATCATTTACTAAATGTAATAAATGTTTTGATTCATGTTTTTTTGTTTTTTTAAGTAGTTACACTACTATATATAAATTATAAATTGAAAGAGAAGAGATGTCACATCATACTAAAGAAAAAGTGACCAAGGTCCCCGGTGGCCGCCGTGATCCGTGCCCAGTGAGCCGTGGCCCAGTGGTTGGGGCGTCTGCCGCGAAAGCAGGAGGTCGCTGGTTCGATCCCAGCCCTGCTCACCGGGGACCTTGGTCACTTTTTCTTTAGTATATGACATCTCTTTCAATTTATAATACAGACAGTCTAATTAAACCAAGGGTCCAAATCTCTTCAGCAGATTTGAATTTTGGTATGTTTGTTAATTGGAGGTCCTGTTTTGTCCACATTTGAAGTTTGGGGACCTCGAGGAACCGCCGCCATCTTGAAAAATTTACGCATTCTATTCTATGAAATTATTTTATTAAATTGTACACAAAAATGTCCTACCCAAGTTTGCAAAAAAATGCTCCTTCTTATAGAAAACACTTGAAGAAGCGAAAAGTATCGTCAATGCCTTTCCAGCGGATATTCTCTTTCGCATCCAGAGAATATCCCCTAGAAAGGTATTGACGATACTTTTTGCTTCTTCAAGTGCTACGATGCGTAAATTTGGAGCTAGGCTAGAATATCTACAAAAAATACACGTTCGTCGAGGTCCCCAAACGTCAAATGATGTGGACATGAAAACAGGACCTCCAATTAACATACATGGCAAATTTTATAACTGTTGCACTATACTCGTACTGTATTAAAAATAAAAAGTTCATTTCATACTTTTAAATTAGTTAAAAGTATTAGTTTTACGATCCCGTAAAAGTACTGTATTCTAAATTATATTACGTATATAAGATTGGGAAGAAAAAATAATAAAAAGGGGTACTCATTAGGTGGTGCTGTTCAAAGCATACTAACGCCATCTAGTGACTCGAGACAAATACCATCTCTGTATTATGTGGTAATGACGATTACCGCGAGTAAATTCGCCGCTAGGGGCGCTAGTGGAACGTGGGTCCTGATGGAACATTTCAAACGTCACTTTGAAAATTCTCTCATACTGACACAGGACCCTCGCATCAGTGGCGCCGCCTGGTGAGCGACAATACGGTAGCTCCCATTACTTCCGAGCAACACGGGCAAGCTACATCTTACCACACAAATTATTGTCAGTTTTGGGCGGGGGGAAACATGCACACAACACTAATCTGGAATGACGACACTAACACATAGAAAATGATACAACTACACTAACAAATCTCGCACACTTTGATCTATTTGTGTACGGACTAGTCACAACACAGACCCGCGTATTCCCATTTGGGAATTGTACTTGGGCAGAGGAGAAACGTGCAGACTCCCTAAAGGGCAATTAGTAAATAACTGCCATCGTATTACAATACGGGTTTTGCGAAGTGCGTGGTGACGTTAAAGTGAACGATTGTAGCGCACAATGTGACAAAAAGAGAAACTTCAAAGGCCTAGTGTCAGGAATGGATGGATATCTCGTATCATAAACGTTGCTACCTAGAGTGGAACAGTATAAATGGTATCATTGTAGTAGTCCTACTAATTCATCTACTTTTCGTCTATAAAGGTTGTAACAAAAGTCCCGAACGACACTTAATGTAAAACGATATCATACAGGATGTTACAAAAGTAGCGAACGATACTTCAACAGCTGATAAGGTACCCTGAGGACTAAGGACCCGGAGTACGATGCAAGTGAAAAAATTCCAAAATTCGAAAAAAAAAACAGTTTGTATGAAACAGCTGATCGAAAACGCACCTACCTTTAGACAAATTAAAAAATAATGAATTTAGAATTGTTTTCACTTGCATCGTACTCAGGGTCATTGAACTTATTAGCTGTTGAAGTATCGTTCGCTACTTTTGTAACAGCCTGTATGATATTGTTTTACATTACTTACTTTTGGCTTTATCACCGGAAAAAAGTGACTACTTTTCGCCTTTTAGGTGATAGATAAAGCAAAAACATAAGTATATCAAAATTATGTGTGATATAATAGCCCAAAAGTTGGGGAATTAGTATGACTACAACGATGATACCATGTATTATAGAGAAATAATAACGTTTATATTTATAAGAAAAAACTATCCCCCCAATGAGGGTGCCGCTGGACGCTCTGAGCCCTCTTAAACTTACCGTCGGTTCCGTTTGAATCCCAACATATTTAAGGTTCATGTCGATATCGACATAGGGTTTCCGTTCGCCCTCTCTCTGCCCGTCGCAGCGCAGTATGAAGCAGCGTTCGTGGATGGACAGCGCTTGGGGTTCGTTACAGAAGTTATTGAGGAAGTGTTGCACGTCGTCCGTCGGAACCAGCTTACGGAGGTCCATGCTGCAGATTCCTGGAAATATTTGTTAGGCTCATGTTACCGAGTTTATACAGAGTGTTATATGTAAGTGACAGGATTTTTCTTTAAAGAACAATTAAAAAATTCATCACAACTTTTATAAGATATTTTCTGGGGTTTCAGATGCAGTTATCGTAAAACCATATAATATAATCGAAGTTCCGTTGTACTTAGTTCATGCCTAAAAGGCGCTATTCGAATAGCGCTATCTCAAATGTGGATGATTTCGAAAAAAGGAACTGTTAGGTACATCGTGAACAATTTAAGGAAAATGTTCGCGATACGTTCGCCTTAGCAGGGCAGCATTAGATACAAGCATTTATTGGTAAAGGATAATTTTACATGTCATTTTTACTTAGGTACTATTCTATTTACATTATGTATGTCACGTTACAATATAATAAAATAATAATAAGTGACGTGTAAGCAATAAGTTACAACGAGTTTTGTTAGGTACGACAGTGTTGAGTTAATGACCTCTCCGTGAACTAGTAAATTCATCTATGTTGTAGTAAGCCTGATTTACTAAGACATTGACAGCAAACAAAGAAAACAGACGTAGAAAAAATATAGGAAGAAGCAAAAAGCCAACGACACGAGGTGTTCCCAGGCGGTCACCCATCCAAGTACTGACCTCGCCCGACGTTGCTTAACTTCGGTGATCGGACGAGAACCGGTGTGTTCAACGTGGTATGGACGTTGGCAACAGTACATGCGAATAATTCTATGAAGTTGTAATGGCATAATTGTATGCCAACTGTAATAATATTGAAACAGCGAACTTAAAAAACATGGAAGAGGAGCTTCAAACAAATTGTCAACATAAAACGGGGTCAACACTCGATATGCGCATGCACGCTACGCTGCCAATCAAACTGGTGAACATTTTCAGTCTGTTTTCAATCACCCAAAAATTCTAAAATATCATTGGTCAACGTCAATATGGTGCGGTAGGATTGGTCTGAGCGCTGACACTTGAAAATTACACATCAAATGTGACATTGGCAACGCATTCTTAGTAGACGGTGTAAAGCAATAAAGAGCAATTTTTACATGAAATATTTTTGTGGTGATAAATTTAAATAAAATTTTAAGTAAACAATTAATACTTACTTTATTGGTCTCGTACGTTCGTTGTTAGATTATTAATATATGGAATTAATATTAATAACATTGTAACGTCCATATCTTTATTGTATCTTTATAACCTGGTATATGGTCAAATGTACTCTTCAATTCAGGTGTGGGGGGGTGTGTATAGTCATATAAATAAATGATAAAAATTATAGGCAATTATAAGAACCCACAGATACCTATTTTAGGAATATCGGAAATATTTGCTGTCGTTAAATACTCGAACAGCAATATAGAACACACAAAGACACACAAAGTTACGGCGTCAACTGTCAGAAATTTCATTAAGTTTACAATGGCCGATGGAAGCGATCACAGGATCTATTCTATACAATAGCTTCCGACTTCCTAAAATGAATACAAATGTGTTTTTTATGCTAGAATCAGTGAAAAGTGAGATGTGTCTAAAAAATGTACAATTGTAATTACACAAATTGACTAAGTAAGCTCAAGAAGGCTTGTGTTACGGGTACTTAAACAACGATATATACCGGGTGGAACGGCTCGACGATCCTTTCCGCAAAAGGGGGATTGTTTAGATTTAGTACTGTATTTCCTCTAAAGAAACTAGGCTCATATTCGTAAGCGTTTTTAAGTTATAGGCAGTTAACTTTTGATGCAAAATACTGCAAGTGACAACCCTCATTAGGTTCAATAACATTTAACAATAACACAAAGGTCAGTGACATTTACCAAAACAACATTTCTACCCCATAATATTTCCCAGTCAATATTACAATTGTGTGAACTACCCACTTACAATAATCTAACTAACCATAGATAAATTAAGACTAAGGGCAGTTATACATGCAGAATCGTAGAATTGAAAATAATATCTTCTGAAGCCTTTATTTTTATAATTCAAATAAACATGTTACTTTTGCATTTATTTCCATACAAATCGGTTAACCAACAGCATTTTCTAGCTTCCACGCACCCCGCCTAGTATGCTCTTCTGGCGGTGTATTATGGGCTTTATGAACCTATTTATTGTAACTGCCCTTAGTCTCAATTTCTCTATGGTTAAGTTAGATTTTTGTAAGTGGGTAGTTTGCACAATTGTATTATTTTGTTTGGGAAAAATATTAATTTTTACTCAGTCTTACCCGTGATAAAACAGTGACGCAAATAAATTGCAAATTACGTGATAAAACCTATTTTCAAAATGCCCTTGGGAGCCCGCGATTACCTAAATTTGCTTATGTTATACGGGGAGTGTAATTATAATGCCGCCGAGACGTTACGACGCTATCGACAAAGATATCCTCCACCACACCCAACTAGCCGTATGTCAATTTTACGGGCCTTTGATCGCGTGGCAAATAATCAGCCCATAGTACCACAAACGGGCCAAAACGACCAACGGGGAGGAGGTGTAGTTCACATTGCACCAAGGTTTGAAGAGCGAGTGCTGCGGTATGTCGAGCAAATTTTTGTAAACATAAAGTGTCACATTACAGTTACATGTAGGTATAGTACATAGTAATAGCAGGGTTGTCACTAAGAAGAACATTAATTAATTTTAATATTTTTACTGATTGTTCGTAACAAAAATATAAACATTACTAATCGATTCTCCTTCACTTAAACTAACCCCCCTTTGCGAGAAGGATCGTCGTGTCTTTCCACCCTGTATAATATACAAATACATAAATACATAGAAAACAGGAACAAATATCTGTGTTCATCACACAAATAAATGCCCTTACCGGGATTCGAACCCAGAACCATCGCCTTAGCAGGCAGGGTGACTACCAACTACGCCAACGATCGCAATTAGAATACCAGCGTCTTTAAGAAATTGATTAATTATGCTATGGGATGGGTATTACCTATAATTTCATGGTTGTCCAAAAGGTGGCATAACACCATCACCATATAAAATTGTCCCGGTCAAAGAAATTTAAAATAACGTGTAATATGACTATTTACAGGCGAAAAGTAATCCCATCTTTTTTGTGGTGCTTATATGTGCGACTTCTACACCATTTAACAGTGCAACAGCGCATTTTTATTAAATATTATTAATATTTAAGGTATCTGTCAAATTGACCACATCGCTGACGGCCATTTGTATACTAAACGGCACGCTGGCGTGGCTGTGTAAGCCCCGCCTCGCGTGGCGTGGGTTTTGTGGGGTCATTATTCAGAGCTTATTAGTCTTCCATGTTTTTTAAGTTCGCTGTATTGAAACTACTTGAAATAGATGGTGTCACAGCCGCAGAAATAAGACGTCATGCATGTTGTATAGTAATTTTACAATAAGAGTAAAACTAGTGTCTGCGTAAGTAGTGATATGCAGGAAATATATGTTCTGCTTCATTTTGCCTCGATATATTCAAGCAATTACTAATGTATTACAAACAGTTGCCTTTTTATACCCTATCTCATGTTTTTTCAAAACAAATTGTTTTTGTAATAAAAAAGGTAAAGGTTTTATTGTCTCGAAAAGACATCCCTAGCTATTTCAAATTTCATTCATTTTCTGCCTTTTTTGTTTGAATTATTTGTATAGGTTCTTTTCTGGTTTCATAGAAGGATAAATGCGGAAAACTATGCGCTGTTACGGTTTAAAAAAAAAACATTGTACCAAATTGATCATGGACACTGTGAGTCTGAATCTGAAGACATTAGAGAAGTATCAGAGAAAGTTGAAACCAATATAATATTTGGGTTATGTAAATATGTAATATGTAATAAAATATGTAAATTCCATGATTATTAAATTTATATCTTCTAGTAATTTGAATAAACTTTGTTTCCGTAACATAAATCTTCTCAAAGTTAACTTTGATTACTCATAATCAACTTTTGATTTGATTGCTTGATTTTGATTTAGCTTTTTATTAACTACTAACCTAAAAAAAAGTTGTAGTAGCCTAGGGATTTTAACCATCTGAATTTCGAACAGGTCTTGGGTTGGAACCCGGCCCGTACTATTTTTTTCAGAACTTAGGCTGGTGATGATGATGATTGACTACTACCTATATCGGAATCGGTATCGGTATCGCCGAAGGAAGCGGCCCAGCTCGGAGCCGCAGCGTCGTGCGCTGGTTGAAAAGCGCTGCACCCGTTCCCGTCACACCCACTGTGTTAGACAAGGACATACCGACGTCCCGGTCCATAGCGTGCACGGTGGTGACCAGGCTCGGGCACTCGGCGAAGTAGCGAGCCAGCGTCTCGAGCCCCGCTCGGAGCCGCAGCGACGTGCGTTGGTTGATTAGTGCCGCCGCGCCTGATCCCGTTACCGTCACACCCACTGTGTTAGACAAGGACATACCGACGTCCCGGTCCATAGCGTGCACGGTGGTGACCAGGCTCGGGCACTCGGCGAAGTAGCGAGCCAGCGTCTCGAGCCCCGCTCGGAGCCGCAGCGACGTGCGTTGGTTGAATAGTGCCGCCGCGCCTGATCCCGTTACCGTCACACCCACTGTGTTAGACAAGGACATACCGACGTCCCGGTCCATAGCGTGCACGGTGGTGACCAGGCTCGGGCACTCGGCGAAGTAGCGAGCCAGCGTCTCGAGCCCCGCTCGGAGCCGCAGCGACGTGCGTTGGTTGAATAGTGCCGCCGCGCCTGATCCCGTTCCCGTCACACCCACTGTGTTAGACAAGGACATACCGACGTCCCGGTCCATAGCGTGCACGGTGGTGACCAGGCTCGGGCACTCGGCGAAGTAGCGAGCCAGCGTCTCGAGCCCCGCTCGGAGCCGCAGCGACGTGCGTTGGTTGAATAGTGCCGCCGCGCCTGATCCCGTTACCGTCACACCCACTGTGTTAGACAAGGACATACCGACGTCCCGGTCCATAGCGTGCACGGTGGTGACCAGGCTCGGGCACTCGGCGAAGTAGCGAGCCAGCGTCTCGAGCCCCGCTCGGAGCCGCAGCGACGTGCGTTGGTTGAATAGTGCCGCCGCGCCTGATCCCGTTACCGTCACACCCACTGTGTTAGACAAGGACATACCGACGTCGCGGTCCATAGCGTGCACGGTGGTGACCAGGCTCGGGCACTCGGCGAAGTAGCGAGCCAGCGTCTCGAGCCCCGCTCGGAGCCGCAGCGACGTGCGTTGGTTGAATAGTGCCGCCGCGCCTGATCCCGTTACCGTCACACCCACTGTGTTAGACAAGGACATACCGACGTCCCGGTCCATAGCGTGCACGGTGGTGACCAGGCTCGGGCACTCGGCGAAGTAGCGAGCCAGCGTCTCGAGCCCCGCTCGGAGCCGCAGCGACGTGCGTTGGTTGAATAGTGCCGCCGCGCCTGATCCCGTTCCCGTCACACCCACTGTGTTAGACAAGGACATACCGACGTCCCGGTCCATAGCGTGCACGGTGGTGACCAGGCTCGGGCACTCGGCGAAGTAGCGAGCCAGCGTCTCGAGCCCCGCTCGGAGCCGCAGCGACGTGCGTTGGTTGAATAGTGCCGCCGCGCCTGATCCCGTTACCGTCACACCCACTGTGTTAGACAAGGACATACCGACGTCCCGGTCCATAGCGTGCACGGTGGTGACCAGGCTCGGGCACTCGGCGAAGTAGCGAGCCAGCGTCTCGAGCCCCGCTCGGAGCCGCAGCGACGTGCGTTGGTTGAATAGTGCCGCCGCGCCTGATCCCGTTACCGTCACACCCACTGTGTTAGACAAGGACATACCGACGTCGCGGTCCATAGCGTGCACGGTGGTGACCAGGCTCGGGCACTCGGCGAAGTAGCGAGCCAGCGTCTCGAGCCCCGCTCGGAGCCGCAGCGACGTGCGTTGGTTGAATAGTGCCGCCGCGCCTGATCCCGTTACCGTCACACCCACTGTGTTAGACAAGGACATACCGACGTCCCGGTCCATAGCGTGCACGGTGGTGACCAGGCTCGGGCACTCGGCGAAGTAGCGAGCCAGCGTCTCGAGCCCCGCTCGGAGCCGCAGCGACGTGCGTTGGTTGAATAGTGCCGCCGCGCCTGATCCCGTTACCGTCACACCCACTGTGTTAGACAAGGACATACCGACGTCCCGGTCCATAGCGTGCACGGTGGTGACCAGGCTCGGGCACTCGGCGAAGTAGCGAGCCAGCGTCTCGAGCCCCGCTCGGAGCCGCAGCGACGTGCGTTGGTTGAATAGTGCCGCCGCGCCTGATCCCGTTACCGTCACACCCACTGTGTTAGACAAGGACATACCGACGTCGCGGTCCATAGCGTGCACGGTGGTGACCAGGCTCGGGCACTCGGCGAAGTAGCGAGCCAGCGTCTCGAGCCCCGCTCGGAGCCGCAGCGACGTGCGTTGGTTGAATAGTGCCGCCGCGCCTGATCCCGTTACCGTCACACCCACTGTGTTAGACAAGGACATACCGACGTCCCGGTCCATAGCGTGCACGGTGGTGACCAGGCTCGGGCACTCGGCGAAGTAGCGAGCCAGCGTCTCGAGCCCCGCTCGGAGCCGCAGCGACGTGCGTTGGTTGAATAGTGCCGCCGCGCCTGATCCCGTTACCGTCACACCCACTGTGTTAGACAAGGACATACCGACGTCCCGGTCCATAGCGTGCACGGTGGTGACCAGGCTCGGGCACTCGGCGAAGTAGCGAGCCAGCGTCTCGAGCCCCGCTCGGAGCCGCAGCGACGTGCGTTGGTTGAATAGTGCCGCCGCGCCTGATCCCGTTACCGTCACACCCACTGTGTTAGACAAGGACATACCGACGTCGCGGTCCATAGCGTGCACGGTGGTGACCAGGCTCGGGCACTCGGCGAAGTAGCGAGCCAGCGTCTCGAGCCCCGCTCGGAGCCGCAGCGACGTGCGTTGGTTGAATAGTGCCGCCGCGCCTGATCCCGTTACCGTCACACCCACTGTGTTAGACAAGGACATACCGACGTCCCGGTCCATAGCGTGCACGGTGGTGACCAGGCTCGGGCACTCGGCGAAGTAGCGAGCCAGCGTCTCGAGCCCCGCTCGGAGCCGCAGCGACGTGCGTTGGTTGAATAGTGCCGCCGCGCCTGATCCCGTTCCCGTCACACCCACTGTGTTAGACAAGGACATACCGACGTCCCGGTCCATAGCGTGCACGGTGGTGACCAGGCTCGGGCACTCGGCGAAGTAGCGAGCCAGCGTCTCGAGCCCCGCTCGGAGCCGCAGCGACGTGCGTTGGTTGAATAGTGCCGCCGCGCCTGATCCCGTTACCGTCACACCCACTGTGTTAGACAAGGACATACCGACGTCGCGGTCCATAGCGTGCACGGTGGTGACCAGGCTCGGGCACTCGGCGAAGTAGCGAGCCAGCGTCTCGAGCCCCGCTCGGAGCCGCAGCGACGTGCGTTGGTTGAATAGTGCCGCCGCGCCTGATCCCGTTACCGTCACACCCACTGTGTTAGACAAGGACATACCGACGTCCCGGTCCATAGCGTGCACGGTGGTGACCAGGCTCGGGCACTCGGCGAAGTAGCGAGCCAGCGTCTCGAGCCCCGCTCGGAGCCGCAGCGACGTGCGTTGGTTGAATAGTGCCGCCGCGCCTGATCCCGTTACCGTCACACCCACTCTATAAAACCAGACTTTGAACTTTGAAAAACAAACTCAACTTTGGTCCACGAGCAAATAAATGAAAACTAGGGGGCTGGCGTTAAACTCAAACTCAAAAGGATTTATTGAAATAGGCCAAAACTCAGCACTTTTCAACGTCAAATAGAATACACGATACAAAAAAAAAAAAAATACAAAACAAGTAACACTTAATTCTAATAAATATGTCAAATAAAAAGATATAAAATGTAAATTGAAATAAAACAATGTCAACAGAAATTAAAATAACAAGTAACAAAATAATAAGTAAGTCAATATGATCCGTTCATTCGTTCACTCGTTCATTGTCCGTTCGTTCATTCCCATCCATCCACTCTCTTGTAATCCTATGTCCCACGCCAGCTCGGCCATTTTAAATCTGCGCGTAGCAGGAACACACGCTTTCCGGCGCTGTGGCTTAGGGTACCTAGTCAGTTTTAGAAATTTAATACAATTTATAAATTTTTATAATCAAAAATACATATCAAATCGAATTAAATTATTAACTTGGAACATCACAGCGGTTTCGAGGCGAATTACATTTTTATTTAGCTAATTAGGGCGTCATCGCCACTCATGTGCGTTAGGTCACATCAAGTGTAAAAGCTTAATTCTGAATTTGAGGTCTATACCTAATTCAGAATTAAGCTTAAGCGTTTTAGTTTTTAGTTTAATTAAGCGGCGAAACGGAGCCACGACTTGACGTGATTTTTTTGATGGAGATAGTTGAAGGGAAGGGGACATTTACAGAGAAAATTTGAGGTCTACGAGTATACCTAATTTTCTCTGTAAATGTCCCCTTCCCTTCAACTATCTCCATCAAAAAAATCACGTCAATTCGTGGCTCCGTTTGGCATGAAAGACGAACAAACAAACAGACACACACACTTTCCCATTTATAACGTTAGTATGGATTTATCAGTGTTAATCTTAATTTACCTGTCAGTTGTAATGGTGTGGGTAAAGACGGAGTACGTAACATAACAATCAGTCGCATCTTTTGCGGAGGAATAGTCAGGAATAAGCTGAAAAAAAACAATAGTACAATTAACAGACATCTTCGAGTGCTCTAGTCTGGGAGTATTGACAGTTGAAGTGCAGATCGATTCAAGAAATCTGGCGCGGAAAATGTATAAAAATGACATTAATTTCATAGACATTCCGCACTAGATTTCGTAAGGGGTTCTACACGTTTTTTTATTCGAAGAGATTATATTATACTCTGTAGCCCTGGGCCCTAGATACTGTCGCAGCACTCTTGTGATAAGGCTACTGATGGAACGGATACGGTATATGCATATGGAGTGAGAGAACGTTTATCTATTCGTGAATAACAAATACGAGTTGCAATTTATCTTTAAAACAGCTTGGCCGATTTTCGCCGGTTCTCGGCAAAGTAATATACATACTTAAAACAACATAGAGGATGCTTATTAAAATTCTCATAGCGAGTTACTCACGTCAATAAAGTCGTTATTGACGTGAGTAACTCGCTATGAGAATTTTAATATGTCTGATACTCACGGGAGTTTTCTCATTAAAATAGAGGATGCTTAACTATAGATGCACACAACAATGTTCTCAACGGCGCCGATAACGAAGCGGAGCACCCACAGGTGCTTGCCGCCTCCGATCTGTATAAGTTCCTCGTCCCACAGCAGCTGGGGCTCGACACAGTCTTCTTGCTATGTATCCATCTTTAGGGGCAAGTAGTTACCATATCAATGTTCTCGACGGAGCCGATGACGAAGCTGAGCACCCACAGGTGCTTGCCGCCTCCGATCTGTATAAGTTCCTCGTCCCACAGCAGCTGGGGCTCGACACAGTCTTCTTGCTATGTATCCATCTTTAGGGGCAAGTAGTTACCATATCAATGTTCTCGACGGAGCCGATGACGAAGCTGAGCACCCACAGGTGCTTGCCGCCTCCGATCTGTATAAGTCCCTCGTCCCACAGCAGCTGGGGCTCGACACAGTCTTCTTGCTATGTATCCATCTTTAGGGGCAAGTAGTTACCATATCAATGTTCTCGACGGAGCCGATGACGAAGCTAAGCACCCACAGGTGCTTGCCGCCTCCGATCTGTATAAGTCCCTCGTCACACAGCAGCTTGGGCTGCAGCTCGGGGCTCGACACTGTTTTCTTGCTTTCCGCTATGTATTCATCTGAAAAGTTGAAAAGTAGAAAGATAACAAAGAAGTTATGGTTACATGTTTTTCAGTGGCAGCATATCGAACTTACCAGTTGAGCAAGACGGAGCTTGTTTGATTTGCATTTTCTATTAGATAAGGCTAGACGACTAAAAAAAACTATTTAGTCCGTCTTTTAGATTATTAAAAAATATTGAACACGTATTTTTTCTTTTGTTCGTCAAATAAAAAATGACGCAAATACAGTGCGATCAAGTTGCGCGGAACGTCACTGTTAGGTACAATTTTTACCTAGTAGTGACGTCAGCGTCACCGTCCCCGGTACTTTGATGCTCTTTAACTTCGTCAATTTTAGTTAAATTGAAAAAGGAAAGAATACGTATTTCATCATTTTCGATAATCTAACTGACGGACTAATTAGAATGATAGTTTTTCAAATTAGTAGTCATCCCCATCCCTATTGGCACATTTGTACCAGAACAGAGAAGTCAGTAGGGAATGAGTTCAAGAGACGCCCTATGTGATGAGATGGAAAATAGTATCGAATGTGTCGTTCTTGGTAATGGTACTAAACATATTGATAAATAGAGGTCAGACTAGGCAAAATAATATATAAATAGCACGTTTTAGTCAGTCTCTAACTCTCTACCTTAACTACCTTTATTAACCCGCGATTAACATACCAGAAATTGCCAAACCCCCTAACTTCTGTACGTTGAACACTCTATGCACCCTATTAGAATTCTGGGCCTAAAAACATCAGTTGTCCCTAAAAAGAAATATTTTTTATTTTATCTACTTACTCAGTGTCAGTAGCAGCCCAGCACTGGGATTTACAGTATTGTAGGTCGCCGGGTAAGCGACGTCGTTGCTGTGGAACATGCGGAGTTCATTCCTCTGGAAATAGAATTATACCTCTTGAAACTGGCTCCAAAAAAGCATTTTTTCATACATACTAACCAATGGAAAATTTAAGTTTGAGGACACTTAAAATATATTTATAGACAGTCATCTAAAAAATTAGGTATTGAGGAAGAAATAATTTCCATTTTGAAAGTTGGTTGAGAAAATGTTGGTGAACAAAAACATACAAATAATATTGGACATCATCATCATCATTATCAGCTAAAAGGCGTCCACTGCTAAACATAGGCCTCCCCCAGAGAATGTCACGTCGATTGATAGTACACTGCCCGAATCCAATGAATTCCTGTGACCTCTACCAAGACTCTTGTCTTGAGACACTGCGGGTTATTGGATGAGATGATATTGCGTAGTTGATTGACCTCCTTCTTGAAATTGGAATTCATAAAATGATAGTGTTGCTAATTACAGGTGTGATTGTGTTGACTCGATCTTCAACGGAGAGGCTGAGCATAAGCTGTGGGTGGCAGCACTTCCCCTCAGACTTCACCCCCAACAGTCGGTGCCATGAATGCCGCACCTGCACAGGAAATAAATGCAAGTTGTAAATAGATGTAGGTCCACATTTGTCTTTGCAATATCCAAAAGAGATGATGATAAACATTGGTGAAAACTTTAACATCATTTTTCTACAGCCAAACCCAGAGCAATGTTCAGACTGGACTGTACAATCAACTAAATATGTGATTGTTTTTAAAAGTGCCACTGTCGATTGCCGATAAAGCCTAAAACGCCATAAAGTTTCATTTTAAAATGAACCTTATCATTATCAACAATTGACAAAGTGTTACATTTAACTAACAACAAACACATATTATCTTTTTGAGATCAGAATATGAACAATTAGGTATTTTTTGTGTATCTATGTGTAACCCATTGAGCTGTTGCAATTACACTAAACCAAAGATACTTAAATAGGTATAAATTGCAGCATGTATATTTGTATAACCTCTTAGAGCAGGCAAATTGATTACTGAGATAACCAGATCATCTTTTGCTTGATAGTAATCTGTTTTCATAAACAATGAGTACAGAATATGACTCTCATCTCACTCATATCTCTCTGTCTCTTAGACAGTCTTTCCAGATTTTTCTTGATAACAGAGTGATTATACTAAATTATAACTAAATTATCCTGACTAGATTATCCTTATTGGAACAATTCAGCACTGAAAATTCAACAATGGCTCTAAAATTGGACATTTGGAATTCTGGACATAAAATAGTGCAACAAGCTATACACAATTCTAAAATACAGATTGATATTAATACGTTTGAACAAAGTACATTGATCTAAGTTGATCCTTATACAGCAACATCAATTATTGTTGTTGGCTCGTAAAATATTAAATTTTCACATAAATATTAGCATACTGCACATCAAATTTCTTAGAATTTAAAATTTCTTGCTTGTAGCCTCAACAGTTGTGTACAGATAGCCTAACAATGTAACATTAATTGACTTACATCAACAACTTTGCTGGCTGGACAGGGTTGTGCTCCAAGAAGACTGAGCAGCAGGTAGCCAACTTTATCCTTCCGGCCCTGAGTGCCCATAGTGAAAACTTCCACTTTGATGGGGACATTCTGGACTCGTAGACTGAAAAAATATCAGAAATAATGCAATTTTGAAAATACCTAATTAGTGTCATGGAGTCCTTACACAAGGAAAATGAATGAACATGTCTGTTAAGAAAGGAAAAACATTATTCAGAACAGCAAGAAGAATATGATCAATCAAGAGCATGTGTTTCATAGTAATTATTATAATTAAAATATTACTTCAAACCTGCGAAACCTTCGTTTGTCAGCCTCCCAAACTAGTTCAGCATCAAAACTGGGAGCATGGCCAGGCACAACAGGGTCTGTCTCCAGCATATATCCATTTAAAGAACCACTTACAATAAAAGGGACCCTCAAGAAGCCAAACCCAAGGCCTGAAAATGTACAAAATATTATCAACTGAAAATAGATATAAAAAATATATTCTAATGACACCCAGCTGTTTCACAACCCTCTATTTACAAAATGTTGTGGACGCAACCAGTCCCCGCGAATGGTACGGGCGGCTGGCTCAGTAACTAAGAAAAATTAAACTTCACATAATGTGATGTATCATGTATTGATGGATGACTAATGTGCCATTTAATTGTTTTTATACTATAAATAATGAGTATGGTGAATTTGGAAAATTATGTCAGAGTAGATTATTTTATGCTGAGGTCCTGCAGGTTGTATGGGTCAATTTTGAAGGTATGGTAGATGTTTTTATGATCCAACTTTCCATCTCTGTTTACCTTCTTTTACATGAAGAACTATTTGGATAGTAGGCCCTTTCAATTCGTCCATTGAAATTTATTTACAAAATTGGGAACAAATAATAAATACAACTCAAACTCAACGTAAACATGTCCTTCGAAAATTAAATTTGACTTTGACAGATAGAACGTACGAAAATACCATATCAAAAAATAATCGTAGTGATGTATTATGTACCAAACTCGACTGTAAATGTATCGACAAAAATCAACAAAGGTTTAAAATATTAAACATAACACTTTAATTCTTAAAATTTCTACATATTAAATTTGTGTTTTTTCCTAAGTGACGTATAAGAACAAAACAAGTTTATATCGTTATTTTCCTGTTTCAGCGTGCCAAACATGGTAACACATATTAATACGGGCGACTTGTCTGGCGGGAAAAAGAAACTAGTCAAGTTTCGATTTTTTAAATTTATTTGACGACACAAGTTTAACACATATATCTAGTTATTATTAGCTGATACATTAATTTCTATAACTAAATATTGCAATAGTTTCAATAAGTATTTTTTTTTAATTAAATAGTTATAAAAAAAAACTAATTATTCGACATTACGGACGTCGGACGTCCATGTCTAATGAAACAGTCAACTTGACTTGAAGTTGGTTATGTTTGTGTACATTTATATCAATCACTCTTGCATTACTTAATTACATAAGTTTGCAGAAATTAAGTGGATAAATTAACGCCCATGAAGAAGTTTCTGTACGAGTATAAAGCTGTGAAAATTCTGAAATGCCGGTCAGAAACGGAAACGTCAAAGGAGAAGTAAACAATCATTTCATATTCCATAAATCGCTGACTATTTAATCTGTAAAATTCTACCTTCTAATTTCTTTTGAAATTACTGTTTCATTTTTTGTTGTCTGTTGTGTGGTTTGGTTCGTACAATCGCCGAGCCGCCTGTGACCGCGGTAGACTAGAACGACGAGCGAGCGAGGCCCGACCAGCGGATGAAGTGGATCACCGGAGCGCGACGAAAAGTAATTTGTACAAAAAACAGAATTCAGTTCATTGCAAATGCCGTGTTGTTCGTGATGTTTTGTCTGACCGCACAATATATCAGTGGTCATTGTTGCTAGACGTTTTTTATAAGTGTAGGCCCTCTAATGCGCCGGTAATGTTCCGCGTGCTTCTGGCGAGACTTTCTGTTTTAGTTAAAAATTTAGTTGATTAGTTGCTAATTGCGCACCATGCGCGTGTAGTGCTGTTTATTATTGTATGGTTCACATTTCAACAAAAAAGTGGCTTCGTTACACGACATGGGAGTTTTCAAGTGGTTGCGCCGGTAAGTACCTACTTTTTGTTGCCTTTTGTAACTTTTTATTTACTAGCGACTTTGATTTGATACGCATTGTTCGTATTTTGCTGATTATTATTATTTTCGGTTTCTGTGATTACGAAAGTAAGATCGAAATTTAAGTACTAAGTAAATCATGATTTCTCTACAAAATGGTAGGTAGGTACCTAACCTAGTAAGTAGTAGGTAGGTGTTGCGTCGGTACAGATCGATTCACGAAAGCTGGCGCGAATGTCCATGACAGTTTCATACATTTTCCGCGCCAGCTTTCGTTAATCGATCTGTAGTGTATATTGCGATCGTGAATTGTTTTAATTTTATACTAGCTATAACCATAGGAGAGTGAAATTCTTAACTATTCCCCTCCTATTCCACTTACTTTTGGATTTACCTATAACATTAGGAGCATTTATTTGAAACCTCCATCAATTAGTACACAAAAAAACACGTTTTATGTCAATTCAGTGCACTCCCAGGCATTTGTTAATTGATGGCATACCACTGATAGGCTTGCCTGATACACCAAGCCTCCAGGAATGTTTGGTCCATTTTAATTGTGTGCTGAACAATACTTGGTCACCTGAATGCTTCGAGGCCACACATTGTATCCAGAAATTGGTTGGATTGTTGACTTTTCTGCATTATAATGCATTCTGTATGTATGTTTGGATACATGCAGTGCGCTGTAAGATTTTGATGAAGGTAAACATTATTAAAACTATTGTAAGTTGAAAAAACATTTATAAAAGTTATATGTATATTTATTTCAATAGTAAAAGTTAATCTTTATTATTTCTAATAAGAATCTATTTCATTTAAAGTTCACCTACACTACTATTTGTATCTGTATATGTAGTTATGGTGCATAAATACACACGGGTAGTTATTTTAGCTGTATGAAGCATCACATTGAGCCCTCAACAAAAATAATTTTGTCAATGCTGTCAATACAATAGATATTTTTCTTTGAGTAACATATCTTAATTCAGAAGCCCATGACCAACTATTACATAAACGATTTTAATATTAATATACTTAAGGTCTACCTACCCTCATTATAAAATGGGTTAGATAAGTTTGTAGCTTTTAGTTCAAATTTCAACATTTATCTAATTTCTTGTTGAGATTTTTTTATTCTTCTCTGAGCACTCGTTAATAGAAGAATATGAATTTACACCCTTATTAATCAAGCATTGTGATCATGCAAGCTAAAAAAAAACTTCAACTTTTAATTTGAAGAGTTATCATTAAATGTCTCTCAGTTTATTCAAAATCCAGGGACACAAAATGAGTGTTTTTACAATGTTTAATTAGTAACCATTATTATTTATATTGTATGTAGATTTATTATAAGGCTGATCAGGTCAGTTGACTGGAACATTGTATGTACTCTGTCTATGGCAGTGTAATATGAGCACATTCTCAAGTCCTTGCATTCAATTGCAATCGTTATGTATTCTGAGCAAGGAATTCTTTACTATCTAGTAGTAGTTCCCAGGCTTCGTTTTACGAAGTTTTGATTATTTTTAATATTTGGCGAACAAACAGCGCGAGTATAATTCGGTTAACGCGTAAGCGTACAGAGATGCATGTCGTTGACACAGTAGTATACTTCTTCTTTCTTCTTCAAAATTATACATAAGTTCCAAAAACCTCATTGGTACGAACCGGCAAGTTTTGAACCCGAGACCTTCTGATTGAAAATCGCACGTCTTGTTTTGCAAGTAATAAGAAAATTTGTAAGTATGGATGTTTGTTACCTCTTTCACGTAAAAACTACTGAATGGATTTAAATGAAACTTCACAATAATATAGCTTATACGTCAGAACAACACATAGGCTACACTTTATAAAGCTATTGCGCAGACGAAGTCGCGGGCACCAGCTAGTACCTAATAGATAAGAAATGTCACACTGTTTGTGTGACATTTGCATGCGTTGTGACGGCTCTTATCCATACATTACAATATTTATAACACGTCCTCATGCTTCTACGGAATCATAACTAACTATAAGAGCTACGCTACGTGTGAATCCCGTAAACGGCAGCTTAGTCGCGGTAAAATATGATCTCTAAAAGATAGAGTTGCTTCAAGTTTATTTCGGTCAATAGGTACTCAATACACAATAATGTTCGAATAACCGTAGGTAGGTATCTGAACTGTAGTAGGTACTTATATTGGAAATAGATTATCGGAAATCATGTGCACTGGCACGTAAAGTACCTATTTACATATTTTGTTGCTTAATTTTATTTGGCATATTTGTATAAGTGGAGCCTTGGAAAAATAAAGTTGGAAAGTCTAAGCAAGGAAGTCAAACGACAGTATTTGTGAGCACCCTGGCCTTCCGTTATAACTGATGGCGACTGTACCTACCTGTGCACTTAGAGGTAGGTAAGTACAGTCACCTGCAATAGTATAGGACTATATGAAGGCTGCAAAATAATCTGACACATTCTTGTTTGTACCGCCATAAGAGCGTGTCATATATTTTTGCGGCCTTCATAGCGTCATATACTATTGCAGGTGACTGTACACAAGCTTATCAATGTGGCTGTCTCTTGACACTCAACATGACGACAGGTACCTAATACATGCGTACGCCGGTGCCTACCGGAGCCCTAATTCATTAGTTGCATCGTATTGACAGCGAGGGATTACCGCTAGCCCTTAGTCCTGCCAAGGAAGCGAATTGTCATCAAATCAAACCCACCAAATTTGACCTACCTATCTGAATTTGCAAGTATCCACTAACATATGGGATTTACTACCGCTGCACTCTTTAAATTACCAAACGTCGTGACATAAAAACATACATAATGGTAAGGTACCTAATAATACCTATGATGTAAGACATTAATATCATAATGATACAAACAAATTCTCACGCTCATCGCTCCAAAAACAAAGAAAATTACGAAGCACAATCAAATATTACATTAGAAATCGATCGTGATTGTATTACATTAATTATTCCATTCAAATTTCAATGATACAATACAATACAATACAATACAATAACTCTTTATTGCACCTCAAAACAACAAAAATAACACAAACTGGTATAGATTACACATGAAAAAGAGGCAAACAACAGGCGGTCTTATCGCTAAAGAGCGATCTCTTCCAGACAACCTTTGGGTAGAGGAGACACTACACTAAGAAAAGTACACATACAGTAAACAGTACAGTAATGATCTTCAAAACAATATCGGAATTTCACTTTCGCCGGACTATTTGTCCGTAATTCGTTTGTTTTTATTGCTTCAAAATAGCCGAAATTGATGGGCAGATAGGCTAATACAAAGATAACTTTCGGGCGGTTGTATCTCAGTCAATCGTTGTTTAAAACTCGACTTTGTTCTTAAGTAAACAAGAGTGATACTAGGACGAGCAGTATTGCGGTCAAGTGACCTTGCTAAAGGTATATTTGTAATTTGCGTAAGCATTATCTTGTCACTCAGACAATGACTTCAGCTGATCCGAAATGCTTTCTATTTTTTAATTAAGAAGTTACGCAAGGTGTTGACTATGTATACATTGCTATGCTTTGCTATGAAAGCTCAGGTCAGGTTCTGATAAGTCACATAAAGGACTAGGACTCTAGCCGCCTGGGTCCCACAATCTTTTGTCAGCCGACTTCCAAGTTTCAAAAGGAGGAGGTTCTCAATCCGTATTTTTAGGGATCCTTACCCCAAAAGGTAAAAACTGAACCCTAATAGGATCACTTGGTTGTTTGTCAAGATCCACTGGAACGCCTAGAGGTGGCAAGTTAAAATTAATACCACATACACAAGTCTGCGGTCCATTGACCCATTGAGCTGTGAAAAAACCAAGCCTCTACGTCAACGCAATCAAAAGGTACGGCCATTTAAGTCGTATATCCCATAAACTTGCAATAGAAATCAAAATGTATAAGTTGCCCGCAAAAAGGAAGAGCGCATGTATCCGAAAACCGTATAATTGCTGCGTAAAACCCCCCCAGTCCCGGTGGGCGATGCCGACTCGCACTTGGCCGGTTTTGTTTAATGTTTGTTACCTCAACAGAACTCCGTCATTTCTGAACCGATTCCAAAACTTAGAAAATAAGTATATGATTCTAACTAGAAATGTCCAATTTTCATCTTTTCCAAAATCCTTTACTGATGGTGGGGGGATCCATGAGGATTTGAGGGAACTCCCTAAAATTTTAAAGTTACTATTCATGATGATTTGAGTGTTTTCTCAAGAAAGTTGAAAATTTCTTTACGAAAACCATCAATTTGGTGAAGTAAACCTGATGATAAAAAATCAGGGGTGGCATAGTGGGAGTAGTGGGACTGCTTGGTAATTCCCGGCTCTATCATACGATTTGAGAAATTCGTCTTGTATTTGTAAGGAAATACCTTCAAGGTAGTCCCAATAGATTAGAATTCTGATTAAGGAATTCAGGATGAATTGAAAGAACTCGCAAATTTGCACGGCATGTGCATTCTGTTTTTTTACGGAAACCATCATTTTGGTGGTATATTTGGTATCGGATATAGAAAAGAGTCCCATTTGAATTTAAGTCTGATCTACATAGTGATGGAATCCGTGTGGCATAAAGTGAGCTCCAAAATTTTCTAGCTACCCTAGAAAATTGTACCTACACGTATGGTAATTTGGATAGGTATTTTTGAAGAAAACTGGTGCCTAACTCAATCTTAAACTTTTACCTTGAAGGCCATTTTTTTTTTAAGTTTTTTTTTATTTATTTTTTCTTATTTTGTCCGTTCTAAATTCTAAATAGCTCTCTGGGAATCCATAGGACAGCTAGCAAATTTAATCTCGCCGTCGCATTCCGCGTTTAAGATTACTTAGTATAGATAAAGACGAAACCTTACATTAGAATCGTAGTCGTGGCTAGCGGTTGTAAGATCTAGTTAATCGGTAAAAGTGTAGCGGCTGACCCCGACGATTATAACCATATAATCGTTTATCCGCTCTTTGACTCGTTTTTTGGTTGGACATTACCGATCTCGCTATTACTGTTGGTGTTGCCATCATGGTATTCTAACAAAATGTAATCAGATCACAAAACGCGATGTCTACATCACAAATACTAATACTAACACGTATTTTTTTTAATATTATTGTGATACTAACATTAGTTAGAGCCATGTGTAAACTCTTTTGGTATGTACTTACAAAGATAAAATGGGACTAATTAGTAGTGATCGTTATCAACGTGCACTTGTCGTGGCATAGGGTATGGTAGGCAGAAAAAACAAATACTTACATTTAAATATTCACTTTGTTATTATGTTATTAACTACTAAATAAATACTTACCTTCTTAGGATTACACCTCTACGGTAGGTATATTAATATACCTTTTCCACCCTAATATATTTTAAAATAAATGTTATCAAATAAAATGATACCATTTATTTTCAAAATATATACAGTAAGTGTAACTTACCTAACTACCTACCTACCTTAGATCAAATGAAATAAGTCAAATGACATAAATTAATGTCACAAAAATACGGTATACTCTTGGCTCGTCTCAGTCGTTTTTTGTCAAGTTCTTAAATTCGTCCCTTTCTGCTTTCGTCACCCATTCTTCATTGGTCATTTTCGATATTTGGCTATTTCTTATTCCGGCTTATTTCGGTATTCGTCAACATCTTCTTTAGGCATGTTCAATGTTAGTCTGTATTGTCTTCAGACTCACTCGTTATTCGTAATTTTTTTCACGGCACGTTCGTTTTTGGTCCTATTCGATTTTTGACAGTTCTTAATTCAATAAGATGAATTAAGAACTGTCTGCATTCTTCACTTTCACTGGAAGTTTTTGTCATCTTTGCTCATATTTGTTAATTGTCTTTTCCTAGCGTAGCGTAGGGTATCTATATCCATAGACATGTAGACGTCTGACTTGTCTGCTCCATTGTAGAGTATTGATTATTATTATTTATAGAGAATGTGTCCAACAAAGAAAGATATAAATTCCAAAAGAGGCGAAATAAGAAAAATACGAACTCAGAATAGTACCAAAAACGAAAGGGCAAATAAAGAGTGAGTCTAAAAACAACATAAACTAACCTCGACCATACCCAAAGACAATGTTGACGAATACCGAACCAAGCCAGAATACGAAATAGCCAAATATCGAAAGTGACCAATGAAGAATGGGTGACGAAAGCAGAAAGGGACGAATTTAAGAACATGACAAAAAACTACTGAGACGAGCCAAGAGTATACCAAAAATACAATATATTTAATAATCTAACTACATAACGCGAAATGTATATTTTAATCTAAATAATCGAACGCACGTTGTATCTAGAGTTGTTAATTTGTTATACTAGTAGTTCAAGAGGAGTGCAAGAAGTAAGATGAGCACGAAGAAGTGTAATAAAATGCACGAATGATCACATTATCTACATTCACAGTATGGATTTGACACAATAGCCGGATTTTATAACGACGGACGAAAGCACGCGATGTACTAGTTGCAATGCAATGTCAATATTAGACGATATTGATGATTTGGTTTGCTACCTTTATTAGGTAGCAAATCATCACTATCGTCAGTCAGGAAGCGAGATGAGATTTTAACTAGTTGCAATGTCAATTATAGACTATATTGATGATTTGGTTTGCTACCTTTATTAGGTAGCAAATCATCACTATCGTCAGTCAGGAAGCGAGATGAGATTTTAGTTAACATTTTCGAAATACACCGGACTGAAGCCTTGATTAGTGGCCAGGGCTCAATCTCCATTGACCCGCATCGTCCCACGGTTTTACCACAGGTTCCGAGTACTGACTAACTTTTTTGTTAACAAATCAATCAGTCGAGAACATCACATCTCGGGATTTAATTGATGCTGTCTATCGTTTTTGTATTGTAATGGGGTATTATACCAGGTTTTTTTTAATAATGGTGCGTTTACTGTAGATTTGGCAAAAAATGTATCGATGTCGCTAGCTTACATGTCAGAAATTAACATGTGTAATTTGGTTGTGTTTATTATACCCACAGCTCGCAGCGTCACGGTGGATAAAATAATGCAGGGAAATGACCGAGAGAGATGCGTTAGGACAGCAGTGTCGTTATGCTAATAATAAGCCCTGATTCAAAGCAAATGAGACAAATTGGAAACCCTATTTACTGATTAAATTAATCTGGTTTATTCAAAATTTGTTTTTCTATAATTTGTTGATTTATTTTAAAAGTAAATTTATTAGTAAATACATTATTCTCCATTTTTACCCGCTCCTGTCGTAAGTATTGTTGTATGTCCTCGAATACGACACTGTCTTTTAACACATGTTTGGTGGGAGTATTCTACTCCTTTCGGTCGCTTTTACAAAAAACTCCATTGGTCACACAACTCAATGCTGTTCAATAGATCAAATACTGTGTGACTTTGTTGGATCACGAATTTAGTGAAATTTAGCCTCGATTTAAAGAGCATTAGTTAAAGCACGGTGATAGCCTTCTAACCATTGTTGATCCAACTACATCTATCGAAAGTTACCAATGCTCGGTGACTAACACTTCATCGATAAAATCCCTGGTACAGCAGAGGTAGTAGCATTTGGAGTCACGTCTTCAATCTTATAGTTTCAGGGGAATCGCAAAGAAATTGTCTTTTAGTAATGTATAAAATTATATAACAGGTTGTGTTGGAAATTTGTTATTCGCAGGTTTCTTCACCAAGTATCAAGTTGACAGCAATTTGGTGGTGAATTATTTTCGGAGCCGACTTTAATTAAATTTTACAAGAGAATTTATTGAGCAACTTTGTTGGCATTATAATTTTGTGATTTGGATACTTTCTATTATGGCGTTTATGAATAAAGTAGCCTAAAAATTTTAAAGCCAAGCCACGTTGAAATTGACAAATTTGATTCGGATTAGGCCTTAGGGCTCTTGCATAAATCATGTGAATTTTAGGGGGGATATCACGAACGATCACTATCCAAAAGAGGCCAAAAGGTCACCACTGGGGGTCAAAAAGTAGCCGAAAAAACCTCACGTGATTTGTGCATGGGCCCTTAGTTATAGATCGAATAATAGTATAGTTAGTTATAGTTGCATATATTTTTCACCCTAACGGCGGAATTAAATAGTTCTATTATTTTCAGGGAGCGCGTAACGGTGAGCACGCACCGCTCGCCCAGCCCCGAGCCTCCTGCGCACCGCGACGACGTCGGTACCATACGCACCGACGAGTACAAGCGTGACCTCGCAGAATTCCAAGCCCGTCGCTCCTCCGGTCACCAACTACCTGACACCCCCGAGAAGCGATGCGGCCGGCACTCGCTACCCATCTCCTGCACCGACTGCGCCGACCCTGACCGCACCTTCAACTATGAAAAAAAATCCGCCATCAAATACAAAAAGAAATCTCAAAAACGAGCGCGAAGCGCCAACCCGGAAGACTCTGTCCCTAACATACAGTTCCTATTTCAAAATCAAGTCTTCATGCCCGGCACTTTATCATATTCAGAACCTCGCAAAAGCAATTCACGCCGAGCTTACAGGTCGCCGGGAACCTTCTCCCAAAAGCACATAGATTTTAAAGAAGACGAGCCTCAGGACCAATCGCCTCCATTTTTCTATAAGAACAACTCGTTGCCGTACGACATCAAGAACTTTCTAGACCCTAACGAAGTCGAGGAAGTAGACGGGATGAAAACCGCGGGGGACGTTAACGTTTCTAGTCATAGCTCTTCGTCGGTGAGCAGAGGTAGTAGCAGCAAAGACAATATTTGGGAGGTGATGAGCGAACTAAAAAACTTCGACCGATGGGCCGACGAGCAACTGCAAGTTCAGTCTGCGAACCAGAGTAAAACTGACGACAGTAAGGTACGTGCTTCTTGTGCTCTTTTGAATTACATCATTCGGTCAAAACGCCGCGAAGTGATGTAACTTTAAGCTGTACCCTGTACCTGTATGTTTAGTGCACGATCGACGAGGGTAATTCGATTTGCGCGAGCGATCACTGACTCGGTCATGATCATGAGTCATGAGTTTGGACAGAAAATGCAGAATGTATTTCGTTACATTATACGCCATTCAAAATTGAAAGTCACTAATTTTAAGTAAGCCGCTATGTTTTATGTTCGGCAACTTATTACCCTTATTAATTAAGCAGTCATTTTGCATACATATAGCGGTGAAATATTATAAGTGAACGCCAGAATCTGTGACACAGTTTAATATTGTTAGTTTCTATATTCGCTAAATCACAAAATTGCTTTTTTAAGTCTTCTTGCAATTTAGAAGGGTACAGTCAAGTGTATGAATGTGTGGCAACTTACTCAAAACTATTATCCAAATCTATTTTTGAACCCCAATATCTCATCTCTGGCGGAACCGTGCAAAGTAAATGTAGGGTGACCATTTGTGCTTGTTTTTAGTAAAAGTTACCGCTTTGTCGGTTGTTAATAAACTTCAATTTCTGAATAAATATTTATTGCATTAGCGCCTTCAAATCGGGCTATCGGCGACCGACGAATTGGTACCTTTTCTAGGAATAGCCCTTAATTAATACAACTTCCTACAATTTTAGAGTGAGACAAGCACATATGGACTGTCTCTAGCCAGCGCAAGCAACGTGGACGTAAACTTGGACAAGGCGAGAGTCTGGAGCCTCGGTAAGTGGGGCGTGGTACCCGTGCAGATCAAGACTTTACCCGTCTCTGTTGAACATATCAGGAAAAAACGGAACACAGAGATTAACATATTGAGGTAAGTTCGACATTCATTAACGGAACCTACATATTTTTAAAATCTCATTATGCCTGTCTTTTTATTTATTTATTCTCCTGAAAAGAAAGCGTCAATACGTACATATGTACAATACATCATGCTTAAATAACAAGTTAAAAAAACGTACAACCAGCCTCGAGATACTCTAGTGGGGTTTTAATAGTACATTACATACCAAGGCCGTTTAAGTGGGAAATGCCCCGGATTCCATGTAATTGTCGGCCGAGGCGAAGCCGAGGTCGACTAACATGTGATCCGAGGCTTTCCCATTTACCGGCCGAGGTTTGTATACTATTTTTCAGCCCGACGGAGCCGGCAGGCGGCAATTTAGTTTTGCGTAAAGTGGCGCTTACCGGCCGGAGGACTGAAAAAGAATTTAAAAACACGTGAATAACATCCGAATGAAATATACTTAAAACTCTTGAAAACATTCTAAAGTCTCCCCTACTTTTATTTGACGTTTAAAACGTCAAATTGTAAATAGGTTCTTCCCCAATTAATTTTAAGTAAGTTTGTTTGAATTACTTAATACTTTATTTAACGGCCTCCTAGCCTAGTTGGTAGTGACCCTGCCTACGAAGCAGGAGGTTCCGGGTTCGAATCCTGGTCAGGGCATTTATTTGTGTGTTTATCACGAATATTTGTTCCTGAGTTATGGATGTTTTCTATGTATTTAAGTATTTATATGTATCTAAGTATTTATATGTATCTATCTATTATATATATCGTCGTCTAGTACCCATAACACAAGCCTTATTGAGCTTACCGTGGGACTAGGTCGATTTGTGTAAAATTGTCACACAAATATTTATTTATTTTATTTTATTTAAACAATATAGTTTATGCTACCCATACTAGTCCAAAAGACAAACTGTCTCGTTTTTTCTAGAAAATGCCGCCACCCCAACATAATCCTGTTAATGGGATTATACCCGGATGTCCACAACAACGTGAACATAATATGCGAGCGATGCGTGGACACCCTACACGATATACTTCATGATGGACAGGTACTCTTTCCCTTTTGAATAGTGTTCTTTCAACGACAAATGTGACTAAAAGTTCGAGGTGTTCAACATTTATGTATTTTGTACAAACAGTAATCCATCCGACCATCGGTAGTCCGTATGCCGTTTGCGATAGGTATTACAAATTAAACAGTGTTGTCGATGGTACACAATTGAAGAATTGAACATATGTTAACCGCTGGGCTACTTTTAATTTAGACTACATTGATTTGGTGTGAAATGTTTGGAGACTTTCACCTTGAGTGTTTTAAGATGGCGATAATGCTTTTAATTTCAGCGTGGAGCAAGTCAAACAAGTGTATTTCAAATAATACACGTGACGTGCCTCACGCCTTAAGTTGTATGTTGTCTACGCGCGAAACTTTATACCATTGTTAAACCATTTTACAGTTAAAATAATAACATATATCCAAATATCTAGAAGCTAGTTTAAAAAATGAGAACTAAAATCATAAATTATACGGTTCACATTCACAATACGTCTATTCAACGCGTACCTATACAAATTAATAATGGGATAGAAAAAACAAACTGCAAACTCCATACAATGTAGTTAGTCAATTTCCTGGTAGATGTCGCTGTCTCGTCCGATGCTATTCCTAGTTCGCGGTGTTAAGATTTTTCCTAGTTTGATGACCCTCTCGCCGTACCGTTTTAAACTCATACTTACCTGGCATAGGGGATACCGTGATCAAGAAGGCGGTTCCCCCAGGGCGAGACTCTTCCATTGCACTGCGGATGGGTTGACCCTTGCGATTATCCCTAATGTGGATAACTCGGATGCGTTATTTTTGGTAGTGGGGACTGCGTTCGCGCCGTCCCCCCGTCAATTATTAATTTACTGGAGTCGCCAAGGATAATTGTTTTGTTTCTACCCTTAATTCGTGGATAATTTGGATTTGTTATACCGGGTGTGGCCTGTAATGGCTGTAATAAAGAGAGGTAGTACTCCTCAAACCTAACAGCTTGTCCTCAACAACTTTTAAAAATTATGTACTGTGTATGTTTTCACTTTTTCATACAAACTGAATAGTATTTTCAATGTACGTTAACATCAGCCTAATTGACGTCTCTTGTCATATTACAAACAAACAAACAAATAAAACAACCCTTAACTGACCATCCGTAGAACTTATGCCGTTGTAATAGGAATTACAAACGATCAGTTAACGATGAGATATATCCTGCGTTTAACCGCTAAGCGATGGGCCACTTGCATCGCCCGGGGTTAGTTACATATTCCGGAGTTAAGCGTTTTTTTGTATGGTATTTGACAGCTTAATTCCGGGTTAGCGGCTAACCCTTGGCGGTGCAAGTGGGCCTAAGGGAATCATACCGGATGTGGCCTGTAATAGGAGCAATACATTTAATCGTAGATAGTACTCCCGAAACTGAACAATGTTTAATCAGCGACTTTTAAAAATAACGTTTTTTTTTTATTATACCTACTTTATAGTTTTTTAGAAGACGCTTCTAAAAAACTATAAAGTAGGTATAATAAAAAAAAAACGTTATTTTTAAAAGTCGCTGATTAAACATTGTTCAGTTTCGGGAGTACTATCTACGATTAAATGTATTGCTCCTATTACAGGCCACATCCGGTATGATTCCCTTAGGCCCACTTGCACCGCCAAGGGTTAGCCGCTAACCCGGAATTAAGCTGTCAAATACCATACAAAAAAACGCTTAACTCCGGAATATGTAACTAACCCCGGGCGATGCAAGTGGCCCATCGCTTAGCGGTTAAACGCAGGATATATCTCATCGTTAACTGATCGTTTGTAATTCCTATTACAACGGCATAAGTTCTACGGATGGTCAGTTAAGGGTGTAGCCGTTTCTACAACGATTACTATGTTCTGTACTAATAGGTATGTATTTACGAAATAATAGTAATATAGTGTTGGGTTGATTTTATTCATTTATTTAATACTGTCTTCTATTACTGCAATTAGTATTCATTAAAATTAAACACTGCTTATTATTTTTGTATCTTGCATCAGTTTTTACGAACTACTGATTAATCATTAGTATCATTACATATTAAATATTCTTATTGTTTTTGATTAATAATGTTGCTGTCTGTCGAAAGGTAACTATTAAGCATTGCATCCAATAAAAGATTTTAGCTTTAACGACCTACATACGGACGGTACGGAGGAACCGGCCTAAATATTGATAGTAATTCTAAGCATGAGAACAAGGCCGTTACTGCCAGTTTCCATATTTAAAACCTGTTTGGCTATTACAGGTACGTACAGTAGAAGCCTGCTCCGTGTTTACAATTAAAATTTCAATTATATCTAGAATTTTGATCTGGAATCTTTTGTTTTTATATCGCGAGGAAACCATTCTAGTTCTTAAAGCGAGGTTGTCAAAATATATTTTCCTGTATCACGGTCGTTCGTGTTCTATCAAAAAGTAAATTCAATAACCGATTATTTTAATTGTTTGGTGCCCAATAGAGCTTTAAGGTGTATTATTATTTCTTATTTTTCGATCAAAGCTGCTAATCGATTGACTTGGTTGTTTTGTCTTTATTTCCGGACGGGATTCCCCGACAGATCGATTGTGATTTCTTTTCACGAAAATAAATAGAGCAATGATACCAGCTCGACCAGTTTTGCTGTGACGGATTAATTATAAGCTAGGTATTAAGCCGATGGTTTTACGAAATATTATAGTTATAGGCTAGTTAGTAAATGGCTCATTCATTAACGATACGCATCAAGAAGATCCTTAAGGACTTTCTTAATTACTCGCTCGGCACATAGCCTTGATTTTCCCAGTATTTTAAACTTTGTCCACCTACTGTTTTGTTGACTTAAATGCAAACATTGCAAACTTATCTAAAAACGAAAGTGAAAGTCCGTAGTCAAGAGTTTGTTGACGGCTTATCTACATTGACATTAAAATAATATCAGGCCATATTATCTAAACTAAAGGGCATTCCATTGTTGAAACTCCGAGTGTTAAACTGGGTTCAGTATAGATTATACCATGGATAAATGTTACAGGGTCGAATTCTCAGCGTCCAGACTTCAGTCCAATATGCTTTGGATATTGCCAACGCGCTAGTCTTTCTTCGCATGCAAGGGTACCTCCACACGGCTCTCAGCAGCAAGAGCATCATGATAACCAGACAGGACTCCGCTAAACTTGCAGACTTAGGGCCTTGTATGAAGCTTCCTAAGGAAAAAAAGAGGGATAAGATCGGATACGACTTATATTCGCCGGAGCCGCAGTATGTCAATATTGATGGTAAGTAATGCTAAATTGTATTTAAAATATTTCAGTCCCATATGTATTGGACATTACCAGCGGGCAAGCATGCAAGACAGAAAACGGGTTCATGTGCATGTTGTGTCCTTCCATTTTACCTGAGAATGTCATTGTATTTTTCTGCGAACGTAAGGTATTCACTAGGTTTGATAAGTGTAGCTGTAGGTGATCTATGTTGTAACTAATTAAACTGTATTTATTCGGTTGATTTGTCGCCAACGTCCATACCACGTTGAATACACCGGTTCTCGTCCGATCACCGAAGTTAAGCAACGTCGGGCGAGGTCAGTACTTGGATGGGTGACCGCCTGGGAACACCTCGTGTCGTTGGCTTTTTGATATTTTTTGTTGGATGTTGGTAAAAAAAATAATTGTATTAATTTAGCAATTTTAGCATGCTCTTTAATTTTCCACTTTCATACCCATTGTTCTATTGCTCAAAGCCAGGAACGTATACTTAATTTTCAAAAATTTCAAAATAAGTGACGTACTATTTGAAAAGATTTGATTTCTAGAGTGTTATTTTATTAGATATACTTTGTCATATGAACTCCATTAGTGGCTTATCGTTTTCATACTTAGTCCGAAAAAGGAGCTGTGTTTGTTGTTGCTTTTTAGTTTAAAATAGATCGGAAATAGATTACATAACTTCATGACGTCATATTTCTCATCAGGATAACATAATTCGTTGATTTAGTCGCCAACGTCCATACCACGTTGAACACACCGGTTCTCGTCCGATCACCGAAGTTAAGCAACGTCGGGCGAGGTCAGTACTTGGATGGGTGACCGCCTGGGAACACCTCGTGTCGTTGGCTTTTTGCTATTTTTTGTTGGATGTTGGTAAAATAATGAATTGTATTAACATACTCTTTAATTTTCCACTTTCATACCCATTGTTCTATTGCTCAAAGCCAGGAACGTATACTTAATTTTCATAAATTTTCAAGATAAGTGACGTTATACTATTTGAAAATATTTGATTTCTAGGGTGTTATTTTATTAGATATACTTTGTCATCTAAACTCCATTAGTGGCGTATCGTTTTCATACTTAGTCCGAATAAGGAGCTGTGTTGGCTGTTGCTCTTTAGTTTAAAATTATATCGGAAATCGAATACATAACTTCATGTTTCTCATATGGATAACATAATTCGATTATTTTGTCGCCAACGTCCATACCACGTTGAACACACCGGTTCTCGTCCGATCACCGAAGTTAAGCAACGTCGGGCGAGGTCAGTACTTGGATGGGTGACCGCCTGGGAACACCTCGTGTCGTTGGCTTTTTGATATTTTTTGTTGGATGTTGGTAAAAAAAATAATTGTATTAATTTAGCAATTTTAGCATGCTCTTTAATTTTCCACTTTCATCCCATTGTTCTATTGCTCAAAGCCAGGAACGTATACTTAATTTTCAAAAATTTCAAAATAAGTGACGTACTATTTGAAAAGATTTGATTTCTAGAGTGTTATTTTATTAGATATACTTTGTCATATGAACTCCATTAGTGGCTTATCGTTTTCATACTTAGTCCGAAAAAGGAGCTGTGTTGGTTGTTGCTTTTTAGTTTAAAATAGATAGGAAATAGATTACATAACTTCATGACGTCATATTTCTCATCAGGATAACATAATTCGTTGATTTAGTCGCCAACGTCCATACCACGTTGAACACACCGGTTCTCGTCCGATCACCGAAGTTAAGCAACGTCGGGCGAGGTCAGTACTTGGATGGGTGACCGCCTGGGAACACCTCGTGTCGTTGGCTTTTTGCTATTTTTTGTTGGATGTTGGTAAAATAATGAATTGTATTAACATGCTCTTTAATTTTCCACTTTCATACCCATTGTTCTATTGCTCAAGTAAGTAATTTATTAATTGTAAACTGTGTACAAAAAAAAAGTTATTACATATGTATAAGGTAAGTATCAACAGTTACTCGTTTCGAGTGTACAATATTTAGTCTTAAAACTAAATAACAACTACAATCTAAGTAATTTAAACAAACAATTTTAGTATAACTGTTTTGCTGTTTCATTTAACTCAAAATATTCATTTAAACTATAAAATACATTTTCAGTTAAAAATGTTTTCAGCTTAAACTTAAATTTATTATTATCTAATATTTTAATATCGCTGGGTAGAGCATTAAACACACGTATCGCGGTAAAGAAAGCGCTTTTATAAAATAACGTGGTGTTTGATTTTGGACACATCAGATTATACTTATATTGCTCTCTATAATTATCTCTTAACGAAGATTTATAACAAAATAATTATGATTGTTTTTTACAAACAGACATAGTTCCAAAATGTAAATTGATGTAAGAGTGAGCATTTGTTTATCCTTAAACACTTCACGTACAGATTCCTCATCTCTCATACGGTAAATGGCACGTATACATTTCTTCTGGAGAATAAAAGTACTTTCTATATCCACAGAATTCCCCCAAAATATTATGCCATATGTCAGCAGTGGATACACGTTTCCAAAATAGGCGTTTCTAACAACAATTTCAGAGCAAGTACCAGATAGGATCGATAAAGCAAACCGCTGACTAGAAAGTGCACTTTTTATGCGTGCAACATGTTCTTTCCAGTTAAGGAAAGAATCTATTGTTAATCCAAGAAAACGGATACTGCTAACTTCCTCTATAGCGGTTCCTGCCTCAGTAATATTTAAATGCACAGGGGTTGTGTTATAGTACCTAAACTGTATGTATTGTGTTTTGTTTAGGTTGACACTAAGGTTAATTGTTTGAAGCCAATTTACTATTTTTTTAAGTGATGTATTAATCTTTAGTTCCATTTGATGAATGTTTTCCGTATCCCCTGAAAAAAGTATAGTGGCATCATCCGCAAATAAAACACATAAATCATCAACGATTTTAGGAAACTCATTAATATAAACTAAGAATAAAAGCGGCCCCAGAACACTACCTTGAGGTACACCTGTTTTACTAACTTCAAAACCTGACAGTATATTATCTAACGTTTTTCGTTCCTTACAATAGCTGACGACCATTGTAGCTTGTTGTCTGTTTTTTAGATAAGTCTCAAATAATGACTTGACCTCTTACTCCGATATTTTCCAACTGTCTCAAGAGTATATCATGAACAACGCAGTCAAATGCCTTAGACATATCTAGAAGCAGGGACACACATGGTTGCTTCTCATTTACTTTGTCCCATATGCCTCTAAACAGTTTAAAAATAGCCAAGGAAGTAGATTTTTGTTTCTGAAATCCAAATTGGTTAGGACTTAATATGTTTTTTGAATTTAAGTAATTATCTAGTCTTACAAAAAGAACTTTTTCAAATTTTTTTGAAAAGCTAGATAAAAGGGCTATTGGTCTGTAGTTATTTATAATTTCTGTAGCGCCGTTTTTATACAGTGGTTTTATAAGCGCTATTTTAAGTGCATTCGGAAATATACCTGTACTCAACATTAGGTTTATAATGAAGACAAGAGGGTGAACTATAAAGTTTATACATGCTTTAATTACATGCATAGGAACGCCATCGTATCCCGAGCTTTTTTTATTTTTTAAGCGTTGCACAATTTTTCTTACCTCATATTCATCTACTCATCAAAGCCAGGAACGTATACTTAATTTTCATAAATTTTCAAGATAAGTGACGTTATACTATTTGAAAATATTTGATTTCTAGGGTGTTATTTTATTAGATATACTTTGTCATCTAAACTCCATTAGTGGCGTATCGTTTTCATACTTAGTCCGAATAAGGAGCTGTGTTGGCTGTTGCTCTTTAGTTTAAAATTATATCGGAAATCGAATACATAACTTCATGTTTCTCATATGGATAACATAATTCGATTATTTTGTCGCCAACGTCCATACCACGTTGAACACACCGGTTCTCGTCCGATCACCGAAGTTAAGCAACGTCGGGCGAGGTCAGTACTTGGATGGGTGACCGCCTGGGAACACCTCGTGTCGTTGGCTTTTTGATATTTTTTGTTGGGTGTTGGTAAAATAATGAATTGTATTAGCATGCTCTTTAATTTTCCACTTTCATACCCATTGTTCTATTGCTCAAAGCCAGGAACGTATACTTAATTTTCATAAATTTTCAAGATAAGTGACGTTATCCTATTTGAAAATATTTGATCTCTAGAGTGTTATTTTATTAGATATACTTTGTCATCTAAACTCCATTAGTGGCTTATCGTTTTCATACTTAGTCCGAATAAGGAGCTGTGTTGGCTGTTGCTCTTTAGTTTAAAATTATATCGGAAATCGAATACATAACTTCATGTTACTCATATGGATAACATAATTCGATTATTTTGTCGCCAACGTCCATACCACGTTGAACACACCGGTTCTCGTCCGATCACCGAAGTTAAGCAACGTCGGGCGAGGTCAGTACTTGGATGGGTGACCGCCTGGGAACACCTCGTGTCGTTGGCTTTTTGCTATTTTTTGTTAGATGTTGGTAAAATATTGAATTGTATTAACATGCTCTTTAATTTTCCACTTTCATACCCATTGTTCTATTGCTCAAAGCCAGGAACGTATACTCAATTGAGAAAAAATCAGGATGATGGATTATCAGACGAACTTACCACGAAAATTATTTTTGAACATATATTTGGTCAACCCGTTTTAGTTTTTACCATAAAACTATTTAGGTATTACAAAATTATTAATATTTGAAGGCAGTTACGTCTTTTTGCTTGCACATTTTATTTCACCAACCAACATGGCACCCTCATGGAACCCTCAACTATGCGTGGTCCGACACGCACTTGGCCGGTTTTTATTATCCAAGTTTTAACTCAAAATCACTAACAGAGTTTCCAGTACAACGTAATAAAATGGTAATATACTTTCTCTGAAATTCTTTTATATTAAAATGTTCCAAAGACATGAATTTGTTCAACGCATATTTATGTACACAACTTATTAGCGTTGTTCACTATATTGTATTTTTGTTGAATTATACTAAGAAAAAGGCTTAAATTTAAGTAGTATGAACACAAGATTTAGATATATAATTAGTAGCTGAGCGTCTTGGTAAAACATGCCATTCGATTAAAATAAACACGAAACTACATGTTATTGTTTATGCAAGGAGTATTTCACAATAAAGTTGACCTTACTAGATGAAAACTATGTTTGATGTGAATTGCCGGTTGTTTATATGGTTTATGTCTAAACGAATCTGACCATACGGCGCACTCCACCGGGCATTTTGGGGTAGGACATTTGGTAAGGTTCACAAATAAATTTTCGATTTGTCAGAATAAAGTATTTGTACCTACTTAGTATTTGGTAACTAGTTTTTGTAATGTGCAATTCGAAATACCTTAGCAAGTAAGGATGTATGTTAGTTCGGTTTGGCAGTCAAGGTTCTATGTCGCATGTCAGCTATTTCTTTGTTTTTTAAGTGGCCACTCAAATGGGCTTATCAGTTCTCACTTGAAAGAGTATTTACACATGTAAGACTATGTTACAAATAATAAGTACATATACTCGTAAGTTAAGATGTTTTCTTTTTGTAAACCTTACCAAATGACTTGCCCCTAACATACCCGGTGGAGTGCGACGTATGTTTATGACAGTAGCGCCTTATCGACTACCGAAAATACACAACTTCAGCCTCAAAAACTTACCAATGTACTATCGCGTTCAAAATTGCCCATGCAATTTTGGATGCGTAATTAAGTACAATATATAATAATAATAATAACATCCTAATTATTAGTTAAATTCTACATATTCTTATCAGTAATATTTTAGAGTCGGTGGTCGCTCTGGAGTTAATTGTATTCGCTGAATCTACCTACCTAGTAAAGGTTTAGTTTCCAAAGTTTCCATCTCACTTGTTGCAATATATAACTAGATGGCGTTAGTTACATGCTAGTCTAACCAAGTGATAAATTTAAAAAAAAACTTTATTTGCAAATAATTAAAATATTTACGCGAGAGCAGTCTTATACACAAGTCTTCTCCCGCGTAAACATTTTATTGCAGTGTAGGTAGTATGAAAAATATATCTAACATATTATGATTGAATATCTACTGCAATTTCGTATAACCAAAGATTTATTTATTTGAACTAGATGTGGAAAGTCGAACAAAAAAACGTGCTCCGAACAAAACTATAAAAAACCATTTTGTTTAGATGTCAGCATGGGCTTCTAGTAATTCTAGACGAGATGTCACCACCGTTAAACGTTTTTTAACAGTAAACGTTGTCGCCATCTTGTCCAAAATTCGTGTATTCAAACAGTTCTTATGACGCGCTAATAGTTTTTTTTGCTTTGTCAGTAGATGACATTAATTATATTTTGTCGTATCTTAAAATCGTAGATTCACGGTATGGGGAGTGGGCAGGGTCGCGCTGTAGCAGGGAAATACGTGGGTCTCTCACAATGTGATCCTATGTGAAAAACGTCGTAGGTTCGGGCGAGGGGTAGCCGCGAATCTGGTTTCGCGAGCTATGTACCTGAATATAATTTATTAGCAACTAGGTAAATTACTTTTTAAGCGTGTACCTGAGATGACAATCCACAACTTTAGCCTATATTTGCGACTATGAAATTGGCCGCTAACAATATTTTGCATTATATTCCCTAAAATCCGAAATATCCATTATTTTATGTCATCATATTCATATTATATTACACATTCATCATATAACAAATGACATCTTAGTTATGTACGTCAAATTGGCGAAAAGTTGTTTTAATCTGTGAAATCTGTTAATTTCATAAATTTAGCGCCATCTAAGCTAAATCCTGAACAATATAGGTAATTAGTTGGGTGAAAATCTCCCGAAACGTACCAAACGCTTTTATATTTTAAACATGGCGAACGGGCGTAAGTCCATTTTGACACAAAGTAATAGGACGTAACTCCATAAAAAAAGAACTACGAGGGCCATCTGCAGAACTTAAACGAACTAAAATTTATAGCTACAGAATTGGACTAGACAGTACCGCTCTATTACTTCATCCTTTTTGGTATAACAAATAAAACTGACTTTAATGTACTTTTCTCAAGTACTCTTATCAGACAATCACATCATTATTGTATCACATGCCATAGTTGCGTGTTTACTGTTTGATGGCAGTCCAACACTCATAGTTTTTTTTTAATTTTCCGATCATAAAATTACACCAGAAGTGGAACTGTTATTATCGCGGCAAGATGGCGTTAGTAGTATCAGCTGCTGAATATATTTTGACCAAGAATATTTAATTTCACACGTTTGAAGTGTACAAATTTATCTCGTATCACGCAAATCTCTCGTGTGCATAGAATTGTCCTATTATAGGTAATAATTATTATTTTAAAAGTTGATTTCATGGCGTATTTACACACATGTCCTATTATTTATTATCACTTTCGTGTATTGTATAGCTAGATGGCGCTAACTAATCGCCAGTCGTTCCTTTAATTATTTTTTAATTCCTGGCTACATAAATTATTTTTTAATGATAAGTTAACAAATAATAGCTAATAATATAGTATAATAGGTACTCCTATAAGATTTACTCTTTAGACAGCAAAATGGCGTTAACGGGACGAAATATTTTATTGTTGTCTCTATCTGTATGTAATGTACGGCAAGACTCCTTCTTTTCTACTCCATCTAAATATTATTTGACAGCACCTATTCCTGAAGAAAGTAGTAGCTCATCTCTAGTACCTACTTTAACGCCATCTAGTGACCTTGCTTATTTACTTTCAGAAACCAGTCACAACAACCAAGAGAGCGAGCCGCTGATATCCCAGCACGCCTCCGAGACGTACATGAGGGGTAACGCAGTAGCGAAGCCATACAAGGTGTATGAGAGTTCTGAGGCGTATTATTGGCACGCGCCAGAGTTGTGCCAGCCCGATGAGGAGGGGAATGTGTATCCTTGCAGTAGAAGTGACGTGTACTCGCTGTGCTTGGTACTGTGGGAAAGTTGTAACGGTAAGATATGTATTATAATGGCATTTAACCTTTGGTCAATCTTATTACAACGAAATAGGATCTACACTGGTTAGTTAAGGTTCACAAGGGGTAACGCACGCAGTAGCGGAAACATACAAGGTGTATGAGAGTTCTGAGGCTTTATTGGCATGTGCCAGTTTTTTAAATAAATAATCTTCTAACCTAACCAGTAAGTTAACCACATTTCCTAACGTCGAAAGAGCCTTTTACAGCACTTGTTATCACAAGGTTGAACGATGACGAGTGCTGTAAACTTGTAAAAGGCTCGAAACGTTAGGAAAACGTCATTAGTACTAAGATAAGTTCATTTTATTCCTTATATTTTCTAAAGCCAAAACCGAGTAACTAATTTGTCTATAGGTATGCCATAATTATAATCTCGTATTTGTAATTCAAGACTTAGTTAGGATCGATCAATCATCATTCATCGCGGACAGGGCTATTGTAACCAATAGACCTGATATCGTTGTGATAGATGGTTCGCAGCGCCGGGCCATGCTCGCCGACATCACTATCCCCCATGACAAGTCCAGCAAGTACCTAGACTTGGCCCACGAGGTAACTGCCATGGGGGAAGTTAATTCGGCGATCATATTACCGATAGACACGGCGCGTATAGTCAGACGGTTTCTCTCTTTGCGGCCCTAATCACCGGCAGCTTGGGCCCTGCCCCGTTGCCGGCGGCATCCTAGGTTAGGTTTTTATAATGTGTTTATAAGTATATTCTATTGTTTTATATGTATTTTTGTATAAAATAAACATAAAATGATCTCTTCCAAAAGCAAACTATGGCACAAATAGGTTGAATGCTTCAAGGTTTGGTACCTATACAGCTAGGAAAATTTCTTTACTAATGACAGCATGATTGTCAATCTCATTCGATATCTGTCGACGTTACACTGACGATCTGTAGATCTAAACATTTGAATTAAACAGTGACAGTTGTCTTTTTCGACCGCGAGATACTGTCGAAGCACTCTTGTGTCATGGCTACTGGATCGACGATAAAGACGACGATGTCGGACCTGGCATATCGTCGGGCACATAAATAAAGTAAACCCAGAACGACGTTGTACTGTGAGGGCCTTGGTAAGGATGTAGCGTCTTTACAAAGTCACGGACGAGGCCGCTTGACCTCAGAACTACCAGGTAATGACAAAACGACGATAAGACGCATGTCTAGACTAATTATTTATTAGCTGCACGCTTTTTCGTTAGTTCACTGCACAACACGCTGCCAATATTACACATTAAACAACTGATCGAACAAAAAACAAAAAAATACTATTCTGGAGACGATCGTCTTTGCTATCTTGAGTATCAGCCGTATTGAGTATGTTTGGTACCTTTGACAGTGCCGTATTTGTCGTAGATTTTTTGGTCTTGAATTACAAATGCGAAATACCTATATAAAATATGCATATTTATCGTGACGTAAGCGCTTATACATACATATATGTAAAAACCATGACCGACACTAAAAACTCCACCTCTTATCCAAGAAACTTCTATCATAACTGGCCATAGAAAGTATTACATTACATTTACATAATCTTGAATTTTCCAGCAAAGATTCCTTGGAACACACTAACCTACGAGAAGCTAAAGGAGCAATATACACTGTGGAAAACGGGCATGGTCTTGCCGCAAGACGGCACGTATCCCGGTGGTCTTCTGGCCCTGCTGCAAGACGGACTAAAACTTGAGAGATTGGAGCGCATAGGCCTTGAGAACCTGCAGATCACACTGCAGACGGTCAAGGTATGTGGTACTTCAAAATATTTTAAATGTATACTTTTGTGAGGTCTAAGAACCACCTTTTAACATTTGTTTATTGATGTTTGTAGAGATGAGGCTAAGACGTATTGTTTGGCATATCGAGCGATTATTGACGATTTGGTAGAATCGATTAAACGGACTTTTTGCATGTTGTACAAGTATATTAATGGTTTGTTGGTATATATTATTTTAAACCTTTTTTTTAATATCTAGTTTAATTTTATTTTAATTTTGTTGTGTTTTTAAATGTACCTGTTTTTTATATATTATAACCGATTTTTATGAACATACGGAAACGTCATATGAATCGAAACGGCAGACTCGGTCTCAAAACTGCTTTAAAAAAAATTAGACATATTAACTGAGGATTGCCACACGTCCGGAATCAAGAGTATGAATTCATACTCTGATGCCCGTTTGCCAGCCACACACGGCCGGAATCAGATTAATCTGACAGATTCATAATCTGAAAAAATCAGAACGTAATATAATTAGCTAAATTGTATGTGATTTCGTGCGTTATGAATTCATAATATGAATTAAGATTATGAAATTCATACTCTGATTCACCTTCAAACCTTCAAGAAAAGACCGTACTCCCACCTTAAAGGCCGGCAATGCACTTGCGATACCTCTGGTGTTGCGGATGTCCATGGACGACGTTAATCGCTTACCATCAGGCGATTCGTTTGCTCGTTTGCCCCCTATAGCATAAAAAAAAAATCACCAACTTCTGTCAAATTAAGTCCACCATGCCCAATTATCGATTGTTTTAATTGTTATTGACATGTTTGCGAAATCTAAAAACAGTTCGATTATCTTTGGTATGTAAACGCCCTAGGGCGGAAAATTACCATCTTGCACCTTGCAGTAAAGGTTATGACTTATGACGCTTATGACCCACTTTCAGAGCATGAGATATTTATTCCGCCCAAGTTTTTTGTGCCCAAATTCTAATTAATTAATAGTACATTACGATACAAGGGCGAAAAAGAGGACATTCGCAGCGAGTGAGAAATTCGTAAATCGACACGAGATGCGAATTACCTGTTCGCGCGTGTAGCGTACAGATGGCCCTTTGAATATGCGACGCAGCTCGCAGACATGTAAAGTGCTCAGTATCGTCCTGGGGCGGTAAAGTAGCACCATGTGTACTGTAAATTATATAATTCCATACATATTTTTTTATTTATTAGTATGTCAATCCCAAACTAAATATAATCGCATAACATGCGAACATAGTTATCGAATAGTTACAAAAAGTCGTTATTATAAGTTCATAGCATTCAGAATAGCATTAAACTTTTCAACTGAATGTCTCGCTAGATGTCGCTGTTACGTTCGACGAGATTCCTACTTCGCGGTGTTAAGATTTTTCCCGATGTAACGACCCCCTCGCCGCACTATTGTTAATTCATACTTACCTGGCATAGGGGATACCGTGATCAAGAAGGCGGTTCCCCCAGGGCGAGACTCTTCCATTGCACTGCGGTTGGGTTGACCCTTGCGATTATCCCTAATGTGGATAACTCGGATGCGTTATTTTTGGTAGTGGGGACTGCGTACGCGCCGTCCCCCCGATAATTACAAAAATAATACGCATTTCGTTCATAAGGATACATGTATTTTTTTCTGGCTGTTGTTGGCCTTCGTATAGCCATCGCTACATTTTATATTTTTCTGGTATTTTATATTCCTTGTTTTATTTAGTTTTTAGGGTTCCGTAGTCAACTAGATACCCTTATAAATAGTTTCGCCAAGTCTTTCTGTCCGTCCATCTGCGGCTTAGTTCAGTGGCCGTTAGTAATAGAAAGCTGTTATTTGGTATGAATAATACATACCTTGATGGTATGAATATACAATTCTGATGTCTCTAGCTATAACACAAATAAGCTAGCTATTATGTCCTTAAAGTATGTAACTCATTTTTGGACACTGTATTCGTTTCTATAACAAGTTACCGGATGAAGCAGATACCGCACGAAAGAAATCATATGTAACGTGTATATCGCGTAAAACCGTTTTTTTTTATTTTTTTTTGTTAATTATTTTTTTATGTGGTCTTTCTGTTTCACTATTTTCTTTTGATATGGTTTCTTGTAGAACCACATATCCACAGAAATAAATTCATATATTCCGTGCACATATCCTACCTATACTAATATTATAAACGCGAAATTTTGTATGGATGTTTGTTACACTTTCACGTAAAAACTACTGAATGTATTTTAATGAAACTTTACAATAATATAGCTTATACATCAGAATAACACATAGGCTACAATTTATAAAGATATTGCGCAGACAAAGTCACGGGCACCACCTAGTTGTAAATATTGTGTTGCCTGCCGGTAATTATCTACTCGGGCTGTGGTGTAGGGTTAGAACCGGTAGTAGTTTGTTTTTACGTTCATAAGTTCATTGTAGTGTGCCTAAATTGAAAAATAAATTATGTGATGATAATAATAATTATCTTTTTGCTTTTGCTTCTATTAATACTTAATGCGCTGTAAAAATGAACACTGAAATTGTCTTTACATATTTGATACAAATTTTACTCAAGTCAATATTTTAAACGCCCCGCCCAATCATTTACCTCCCTTATTGTTGGTTCAATTATCAAGGCATTTCACACATCATATGATTGGGCGGGGCTTTTAAACGCATAATATGTTTACTCTGTCTAAAAAGATCGCCTTATTCCAAGACTGTATTACACTGTCGTTACCTCACCATCATGGTTTTCGAGTCAAACCAGTAGTTCGTATTGGTACTACCATATTACGCTTAACCATAATGTTTGTTTTTAGCACGACATCGATAAGATGGACTACATAGTAATACCAGCTCGAATTTCAAAGAAGAAATCCAACTTCAGCAGCATCGCGTGGGACACATCACCCACAGACTCCGAATGCTTGAGTCCCGTTCAACAAAACATCCGCCTGCAAGCCGACATCCACAATAAAGATAGCTCAACCGAGAGTGAAAAAGATTACAGCAAGAGTGAGAGTCCTGTATATGAACGTGTAGAAAAGAGGTCATATGCCACGTCCGATATGCCACAAAAATGCTACGTATCAGATGACGAACAGCGCCCGGTTTTAAAATACGAGCATTTGCCCGAGAAGGATTTCTCCAGCGCCTGCTCCACACCTATAGCAAAGATACGAGCGCGAATGAAAGACATCGGCACTCCCAACAAATTGCACAGGAGCGACTCTACTGAATACTGCAGCATTTACAGTCCTGATAATCGTGCTCGCAATTTTACCATTACAGACGATAGCGTTAGAGACCAAAGTGGCGTGGAGAGACCCGCGGCAAAACTTAGCAGAAGCTTCACGCCCAAATCGTACAAACCCCTTCACATTAAAGTTCCTGAGTACAATTTAGACTGTTTGAGGTCATTGCCGAAGGAGAACATTAGTGGACGATCATCGTACAATTTTGATATTAAAAATTATAGCCTGCCGACGACACCTATAGCACGTAGTAATAAATTAAGAAAAAATGCCTGGTTGTCTGGAGAGCTGACCGTATGTGATAAAAATGTGGAAGTTTTAAAAGAAGCCATTTGTAAATTATCTGACCATGGTAAGTGTTATAGATCAGATTATAATATTTCGTTATCAGAATATGTGTATTTCGTTTTAGCTATAACTATTGCCAACGTCCATACCACGTTGAACACACCGGTTCTCGTCCGATCACCGAAGTTAAGCAACGTCGGGCGAGGTCAGTACTTGGATGGGTGACCGCCTGGGAACACCTCGTGTCGTTGGCTTTTTGATATTTTTTGTTGGATGTTGGTAAAAAAAAAATTGTATTAATTTAGCAATTTTAGCATGCTCTTTAATTTTCCACTTTCATACCCATTGTTCTATTGCTCAAAGCCAGGAACGTATACTTAATATTCAAAAATTTCAAAATAAGTGACGTACTATTTGAAAATATTTGATTTCTAGAGTGTTATTTTATTAGATATACTTTGTCATATGAACTCCATTAGTGGCTTATCGTTTTCATACTTAGTCCGAAAAAGGAGCTGTGTTGGTTGTTGCTTTTTAGTTTAACAGGGTGTCCACTTTCTGGAAAGTCAGGGAAAGTCAGGGAAAAGTCAGGGAAGCTCACAGTGGTCATGGAAAGTCATGGAAAGTCAGGGAAATAATTAGGAGGTCAGGGAAAAATACTGCCCTGAGATAAAAATACCAAGAAGTTTTTAAAAATATTTAAAAAATCTGGTCAAGTGCATGTCGAGTAGCAATCATGCTCTGTGTGAAATCTATAACTCATCAGTTACAACAAAGATATTTTACTAAGAACAAATCCTTTTTCTAAGAACGATTATTTCTCAAAAACTCGAAAACGTTTTAACACTTTTAATATATCAAAGTAATTATTTATCATTGAACGTACACACGAGTTCAAACGTACATGGGCCATTTATGAATGAATTCATTCATAAACTGCCCATGTAATATTGAACGCGATAGTACATGTTAAAGCCTTAGTTTAGTTTCCCAATTTTTCGAATATTTCAATATTAACGATAAAATTAAATGAATTAAAAACTGCAGAGATCCATTTTCAACTGCCTACTCACACTCACCTCACCCTTACGTGTTAAAGCGAAATAATAGAAGTTATTTTCTAAATCGGCATAATGAATATAAAAACAGCGACAGATCAGATCTCAACGATCTGAGGTGGCCATTAGAAACTGTTTTCAAGGATTTTGTGACATTAGTCAAATAATTTTGGAATGAATAATTGGTAACAAAATAAAAATTTATAGCTGAACGAAATTTATAATTCAAGAGACTGACAAGTGCGTGTTTCGTGTCGGACTGTAAAGGGCTCGAAACGAAGGGTCATGGTGTTAATATACGCGGTTAATCCGATCTAAATTATTTAGTTTTCGTTTGACATAAATGAAAATTATACTGTATATTCTTGATTTTTTTCACATACTTTTTAAACTTCCAGAGCCAATATTTCTAAAAATATTTACCTAATTGAAATCAGGCTTAATTTAAGGTTTTATCAAATGACGTAGGTACCACACTGATTGATTTATCTAAAAAAAAAGTATTTACATAGATATATAGATCAAAAAACTCTTTATTGCATACCTCTAAATACAAGGAACTCATTATTTATAAAATTTTATGAACGACAAGATGCTTCCTACAATAATGTGGCAGGTGATATTTTTATGAACACTCTAATGAAGACAAGCAAAATAAATCCGTGAAATTGATAACCTCTAAATCTAAATCTTTGTTATCTGCCTATCACGACTCGTTTCCTCAGGCAGAGGCATCAAGTTGAAAATGTTGATTTTTTTTTAAAGTCAACTGTACAACTTGTACGAATATGTATATTGGTCACGCCAACAAAGTGATAAAATAAAAAGGGGTTATAATTTTTTTTGTGTACCTCCCGTACACGTAAAGTGGGGGATGATTCTTTTTTCGTTTCAACCCTAGAGTGTGACATATAATTGAATAGGTATTTGAAAAATAATGAGGGTTTTATAAAAACAGTTTTTGATACAGTTAATATTTTCGGAAATAATCGCTCCAGAAGCTTAAAAAAATGGCTCCCCCCTCTAACTTTTTAACTATGAGTTAAAAAAATATGAAAACAGTTACAAAAGTAGAACTTAATAAGAACTTTATTGAAAAATTATTTTCAACTTGATTGGTTCAACGGTTTTTGAAAAATTGTACAAAATAATTTCTGAATTAGGTTTGTAATTTAACCGTATATGGAAACATTTTTTTTATCTTGAAGTCATATTTATCATCCCGCACGTATCTTCCTTCTACAAAAAGGGATTAATTCAAATCTAGTCACGCGATCAAAATGTACCCCTGAAAATCGAACATACATAACCCGCCTAGTTTGTATAAATTAGTAACCCAATTTTCCGTCAGATGGCGCTGTACCGTGGTCTACTTCGCGCTTTTAAGATTTTTCCTGAGTTGATGGGGTCGGGACGGGTGTGATCTATAGTATCATCCGTTTGTTAGGTTGGTCTCTCGTTTCGTAGTCTAACTGTCGTTCATTGATATTATTAAATTGAGACGTGTTCTTTGGAATTGTGGGAAATAGTGTAAAAAGTTAGTTCATTTGTGACTAAGTATAATTTTAACTTCTATGGGGAAAAATTGATTGATAGTTGAAGTTCTGTTAACGGTTTAGATTTATGAGAAATTGGGTTTAATTAAATTTCATGGCGGGTTTTGCATTTATTGTGATGGATGGGAAACTACGAAACCCTACACTGAGCGTGGCCCAACACGCTTTTGGTCGGTTTTTTTAAGTAACATACTATATTCATGTGAAAATTTGAATTTCTAGACCCAATACTTGTAAAATTGTTATTGTAGAGAGAAAATTTGGTCAGGGAAATTTTAAGAAATAGTCATGGAAAGTCAGGGAAAAGTCAGGGAATTTTTTGGTGGTTATCAGTGGACACCCTGTTTAAAATAGATCCGAAATAGATTACATAACTTCATGACGTTATATTTCTCATCAGGATAACATAATTCGTTGATTTAGTCGCCAACGTCCATACCACGTTGAACACACCGGTTCTCGTCCGATCACCGAAGTTAAGCAACGTCGGGCGAGGTCAGTACTTGGATGGGTGACCGCCTGGGAACACCTCGTGTCGTTGGCTTTTTGCTTATTATTATTTTAAATGTTGGAAATATAATTAATTGCCCTATCAATTTACCATTTCCATAAATGGTAAATGATAAAGGTAATGTTGAATAATAAATCACCATGTTGTGATTTTAGTTCCTACTTTTATTTTAGCGGTTAATACCAAAGATTCATCACTGGACGAAGCCAAAAATAATTCTTCTGATAATATCAACGTGACTCCATCTAATCGTTTTCCGGGGAACGGTTCCGAGGAACAGACACCAGAGGCAGAGACGGACAGTTATATGGGACTGAAAAGGTAAAAAATTAAACATTGCTTGAAAAGACGCTATATTGCAGTTCACATATTACAGTCACGTCTGTATATATATATATGTATACACTTTGGGACTTATTAATGGGGAAGAAGGGTCAAAATTTAATACAGATGCATATATATTTATGAAGACAACCGTATTACAAAAAAAATTCAATCTCAATTTGAAAATCATCATGTAAATTAACGCCCCGTGACCGCCTTTTTACCCGACTGCGCATCGCCAAGAAGGATTATGTGTTTAACATTATATATTTATTTCCTTTGAGTGTTCTTTACAGTCAGGTTTTGTAATTTTTTTGGGTTCCGTAGTCAACTAGGAACCCTTGTAGTTTGTCTGTCTGTCCATCCTTCTGTGGCTTAGCTCAGCAACCGTTAGTACTAGAAAACTGTAATTTGGTATGAATATACATATTAAATATTAATCGTGCCGACAAAGTACCTAATAAAATAAAAAGTAGGTACCTCCCATACATTGGGGGGTGAATTTCTTTTCGTTTTAGACCTTAAGTGTGTGGAATCCTTGGATAGGTATTTGAAAAAGAATTTTACTTAAATTTTTTTTATGAAATCCCCCTCTATAGGCATGCAAACAAACGTTTTATTTCTCTCAAAAACTTTTTCAGTGTTGATCATCCAGAATCACCAGGCACAAATAGAGACCGGACTAATTCTTGGTCGTACAAAACGACGCAAAACGCGGATGCGGCGTGCAAAGGGAAGTACAGAATTGAAGAGGACATACTTGCTAATGTTAATGTTAAACCATTGGTCGCCATACACGAGAAATGGATATTCGAAGCTAACAGGAAAACGGGTCGATCTATGTCTTTGCCTGAGAATAATCGGTAAGTCAGTATCGTAATAATAATCGTTAATTTATAACATGTCAAAATGGATAAGATCGATACTGTTGTTGGCGCATCGTCCCCATTATCCCGCGATATTGATTAAAAGTAGAGATAGTATTTTATAATCAATTTTGTCATACGACGATTTTTTCAACTATATCTAGGTACAGGAATAGAATATGACATTAATTCAGGAAATAGTCGAATATAAGATAAGTGCTTACAATTGAGTTAAACTTTTTCATTTAAAACTAAAATAGTAAATAAGTTATTGTGCACTTTTTTAAATATTTTTTTTATAATCTATATTTTCATTTAAGTACGATTGTAGTTGATTTATCGGATTAACTTTATAGCCGGTAAAAACCGAACTACATACCCATGTGTTTGAAGTAAACTATTGAATTGTTATTTTCATTCCGTGACGGTGTTTTGAGAAAACTTATCTACGTACTTTTTAATTACATATTCACTAGCCAAGGTTGTATCATTTTTTATCAAGCCCCGTAATTCGCGGGCTCTAATGTAAGGAGGGTGAGGGAAGGAGGTACCTGGTACAGTCACCTGCAATAGTATATGACGCTATGAAGGCCGCAAAAATATGTGACACGCTCTTATGGCGGTACAAACAAGACTGTGTCAGATTATTTTGCAGCCTTCATATAGTCCTATACTATTGCAGGTGACTGTACTTATTGTGTATCAAAGTACATGATAGCCCGCAAATTACCGGGCGTGGTAGACGAAGGACACCAGACATATGATAAGTCCGACCGAGAGAAATAAACTGAATTACATATAACTTCATGAAGCCACATTTCTAATGTGCATAACATAATTCGGTTGAATTGTCGCCAACGTCCATACCACGTTGAACACACCGGTTCTCGTCCGATCACCGAAGTTAAGCAACGTCGGGCGAGGTCAGTACTTGGATGGGTGACCGCCTGGGAACACCTCGTGTCGTTGGCTTTTTTTAATATAAATATATATTTTAATTTTTGGATTCAATCCCAAATAATTCATTGGAAATATATTCAAAGAGAATGTTAATCGACCGTGACATCTTTTACACATAAACTTTGTATTATTAACTCCATAGATAGGGGGTTTCGCATTTAATATAGCTGTTTTGGCTTTTGCTCTTGAAGTCTTAGATTGAAAACCTATTACGTACCTTTATGACGCTATATTTCTATTGTGCATAACATAATTCAGTTGCTCTGTCGTCACCGTCCAAATACGTTCATACCACGTTGAATACACCGGACCGAATGTACCGACGATAAATTAAACAGTGCATTGCATGATAGATTAAAAACTTATTATATTTATTAAAAACAAATACCTATTGAAGTGTTTTGTGCTTTGAGTTTGACACCTTTTATGTAGTCAGTACTTCATGTAGCTGTGTGTAATCACTCACTACAACTCTCCTGGAACAACCTATACGGAACGGTACGGCTAGTTATTTTAAACTGACTTCATTAAAAGTTGGCAAAAGGTTTGTAATTCGCAAATGATAATAAATAAATCTACTTACCGCCTTATTAAAAAAAATGAACAGACCTATATTAGTTAAAACATATGTTGGCCCTTCTTAACATACGCATATGTCAAACTGACAGAATAGGACAAACAATAAATTAATTAACGGAGGTTTGACGAGCGTTTATGAATACCTCTACCACCAGCCCTCATACCGATGTTGCCCTTGGCTCTTAGACGAGTCACCGTCTGCCGAAAATAAATTTGCTTACCGTTTTATTAGGCAGGTGTTCAGTTTTATACTCCGTAACTCAGTATTTAGTCCGTAACAGTCCAGTATATTTTAGGTTTCATAAACTCTCAATAGTCCACACACCCTGGCGGGTGCTGCCTCTGCGTGCGTCCCATGACTCGGGCAGGTGCAACATCCGCTCGGTGTACCCCTTACATTTCATTGAATTGTTGAAAGGGCCTCAGCAGTCTGCGCGTTGGCTTCGGCTCCAAAGATCCGGAACACATACATACAAATAACTACTATGTATCAGTATCACCATGACGTAATATTTCTGACCCTTTCAAACCCCACGTCATGCGGTAATTTTCCGTTCCCTTTAACGTTCCCTCCCAAGCCCACAAATTCACGGGGTCGAATGTTCTAATGTGAACCTTATCTCCTACGCCATAAGTACTATGTGGGGAGGAAAGTGCGAGATTACCCGCGAATTACAGCGCTTGGGAGTTAAGATAGCATTATTCGATCGTCCTGTCGCCAACGTCCATACCACGTTGAACACACCGGTTCTCGTCCGATCACCGAAGTTAAGCAACGTCGGGCGAGGTCAGTACTTGGATGGGTGACCGCCTGGGAACACCTCGTGTCGTTGGCTTTTTTTAATATAAATATATATTTTAATTTTTTCAGAAACCCTATTGCCGCCCTAAAGCCAGCTTCGCACTGCGTAGATACTTTGCAGCAATCATTGCCCCAACTGAACTCCAAGCGGCCTGGTTCAAGGTGTTTCAAATCTTCATCATCATCAGAGAATGGTCAGTCCGTTAGCACTAGTACACCGACTAACTGTTCCTTTGCCCGCTTTTGTTATTTACTAACTTGCGATAAGGGCAAAGAAAATGAATCGGAGAATCATACGCACTGAAATCGAACTAAGTGGATTTAAAACCTTTTGCTTCGTAAGACCTAGATAACGCTACTAGTAAGGATGTCTTACATTTAATATCTGATAATGCCTAATGATTGTATTGATTGTCAAGGGTCCTTGTCACTAGTTCTCGAGTCCTTGTTTTCTTTTCGCAAGTGGTAGCAAGATACAAAAAGATGACCGTGGTTTTTCTTTCTACTGCTACTGACATAATTAGTACGTTATGCTCGTATGTAAATGTAATCAATACGAAAGAAGAACACATTGCTTGTATGATTATCTGATTACAAAATCACTACATAGTATAAAACAAAGTCGCTTCCCGCTGTATGTATGTATGCTTAAATCTTTAATACTACGCAACGGATTTTGCTGCGGTTTTTTTTTTTATAAATAGATTGATTCAAGAGGAAGGTTTATATGTATAATAATAACCCGTGCGAAGCCGAGGCGGGTCGTTACATTTAAGAATAACCAAATCTATCAAAACCTATTATTTTAAATGGCAACCTTTTATACCAGTTTTATTTCCTTTGGTCAATAGAGAAGACTTATTGTTTTAATTTTTATTGTTATAATAATTATATCTACTAAAAGGTTAATACGTTAATATGTCAGTCAGGCAAATTGGCCATCTATCCTCCCCCGTCCAATTTTCGGATCACCTTGTGAATTTAAATTAGAAATCGTATTCGAGTTGAAAATTGGGCTGGTTGCTATTGAAGTTCACAGATATTCTTAAATTTAACTAATGCACCGTTTCTGTTTTAACCTACATAGGTGGTAGTTACAGGTTAATGTGGGTGGTCCCTTAATAACTAAATGGTATTTTTTATGTGGACTTGATATGATTATTCTAGCACCCTTTCAATGCCACATCAAGGAAGTGCGTATAATTGATAATAACGTTCTAAGTAAATATCGTTAAAAAAATAATTAAATGAAAACATTGCATATCTATGGCATTGGGAAGGTTGGATATTGCGGGGTTTTAATTTTAACGGGATCTAATATAATACTAATTTAATTGTTTGTTTTGTTCATGAATGTTGCTTAGAAGCACCAGTGTGACTAAAATTTTAATAAATATCTGACACATTTATGACTTTTATTATTGCGTATATTATAAAACCGATAGCAAGCTAAGAAACGTAACTCAATCTTTAGAAGAATGTTGCATAATAGCGATCTTAGTGCGTGTGCTTATTGTTTTTTAAAGTATAACATTTTTGTTAGTAATAGTATAAACAACTGCCGTACTAAGTTCTCTTCCTGAGACATGGGTTATGTCACTATTTGACCTTGTAGCTACTTAAGTGAAAACTATCCCGCGAACGTGAGAACCCGAACTTAGTAGGAAGAAAATGGCCAGGTATGTATAGGGAGTTCCCTGTTATCCTGTCATAGAAAGAGATACCAATTAAATGACTAATAAATAAAGTAATTTTCATTAAATAGACGTTACATGTACGAAATAAATTACTAACATAATTAAATGATTATTATCGCGATGGACCTCACGTATGTATCCTTGAAATTTCTTTCAGAAATTCAATGGAGCCAATTCTGCCAGGCTCGTGATAACATAGCCAAAAAGATGAACTTTGCTGCCCGCGACCCGGACCGTCATCACAGTTGGCGGAAAGACATCGATAAAAGGTACGTTCATATCATTAGATTAAGTTATTTGATAAAATAGTCGCGAACGTCCATACTACGTTGAATACATCGGTTCTCGTCCGATCACCGAAGTTAAGCAACGTCGGGCGAGGTTAGTACTTGGATACTCATCCAAGTACTGACCTCGACCGCCTGGGAACACCTCGTGTCGTTTGCTTTTTGCTTATTTTTTAGATGTATGTACAATAGTCCAGTTACCTATCATTTGATGGTATGGGCTCGTATGCGTCAAACTCGACAGTTCTGATTGTATGCAGATTTATTTATGATGTTGGCTCAATGAGTAATCGAAGCATAATGACCTAGAGCCCCAAACGCAACTTTGTCAAAACTAAAAAATACGCGAACATTTCGGATTTTTCTTAGATTATGGCGATTTAACCTTTTAAGGACCAATTTTTTTATAGTACCTTTTCAAGGCGTTTTTAAAGTAGACTTACAATATGAGACTAGAAAGGTTTTTTTGCACGCAATAGATATTTACTAAGATAATGCTTTTCAAAATTTACCATATTTCGCACTTCGCAACTTCTTGTATTTTTTTTTTACTTAATTTTTTTTATACAATTATTACTATTAATCCATATAGTATAAGCAACTGCCGTACTAAGTTCTCTTCCAAGACCTACTTTTCTTGCTGCCTCGCCTGAGAAAGTTAGGGCTGGAAGTAAACACATCTAAGTGTGAGTTTTTTCCATGTAGTGCTCAATCCTCTTACCTTTAACCCCAATTCTTTTCATTTACTTGGAGCACCCATATTCCATTCCGCAGTTCCCGAGGCTCTCAAAACCCGTAGAGTTCTACTCCTCTTAGCCAATGAACGCCTTAAAGGCATTAATCCTCACGTGGCTTTAGTATTAATGCAAAAGTGCTTCGCCATCCCAAAGTTAACCTATCTGCTGCGCACGGCCCCAGTTTGGTTATACCCTGATGACATCAGCGCCTTCGACGCGGCCCTTAAGACTATGGTCGAGACTATAGTAAACGTCTCCCTGGATAATGATCAGTGGACACAAGCTTCGCTGCCAGTCCGCCATGGAGGCATTGGTGTGCGACGTGCGCAAGATGTCAGCTTGCCGGCCTTTTTAGCATCGGCGCATGGGGTAGTTGATCTTGTCACTAATATTCTTTCTTTAAATGGTGACAAGTCAAATATACCTTATGTGGCCGACGCTCTGAGAGAATGGTTGGCTTCCAACCCAATAGCGTCTGTGCCAGAGAATCCCAAAGTCCAGCGCGCTTGGGATGATGTAGGATGTAGAACTACATTAGCTGGACTTATGGACCGCGCCACGGGAGTAGATCGTGCTCGTTTTTTGGCTGTCTCGAAGCCTGAATCAGGGGCATGGCTGCACGCGTTGCCTTCGCCCCAACTGGGCACTTTACTAGACGGCGACTCATTACGTGTGTCAGTCGCTCTCCGCCTGGGTTGCAATGTTTGTCAACCACACACATGCATTTGTGGTGCCACGGTGGGTGCTGATGGTCACCATGCATTAAGTTGTCGCCGATGTGCCGGCAGGCACCCGCGTCACCATGCCCTCAACGACACTCTCCAGAGGGCCCTTAGGTCGGCTGGTGTCCCATCGGTGCTGGAGCCTCCAGGTCTTAGCCGCACGGATGGCCAAAGGCCTGATGGTTTAACTTTAGTACCATGGGAAAGGGGGACCTTCTCCGCATGTCACATCGGTCGAACCTCACGTGCAGCCGGAGCGGCAGCCGAAACACAAGCCGCGCTAAAGCGCAAGAAATACGCTCCTCTCGGCTCTAGTTACTATTTCGTTCCTTTTGCGGTTGAAACGGCGGGCTGCTGGGGTGCTGATGCAAAACGTTTTATCCGCGACATGGGCCGCCGACTCAGGCAGAAGGGCGAAGACCCGCGCTCAGAGTCGTTCCTAGTGCAAAGGCTGTCCATAATTATACAACGCGGCAATGCCGCTAGCATTATGGGCACTTTTGCACCTGGAACGGCGGGGAGCGAGATGTAAATATATATATATTTTTTTAAAGTAGTTTATATTTATTTGGAAATAAATCTTTTTCTTTTAATATTGCATGAGATCCATGATATTAATTAAGTAATAAATATACTTTCAACCTTAATCCATATAATTAATATTAAATAACTTCACAATATTAACGCCCATTACTCACAAACAGCAAAATGTATGCTTTTGATCCATATGTGAAACTTCAATTTTTTTTCAATATCGTGTTATTTGTATTTTTTTACATAGCAAGCCGATATTTCACTGCAAACTTTAACTAAACACAAAATTTGATTATGTTAAAAACAAAGGCATCTTTAGTTTCGCATACAAAATAATTAGGTAGGTACATGTTGCATCAACCGCTAATGTAAAACGGGCATTAGAATTGACTTAATTAAGTAACTGACAATATAACATATCAATGTCATGTCGAATACTCAAATCCCTAAGTATGAGATAAAATTAAATTAGTAGTTATTTACTAAATGGAGCTAATCAGCATACCGGTCTTCGAGAAATGAACTTAATTTAAGCTAACGAATGCACCCTTGAATTTAAAGCAATTGCTCAAAAACACGTAGATCGGAAATAGGTTACATAACTTCATGACGTCATATTTCTCATATGGATTACATAATTCGATCGTTCTGTCGCCAACGTCCATACCACGTTGAACACACCGGTTCTCGTCCGATCACCGAAGTTAAGCAACGTCGGGCGAGGTCAGTACTTGGATGGGTGACCGCCTGGGAACACCTCGTGTCGTTGGCTTTTTGCTATTTTTTGTTGGATGTTGGTAAAATAATGAATTGTATTAGCATGCTCTTTAATTTTCCACTTTCATACCCATTGTTCTATTGCTCAAAGCCAGGAACGTATACTTAATTTTCATAAATTTTCAAGATAAGTGACGTTATACTATTTGAAAATGTTTGATTCCTACAGTGTTATTTTATTAGATATACTTTGTCATATGAACTCCAATAGTGGCTTATCGTTTTCATACTTAGTCCGAAAAAGGAGCTGTGTTGGTTGTTGCTTTTTATTAGTTTAAAATAGATCGGAAATAGATTACATAACTTCATGACGTCATATTTCTCATGAGGATAACATAATTCGATTATTCTGTCGCCAACGTCCATACCACGTTGAACACACCGGTTCTCGTCCGATCACCGAAGTTAAGCAACGTCGGGCGAGGTCAGTACTTGGATGGGTGACCGCCTGGGAACACCTCGTGTCGTTGGCTTTTTGCTTTTATGGAAATTAAATTAGAAATGTACAGTCAGGGGCATAAATATCTATACACTTTTAGTCTTTTCAGCCATATGATTCCATATAAAGTAATGAAAAAGTTGTACATATATTTATGCCCTTGACTGTACATATCGAGGATGCCGATCTCAAGGGGTGCCACTAATCCGCATCCCGCGAAAAGGCAGCCCAATAATTGGCGAACACGATGTACATGGATTATTGGGTCGCCGATTATTGGGCTGCCTTTTCTTGGGTCGAGCAATCTCGAAGCGGGCCAACAATCGGCAGCCCAATAATCCATGTACATCGTGGTCGCCAATTATTGGGTCGCCGATTATTGGGCTGCCTTTTATCGGGTCGGACAAGCTCGGTAGCGGGCCAATAATCCGAAGCCACAGTTTTTGCAGTACAATAATCAGCAACCCAATAATCCGCAACCAAGAAAATGGACACGAATTATTGGGCTGCCGATTATTTGGCTGCCTTTTATACGGACTCATCTCAAGCTACTATTTATCTTTTTATTTTATTTCCTATTACAGTACAGTAATCACTGAAGAATTGAGGCGAAGCGAGCCTATGATCGACCAAGCCACCGACACGCACGGCATCGAGGACTTCATCCGCGAACTAATCCGCAAAGAGCTGCAACACATCTTTCTAGAAATGCATGACGACGCCTCTACCGCCTCAACCAAAACCGACGAAATACTAGACAAGGGCGTTGCTAATATTATAGAACATTTGAAGAGTAACGAAGACGAAGCACGCAAAGATGCGGTCAAATCATTTTCAAGAGTAAAAATTAATGGCAACAACAAGCCGCTACTCCAGATAACGTTCAGTCGGTGCGGTGAGAATAGTTTGCAGGTTTTGGATAACTGTGTGAATGTAACAATTTGCGACAGTCCACAGAAAGATAATAATCAGTCGCTGGAGGAGGCGGACGATGTGCAGGTGCATTCGCTGAAGAGATGTCAGGCTTTCAACGCTTTACAGGTAAATAAATAAATACTATGAGACAATCTTACACAAATCGACCTAGTCCCACGTATGGTAAGCTCAATATGGCTTATGTTGTGGGTACTAGACGACGATACATATAACAGATAGTTACTTATACATACTTAAATACAAAGAAAACATCCATACCTCAGGAACAAATATTCGTGTTAAACTCACAAATAAACGCCCTAACCCTAACCCGGCACCTCCTGCTTTGTAGGCAGGGTCACTACAGACTAGGCTAGGAGGCCGTTATAGGTAATGTTCAAAAAGGATTTTTGCGTCTAAATCCTTCTTGCCCAGTTTTCTTAAAACTTGCATTGGCTATAAATAAACATTATCTGAAATGGCGTCCGCGGTCCGTACTCAAACATTTTACGCAATGAAATACACAAGACAGATAAATACGAGATTTTTTGTAAATAAATTATTGTGTTTATTAGTGTAAGTAGGTACTTTTACAAAGACAGCTAGGTATAAAAACTGCGCGAAAGTAAAAATAGTAATTCCCTTTCCTTAATTCCCGTTAACCTCCGATAGGAAGCCCGCAGCACCGAGGACCTGTACATAGACGACGAGCTGTCAACCCAAATGGGCGACAACTTCGGCAAAATGCGGCTCATTCCGCTCCACGGCTCTCTGCACGAAATCCTCTGCGAGAAGGCCGACGACTGCTGCCTCATCAAGGTCAAGCAGGAAAACGGCTGCGACACCATTTACTTCAGGTATTATCATTTACCAATATCATGACGTACACACGCGTTCATAAGTGATCATATAATAGTTCATGAGTGATAAGTGAAGACTCATTCTTATCATTACATATCTTGTGATAACTTTATTCGCTCAGTATGTCGCCAACGTCCATACCACGTTAAATAGGTATACCGGTTCTCGTCCGATCACCGAAGTTAAGCAACGTCGGGCGAGGTTTTAGTGCTTGGATGGGTGACCGCCTAGGATTTCCGTACCGACGGGTTTCTTTCAATTTTTAGTACGCAATAGGTATTTAATAGTAGAGTGTATGTATTAATAGGAAACAAAATACTATATTGTATGGAGAGTGACAGATTGAATCCTGATTGATGCGAAAGATTCCAGAATAATAATACAAAAATATCATTTATTTCAAGCTTCAAGGCTCATAGATAAGATCACACAATAAATATTAAAATAAGATTATATTATTAAGACATTAAATAAATATTACGTTACATTAAAAATAAAAACAAATCACATCAATAAAATCATTTTAAAAAAACAATATTCTAACGTGGAATCTTGTGTAAAGCGAGGAATTCGAACTATGTCAACCAAGGTGTCAATAATTTTGCACCGCGTTATACCCTCTACTTTTCACTTCTCCTATGAAATCAACATAAATTAAAACGCGAAAGGCATGTTAACATTAAACTTTAATTAGATAAGTAAAAACTAGTAGGTGCTAAAAGCTTTCTGTGAAATGTGTGAATGTGTGCATTTTTGCTTAGATTTATTTTTATGGGCAGTGAAATTCGTCTTGATTTTCTATTAAATATCTTCTTCGGTCTAGTGTTTTATTTTCCAAGTCGTCTACGATCATATTTAATCATTTCAATCCTCGACATGCACCAGTGACTCCGAAAGTTACCTATCACTTCCTGCAAAAGACGTTTCATATTAAAGGCCTGTGCCGATACCTGTTTGCTTACCATGAGTAGTAAGCAGCCGGAGGCGTTACAGACTGAGCGTTTCTAAAGTATGTCCGGCTTGCTCCTCCCACTACTCTGGCAGGAGCGAGACAGACATATTTCAGAAACGCTCAGTCCCTAACGCCTCCTTAACGCCGCCTTATTGAATTGTTAATATAAAAACCCAAAAATAATTTAATACTTCCAAACAAATAGAAACTAATATTTTCCCTAATTAGGTGCGACCATTCCGACACTGAATCAAGAGACGCCATCGACGGCATTCAAGATATGCCGCAAGACACCGTCGTCTTCAAACGGAGCATATCCCTAGTCGAGGAGAGAATTCAACGCATTTTCCCGAGTGAGAAACGTAGCACGGTCAGTCCAGTATTGTCGCGGAAAAAACGCCGCGAAGCAACCAATAGTAAAATCCGTCCAAAGTCAGAGGTACTCCTCCAAAATGTGAAGAATGAGAAAAGATTCTTGAGCAACAGCAGTCCCTCGCTAGCTTTTAAAGATGACGCTGTGGAACTCAACATAGAACACGTGTTAGCTTACCAAGACTCCTCTTCTGAAGAGTGCTTGAAGTGTCAAGCAGAGAATGATGATTTTGAATATATCGAGCGAAAAATCGAGGAGGATTTAGCCAATAGCAATATTAGCACCCTTTCTTCTCTGACGTGTGGTTGTTTGGAGAAGATATCTGAAGAAAACCTGTCAGCGATGAACGAGGACACCACTGATAAGGAATCTTCGCCAGACCCTGGCATAGACGCCTAAGATTGACGTATATTCTGTAGCCATCAGATATATAGAACCGGCTAAGGTACTCACACATCTAAGCACGCCTTGACGCCTCTATTGTCAGATCGTTACACGTTGACGGATATGTTTGAGCATCTTGGCCTCTCTGATATATGTGATAGCGACGTACCACTACGATTTACAGTACACTGACTATTTCGACACAAGTAATTCCATAGAAATAAACATTACCAAGTGTTAACCAGCAAATAGTCAAAGCGCACTACTTTAGTCGAAGTAGATGTAATCTTTAATTGAATCTCAAGAACGTTTATCTAGACTGATAGAGTGACAATTTAATAAGCGTTGATTCGCACGTTCTTGTATTATGTTATCGTTTACTGACTAAATAGCTTAATCTACGCCTTGCAAGTTAAGTCCTCTTAAAATTACGAAAGTTGTAATAGGTACCGCCATTTAGAGAGATTTAGTGAGGTGCCACATACGCAGCATCAATCCTCAGGGTAAATTAAATTGGAATTAATATGTCATTCTTTACCTAAGTTAATGATTTTGTTCATTATAGTTACCACTCTCCTAAATGGCGAGACCGTGGCTTTAGTTCGGAAATTAGCAATTCCGTGGCAGCTGACTTGAATGTGATTAACTAGCATTTTGAGTATATAAAATAGAATATAACAAATTAACCAAAAGTACAATGGCACAGTATTTATCTAATGCAGTACAAATCATTATTTAGAATTTGAGCATAGTGCAAGTAACGGTAATCATAGCATAATATATTATTTATTGCATAATATACGTGGCATGTCTCATAATATACTTTAGCATTTCAATTTCAAGGCTATCGTTTAAACAAAAAGTGTTTGACAGCAACATTCAAAAGGGATAAGGGATTCGCATGAGACTATAAACTCTGTTATCCAGTCGTCTGGCGATGGTGAGGGTCGCAGTCAGTGGATTGCAGTTCAAATAATGTTGGTTGTGACCAATATTAATTGAACTGTCATAATCAGATCGAAGTTTTAGCCATTTTGTAATCAATAATTGTTATTGGAAATGCCAAATAAAGGTGTATACCATAGACTTAGGTTCCAAACAAAAGAGGTTTATCCTTATTCCGCGATTAGGCAATCGCAATATATCCATCCAGTTCTTACATATGAATGCGTCCCTCGCGATTTCCTGCCCGACTGTGACGAGAGTAAGCCTTAAGTTAGTCATAGTAGTATTGAGCTCTAAATCTTAGCCTGTTTCTTCTTATAAGCCGGTGTATTTTCTTTGCATTATATACGTTAATATTTATTTTATAAGTTTATTTGTATACTTTGTAATGCAAGGCTATGTGATTATTAGATTAAGTGGCACGATACATTCCACTGATGTGATTTTTAGATTAGTATTTCGGTAAAGATTTAAAGTTAACCCTTTGAAGGTTATTTCGATTCCATTCTATTTTACTTCTCTTTTTATTTGTATTTCTCACTAATTTTAGATGCTGCATCTTGTGAATCTACCCGCTTCTGAGAGGGCCAAAGGTTTTATATCTACTCTTACATGTTCTATATTGTTACACTAGTAAGAAGTTTTATCATAGTTCTTATAATAGTTGATTTTACAAAAGTTTAGGGTGGTTTTAAAAGTTTCTATTTTATATGAATAAAATAAATTGTTAAAAAATAAAAAAGTGAGATTTTACCTCATTGTTTTTTTCTCATGATTAGTCGCCCCTCTATGGTATTTATTATTATTGAAGCACTTGTCTGATCAGTGATCAGAATGAACATTAACCCTTCGTCTGTGGGTGGGTCAAAAAGTCGTGAGTTCAAACCTCGGTGGTATCGTAAAGGGCAAATGAAATTGTTTAGAAAAAAAATGCAAAAAGAGGACCAAAAAATGTGGTCAGGATCCTTATCAAACACAGACGAAGGGTTAAACATAAAACACACGATTAGATTTAGATCAAGTTTCAAACACAGGGAACATTTATATTAGAAGAGTGCTTTGACAAGAACAGAAAAAAAATGATAATAATAATTATTATACCCCATGGTCCCGAGATTATGTAACAGATATATAAATAATAATAATAATCGTATGCTACACCCACGCTCGTCTGTTATGAGATTGTACATCCCACGTAAATGTGGAGGTCGCGGCTTTTTAAACGCCAAAAACCTTCACAACCGTGAGGTGTACAATCTCAGGAATTATGTCCTTAACAACGAGTGTGGGATGCATCGTAATGTGGTGGCAGTTGACAAGAATCTCACACCGTTCTCATTGGCAAACAGGAACTGGCGCAAGCCTGTGGTACTAAGCACCGAGGACCGCAAGACGGTATGGAAGAGCAAAGAGCTACACGGCCCTCACGGGCCCCGACGTAGATCTGCCCGCGTCAGTGAACTGGTTACGATTCGGGGACCTCTTCGGAGAAACCGAAGGTTTTGTCTGTGCAATTGCGGACGAAGTTATCATGACGAATAACTACCGAAAATATATCCTGAAGGATGGTACGGTCGACATTTGTCGGGCATGCCGCCGTTCCGAAGAGTCACTCAGGCATATTATTTCTGGTTGTGGTCATCTTGCTAACGGCGAGTACTTGCATAGACATAATCTCGTAGCTAGAATTATTCACCAGCAACTTGCAAAGTGCCGTACTACAAGTACGCACCTGCGCCAGTTCTCGAAAATTGTCGTGCCACGCTCTATTGCGAGCGATCTATCATCACGGACAGGAGTATTGTAGCCAATAAGCCTGACATCGTGCTGGTTGATCGATCGCAGCGTCGGGCCGTGCTCGCCGACGTCATCACCATGACGAGAATCTCGTGAAGGCCGACAAGGGCATTAAGTCCACTAAGTACCTAGACTTGTCTCACGAAATAACCGCCATGTGGGATGTTGACTCGACGATCATTGTCCCGATAATCGTTTCAGCGAACGGTCTGATAGCGAAGAGTCTCGACCAACATCTTGAGAGACTCTCGCTAGGTGGATGGATCAAGGGTCATATGCAGAAGACAGTAATTCTGGACACGGCGCGTATAGTCCGGCGGTTCCTTTCTCTGCGGCCCTAACCACCGACAGCCTGGGCCCTGCCCCGTTGCCGGCGGCACTCTAGGGTGTAACAACCTCAACTTGGGCTATTAAGAGAAAAAGAGAAAATAAATTTAGAAAATGAAGTTACCTGGAAGAGGTACAGAATGCCCAAAAATATCCTACTAATTTTTAATGTGCCAAAGTTCTAACTAAATGTTGAGAGCATGAATAAAATACAATAAATTACATCAGGGTCAAATGGGAATCAGGCCACTATGCAAGGTATGGGTAATCTAGCAGCGACATTTAAATTAAGGACGCCTCACTGCTAAATCACGATATGGACATGTTCAAACAAAACAACAGATTCAAGTTTCAGTCCTATAATTATTATTTTTTTAATCCCTCCCTAGGGTTAACTGGTTAGGTTACAAAATATGTTCCTCAGTTTTATCGGAACCAGTTCAAGTTGTGTTTTGTTATAATAGTCACTTAAGTTCTAGGTAACACACGCCCACGGTCTCCTCATGTAGCTGGTAGCTTACATGGAAATGTTGGCACTCGGCCTTACAATGAATTTATACAGATCACAAAGAATAACCAGAAAGTCCACTAATATGGTTCACTATATCATTAAGCAAGTTTATATCACTCGATCAACCACTTTAGGTATAAGTTTTAGTGGGCACTAGAAATATGGAAAGTGTACATCACCAGAATTTAACCAGCGGGGATACTCAAATATTCTTCTAGGGCAGATGCCAGCTAGGAACGAGAAGTCACCCGACGAGTAGGTCGCTTAGAGAGGCTCACACCTCAACCCAAAACATCATTATAAAACAAAAAAAAAACCAAAACCCCTGTGGACAAAGAAAATATCCCAATTAGAATCTTATTCGTTTTCATAATTATCTAGGACCTTCCATAATCACAGTCTTTATCACCAACATATTAAACAAGTATCTTACCAGGGTTTAGTCTGGGGTTAGTCGTTCAATATCAACCGGGACATTCCTATTCTCTTACAAGCTCTTGTCCGGGTGACTGGGATACTCTTTGTGGACCTGAAAATACAAACACCCAGTAACAGCCATTGCAAAGAACCAAACCACGTTTTGAACTTGCAGTCGCCTCATAATGGCGTCCACGACAACTCACCATATAAACTGTATAAAGGATTGGGGTTTTATCCCCTTTAAAGTTTCATTTTCATCTCAATCATCTGGACGTCCTTGTTGACGCTGAAAAGACACAAACTCTAATATTAATCAGTCTTTGAGATCCACCACGAATAAAATGCCACGTGCCATGAGGCCTACCATTTTGTATCTAAATTCCCCTATCCAACGTCTGTGTGACAGCGGTACCGGAACACGAATGAATCGACGAAATCGCCAGGGTTGCCAACTCAAATTATTATTTACCACTAAAGCACAAATTGAAATCCCCTAAAACCGTACTGATTTTTCGGAAAACCCCCTAAATTTTTTTTTAAGAATATTAAATTAAATTTCTTTATTCAACATTAATTATCGACATTATTCAGTATCTCTAACATAAAGTCATTTACGCACGACCGTTTACGCCACAGATTTAGTATTTTTGGTCAGAAAGGTTGAATGATGGCCTGTCCAGACGGGACTACCAAATGCATATATTTCTTTCTTAATCGCATACTTATGAGTTCGAGCAACTGAGGGTGGAATGGACTGCAGGATCATTTCATTTTCAGTAATAATTTCGCTTCTCAACACATTTTTCGCTGTCACATATACATGGAATGGGAAAATCAAATATCCCTAAATTTACCCCTAGAAATATTTTACCCCTAAAAAAACCTCACGCTTCTTGTTTACCCCCTAAATCTAGGGGGAAAACCCCTAAGTTGGCACCCCTGGAAATCGCCATCCATAAAGACAACGCGCCATAAAAGACCTCACACACTCAAACCTTTACAATCAACCAAATCTATATCTCAAATTGTAGTAATGTAGAATTTACTTTTCCAAATAAAACTATTTCTTTTTAAATCTAGTATTTTATTAACGAATAACCATTTGAAGGTTTGAAGACATACCAATAATCACCATCCATCTTAGACCTGAAACGAAGTAAGTGTGAACGACCCTTTTCTCCGTGTCACTATTAGGTGTCTACCTTATCTATGGCCAGACTCCGGCAGACTGACAGTTCTTTTACTTCTTTTGTCAACAAGTTGAATGCTTTATTATTGTGAGATTGAAAAGTTTATTCTTAGTTTAATTATGGATGTATGCATTTATCACTAGTGCCAGAACATAAGTATAAACGTCAGGAATGTAAATTTATTATTAAATGAGTGAGATTTGGCCCTGAAGAGGCATATTGTAGCTACAAAACAATGTCGGATTCTTCCTTATAACAGTGAGTTAAAACATTAATTTCTATTCAAAATTTTAAGTTAGGACATGGTCCTAGCAATTAGATATTATCTTAGGTTTATATTTTATTGTTTTACTTCAGATTGCCGTATGAAATACTTGAATTCAGTGTTTTACTAAACATCCAAAGTTAGTGTTATACTTGTCGATTTGAGGTTACAAAACTAACTCCATAAACTTAATTGGATACTATAAAGTGTTACAAGGGTAAGTTTTTTATGATATGTATTTTGTATTGGTTTAGTATTTTACTTTTATAATCATGTTATAATGACCTAACTAAATAGAGATAATAATAATATTCTTTATTTGATTAAAATATGGTACAAAATATTCCTGGCCTTAACATATTTTGCTAGTAAGTATTGCATGCAAATGTACACGTATAGGTACCTATCTAAATACTACATAATACTATTACGTGCAAATCAGGTCATCTCTATATCGTAAAATATCTTATTTTTAAGCCAACGATAAAGTTGGGATTTAAATAAATTAAGTCCGAATTTTTTCTTTTTTTCCCTTTTGACAAAAATGTACACAACATTTCTTACTTCTATACTTTTTTTTCTTGTCCTCCGTCCACAGCACGTCTGATCATGCGGGTATAATTCTTAAAGCCCAAACGGCTACAAACTGCAAGACCGCGTACTTGGATGGTGCCACGAATGCTTGGCTGGCTGGGCCGAGTCCTAATCTGCCCTCCAAGCCTAATAGGCAGAGCCTGCGACACCATAGCCTCCGCCGCCACTTTAAACGCACTCATAACCACTTCGACGGGTCTAACGAGACGGGTATCTAGCGAGACTTTTAGCTAAATTAGTCATGTATTAAGCAGAGACGTCTGCTGCAAACGAAATTTACAATTTTATAATTGAAAGAAAAATGGAAAAATTCTCCGCGTCGAGCGGGATTTGAACCCACGACCTCTCTGAACACCGGTCAGATCGCTCTGCCAATTGAGCTATCGACTCACTTTAAAATTGAGACTTTTAGCTGTTTCCAAACCGGAATCTGGCCACTGGCTTCATGCCTATCCCTCGCCCAAAACGGGTACCCTAATCGACCCAAATACCCTATGCATTGCCGTCGGCCTCCGCCTTGGGGTCGGAATCTGCGCGGACCACAATTGCTTCTCTTGTGGGGCCTCGCTTGATCGACTTGGGTACCACGGTCTCTCGTGCTCCTCGGGCGCCGGCCGCCTGCCTCGCCACTCCGCTCTGAATGACATCCTCAGAAGGGCTCTCGTCAGTGCCAACGTCCCCGCTTTTTTGGAACCACGGATCGTGCGGGACGATGGCAAGCGCCCCGATGGGATGTCTTTGATTTCGTGGAGGATGGGTCGCGCGCTGGTCTGGGACGCCGCTTGTGACACACTGGCGGCGTCCTACCTTTTAGCGACCACCAGACCGGCCGGGGCGGCGGCCGACGCGCGAGAACGCTCTAAGGTTAATAAATACAGCTGTCTCGGCGCCAGCGACGAGTTCGTACCTTTTGGCGTCGAGACACTCGGCCCGTGTGGCAAGGGTATAGTTAAAATTAAAATAACCACTATGTGCGAAAAATAATATATTGCAAGAAAAATATAAACTTCATAACACGTACATAATATATACAAGTACGAAACAAATGGCACCTTTTATGAAAATGCATCGCATCAGCCTTATAATAACTAAGATTAGATGCGGAAGACAGGGATTTTTATCATATTAGAGTTGTAGTATTGTGTTAGACTAAAAACCGTCAACATAGCAGATTAGCTCTTCAGAGCGCCCGATGAAACTTAAATGAATAGTACACGGGTAGAATAAGTGCCTTATTCAGATTACTAAGTCCATTCACACGACCCACAGTACTTACTATATATTTTATTTGCTCTCGTTTGTATTTAACAGTGTAAGCGGGATTTTAAATTGCTTTTCGACTTTAATTTTTTTTTAGTGTAACATTTTTCACTTACCACCTTTACCCATACTTGGGTAGATTTTTATTTTGTTGTAATTTTTTTTTTACTTCAGATTTGAATGAAATGTGGTGGGTTCCTTATTCTACGCTAGATAGATACAAAATCCCAATGTGCGACAAAAATATTCTGCTAAATTTCCCACTGAGTTACGAAATCGCATGGGATTCTCGAAAAAAATGTGGGACATACTGGGAAATTGGATCTATCTTGAAGAGAATAAGGAACTCTTCCTACCTACTAAATTTCATTCAACACTGACACGAAAAATAAAAAGACAACAAAATAAAAATCCGCCCACTTATTGACAAACTAGCCTACTTGGTTACGTTATAAGAACGTATAACGAAATGTACGTAGTTTGTAAACTCCGTGCACAGCTACGCACGTTTTATTTCAAAACGCGCATGATGAATGAATTTGCACGACTTTTTACAAGATATGCTATGGCAGCTGGTTTGCATCGGCACCAATTCTATTTTACGGTACGTATATGACAAGTCTACGAATTTTTGGCGGGGATCTTGACGACGACGGACTTATTCTCGACGTAGTTACGGATGCCGTAAGGGCCGTTCTCGCGGCCGAGCCCGGACTGCTTGAAGCCGCCGAACGGCACCTGGTTGCAGAACACGTTGTAGTCGTTCACCCATACCGTGCCGGCGCGCAGGCTCTGCAAATAATTGATTATGTATTTCAATGATTATTATCAGATCTCTAGTGGATATATTGTCGATTGTCACTGTGCCAAGGTATTAAGTGACACAGAATTAAATGTATTGATTGAATACTACCTCCTACGAGTACTGTTGACGTATTTTCCAAATGCACCAATGTATTGATCACTCCCGTTTAATAAACAAATGAGATTAGAAATATTTGACTTAAAGTCATACACACAGAGAAATACTATATTTGTGTTTTTACCTGTGTAACATAGTTGGCACGGTCGAGGTCCTTGGTGTAGACGGCGGCGGCGAGTCCGTACTCCGTGTTGTTGGCGCGCTCGATAACCTCGTCCACGTCGGAGAAGCGCAGCACTTGCTGAACTGGCCCAAAGATCTACAAACACGGTAGCAGTATCGTCAACATCTGGGCTGTGCCCCCAACAAGTCGAGCAAAACAATGGTACGGCCGTACCATGCTTTTCTCGAAACAGTTCAGGCGATTTTAAAGTCCCTGTAATTTCGCGCCGGTTAAAGCTAAAACCCCGAATTTTCAATGACATGTTTCAGTGGCTATAACAGGGTATATATAAATTCTAAATAACATTCAATTTTAACTTGTTTAAGAACTATCGAACGTGTAAGTTCCTTACTTTGAACATTCACTCACTCGCCAGTCACCCTCTTCAAGATCCAAATTTTAAATATGAGTATCCTACCAAATCATAGAAAATTCAAAAAAGTTCCATATTCAAAATATTTTCCTTAGTCTTTATAAAGCTCTACTTTCACTTACCGGATCAAAAGTTGGGGGGGTTACGGAGCCGGAAACTTTTTCAAATAGCGCTATCTAACTAGCTATACTACAGTTTAGAATTGAAACGACAAAAAAATCACCCTCGCTTTACGTGTATGGGAAGTACCCTAAAAATTAATATCTATTTTACCACTTTGTTGGCGTGATTGATGTATATATATATTCATTCGTACCATATTCCAGCTTTCTAGTCCTAATGACCATTGAGATTGTGCGCAGACGGACAGACAGACAGACATTGCGAAACTACTAGGCTTTCTACTTGACTTTTGAACCCTAAGGACATAAAAACAAGCGTAATGGGTGGGGATGTGTTATTTGATCTGTAACTTGACTAAGTTATACCTCAGTCTTGGCGATCTCCATATGGTCCTGCACGTTGCTGAAGACTGTGGGCTGCACGAAGTAGCCGACGTCGCCGGCTCGAGCGCCTCCCGTCTCCAGCTTGGCTCCCTGCTGCTTGCCTGTCTCGATGAGGCCCAGGATCTTGTTCTGCTGCTCACCGTCGATCTACAAAATAAAGTAATACTTCTACATTTCTACTACTGAGAAAAACTAAATGCAGGTTAATACAGCCGAAATCTAAAATATCGATGCGATTTTTCAGAAAACAAAATCTTTTCCGTTCCTACAAAATGTAGCCTGCGTGCGTAGCCAAGATGCCAATCGCTCACGCTTAATAACGTATTGTAGCTACCTCTCTCTCACTCTTCCTTATTAGTGTGACAATGACAGTTGCGTTTCGTTAGCGACTGAGCGTGAACGATTGGCATCTTGGCTACGCACCATGTGCTCTTTCTACTTTATAGGAACGTAGCGTCATGTCGAGTATAATAGAAGTTGAGCTATCTTGGAATGGATGGAACTGAGACCTGCTACGAGTGACGCCGTAGATGACGCTAGAGAGAAAGAGAGAGAGAGCAATAACCTGAATTAAAATGATTTATAGATTTTTTATCTGTTTTTAGTATATACCTAGCCATACAGAATTAAACAAAATTATACTTAAAATTGTAAAAAAACAGTAGTTACACAACGGCGCTTTTCAGCTTCGCGAACTTGCAGATCTAGTCTGCCTCGGAGAACATACATACCGCTTCAAATTTTAATTCAACTTCATATAATACCTTCCACAGAGAACATACCGTTCCCTCCTTCAAATTTAAATTGAACTCTATTGCCTGGGTCATTATATTGGCGTTTGGTAACTAGTTACCAATAGTAAGCCATTGGCATATTTCTGCGAAACTCACTCACTCAGTTAAATGGTAGAGTCGGTAGACCAATAGTTACCTGTGGGCCGTGGTCGGTGTCGGGACGGAAGGGGTCCCCGACCTTGCGCTTGGCGGCGCGCTTCACAGCCAGCTCCACGAACTGATCGTAGATCTTGTCTTCTACGAAGGTACGGGAACCTGGGAAAGAGAATTACCATGAGTTGACAATGCAGATCAATTTCTAGTCCCATTTTGAGACAATTCAGTTGCTTCTCTAACGGATCTAATTCTCTAAACCGATAAGAGTCGCTAAACTAGGTCTGGTTTGTTCAACGGGTATATTTGACGCCCCTTAACACTGGTTAGCCCTCTCATAAGACGGATCGCTGCCTGGCCAAGATAGCGTCACGTGGTGCAATAATAACTAAATAACACAAAACAGCTAGTCTAATACGGTCAGGTTATCTCCATGGCCACGTTTGTAAGTGCGAAAGCCGAAACTATTGAAGATGTTGCACGTTGGCTTGAAGGCCGAAACTGAGATGTTGATGAGCAGAGGCCGGAATTTTCGTGGCACTTTTGAGTTATAATTTATCGATACATTATAGAACACAACATAGAAAATTTATTAAACAAGATTAAAAGTTGAGGTAAACAACAGTCGGTCTTATCGCTAAAACGCTAAAAAGCAATATCTTCGAAATAATCTACGGATACCTACTAGCTTTTTGAAATTTAAAAAATTGTAAGAATTTAATATTATCTTCTGAGGTTTCCTGGTTATTTCTCATTTAAATGAATCGCGTGGACTATATTTCCAAACATAGGGATAAGACTCAAATATACTTAGTACTCAAAGGTTATCTGAAAGAGATCTCTTTTGTGATAAGACCGCCTGTTGTTTAACTTTACATTTATTCTTCAGTAATATGCGTCCTATAATGTATTTTTTTGTTTTTAATTAAATACATTTATTCTCGAAATATATACAGTAAGTGTAACTTACCTAACTACCTACCTCTACCTACCTTAAATCTAAAGTAGGTCCTTGAGGCATTGTACGTAGGATGCTGGCGGCATTTCCTCGTATTGATATATGTATTGATATATGTTAATATCCGAAGTCGACATGTGAGAAGTACCTATGACAGCTCAAAAGTGCCACGAAAATCCCGGTCTCTTTTGCAGAGCCCTGAAGCCTCACCATCACGACTCACCAGCAGTGCAGCACTGGCCCATGTTGTAGAAGAGCGCGTGGTGCGCCTGCTCGACGGCGGCGCCCACGTCGGCGTCGGCGAAGATGATGTTGGGCGACTTGCCGCCCAGCTCCAGCGTGATGCGCTTCAGCGAGCCCGCCGCGCCGCGCTGGATCAGCTTGCCCACTTCCGTCGATCCTGCCAGAGAACATAACTAACGTGCAGTCGTACGGTCAAAATGATGCCTGATACTAGATATCAGGCATCATTTTGACCGAATTTTTTTTGCATGATTTATTGCATAATTTAAGTGATGACGTAAAGAAAATCGTTTAGTTCGATGGTACATATAAATAGTAGCATAAAATTACAAATTTAGATCTTGCTCTTTTTACTACACTAGGAATACAGCTAACTAAACAAATATAGATACGTCACAGTCTCGAAACAGTATGGTTGTAGACACATCCTCTTCACACCTCTATGCTAAATGGATATGATACAAATACAGCATTTTCTACAAAACCTTAAATTACAAACATGCCTACTCTAACCACCAATTAGTTAGTGTTATAACTAGGTATAACTTACCAGTGAAGGCCACTTTGTCGATCTTAGGATGTGCCACGAGAGCTGCCCCGACGTCACCAAAGCCCGGCAATACGTTCACCACACCGGTAGGAAAACCGGCTTCCTGCATAAACAATAATTAATTACTTATAGTGGAACACTACATTTTTCATTGAATAATAAATCATAACAATATTTCAGGCCATCGACGATGAGGCGTTGTGCAAACTACAGCGCTGTCAGCGGGGTTTGCTCAGCCGGCGGCCAGCGCAGGGCCAAGCTTCCATATCAAAGTAGGATCACAGTTCACACGAGCAGTACCTTAACGAGTTGCGCAATGTACGAGTATAGCGCTGTCAACGGGGTTTGCTTGGCCGGCTTTAGCACGAGCGAGCAGCCGATGGCCAGCGCAGGGTCAAGCTTCCATATCAGAAGTAGGATCACAGTTCATACGAGCAGTACCTTGGCAACTTATGCAATGTACAGCGTTGTCAGAGGGGTTTGCTCAGCTGGCTTGAGCACGAGCGAGCAGCCGATAGCCAGCGCAGGGTCAAGCTTCCATATCAGAAGTAGGATCACAGTTCACACGAGCAGTACATTGACGTCTTGTGCAATGTACACACGCGTTCAGAATTGCATGGGCAGTTTATGAATGAATTCATACATAAATTGCCCATGCAATTCTGAACGCTATAGTACAGCGCTGTCAGCGGGGTTTGCTCAGCCGGCCTTAGCACGAGCGAGCAGCCGATGGCAAGCGCAGAGCCAAGCTTCCATCTCAGAAGTGGGATCACAGTTCATACGAGCAGTACCTTGACAACTTGTGCAATGTACAGCGTTGTCAGCGGGGTTTGCTCAGCTGGCTTGAGCACGAGCGAGCAGCCGATAGCCAGCGCAGGGTCAAGCTTCCATATCAGAAGTGGGATCACAATTCAATCGTGCAGTACCTTGACGAGTTGTGCGATGTACAGCGCTGTAAGCGGGGTTTGCTCTGCCGGCTTGAGAACGAGCGTGCAACCGGCCGCCAGCGCGGGGCCAAGCTTCCACGCCGCCATCAGGAGGGGGAAATTCCATGGAATGATCTGGCCGCATACGCCTGGTGATCACAATAATATACCTTAGCTATCATATACATATATATCCTAACTATCATATAATCTGCTTACAGCTTACATGTCTGTATGTCACAGGGCTCTATCGCATGTTCCGCAAAACTGTAATCCCATCATAAACATTGCATGTAAAATACACAAGTCTCGCTCCGCAGTTCTTATGTTGCAAAAAAGTTTTGAGATGTAATGTTAAAACAAGTCGGTTATTTTAGTCGGTACGCGGGAGTGTTCAAACTGTTCATAGAACGCGATTTCCACTAATTTGCCTATTTTTATTTGAACTCTGTGTTCCTCAAGTAAAATAGGCAAGTCGGTGAAAGTTGAACGAACCACATAAGTAACTTTGTAATGGTACCTATGTATTTATATGGAATTACAAAATTAGGTAATTATCTAATACATTTACTAAAATTTTTGAATTTTCTATAACTTGGTAGGCTATACACTACTTAATTTAAAAATTTGAAGCTTCTGGGACTGCCAGAAGTACCTTTAACTTTTGATGATCGGTGTGTGTGTAAGAGACCAAACTATGGAACTTTGACGTTCGATAGTTCTTAAACTACAAGTTCAAATTAAACTCCCTCGGGAGTTATATTGTACTAAAATCCATAACTCCCGATGGGACTTAATCGGCTCTAACCGCTCTATACGCCTGCGCGTTATAACACCATTTCCGAGCACTTTGGAGCATGAAAAATTGTTAATGGGCATGTGTGTGGCATAGGGAATGCAGTACCGGTACTGTTTAGTAGTACCGGGATTTTTGGTACCGGCCAATGGTAGAACCGGGATTTCCCGGGATTTCCCGGTATTTTCGGGAGTAGGTCAAAAGTCTGATGATTCTTTAGTTTCTAAAGAATGCTGGACTTTGGGTTGTTTTTTTAATAAAACGACCATTTTTATTAATTTTGCCAGGCTAGTCCAACGTGTTTTAGAGTCGCTTGTTAAGCTGTACTCTCTCTGGAAATCTGCAACCACATACTTTTGTAGTATATCGTCGTTTTTAGTAGGAGATTCACTTTTAACTTTTGAAATCGTCCACTCGTCAAAAGTTATTTGAAAATGTATGTCCATCTGACATTAATTTTTGAATATCAGTAATTAACATCGCTTTCCTTTTATTGGCCTCTGGAATAATAATATTCCTTATCGAATTCGCTGATTTCGGTAAGGTATGGCCAGCCTTTTTAAATAGCAATCTAATGTCTTCGGACTCCACAAATACTTGGAATGGTGTCCGTCCATACGAGAAACCATGACTTCCATTGAAGTATTCTGTGAAGACTCATAATCATAATAATCAGTGAGTTTTCTTTTTTTCTTGGAGATTTCTTCAACAGTAGGAGGATTTGCAGGTGTTGGCATTGGCATAGATAATGTTGAAGGTATCATAGTTGGATCGAGGCTTTGCGCGCCCACATTGATATTAACTCCGTGCACGCTTTTTATGGGATGCCATACTTACATAAACTATGTTCACTAGCTGTATTTAGCAAACACCATGAGGGCTGTCTTTTAAACACGCACAGTTCGCCAAAAACACCAGTCACCACACACTATAACAATACTTTAACGGATTGCGTTAATGACCACTCAATGACTCAATGTTTAGTAAAAATATTTAAAATTGCATTACGCGCTTGGTTGTTTTCGATTGAACGTATTTTGCTTAGTATATTTCTCGCTATCTGAATTAAAAATATTAAATTAATTTTTAAATTCTAGTCTAGTAGTGTAGTTATAACGATTTCCCGAAAGTCCTGAAAGTACCGGGATTTTCATTGTACAGTCCCGGTATTCCCGGTTCTTTACACGGTTCAGAATCCCGGGAATTCCCGGTACTTTCGGTACCGGTATTTCCCGGGAGCAAACCCTAGTGTGGCATGGTTATACTTTATTTTTAGTGTTTAGGGTTTAATATATATTTTTGTTATTTTTTGTGTGGTGATTTTCTATATAAATAAGCATTGCTAAATTGTTAATGGGCGTTTGTGTGGCATGGTTATCTTCCGTTTAATGGTGCAAATTACAGTAATGTTGCATGCTGCATTTACGTGCCCTTTGTCTAATCTAACGCCCGATATTACAAAATAATTACTCTCATCCAGTTTTATCGCAAAAACGTGATGATGTTTATGGCACATTATCTCATAAAGCATATCTGTTTGTGGCAATGATTTGTATTTTTTTTTAATTTAATTTATTGAGAAACAAACAGTCTTTTAATACATATAAGTAAACAAGTACTATCATGTTAAATTGTCATAGATTTATAGTTTCCTAAATTACTATACAATTACTTAAATTGTTTGTTATTAAAATGTATTGTTTCACCATGATATAAAGGTTAACTAACTTACAAAACAGAGAACAAGTAGTTATAAATGCTACTTACAATTTTAAACGAGTACTTATATAACTACTTTAATACCTAATGAATTGCCAAATAAATCTACATTAACACATCTTTCATCGTACAACTTGCATGCGCGCTTAGTGTATGAATGTTCTGCATCCTCAAACACTTAACAACGTTCTACAGCGACAACTACGTTCAGTTTTGCGGGCCACACGAAAACGAATACTATTTAAAAGACCTGGGGCATCTGACATATTATTAATAATTGTGATTAAAAAATTTAAATCAGTACACGAGCGCCTCGATGTTTTGATATTGAGCCTGTATAAGTTTATTGTGGTGTAGTGTGTGGTATTTTCCAGATATTCGAAGTTCAAGAGCTTTAATAAATATTGTTTGTACTCTATCCATTCTATTTATTTATTTTATTATCACTTGCGCGGGCTTATTTGAAAATAAGAACCTGTCAACTGTTTTCGAATTGTAGTTTATGCTACTACTCAACGCATTTTAGAGCAACATGTGTGTAGATAAAGATCCTTATTACACAGCTTAATTGCATAGTGCTATGTAATAGTAACAGCAATGGCTAACTAGAGCAGCTAAAGTAGCTAAGCTACTTAAAAATATAGTCGTGGAAATCGTGCCGCTCTAGCTAGCTAGCTCTAGCTAGCCGTCGCTAGCCGCAGTTACACTTTACCCACACTACTAGACAGGGCATACAAGACAACTCTCGTGAAAATAAAAATTATTTTCAATTGTTGTGTTTTAGGGGTGAGCCTGGAATATTATAGTATAAAATTGTGTAGCGTGATAGTCATTAGTCGGTTATGTTCATATATCGTATAAATTTACAAGTACAATTGTGCATATGTGTGGTGACCTCAGTATCTTAGCTATCAAATATACAGTCAAATGATGCTGTTTTTGCAGCAATACCTAACCGATAAACATGCTATGGCCTTTGTAAGCAGTAAATGAAAAGTAATATTATGAATTCCTGAAAATACCTAAAGCTCAATAAAACAAACATACCTACATGGTTATTATCCCGTTTCAAACATTATAGTACCTAAAGTGAACGCTGCTTATCTTTTTGTTTGGATAAATAGATATAACATAATCACATTATATATAAAAACACCAACCCACCCAACCCAATAAAAGATACGCTATCGCATATCGGCGAAACCTTCAGTTTATGCACGCGGCATGGACTGAAAATATTTCAATGATTGTGTTTATGGGCATTTTCAAAAATAGGGCACCATTTTAATTTTTTTTGAAAATATAGGAAGTTTTGGGTTTTGTATAACCAGAATCACGAGCACTATTGATTTAAACAAAGAAAAAGAGTGTCCCGTTTTTTTTGGTCAGCTTTGTAACGCATTTTTTCATACATTTCGTATGGGCCGTTACAAAACTGACCATTTTTTTTTGTATGGAAAATCGAGGATCAACTTCGTTGAAAAAGGTGCACTTTTTTCTGAAAATGCCCTTATTCTTGGAGCATGTAATAAGTTGATAACACGAACAAACTTTTCACAATTTAATTTAGACTCGTTTTCAGAAAACTAGGGTTATTGATTATAGATAAAGACCAGTGAACGCAGATAAAGCATGGAATTAAAAATCATACAAAATAATACCATGTTGCATCACACGCTAATGTAATATGGGCATTACAATTAACTTTACTAAGTAAGTGACAACTATGATATATCAATGCCATGTGGAATACTCAAACTCCGTTTACATACTTGCAAAAACTTTATTAGATAAAATTAAATTTGTAATTATCTTAAAAATGGAGCTAATTGGAATACCAGTGTTTTTGAGAAAATAACTTAATTTAAGGAATGTACCCTCAAAATTAAAGCAATTCAAAACGCAAAAGGCACGGTGTATTATCGTTTTTTGTACTCACAACACAAGCCTTATTGAGCTTTCCGTGGGTGGGACTAGGTCGATGTGTGTAAGATTGTCCCATAATATTTATTTATTCTTAAAGTACGCACTGGTGGGCGGGCGTACGTGGAGTAGTTTCCATCGGCCGGCAGAGTGAACCCGTGGTTCTTGTCGGCCCAGCCCGCATAGTACCGCAGGTTCTTGATAAAATGTCGTCAAGAAGTAACTGATAGCTTGGACTCACCGACTCGGCTCGGGACAGGTGTACCCGCAGTAGTTTACATCGGCCGCCAGAGTGCACCCGTGGTTTGGTCGGCCCAGCCATCTTAGTACCTACTATCTGATTGTTTGCACTCACCGACAGGCTCGGGACGGGTGTATGCGAAGTAATTTCCATCGGCCGGCAGAGTGAACCCGTGGTTCTTGTCGGCCCAGCCCGCGTAGTACCGCAGGTTCTTGATGACCGCTACCACGTCGTGGAAATAGCTCGCTTGGTACGGTTTGCCGTTGTCGAGCGTTTCCAGACTCTAAATTATTGCGGTAAGAGTTAATTATCTGCGTTTGTTGCACTTGAGACTGCGCAGTTGGGTTTTTATAATGTTATAAGGTTTTGCCGTAATATTTTCACGGAAACGCATGAAGTAGCATGAAAAATACGAGCGTTTCAGGATAAATACGAGGGCAAAACATTATGCACTACATCTGTAAAGCGCAAGAAATGCCTTAGCTTTTATTGACCCCTACGTCAAGTCGCACGCTATCATATCAACTACAATTCAAGGGTTGGTCAACGTTACTCAACATAAAACCCGGTGACAAAGTGTTTGGTGTAGTTACACCGATTATAGGGTAATTAATAGCACACTAGTTGATGTACTTCACTGGTTTACTATTAACAATCTGCTACTTAATGCTAATAAAACTAAATGTATTAGATTTGCTTTGCCGAGTGTGCCGATAAGTTAGGTAAACGTGCATCAGTAAGGGAGCTATACAAAGAAAATAATATTTTAACTGTAGCATCCCAATATATCTATGAGAATATAATTCATGTTATAAGAAAATTAGATTCATTCAATATAATTTCTGATGTCTCTAGCTATAACACTAGAAACAAAAATAAGCTAGCTATCAGAAAGTGTCGTGTCCGATATAAGTAATTTTTTGGACAATGTATTCATTTCTATAACAAGTTACCGGGTGACGCATTGCAATTGCCCTTTCCCGCTCTATAGAATTATTTGAAAAAATCTTTGATGTTGAAGGCTTATTACACAGTAGAGGACTATTTTACAGACAAACATGCAAGGTCCATACCAGAAACTGTAACCAAATCAACAAAAACTTTTTAATGTACTACTTACTCGTACTGCTTACAGAGTTAAGGGCGCAGTTCACGAAATAAATCACATCAAATGTTTGTGTATGTTGTGTAAAACCGTAAAATTTTGTTTTATTTTGTTCATTCTTTTTATTTGTTGTCTTTCTGTTGCACTATTTTCTTTTGATATGGTTTCTTGTAGAACCACGTATTGTAAATATATTTACTACTTTTGTAATTTGTTTTGAAAAAATGGGGCTGTGGTGTAGGGATACTCGTAAAACCGGTAGTAGCTTTTTTTTGACGTTCATAAGTGCATTGTAATGCAAAATTGAAAAATAAAGATATTTATCATTTATTTACACATTTTCGTGACGTCGATAATTTGATAGAAAAAAGTGTGGTTCCATATAATCGCAGTCTAATCGTAATTAATAATGCATTCAAGTCTATCTGAACGACCGTATGGACTAGACGTCAAGCAAGACCGTTTCTACCGATCTGTACAAGTAGGTATGTGCCTCCCTACTTAGTATGAAAACCAGCACTCGACTTGTCTGACGACATTTCGTTTTAATGGGATAACTAGTTACGAATATAAATATAACGCGAATAGGAAAGAAAAAATTTCCATCTGTACCATTTTTTAAAAGGAATAAACATATTCAAGAATCTGCAACGGGATGAGACGCCCCTTATAAACTAGGGCTCTATTGAGCTCTTTCTTGCACATTTAATTAAATTCTACATTGTAATCTGTACTGGCGCGTATGTACAGTACAGTACAGCACGCAGTACGTAGTATGGCGTTTCATACAAAAAATCAATGGGCTAGACGACTAAAAAACTATTTAGTCCGTCTTTTACATTATTAACAAATAAAGTACTTGCACCATAGATGGCCCATTCCTTAACATGGCCCACTTTCAAAATTTCATACTTAGAGCGTTCGAGTGAACCTGAATTTGCACGCCAATGTTCGATTAGTACCATAGACATAAGTTCTAGTTCATATCAAACTGTAGTCCCGACCATTTTTACTGGAGTCTTCACTTTGTCAGCCAAGTTGCAACCGGCTCGCGTGTTATAACCTATCAGTCACTTAATTTATAGTATTTCTTTAGAAAATCAAGGAGATTTAGTGTTTCTTTTAAACAATAAGTTTGTTTGTGGTTCAAGGGCGATCCCATAAATGTAAGTGTTGTTTGTATTTTTTGTTCATTTTCATTTTATAGAAAGAATGCTCGCTGCTGAGAAAAACACCTATTAAGGTCCACCTGACGTTCTCCCAAGAGGGCCCGGTGAGCTTGAACCGGTTGTAAACTTGAATGAGTAGCAGATATGAGACAGTGCGATAGTGTGACAGCGAGGAATGTGTGGGCCTCACTAAACACGACGTGGATGAATTCCAGTGCCCCGATTGCAGCTAAGACTGTATTTTTGTACCTAAGTACTTAATAATTTACGGAACTATTTTTGATACTCCTAATAAGGCCCATAAAAAATATTTAAAAAAATTGTTTATATTTTTAAAAAATATTCCATGTTTAAGTTTCAACTGATGTTAGAATAAGCAGAAGAAAAGTGTTGTTTTAGTATTTTATGAAGAGTTTTTATGGTTTATTGGTAGATTAAGTTTTGTTAAGCCTAAGATGGCCCACGGTTTAATTATGACCAAAATATTTACTGCAAGAGACTGCTTACTTCAGAAACTAATATAAAAGGTTAAGGTTTATAATTAAACATAATTTTGTTTCGATACCTCTTATAATTTTAGTGTTAAAAATATTAGGGCCATGATAAGCGCATATATTCCTCAAGAGGAATATATAATTTATTTATTTGTGTGTTTATCACGAATATTTGTTCCTGAGTTATGGATGTTTTCTATGTATTTAAGTATTTATATGTATATATCTATTATATATATATCGTCGTCTAGTACCCACAGCACAAGCCTTATTGAGCTTACCGTGGGACTAGGTCGATTTGTGTAAGATTGTCCCAAAAAAAAAAAATAAAAAAAAAAGAGGCCCACTTTCAAGGTTATTAAAAATGATCTTTTTCCTTAAGGAATCTGTATTTTCGTACTGAATTATATGTTGACCATGTTCACAAATAAATAAGGAATGCCTTAATTAAGTTTGATTTCAGAATTTATGTTTTATTTTTTATTTATTGAATTTATGCAAAAAATGGGCCTTAAATGGCGCAGGTACCTTATTGTACACGTATTTTTTCTGTTGTTCGTCAAATCAAAAATGACGAAAATACAGTGCGTTCAAGTTTCGCGTAACGTCACTATTAGGTACAATTCTTACCTAGTAGTGAAGGGACGTCACCAGCCCCCACCGGAACTTTGATTCTCTTTATCTTCGTAAATTTTAGTTAAAATTGAAAAAGGAAAAAATACGTGTCTGATCATTTTCGATAATCTAACTGACGGACTAACTAGAATCATAGTTTTTCAACCTAGTCGTCATCCCTATTCCTAGTATGAAATATATTAGAAAGCTAGACTTACGGCGATGTATGCGGCGTCGCGTTCAACCAAGCTGGCCAGCCTGTTTAGCAACAACCCGCGCTGGGACGCGTCCATCGTCCTCCAGGGAGACCCCAGCCTGACAAAAAGTTCATGAAAAAAATTCATGACCTAACTCGAACCCGCGACTCTGATTTACACGCCCATCGCTCTACCAACTGAGCACCCTCCGCACCATATCCCTCGCATGCGCCTTAGAGGGGCGATTAAGCACGTTATATATAAATAATATATAATAAATATTTGTGGAACAATTTTACACAAATCGACCTAGTCCCACGGTAAGCTCAATAAGGCTTGTGCTGTGGGTACTAGACGACGATATATATAATAGATATATACATATAAATACTTAAATACATAGAAAACATCCATAACTCAGGAACAAATATTCGTGATAAACACACAAATAAATGCCCTGACCAGGATTCGAACCCGGGACCTCCTGCTTCGTAGGCAGGGTCACTACCAACTAGGCTAGGAGGCCGTTAAAATTATGATGGTAGATGTCGCTAAGCACCATTATAGAAATTCGAGGCCACGCCACGGGTGTGTTTTCGGTAGCTCAATGACAATCGGCGGAGTGCAATTACCTCAATCGCGCGTTCGAGTTCCGCCCGAGATCTATATATTCTCCACTTTTCCTTAAGACATATTATGCAATATAAACCGTAAGTCATATTAATATTGTCATAAATACAGGCTATCACACTCACGTAGTTTTTTGTACTACGCGTGATATGTTGACATGTTTCGGCGAGCTTAAGTCCCCATTTTTGTGAATGTGCTCTGCTCCGAGTCACGCATCGCGAGCGTAGCGTTAAATTATCTCGCTTACATGAAATTTTTCATTGAACTATGTACCTTATAAGGGTGCCAGGGTACATAATAAGGGTAAGTTTTTGTTTTAACCTTAACCAGCCAACCGAATGCAATTTGTTTAAGGCTTTAAGCCCACAAATCGCAAAGTGTTAGGTGAACAAAAATGCCCAATAATTTTCAAGAACATGGAATATTTTCTTAACTTGTGCAAGGTATTGTTATACCTTAAGTTAAGCAACATTAGCAACAGCTACGATAACTTTGTTGTTCCAACGGTAGGAGCGTGCGACTTTCAATTCGAAGGTCGCGGGTTCAATCAAACCCTGGCACGTACCAAAGAGTTTTTCGGTAAGATATGTAATATCAATTGCTAATTACCAATCGCTTTATCCGGTGAAAGAAAACATCGTGATGAAACCGGACTAATCCCAATAAGGCCTAGTTTACCCTCTGGGTTGCAACGTTAGATGGCTGTCGCTTTCGAAAAACTAGCACCTACGCCAAATCTTGGGACTAGTCGCAAAAGAGA